>CM043113.1:75904851-76519851 GCA_023701765.1 Hylyphantes graminicola | reverse complement strand
ATTCAATGAAGATATGTATGATAATGATTTATAGTTAATTTATGATGCAGCATAAAAAAAGGATCTCCAGATTATCGCCAAGCACCTTCTACATTTACACTAATAGGTTAGGTTGAAAGCTCCGGCTGTATATTTCTAGCCTCCAAGGAGATTTAAAATAGTCAAATTACGCCTTGTAATTTAGAACCGTGGCCAAGTGACGAGGTCGACACTTGAGTTGGCACCCAACTAGACTTTGAATGACATCGTACAGTAATAACGTAGGGACTTTATACACAACAGATTTAATGAACACGTCTTTCCCAGTTTAATCGGGGGTCCCCAGTTTATCAAAACTGAAAATTTCATTATTTGTATTAAAAAACAAACACCTTAATTCAACATATTTTGTCTTCTAATAGTAAAAAAATTCAAACACAATGAACCATTGAAAAGATTAGTTCAAAGTACCTACATTATCAAAATTCAACTGAAAACTAGCCAACATTTACCGACTCATCCAACAACATTTTTATTCTTTGCTATTTAAAAAAAATCGAAAATGAAACAATCAATTATATTTTTTTTTCGCTTAAAAATAAGTCCAAAACTTATCTATTTTTTCGACCTCTATTATGCTCTGGCTGCGATTTCACAGACAGATGCTTTAATCTTTGAATCATTAGCCCCGTCCGAAATAGAGTAAAAAAACAATACCAGAAGAATCTAAAATCCCCCCTCTGTTTTGATATAGATGCATCATTAAGTAACGAGGTTTTGGCACCAACTCTATTTTTTAACGATAAAAATCCGAGGGTTTTTCGAACTTTTACAGATAAAAACGGAGAGTACGGTTGAGTTTGCACCCACACACGGATGCTTAAATGCGGTGATTGATGTCATATTCAAACTTTAAATCCGCAATTTTGAATCATTTGATAAGAGACGTTTTTTTATACTGAGAACAAATCTGTACGAGGGATGTGTTTTAACTATAGGGGATTTTTAGTTCACATTTATCCATTTTTTTTTGTATGCTATGAAAATGAATGTCTATTCTTATATAATTGACACTATGAAAATATACCTTAATACAATAAAATTAAGATTAAAAAAAGAAGCCTTTGCAATTGTATATTAAAAATATAAATATTTTAAAGCAATAGAAAATATTTAGAAATTCTTCCGTTGTAAAATCTCTATACTTCTTCGGGTAAAGTTTTAAAGGATATCATTTTTTGTTAAAATTGTTTCATAAGTTTTTAAAATCATTTTTGAGATAAACCATTAGAAAACATTTGTTATGTGACTTTTGAGAAAAGAAAGGATTGAAAGTAATTCTTCATATTGCACTCAATACATATACATAATAATTTGTTAAAAATATTAATATATGCTGCTTAAAATAAAAAAAAGTCCATAATTTGTAAAAACAAACTTCACCAAAACCTTTTCTTTAAATAATGAAAGAAGCATTACAATCCAAAAATTAATCTGCATTAAAATCTAATTCTTTCAGGCAAGCCTTCCAAATTTTTTCTTTTGCAATAACACAGAGCTAACACTTTTTATTTTGACTATTACATAGTGGACTATCTCTGATAACCGAAAGAAAAACATTCAATGGCAGACCATTTGTCCCAAAGCTATTATTGAAAAGACATAAGTGACACCGACTTTTTTCCTGACCACGCTTTCAATTCAAACAGTACGGTTATGGATCTTCCTCATGGCAAACAATTCCCAATTCGTTTTTATCTTCGCCATTTTTTTTCTTTCTATAATTCATCGTTCTTTTTCACGCATTCCACAGGGGAAAAAAAAGAACAAAAAGCGTTCGTCCCGTCCGATATTCACTTTAAGCCATTTTGAAGAATGTGTCCATTGTTCAACTGGATGGAAAGTGTTCGTTTTTCGAACGTTTTATTTTTTGTTCTATTTTTCCAGTAGAATTCCACAAAAAAAAGTTCCAATACAGATCCATTCTTTTCTCGGTTTATCCCCCATTTTTTTTTTATTTCTCCTTAAAAGATGAAATGGACCAATGGAATGAAGTGATGAAGAAAAAATGGCGGTAGGTTGGACTTCAAGCCTGAAATTGTCAGTGTCCGCTCGTTTTGTTGAATAGAAGCATATTAAAGGGGGTGGGAGGGGGTGGGGGGGTATAGGAGGACTTTTCATCCATGCGCGGCCTCGATCTGCCGCTTTTCCGGATTGTTCGATGACCATTGTGAGGTTTTTTTAGAGTCATTAGCTCTGAGGGACTGTCCACAAAACCTAATGCTGTACTATAAAGGTTAATTAAACACTTGAAATTTGAAAAATTAGAAAACCGAAAGGAAAAACACTATAATAAAATTTTATTTTTCCTACTATCTTTGCAGTAGTATGCACTGAAAGAGGATGCACAGAGTAAGGTTACCCTACTTATGGGGAAGGCTACCCTACACCGTCAAATAGGAGGAGCTAATTAACCCATAATTTTTTTCACTGTTACTTCGTAAAGCTGAAGGTAGAAGGCTGTCATAATTTTTATGGAGGAGCGTTACACAAAACATTGCTGATATCAGGAAGTTAAACTCTCCGCCATTTGAACAAAATTCAACACATATATTTTTATATAAATATATTTTTAAAACAGTTGTATATTTAAAAGTAAGAAATTATTTAAAAAAAATTAACTTAGAAAATTTGCTTAGGATTTTTAGTTCAGTGAAAGTGTTTTTTAGTGAAATTGTCTTGTGACATAAAAAATGCTCAATTTTTTGCTATGAATGAAGTAATAGGTAGTAATGTAATTTTCTTCGGCATCCATATTTTTTGAAAATCTTGAACATTCCAGTTGATAATAGAAAAGTGAGCATAAAAAAACCTGTAAAATTAAGTTGCTGTAAGTGAGGTTAGTGAATTCTATGAAGGTATATACGCATGTGTACATCTGCAGTGAGGATGTTGTATGAGATACTTATAAATTTTACTGTTAAACTAACGAATCTTCGTGGCCGCATGGGGTGACTTTTTGAAAATGTTGCCAATTCGAAATGCTAACAAACCCCGTCACTTGCCCAGATGGTTGTCATCTCGAAATGACCGAAACAACGGAATTCATTAAATTGCAGACCTGAATTATAAAAAAAGTGGAGCGTCAAAATGACAAAGAATTTATTTAAAAAAGAAAAAGTAAATAAATATTTAAAAGCACTTTAAGCATATAATTATCAAAATATTAGTATAAGAAAACTTCAGAATAAATTATATGCATTTCTGATTTAAATAGATTAACAATTCGAAATTGTCAATGCAATTGCTAATTTCGCCAAAGGTTTCCATAATACCAGTTTTTCGGGGTTACCAGATTTGAAGTAAAATTGCCGGCCACGGTTCTTTAGTTTAACCAAATTTTTTACAACTTCTTAGATTCTTACTTTCTTACTTTCAACTTTTCAATTGAAATCCAGCCCCCCAAGCGAGAACCACAAAAAAAAGAAAACCATGTAACAGAACTCTCTAAATCTGAAATCCGGCAATTGAGGTCAAATGGGTTGAACGCTGGACAATCGAGTGCCGGATACCAGATAGCCGGATCTATTTACCAGAACTGCGGGAAGATGATGACCGCGGCTATTTGGGCAGAGATATTGGCTGATCCCTTTTACAACTCTCCTATAGTGTCCAGTGGTAGGGAGTGCCGAATAACAATAGATCCATCGATTGTTGGGGTTGGTATTGTTGAATGCAACAAATAAATGATTGTGGGGATTCTCTTTTTGTAGTGTTAGGTTTATTATATGCGTGTAGATATTCGTTTTGATGTATGGTGATATGTTGATGATGATATGGTTTCTGTAGGCATTTTAATTTTAACCTAGGACAACAAGGCTTAAGGGGGGATCATAGTTAACAAAAACCAAAAAATCGAATTTTTGAAACTAGTATTTTCTGATAGATGGAAGCCCAATCTATCGAATAAGACCAATTTTGTATCGATCGGTTAATTATTTCTTATAAAAAATTAAAATTACAAAAATAAACAAATGTGCCACGCCTCCTTTGAATTACTAATTGTATGATTGTATTATTTATGTATTAGATTATAAATATGAATTTTTTGTGTTTATATTTGAAAACTATTCACTGGCTCAATGTAAACAAAAATTCCTGATGATCTACATGAAATTCGGTTAACAAGAAATGTTTCGGTGGTCATTTCGAGTTCGTGTTAACGGGATCGACTGTATTTGTTTTTCGCGTTTTTCTCAAAACTATACTTTTCAGCACTTAGGTACACTTTTCTCCAAATCTATTGAATATTTTTCAATAATTTTTTTTGTGTGTTATAAAACCATCTTAGATCTATTTAAGTCACCTAATTTAGTCCTACAAATTAAAAAAAATATTTTATTATTTTACACTTTTCTTCGCTGAAAATCAGATTTATTATGAATGTAGAATATAATGTTTTTAAAACAAAATTTAAAAATTATTTTGGGCAAAAAAAAATAGGTGACTTAATTAGATCTAATATGGTTTTATAACACACAAAAGAAATTATTAAGAAATATTTAATAGATTTGGAGAAAAGTGTACCGAAAAAATACTTGTATTTTTGAAAATTCGTAACTGTATGTTTCAAAAGATGTATTTTTTCAAAAATAATAATTTTGAAAAATAAGATTCTCAGGTGTAAATATAATAATAAAAGTACAATTTTTAATTTGGCACAATTTTTTTTATTGTACCATAATTTTTAGATGATTTAGAGCCTTTCGAAATCAATACTAAGAATTGGTCATTTTTGCTGTCGCTAACTATGATCCCCCAGTTATAATTGAAATAAAACATTTATGCATTTATGCAACAAGTTAGATTTTTGAACCAATTGTTTTGAGAGAAACTGTAACTTAGCTGCAAATTTATACAATGGTCATGTAAAAGGTTTTGGAGTGACAAGAGAAATGCTGAATGAAAAAAAAATTGAGCCTGGATTGGTGAATCAATGTCACATGTGAACATAGCACCAATCGAAGATCCTATCTATCAAAGGAATAAAAGGAATAAAACCTGGAAGGAAAACTCCAAACATGTCCTAGTCCAGTGACTAGAGACTCAAAAAGGAGGTTTACAATGCAAAAGGTCCGGTATCGCTGATTTTTTATATGTTGTGTGTGACCCCTAAGAAACAATAAATGTGAGTTTTCGTTATCTATCGTTCTATTGCTTTATCCGTCATCTTGAAAAAGCATTCGAAATATCGCCCATTTTCCAGTTTTTGGCCTATAAATTTTCTCCTAAGCATTTTTAAATAGAATATTTCGATACAAAGTTGTAGAAAACAAAGTTTTCTTTCTTAAAAATCGGTATCAAAAGTGTTTTTCTACGACAAACAGTTAGCGAGCTAAGCGGCATCAAAAAGCATCATCATGTAAAATCGAGTTTTTTTACTTTCCCACGACTTTCTATCACCAGATCTCATATAAGACTTCATGTTAGCAATAAATAGGATTTTACAAATCGCAGGAAATTTAATTTCCTATAAAATATACTTATCAAAAATAAGTTTCTTATAGATTGCACGAGGAAAGGTTTTATTTACAGATACACAAAAAAGGGCTATTTTCACTCGACAATACTGTGTTTTATTTTTAAATCTTTAACTCTTTCAAAGTGTATTTTCAGTACTTTTGTGAATACAAAACTTGTAGAAGATAATTTTTTACATAAAATGGTTCTTTTGTGTATTCCATACCATGAAATGTAACGGAGCTGCATAGTGCCAAAAATGGCGTAAAATCTTTTTCTTCGCCAAGCGTTTTTTACAACAATGATTTATTATTATTATTATTGGACATTTAAATGTGAGTTTTGTAACCAGACGATTTATGAACCAGACGAAGTGAAGTCTGGATTGTTGAATTATAATAAAATAGTCTGAAAATATTTGACTAGAATCCTTCCACAAAATTTTTGTAACTTCCATTTTAAATTAATAACAAAAAGTGTGGAGATAACTCAAACGACTTGACGAAAATAAAAATAACAACAATTTTAAATTTCTTTAGGAAGGGAAAACAGCCCAAATATATGTTACTCCACCACCATTTCTATTTCACCCCACACTCAACCCGCTGCCACCTTTTCCAATGCAATACTCGAGAGAGAGAGACGGAGATGGGGAAATATAATAATAAACTCGGTGGAAATACGAAGTGGCCGTTGGCAACGGCAGTTGCAATAGAAGTGGAAAAGAGGGGGGGGGGGGGGGTAAGTCCCCATAACTGTCCTCTGGCTATTTGCAGGGCGCAAAATAAGATGGATACAAACGGCAAGTAATCTGGAAAACGTCCGGCATTGCCGGAGGCGGAAAATCCGGCCGAAATATGGCCGCTTCTGCATAGGACATATGTAGGCGACGTGCCTGCCCCGCAAAACCCATTGCGACTGGACATTAAGGGAGGGCCGCCATGCTGGTAAAAGCGTCTCCCTGTTTGGCGAAGGGAATTGAATAATAAGATAAAAGCAGTGGTAGCGTAAAAGAAGTGTTTAAATTTATTAGGCAGGGTTATATGGAAAGGCTTGATTTTATCGCAATGATTTAATAATAGAACAACAACAAAAAAAAAAACTGTACAAAATAAACTGTTAAGTTTACAGTACATCACAAATTAAGATATTCTCAATTCAAACAAGAGTTCAAAAAACAAAATAAAATATAGTTATCAATAAGACTGAATGGTTGCAACATAATGTTGTTTTTACTACGAGAATGAATAATTTTTAAAAAAGTGCAGCTTTTTATTAGGGATTCACTAATTAATGTCAATGAGAATATTATGGTCTGCAACAAGTTGTCTATTTTCGCATTTTATTTTAGACAAATTGCAAAGTATCTTACAATAAAGTTGAGTCATCTGCATTGTCTTAAAAAACCTTTCTTACATATTAACTAATAAACCAGTTAAGTAGAATACACAAGTTCAGATGTAAAATATAAAAGCCGGCTTTGAAGGAGAATTCAAATGCACATAATAAAATTTTTTTATAAGCCAACAGGTTTGTTAAAAAAACCCCATGAAAATTACTGTACGTTAATTGATTATGAAAACAAAAAAATATATATATTTGGGGCCCAGGTGGCCAGGTGGTTTGAATCATGTTGGTTGGTAGACATATATTATCAGGTTTGTGTGCTTGGTCAGAGACCCGCTTTTAAACCTTCGTCGAGTAAGACAGACAAAACACACACGTACGTGACAGATGCTGCCATATATCGCGCGCTACCTCCACAATTTAGGCATGTCCCTGAAGGGGAGGGAAATAGTCTCCAGGAACCTGTACCCGTGGGAAACATTCAGGCCACTATGCCAGTAGTCTGTACGCTATAACGTGTGCGGAATCGATTCCCACCGTCGCCCTGGGTGTACTTCCTGTCTCTGTGACAGTAAAAATTCTTTCTGTGCCTGCCTTCATTGCCAAAGGCCGTTAAAAAGGGTCTTGGATCAAGCAAACAAGCTGAAACATTACATGTATGTATCTACCCCAATTTCTTACTAAAACAAAATATTTATTGTCAGCTTAATTGTGTCCAAACTCTGCGACATTTGTGTTTAACCTGTCGAGATGTTGGATTGAAATTTACAAAACCTGCTAATATTTTATTAACAAAATAAAATATTTGTACTTATCTCAATGTCGTTTAAGCGCTCTTAATCTCAGTCAGTAAGAAAAGTTAGAGGCTTGGTCCTGGGGATTGCCAGAAAAACCAACCGCTGACTTGTAAAGGGCATCCAAAAAACCCGACGAATAATAACTCGAGTAGGGAGAGTATATCAAAAATATGCAACGTGACGCTGCGTACGACGACGTCGCCCTTAAAATTGCCTACTCAGGTGTTGGCTCGCATATTGACTACGGTTCTAAATTAAGGGGGAATGGGCGTGATGGACAGCGGGTCTCCAAACGTCTCAGTGCTAATCCAATGGGAAAAATCTATTTTCGCTGCCACATTGCTGTAATGAATATTTTTACAAATATATATATATTAAATAATAAATGTAGATAACTCCCAGTTTTCAATAATCCCACTTTTAAAAATTGCTGCTAATATATATTTGTGAAAATATTTATTGAAAACTAAAAAAAAAAAAAATCGGACCAATTTCAAAAAGTGGGATTGTTGGGGCCTGCAAGTCAGCTACACTTATCACATAAATGATCCATTTTTAAAATATTCAATACAGCCAGAGAAATGTGGCAGAGAAAATATTTTTTTTTCTTCATTGGATTAACACTGATGCACTTAGGAAATGCAATGGAAACCCGCGGTCCAGCGCGCCCATTCCCCCTTAAGACGACAGCAACCTTCGTGTAGCTCTAGAGTGACAATAACTGAACTGAACTCAACCCAATTCCATTTCAAATCCTCGACACTTGGCGCCGCTAATCCCCCGCCACTCGCGAGTGCTGGCAACCCGGGATTAAATCCCCCGTTCCTGGAGTCCGCAGATATTGCCGCGGATTACCCGATTTCTTCCACTATCGCTCCGGGACGCTCCATCACGGGTGGCTCAGCTGCCTGGGATCGCCATCCACGCAGGCCGGGAGTATGGCGTAGATGCCGCATGGTCGAAAAAGCAATAAGAAACAGGGCTGCCAAGTGAGGTAGTTGTTCGCTTGCATAATAGGCCCAAACACGAGTTTGGAGACGAATTTGATGTTATTTTAGTTTAGCAAGACGAAAATTGCTACTAACGAAGTACTAAGAAAAGTATTCAGGTGTAGGCTTGTCACTATCATTATGACGCCCATCGCCAATAGACCTCGTGTAGCTCCAGTGTGACGATGATTTAAACTAAACTATTTTTAGGGTAAGGTATAGAGATCGAGGACTGTACTTGGCAGTATGGGATATCGCAAATGAAAGAAAAAAATAATGATAACAATGCTCCACATTAAACAGCCAAGGAAAAGTATTTGAATATATAAATATTTATACTCTTAAAAAAACACCAAAGATCCAATATGCAACGAAAGAATCTAATATTTTTAGCTATTCTAACTTTAGATCTTCACCTACCCTGATTTTAATGGTATAATTGTGTTCTATTCATCCTTACTCTTTAAGTTTAAGAGTGTTGTCTTTTTATTTAATTAAAATCCTTTTGTTTTCTATAAATATAAAATTTTCCACAATTTACAACATACATAGAGAAGTTTAAAAAAAAACTTGTCATTTATTTCAAAAATATATGCTAACTCGACCTTTTGATTATCCGACTGAATGCTGGTTCCAATTGATTCCGATCCCTTTAATATTCCTTGCTAGGCTACACCCAAATTCAATTTGAGAAATAATTTAAATCTTGGTTATATAAAACGAAATATTTCAAAGTCTTTCAAATAAGTTATATTTTTACTTTCTGCAAATACAGTTTTTATTTTCATTTTTTGTTTTCTATTTTCAGTTCTACAAAAATAAAACAAGGCGTTTCGTATTGAAATATCATTTCGAGTGTAACTTGTTTGGTGTTTTCTCAATGAATTGGCTAATTTCAGACTGCTTCATTCACTTTCACGCCTCTCCTTTTCTCTCTTCTCCCCATCCTACTTGCTCTTGAGCTTCTTTCTTTTCTCCAATTGGGGAAAAGGAATGAGGAGAGAGGATTTTCTCCCAGAAGAAGAAGAAGATATGTTAGAGTGGTTTCAGTGTGGAGATTAATTGGGGAGCAAATGGTGGAGAGTTTCATTCTTTTTTTTCTTGTGGTAGCAAGTATGGTTTTGTTAAAGAAATAACCAATGTGGATTGAGCAATTTTGCTATATCGTTAAAGCGTTACTTCTGCTCGATGAATTGATGTTCACCACAAAATAGGAGTTAACTTATTATTTGTGTAGCTTTCTCACCATTTCATACTTTGCGAATTTTCTGAATTCATAAGTTGGCCTCATAACGCATAGTGTGTAGCACAAACTATCTCGCGGTCCTTTGACTCCTGATTTTCTTCTTTCTTGATATTTTATCCAAGTGAGGAAAGAAATGAGAAGTTTTCTACGAAGAAGATATGAGGTGCTCTATTTAACTTGCAGTTGTCTCGTCTTGTCCGCTGTTGGGGACACAGGACTGAAGAGGGTATTTTTGCATGTCGTCTCGTGGGGTGCTGATTGCGGTATTTGTTTGAAGTTCACAAAAGAATGAGAACCTATATGCATTTGTAGTAAGAAAAAATTGATGGTAGGATGTCTATAATTTAATTGAATGTAGCAGTAATTTATTGAATGCAAATTTTAGCAGATCATTGTAATGGGTAGAATTGCCAAATTTCCGTCACGGGAAATTTGTAGTCATTGTTTCTAAAACAAAGAATTTTGGTTTTTAATGATGTCGATTTTTTAATTATGACAATGGTTAATTAACAATGTCGTTGATTTTGATTTGAGGAATGAGACATTAAACTGCAACCTAAAACTTTATACCAAAAGATTTTAGGTTCGGAAGTTTTAAATTCGTTTTTTATAGAAATTATGAAGGTCACTTAAGGCCATGATTCACGCAACCTCAGCAATCTTAAGGCAGTTAGAAGATCCTAGAAGGGAGAGTCACTAATTTGTTGAATTCTTGCCAAGATGGACGGGCAAGAGAGGACGTGTATGGGACTTAAATCTGTGCTGCCGCATTTTTTGCAGCTGTTAGTTCAGTAGACAGATTAATTGAGGAGTAACTAAAAGAGTGTTTTTTGGGGGGATGAAAATATATAATTTTTAGAGACCTTTCCTTTGATATTCTTTTATTATACCTGCTGGTCGAAACTAAACTAACGATACTCGGATTTATCAGTATAAAACTTTTTATGGCGAAAAAGTGGAGAAAATTGTACCTTTAAAAATTTATAAATACTTAAATTGAAGATAAGAAATATCGGGCGTCACTGCTATTATATCAAACCATGGGTATACAAAAAACGAATTTAAAACTTCTGAACCGAAAATGTTTTATTCTTAAGTTTTAAGTTGCAGGTTTAAGTCTCATTCCTCAAATTAAAATCAACGACATTGTTAATTAATCATTGTCATAATTAAAAAATCGACATCATTAAAAACCAAAATTCTTTGTTTTAGAAACAGTGACTACAAATTTCCCGTGACGGAAATTTGGCAATTCTACCCATTACAATGATCTGCCGAAATTTACATTCAATAAATTACTGTTACCTTCACTTTAGTTATAGATATCCCAACATCAATTTAGGGTTGTAGGGATCCTAGTGGTTAAGATGTCGGTCTCGGGATCGGAAGGTCCCTCGATCGAGTCCTGGTACCACTAAAGACCCAACCAGTATATGCGGAGAACGCGCTCGTTAAATATGTTGGTCCGAAAGTCCTGTGGGCGGTCATTGAGCAGTTTCCCACGGGTATAGGTCCATAGAGACCCTTCAGGGACATTTCTAAATTGCGGATGTGGCAAAGATGGCAGCATCTGTCACGTATGTGTGTGTCTGTCTTACTTAACGAAGGTTTATAAGCGGGTCTCTGACCCAAGCGGGTCTCTGACCAAGAACACAAGCATGAAAATATATGTCTACCAACCAACCATCCATTTTTCTCTAACGACAATTGAACTTAGGTTCTCATCCTTTTACTAACTCCAAACTAATCCCTCAATCATATCCCCGCGAGACCGACATGCAAAGACCCCCTCTTCAGTCCCGTGTCCCCAACAGTGGACAAACCATACCCTGACTTTCAATTTAATTAATCGGTTTAGGGGTAGCACCTAGTGGACTCCCCCCCTCCCCCCACTGGGTTTAAATGGGAAGCAGTTCCCCATCAAACCGCAGAAGGTATCCGTTCGGGCAATCCCCCCTACTCATCGCGACCCCCCCCCAATATACAGTACATGTATAGGACCAAGAGTGGGTCTGGTCTCGATCCAGCCACCATCTGTTGGGATTAATCGAAATGCAGGGGGGTGCTGATTGTTGGCGATATATTGCTAGTTAGTGTTTTTAGAAGCTTTCTACTAGTGTTACACTATTATACTGATACCATAAAAATAGCAGAATTCTTTAAAAAAAAATAGTCATAGGTCAAGTGGCTATTTTTATCCTTGAATGGTATGTGAAAATATGTGCATAAAATATATTTTAAAATTCAGTTTAGAAAAAAATTAAATATCTTTGAATTCAATTACTTAATTTTTATTATATTTTTTTGCTTGAAATATTAGAAAAGTTATTTAATCTCTTTTGCGTTTTAATTAGTGGATTTAAGTTAATTTTAATCTCATGCGAGTGAGCCCTTATGAGTAGAACTCCATCCTTTCTCAAAGAACGCTTCGTTGTTTTAAGCAGTGGTCAAGTGAAGATTAGGAAACCTCTTATTCTGGATTACAATAGAACTTCTTGTAACATCCTATGGTAAAGTCGTCTGGACTCAAGTGAAGATTAGGAAGCCTCTTCTTCTGGATTACAATAGAACTTCTTGTAACATCATATGGTAAAGTCGTCTGGACTCAAGTGAAGATTAGGAAGCCTCTTCTTCTGGATTACAATAGAACTTCTTGTAACATCCTATGGTAAAGTCGTCTGGACTCAAGTGAAGATTAGGAAGCCTCTTCTTCTGGATTACAATAGAACTTCTTGTAACATCATATGGTAAAGTCGTCTGGACTCCTCAGATGTATAAAATTTGTTTGTATCCCAGAACTAAATTAAAATTTGTGAAAAAAAAGCACAAAAAAGTTATAGCCGTTTTAATGTGAGGAATAAAGATTATTCGGAGGAATTACTTTTACAAAAGTGCCTAAATTACACATACTTACCTTTAATTAAATTTTTTTGTTCATGGTTAAGAAGACTTAGCTTATCAGTTATTTTATTCTACATTTATTATTCTTAATATATTACACTAGCGCTGACCACATAATATAGTATTTATATGCTTCTATTTGTAAGTAAAATCTTTTAAATTAAAATCGTCAGTCTCTTTATCAAATTTATACACTTTTATTGATGCAACACAAAACGAAACATTCCACCTGTCTAAACTCATTTCCACACCAAAACTCACATATTGGCGAACTTTTCGAATCACTCGGCAAACCTACCCCACAGTGTATGCAGAGATCCCCTCCCCCGCACAGAACAGACGAGATTTTAACAACAAATAAGTGAGATCATCCCCTAAATCAATCAGCGCTTTGGATGGAGGGGGGACTGATACACTTATGGTGACCCCTCGTGTCCCCCCTTTGAGTATCCGACAGTGCACGAAACCACTTGAAATTAGCCTGGTAGGTGCTTTTCCTGCAGTGATGTGTTGACGGTAATTTGGGGTTTTGTTGCAGTCTGTAGGTGACATAAGTCGGACGGATTGAATAGTGCTATTGCAGAACAATAGAGAAAAAGTAAATGATAATATCAATTCTAACTTTGTGATAACAAAGTCGATAATACTAATAAGCAAATAATTTCAATTGAAATATTTATAAAAATGAAAATTCTTATGCACAATAAATACTGATTAAAAGCAAAATACTAATAAGCAAGCATTCTAATTAAAATAAAAGTACTAGTTACCCATATACTTAAAATGAAAACTAAATACAAAATGAACTGTAATTGAAAATGGAAATAAAAATGTTTACTAATCAAGCAGAAATTGTATCGAAATTCAAAATAACAACTATAAATAACAATGTTAACGATGCTTCAAAAATATTTATTTTAACGTTGGTTCAAATTTTTATATAAATAGTCATAAAATCTGTAATAAATATTCAAAAAATACTGCTTGGAAGCAAACATTCTAATTAAAATAAAATACTAGTTAACCATATACTTAAAATAAAAATTAAATAAAAAATGAACTGTGATTGATAATGGAAATCAAAATGTTTACTAATCAAGCATAAATTGTATCGAAATTCAAAATAACAACTATAAATAACAATGTTAACAATGCTTCAAAAATATTTATTTTAACGTTGGTTCAAAACTTTATATAAATAGTCATAAAAACTGTAATAAATATTCAAAAAATACTGTATGGATACATATGAAGATAAGATTGATTCGTTTGTTAAATTGAAGAAACACAAAAATAAATCCTAAAAAAAATTTAATTAGATCTTGAATTGTTAAGATGGCTCAGATTATCAGCTATTAGATTAAGAGTTTATTATTTTTTTAGTATATTACGCTAACTTTACAATATAAAATTATCTACTACTATTTGTAAGTCAAAACCTTAAAATCAAAAACCCCTAGTACTTTCACCCAACTAATACCCTTTTATTAGTTGGAAGAGAAGGCGATTGAACATTTATATTTAAATACATAAATTTTTTTTAAAGTTAAAATATTGTGTGTAAATGTTCACTTTCTTAATGTATTTTTCGCTTTCTTAAGCTAAATACTTGTATTAACAAAAATATCAAATTTTTGGTAACAGAGGCAGGTAGTGTATACTACTGGTGTGATAATGCGTCATATTCATATTTTTCATTATTATAAACGACAACGCAAAAAGAGCCTGTTTTGTACTTTCTCTTCATTACAAGTCAACGAGCTATTAGACAGAAATTTACAGATACAATATAAGGATGGATTTCATACACACAATGTAAGTTTAGTTGCGGGTAAAGAACGTATAATCAGCTATATTTGTTGACATGGATGCCAGGTAAAATCAGAGATTTTGTGTTATCTACACGTTTTGGAGGGGGTTAATAGCAAAAAGGTGTTTTTCAAACATTGATCGGTCTGTCTGTCCGAAATCCCTCTACAGTTCAAATTAAAAGAGCTACGGACTTCAAATTTGGTGTACGAAGTTAATAGTATCCGTCGAAAGTCATGAAAAGGTCTTTCGAGAAAACTGTGCATGTGCAAGAGGTAGCTGCCATTGAGATTTTCAGGTTCTAAAGTTATTGAAATTACCTCATAAAGTACATAATGCCTATTAAATGCGTGTTTTTAATTTATTGAACGGAAGTTGAAAATTGTGTAGCCCTTAGTTTTAAATAAAATTTTGATTGAGAATATCTCAAATTAATTTAAACTTTCTCGCCCCCAAGTATTCCTACAATACAACAGAGAATATCTCATTCAAAACGCAATAAATATTTTCACCCATTCCAATTTATATATATCCACCTCTCTATCCACTTCCACTACTCTACCTGCCAATCAACCCCCACCGCCAAATCTCGTCACAATTCCAGCAATTTAATCGCCAACATTTCAATCAGTGGAAACCCCGCCCCTTTCCGTCAACGATTTGTCAGTCGATCAAACTTACCGACCAATCAGAGGCCTCGCTCGGCCAACCGCCTGTACAACACTTTTCCCCGCTCAACACTTGGTGCCGCGCCGCGAAACCAACTGCTAGGTTGAGGGAAAAATTGAATGGTGATATTCATCGTGTGTTATGATGTAGATTTGGTGTCTGGGGAACTGTGTCCACGTGTTTTTTGTTGGGAAGAGAAACAGATGTTCGTATTTGTGAAATAAGGTGAGTTAATTTTATTTTAAAAGTTTTAACTATTTGAAGAATTTTGAACTGTACTGTTTTTATTGTTACATTCCTATCAAATGTTAAACAATACAAATATATTATAAATCTTAGATATTATTAAAAATACATAGATTTCCGAATATTATTTAAGAAACACCGTATTACATATTTCCAAAAATTGAAATTTTTGTAATTTATCATTGTTTATCCTTCCATTATGCTAGTACTTTAATTGGGATATGTTCGAAGCACATATGTCAATGCATTTACCCATGTAGATATTGCATACAATATTTTTCAAAATCGTCTTAAAAATATGTAAAATTTTAACTCAAGCAGTCCGAAGTACAATGGCGAAAAAAAAAACAGTACCCAAAACAACGAAGTTAACTTCTCCAAGTGTAGTTGTGGTGTGAAAGATACTACCAGGATATAAAATATTGCCCGGTAAAATGATAAAAATGGCGTGTAATAATGCATTTCTCGTTTGCAAATAAATTTAGCAAACGAGAAAGTACATCAATTTAATTTGCGAAAGATAATTAATGAAAGCAGATAGTTTTGTATTAAAAAATAATTACAACTAAATACTGTGCTTGGTGATTCTTTTTTTTTTAACTTGTATAAATCTTGCTGTGCTACAGGGCAGTTACTGTCACGTATCTACTTTTTTCGAAACTAATTTCATTAACTAGTTTTTTTTGTATAACTTTGTATTTGTATTTTTTTTATTTCGCAATGTTGTCTGTACTAACTATTTTCAGCAACATTTTGAAAATTTAAAAAATATTTACAAATTAATTTTAAAGGTTTTAGAAATTTTACATGACATTTTTTTAACGTATTCATTTTCTTAAAATGGTGTTTGATTATTAAAATTTAAAATTTATAGAGAATAAATACCGGTACAACATTAAAATAACGTTAAATAATTGAATTATCGTTAAAAAATTGAATCTTAGTTAAATAATTGAATTATCGTTAAAAAATTGAATCTCCGTTAAGTAATTGAATTATATTGTGAGTTAAACGATCATTATTACAAAGTTAACCACAACGTTATTGTTTTGCCAAGTTTACTGTGTTATACTTTTTCTGGATTATAAAAATTGATGAGAAATGTCCTCGTATGTCAACCATCAAAGTTCAAAAAACATTTGCCATGTAAAAACAATAATTTACATATAATTTACTTATTTTAGTACACGAAACATTCTTTTCATTTAAGTATTAGTATATTCATTAGTTATTTGAAATATATTTTCTCTGTTTACTTATTAGTTTACCCAAATTCGATATTGCAGCATCTTTTAATATCGTCGTGTAAAAAATATAATGTTGAGTTTGTAACATATTTAAGTCATTTCTTCTGACAGTCAAAGCTCCAAATTTACAATGGTAATTTTGGTAAGCTTCACGTGATTTCTTGAAACGAATTCCCTTTACAGTTATTTGTCAAAATTTTCCATAGAAAAATTTGAACTGATTCTTAGAAGAATGTATAGTTTTGTGGGAGAACCAATTTTATTTTGGGCCCCCGTATTATACTCGGCAATTTTTATATCCCAATTTTTTGTTAAAGCATGTTAAAATTAAAAAAAATAATGAAACTGATTTGAAGATTAATTGAGATTGTAATTGATAAGCTAATTTTTAGGTAATATTTCTCGTATATTATTAAACATCAAGTACTAAAAACTCCCCATTTAGGGAATTGAGTCTATAGTTTGTTTTTAATTTTTAGAAGATTATAAATTTAGCAAATATTTAATGGAAAATTTCTCTGCTCCAAGTAATTAGTTCCAGGAACTGCATGTTGCAAAAAATCTTTTGTTAATATTTAGTTATAAAAATCTTTAACAACATATTTTGTTAATAATTAGGGGAGACTGGGGGTTAATGGTACGCAGGGCTTATGGGACAAGGGGCCTAATGCGGGGAAAAATACATCTTTTTACAAATAATTGTACACTACAGCCTTGTAACAGTTTGACTTCACATTTTAACAACCAAAGATCATCCATTAAAACATGTATCGAAGTGGAGAGAAGAATTGTTGCTTCGGAGATCTCAAAGTTCATCAAAAGTGTATCTTACTACTTTTAAAGTATTAAATAAAAACTTTGAATTAAACTATAGTTTTCAGTAGATGACATACGAGGGCTTTTTTTTAAACCTCTGATGGGCTGTAACAAAAAGACGGGTCAAAATACAAAACAAAGAATTTTTACCAAAAGTAATTACAATAATGCTTATTTCTCCACAGTCACCTTGACGATTAAAGAATTTGTCATACCTGCAAATAAGCTTTGAAATATCCTCTTCATAAAATGTTGCCGCCAGTGATTGAAAGGAATTTGTGACAGTTTCGTTTACAAAAAGTAAATTTGGAAGTTTCGCGTCAATTTTTTTCTGTCCTCCAAGCTACTGCTAGTCATAATTCACTTATGGTCAACCTTTGAGTTTCAATAAACACTTGGTCAACTCGCTGAAGACCGCCTTTAGAGACAGACTTGCTTCCTTGGCCCTCTTTCATGAACATCAGTATTGTTCAGCGAGTTGACCAAGTGTTTTAGGAAACGCGAAGGTTTACCATAAGTGAATTACCGATAAGCATAGTGGCTTGGGTTGTAGCACTTCCAAGTTGACGTGGAACTCAAAGAAACGGTCACAACTCCCTTAAAATCATTGGTGGCTACATTTTATGAAAAGAGTATTTCAAAGCTTGTTTACATATATGACAATTGCTTTAATCGTCAAGGTGGTTATATGGAAATAAAGCAGAAATGTGCAATACTTTCGGTAAAAAAAAATCTTTTTTGTATCTTGACCCGTCTTTTTGTTACAGTCCATAGAAAGTTAAAAATAAACCAGCCATTGTATCATAGTTTAAGATATTATATGTTAAATACTGTGGGGAAATACACGTGCTTTTGTGTTGGATAATTTATAAAAAAAATACAATTTGGGGTCAAATGGGACACGAAGAAATCCAGTTTTGTATGTTTCTCTTGAAGAAACATACAAAACTAGATTTCTTCGTGAGATTTCATCCTAGATTTCTTCGTGCAATCAGAGATTTATATAGATTCTCATGAAGAATCTATATAAATCTCTGATATATTATTCAGTCAAGTTCCCAAAAGCTTTTTGAAACTTCAATTTTAAACTTATTGAACTTATTGCTGCAGAGTAGGTGAAAGTTCAAGTAGCTTTTTTTGATATCATATTTTCCACCTGCAATTTCATAAATTATGTCTGAACAAAGCTCGGAGAAGATAAATAATTTGTTTTTGGTAAAATTTGCTAGAAGCAAACTAATCTTTGATACGGTGGATTGATTTTTGAAATAGTACGCGATGGAATCCGGGTAAGCTATTTGAACATAAACACGGTCTTATTAAATTCACATACCCCAAAAAGGGGACAAGTGTTTGAGGAATTTTAGAGGATTCAGTTACAAAACTGTTCTTTCCAGTTTTTTAACAAAAGTAATGGAAGTATCTTCGAGTTTGAGTTTTAACTTCGATGTTTCACCTTTCAATGGAAAATAATTGTTTACAAAATTTCATTATGTTTATATTATGTAAACTCGGCGCAATAACTGAATATTCTTTAAAACAACAACGATGATGCATAGTTAGCGCGAAAATTGTGTTAAAGGTGTAGCACGCATTTATTTTTCTGAGATGTAGTTGTGTTTTATATATGAATTTTTAATTATATAATCTATTATTTTATTGATTATATATTATCTCTAAATACAAAAATGTTTATTAATAGGACGACAACATAAACATTTGCATTTCTGCACTGTAAATGACAAAAAAAAAACATTAAGTAAACACTAACTAAATATTAATTTAAACATTTAAATTTTAAAAGTTCATTTCAATAACTAAGACCATATAATAAAAAAAACCCCACTAATTTTCATTCCTTTTTAACGCTATATCTAAATTAAATTCACCACACACATCACTAATACAATCATTCGAATCTCAGCAGCACAATACACCACCACACAAAACATTTTTTCTCGCATATGTTCATAACACATTAACCCAATCACCTCCAACCAAAACCTCATTATTGCCCATTTACCCACCGAAAATTGGCTAATTCATCCCGGTAAATGCGTCCCTCCGGCTTCTCCGCTTTATCGGGGAGTATTTAGGCAAAAGGTCGCGCCGAAATCATCACCGCTCGAGCAGCGGATAATCAAAGCGATCAACGAACCGGCGACTTGCGAGCGAACAATTAACCTTTAAATTCCTCGCGCTCTCATCATCTTAGATGCGGTGGCACGGGAACGGTGGAGAAAGATAAAATTGTTATTTGGTACTAGTCGTCTATACTGTTGAAAAGTTTGCTAACGTTTGTTGAAAAAGGTCGATCCGCCCGTAAATCTCAAAATAACACCAAGGGCTAAACGGCAGTTATGTATATATACAGGAAACATTTCGCTATGTTAACAGCGAAATTGATTTTGTTTTCTACCAGGCAAACTAAACTTCGTAGAAAAATAAAAAAAAATACAGCAAAGAGATTTTGTGGATTACTTTAAATAAAAAGAAATGGTTATTCTAGAGTTAAAAGCAGCGGAGAAAAAAAATACGGAAATTTTCGAAACTGAATTCTTTCGAGCAGTTTTAGTCAAATTTTGGCCTAATTTTTGAATAGACTTACAGCAATTACCAGACCATGAATCTGTAAGCGGCTTTTACTAAACGGATTAAGAATGTCCCAATTCAGGGCCTTTCATAGGTTTAAATTTCAAAAATGTCTCTTTCTATTTTTAATTAATTAATGCGTGATAAACAAGCCATCCTAGCAGCCAAGTATCCCCGAAAACACGCCAACCGAGGTTTGCAATATTTTCATCTAGGAGCGTCTGAGTTCAAAACCACAACGAACAAGCCGCTTAATTCCATTACAACTTCTAAAATATATGATTAATCAAATATCTGAATAAACAGATTGAAAAAAAATGTCTTATTAATGAACGGATTGTGTCATTTAATTTTTTTGGCATTTTTATTTAAAGAAAATATATCAACAACGATAATGGAGTGATTGATCTTGATCTAGAAATGTAAACAGTCATATTTGGCTGCCAGATTCAGTTCATATTAACATTAAAAGTTTTTAAATACTTTTCTTTTTCTATAAAAAATAAGAAATAATATTTTTTTTTCCGCGGAAGTTATATAACTCCCTGTAAACATTGAAATCATGTCAATTTTGTAGTCATAATATCTTTTGTTATTGTTCATGAAACTTGTTCTTGTTAATCCTTTCTAGCCTAAAATGCATCTCATAAAATGAATTTAAAAAAGATACTAATATCCCTAAAAAAAACTTTGGAAAAGTAAACAAGCGCCAATCTAAAAAAAAATATAATAATAATAATGCATTTATTTTATAACAAAAAAAAAAACAAGTCATTATGGAAGTAGTCGCTAAAAATGCTGTGATATTAGACAGATGCCAATCTATTATTTAAAACTTCTTGCCATTAATAAATAGTATAATTAAAGTTTCGCTGCCATAAAAAAATTACGCTGTTTGAGGTTGGAGCCCAGCTTAGTTTTCCTAAAAAATTAAAATCATGCAAATGAATGTGAATTACTAAATCCAAATAACGGAGGATACTTAAAAAATACTTTAACAAATATATGATATCCATACATTTATATAAAGGTATAGCTGGTGGTTAAGATAGGCGGCAACCTCAAACAGCGCATTTCTTTTATGGCAGAGAAGCTTTATTTATACTATTTATTAATACAAAGAAGTTTTAAATAATATATTGGCATATTTCTTATATCATGGGTTTTTTAGCGACAACTTTCATGATGACTTGTTTTTTGTTATAAAATAACTGCATTAGGTATTTTTTTTAGATTGGTGCTTGTTTACTTTTCCAACTATTTTTTAGGGAACATTCTACCGGAATCCTGGAACTTTTTGGGTGCTACCACTGTTTGGAGCGTTGATTCACCACTTGTGTGGTGTATCAAAGTTATGGTTTTACCACCAACTTGGTGAATTCAAGCTTCAAATAGTGGTGGAATCTAAAACGTTCCAGGATTCAGGTGAAACGGTCAGTTCTCTGGTTTTGGGTGAAGTAACTTCTTTCTAGAGCTATAGAAGGGGGTCGTGTTTTGAAGCAATGGATTTGAGTGCAGTCTTCAGCGGACAAACTATTCAAAATAAAGAATAAAAAACGACATCATACTTTATATGATAAAACATGTTAACAAACAGTATATCTCCTTTATTTTCTAACAAAAAATTATGTTTTCTTAAACTACAGTCGTGTACTGTAACAAATATATCAGTTTATCAAAAGACGTATTTTCTCTGAAGTCAGAAAAAATATCTGTAAATGTGATACATTTTTTTTTCTGGTAACTTTGCTACCAGAAAATTTCAGAAAACAGAAAAAAAAATAATGTGTAATATAATAGAATTGTTTTCGAAAGTACGATAAGTACTTTTTAACCTGTAAAACGAATTATAAAAACTTAAACTTAAATTTGTTATGTACTGTAAAAAAAAGGTGTTAATGGTGTTCGCAAAGTCGTCGTTACCAGGTAAATAGAAAACCAAATTTAACTCAACACATAATTCGTAAAATCATATACAATTAAAAATTACACCAAAACAAAATCTCTTCTTAAAATAACAACAACAGATCTAAACTCTTCCCTTCAAACAACCCTCGCATCCCTCCTCCCGAGCCTCCTCATCTCCTCCGCATCATCTTCTCCATCCCTCGGGCGGAGAGAGAGACGCTTGTTTGGATTCTCATTTTCCGCTCCCCCGAACACAGCTGCGTCATGCAGACGATCAGGAATTGGTTCGCGGGCAACACTCCGAGATGAGCACCTGCTTGGCCACTGGAGATGGGGGGCTTGGAGGTCGATCCCAACCTGAGAACCAAAATACATGTTTATTCCCCTTGATTTCACATTGGAATGCACAAGACTGAATTGAACAATTAAAACAAATTTAATTACCGTTCGTCTGCACATAAGAAAGTGTGTGGAATTTAACCCTCTGAAATACATACCCGTGGCCTGACTGTCAGGTTTTCCCGCAACACACATAATTTTTAAAAATTTAATAAGCTAAAAATATTATTACATTTTAAAATTTAAATTGGGAAAGGGCTCTTCATAACCTTCTTAGGAATTTAAGAAATTACATATTCAGTTACAAAAATTCAATTTAAATCTCATACAGTGAAAAGAATTTACACTTTTGTCAATTTGCTTATCCCTTTGAGGGTTTTAAAAGAACCCCAAATGCACAATAATCAAGATATTAAAAATAGTAATTCACTGCCCAAGTGGACACCTTATTTAAAATTGGCTGGTTAATATTAGATTGGTAGTTATTGAATCATGAAAAAAATGTATATTTACCTAGGAAAATAAGATGATCAATCACTCACTTCAATTCATTTTGCTAAGCAAAAGTGTATATTGCATTATATTATATTTCACCCGTTTCAATGGTATCGCGAAATTCTGAAAAAATATAGTTCCAGAGAGATGGTTCTCTGTGATTTAAGCCATTGCAGTTCAACAATTTATATCATTAGAATTTTCTGCAACATCACTTAAAAAAATCGTCTGCCATCTTTTGTCTCATATAAATCTAAATAACATGCCTGATGTCATTTAGACTAACTTTGATCAGGAGGTAAAGACGTTAACGAAGACTAAAAGCATAATTTTACTTTCTAAACATATTTTGTTTAATGATGATTGAAGGAAGTATCTGATAGTATCCTTAATTAAAAACCTTATGTACTTTTTATGATAATTCTACAAATAAAGCTCATCAAAAGCTAGTTTTACAAAAAATCTCAAATTGGCATACAAATGAAGAGTACACGGGAAAACCCGATTGATTTCCTAGAAGGATTTCCTTAATAGGCCTTTTTGGCGATGATAGCGAGAAATAGCCTAAACTGGCGTAATGAAACCGGTTACTCGCTTTGTTTTTCCTTCGCGGAAACCCTGATTCCCGCTAGAGATCACACGTTTGTACCGCAAATGAAGAACTGAGAGAAAAACCGGTTTCATGTCGCCAAGTCCGCCAAGCAGACACAATTGTGGCAAGTCTCCTAATATATCAATCGGTTCTTCCCGTGTACTCTTCAAATCTGAAGACAGAAACGTCAGAGTCGGTTCGGCATTGAAGCTCTCCTGGCAACTGAATGTTGTGTCTGATTTAATTGCTCATTAGCGCATCGGGCAGACGGTCATTTGTTGGTGGTGGTCGTGGAATGACCCGAGGTGAGACCGCGAATGGCTTTTCAGATCGACTGAAGATGAGATTCCTGTATGTAGAGAGGGGATTGTCGGTGGATGATAGTTGAAATGTAACTGATGGAGGAATGGATCAACACTTCTTGTAGAAAAAGGACGAGCTCCAGTACCACTGTTGAAAAGGGGTTCGCAATTTTGAGAATAATGTTCTCATTTTTGAACAAATAAGCACCAAAATACATTGTCCTCAAATTTGTAGGCTCTGTCCCATGCTCGCTATCTTTTACTAAGTCTCAAGAGTGTAAAATCTATTCTGAAATCATTTTAAAATAAATTAAAATTCGAAAAGTAAAATAAATGTTTTTATAAAATTGTAGACAGATAGTGTAATGCTTATTTTCATTTAATCTTCCAATCTTAGAAATTTTTATTGTAGTTTTTAATTATATTTTCTCATTAAAATGTTTTTGGAAATCAGTTTTATCAAAAAACAGTTGTTATAAACAGAGCTATAAGTGAGTAACCGATTAAATTAACAATTTGGATGCTGAGAAATTCCTTTGAGCTTAGCATTGCGGTTGCTATTTCGACTGTAGAAATTTCTCATTAAATCTGACAACTTTAAGATTAGAGACATGAGATTTTAAGACAGTGTATGATATCAGATTTCAACTTATTTGCTTTTGAGAATATTTTTCTCACAATAATATTATAACACTCATTTTATAGAGTTTATTTTAATTATAGGTAGATGTAGTCCCCACTAACCAATTAATTGAAAAATTTGGCAACCAATGTCTAAGTATTAATTCCCGCTTTAATTAGTCAGGCTCGATTCAATGGGTGTTTTACTTTGAACTATAACTACAAGTTGCTGTGGCTCATTTCATTGAACTTAAAAGAGGTAAAGAAGTTTTTCTAAACACGTTCAAGCTTAAATTCTTCTGATAAATAATCTGAAGTGCTTATTCTGTTCATAGATATAGAGCCATTTAAATGTCAATGTATGACTTTTTGACTACTACATTGGGTTAGCAGTAATAGGAATCATCAAATTACTAAAAAATATGCTTGAAGTAGGGGGTAGTGGTATCGGTACATACATATTCGAGCTCGTGTGCTTGATCAGGGACCAGTTTCTGTAATCCTTCTCCAATTAAGACATTTTTTTCTGTCACAAACAAAGGAAACTACTCCCAGGGTGAAGGGGGGAATCGAAACAGCACACGTTATAGCGCACAGACTGCTGGCGTAAGGGCCAAACCACTCGGCCATCGGGCCCCTGTTTGAAGTATATTTAGTTTATTTTTTAAAAATATGTTGTGAAAACAAGCATGTAATGAAATTCATTTTTTTTGTTCTAAGTGTGTTAGTGTTTTAATTGGTATTTCCCTTAACAATTTGGTGTTTTGATTGGAACGTTAACAATTTGGTATGATAAATTAATTTTCAAACTTTGTAAAAGACATTAATTCTTTAATTAAACTATCTTTATTCTTTTGAATAGAGAGCAATATTTCAAGCCATATCGATAATTAAAAGCAGTCGGGTTGTATTAATCACCATCGGGTCTAAATTATGTCACTCATGATCTTGCAAACTAGTTAAGAGCGAAAAAAGATAGGGAGAGAGTAATGAGAATTATCTACAAATGATGACAGGAAAAGCCATTCTTTTATCTTTCATTTCATTAGAAGGTAAAAAAAATTGAAACTTATTCTAGGTATGAATAGTTTTTCCTCTTGATTTTTTTGACAATCAAGAAGATTTTTAGTACGTTGTTTTAGGGGACTAAGATAAAACAGTCATCTGTATTTTTTTCGTCATCATTACATTCATTTCATATGATTTATCCTTTAAAATTGTTTAAAAAAATGCGGATAATTTTTTAAGTTTTATCATTAATAGTTTTAGATATGTTAGTTTTTTTCGTCACGTAACCTAAAGTTCCCGTGTTTATAAGTTGTTTGTTATGTGTAGCAAAACATTGCTGTTTTGACAACTTATTATAGTTAATCAGCCATTTTTAAAGGTTTAGATCGTTTAATCTCGTTTAATCTTGGTACAATCAGTTAAACAAACTGTTTTTAAATATGATTGCTATTTAAAAATATATCATTTCGTGAAACTTTAAATAAATGAAATAGTTTGATTACTACTAGTTTGAAATAAAATTGAATTATAAGATTTATTGTTTTCAAATAACTTTTCTATTAAAAAAAACCGAAGCATTTTGACTAAGCGTCAAATAATGTTGCGTGAGTAATGATAAAAACTGATTAACCAAGGATATGCCGATAGAAATCAACACTAATAGAGTTACAGAACAATAATTTAGTTATTACAATGAAATTACATTAATCTTATTTAAAATAATTAGCATAAAAACGTTAATTTACCCCTTTAATAAGGAAATCAAAGTTGAATTAAAATATAAAAACCAAATCTTATGCTAATCGAACCAGTTACAAATTTTGACAACCATTGCCAGGATAATTAAATCAATAAACCCGGTTAAAAGAAAATGGCCCACATCAAACGCATAAATTGTTAATCCTTTTAAGCTGGTTCAGCAATCTGTAAATTACTAAAGACGAAAAAGCTTATTTTTATTGCGTGGTTTTTAATTAAGGCTGTAACTTAATTAGATATGCGCTTAGCAGATCTTACCTTTTAAGTACGATACCGGTCGGTCTTAGTTTGTACACAATAATGAAGAACCTTTTGCTAATTAATTCTTTGATGAAAAACCGGATAGTGAATTTCCTTTTTATATGTATAGAAACTTTTTTTCAATCTTCCCATAATTAAAAAGTTCGTTGATTAGTTTCATTCTCAGAGAATTTGGGGACAAATGCACAATTGAACGATTTAGCGACGACATACATTTTTTTTCATTTTTTTTTGCTTGGCGGATAACTTTTTTGTGTCGTTAATTTAAACAATCAAAGATGGTGGAAAAAATACGCTTTGCAAATGTATAATCAGGGAAATAATTATTTCTGAGTTACTCCGCAGCAGAAAAATATTAATTTTCATAAATGTAATGCTCGTTTGTTCGTGTTTTTTATGTTTTGATTTCGGGTATGTTTTACGAATTATTTCTCTGTATGCAATTATTATCTAAAGATCGTTTCCATTCTTGTAAAAATGGCACGTTTTAATATTATAATTGAAAGTACATATTTGCGTGCAATTTATTTAGAATAAATTAACCCAGTAATCTTTTAAAAAATCTTATTCATAATTTCATAAAAATTAATATTTCATTTATAAAAAGCTTGAAACTGAATAAATAGACGCTTTTGGGTTTATCATTGTATTACAACTACCAATCCGTATTTCAAAAAAGCAATTCTATTAAAAAATTTGTTTCAAAATAATAAGTTATTCAAAATTATTCTAATTCAAACCTTACCGAACAAACGTGTACAGAAATTTTAACGAATGTCCCATATGGATTCAAATCAATGATTTTTCAAGATGAAAAACTTCAACAATGCGAAACAATTATTTGTTTTCAACCTAAACGTAATCTGTAAGAATTTCCGATATTTTTATCGTATCTACCGCATTCTGATATCATCGCAAATCAGCAAAAGAGAAACGCAATACTTCTGATAAATTTGATCTACCATTACCCTAAACGTTTTTCTCCTAAAATTGCCAATCTTGACTTTAACATCAGTGATGACAAATTCAGTCCGAAAGTAAACCTGGAAAAACTCCAGTTTTTTTAAAAGTCATTTTCGCCATTTTCCCAAACCCTGAAATTTTTGGAGGAAAAATTATGTACTAACATTTTAGCCCTTCCTCTCCCCCCCCCCCCTCCCTACACTTAAACTTTACTTCTGTAATATTATTGGGTACAAGCGCGAATCAAGTCATACGAAAATATAACATGGAGTGGTAATATAATAGGGGGTTGCCGGAAAAAATGTGTCGCCAAACCTGAGGTATGTTTAACATTCTGTTGCTCGAGGCTAAATTGACTAGCATGACTTAAGGCGTTTGTAAAATTTTATAGAAACTTTCTGTTAATAGAAGTAGATGGATTCGATATTTTCTGGAAGTAATGGTAAAGGGTTGAGTTTAGAACTTAGCATTTCGAAATAGTTATCTATCAGTGGCATTTGTTCACTATGATTTGTCATATTTATTTTAAAAATATAACATAAAAATCTTTAAAATACACAAGAACATTTATAAAAAAAGAAATTACTTCTAACGTTTAAATAACGGTAACGTTTATACCATAATAAAATAGCGTTTCCAAATTTTTGCTGTTGCTACTAATACCCACACTTGCATAGTTGCCAGGACCCCACTTTTGCTCAATGAAAGCCTCGCAATTTAGGATGGTTGTCTAAACACCAAAAAATGACCCACAAAGAATTTTAGAGTGACATCTTATGCTTGCGCAATCAGAATTATAGACTTTACAGATTCAACAAGCATGTATGTGCACCAGCGTACTCGGGAACCCTTGTTATTGATTGTGGCTTAGTTTTTATTAAAATAAACCATTTTTATGGGGACTGGTAGTAGAATTCAAACCACACAGTTTCTCCATAAAAGTCACAGGAGGTCCTAGCCCCCATGCCCCCAATATGCACCAGCGTACTCGGGAACTCTTGTCATTAATTGTGGTTTAGTTTTTATTAAAATAAACCATTTTTATGGGATCTGGTAGTAGGATGCAAACGCAAGTTTCTCTATGAAAGTCGCAGGAGGTCCTATCCCCCTTCTTCGCACCACCAATAAATTTAAGCCAGTGCCTTTCTCTTATAAAACCCATCTTGATATTAAATCACTTCCCCTCCCTTCCTCCTCCTCCCAATC
This sequence comes from Hylyphantes graminicola, assembly GCA_023701765.1. Taxonomy (NCBI): domain Eukaryota; kingdom Metazoa; phylum Arthropoda; class Arachnida; order Araneae; family Linyphiidae; genus Hylyphantes; species Hylyphantes graminicola. The sequence continues at coordinate 76,491,239 of CM043113.1, read as the reverse complement.
CAAATAATATCTCCCGAAATATAACACCCCATATTTTCCTTCCTCAAAAGCTCTTGCGCAATGAAACTGCCACTTCGCTGAAGTGTCCGGCTCTCGGCAAACAAAACATCTGCTTGGACGGATGCTGCAACTTGAAACCAGAGACGTACTATCTTTTTTTTTGTCTTTGTATATTTAGGAGATTAATTTAAAAAGTGGTGCAACTACATGCATTCGCAAATGTAATCTGTGAGTTGTTACATAAAGAGGGATTTGTGTCTTTTAAAATGTTTAAGTGAGCCAATTGCTATACGATGGATAGTAAGACAAATATATTGATATGTTATACATTGAGTTGATATTAATGTTATGAATTTCCAAATTAAAAAACGAGAAAAGTTTAAAATAGAGCCATACTTATGAAATATAATGAAACATAAACAATATCTAAAATACATTAAACATGTTATCCAGTAGAGAAATACCGAACCCTTCTCTATGGAAGCTTCTCTATGACAGTTACAAAAGGTCTTAACCCATATCTTTACATGACGAATACATTTAAGTCATTGCCCATCCCCGACAAAAATGCAGAGATCCAGTTCAAAAATCATTGTTAAATGATTTTTTTTTACCACAGTGATTGAGCGTCTGCTCCAACAAAGTGGCATGGTATGTTATGATACATATATATTCCAGCTAGTGTGATTGTTCAGAGGACCGCTTATAAGCTTTCGTCAAGTGGGACAGACACAGAAAGAAATTTTACAGTCACAAAGAAATGAATAACACATAGACAAATAACAACATTTATTGACTGTCACAAACATCCATGCCTGACCGGGATTCGAACCCGACCTCAGCAGCTCCAAAGGCTAGTACACTAACCATTCAGCCACCGAGGCGGCAAAACAAAGTGGCTGTTTGGTCCCATAAGTTGAGATACGTTGCCACAAGAGAAATACTTGCAATCATATATATTTCGATGGTTGTGAAAGATTACTTTAGTTAAGTTTAGTTTGAATTATCATCGCACTAGAGCCACCCTAGTGCTATTGGCGACGGGCCTCGTATTTTAAAACCATAGTCAAGTGACTAGCCGACACCTGAGACGGTACCCAACGCAGCCGTTAAGGGCGACATCGTACGCTCTTAAAACGAACTAGCGATTTTAATTCAGTCTGAGTTAATTTTCACCTCTCCAGTCTAGAAAATGCACTTCTCCTAGAGGAGTGGATCCTTTGTGTGTCAAACATTCGACAGGATCACTCCAAACGAGTGATTTTAACTCTGTCTGAGTTAATATCCACTATTTTCCAGTGTCTAAAATGCACTTCTCCTACTGGAGTGGATTTCACTCTTTTGTTTTAAGAGTGTACGCAGCGTTAGGACTTTAAAGTACATTTAACGTGCACCAACTACACCCGAGTATTAATCGTAGGAAATTTTTGGGTGCAAGGGTTCGTTTATAGGTCGCCAGTTATTTTAGTGCGGTGCTCGGACCCGAACCTGGGACCCACCGCATGCTAGGTGAATGCCTCAGCGACTGGGCTCCTCATCCCTTTTGAACGATTAGAATTTTGAAAACAAAAATGGGTTATACCATTATGAAGACAAAGTTTGCCTTTTTACTTAAACAGGCGACAAATTCATATACGAGATCCGCGTAGCAATCAAATTCCGCGAATGGTCGGTTTCTTATGAAGTCCCGTCCCAACTGCTGTGTGTTTATTGTTCCCAGAACGAGTCCGAGCAGACTCCTCCAAACCATTTGCGGGATTGCTTATTCTATTGTATGCTTTTCAAGGTTATTTATGCTTTTTTGTGGGGAGGATCGTTTTATTCCGTGGTGAAAGAGTGAAAAAGAGATGGTAAATATGTCTCTCGGACTGCTGGGAAGATTCAGAGCAGACGAATTTACGATGTGTAGGTCGTGAAGATGTCCTCAAAGTCTCGTAAGGATAGATTTATTGGGTGTTGGGCAGGGATTTTTATATGCGTCGATAAACTTAAAAGATGTTGTTTACAGGTTTGGGGGACAAAATATGTTATGTATCGTAAATATCGTGGAGAATTAAAGAATATATTATTGTTGCGAGAATAGGTTGCAGTATATTTGTTGCAAGCGATTGAATAACAGCGTTTGATAATCGTTGCATTATGTAGTAACTGCCAGAAACTATATCTAATCTATTTTATAGAACTTTAACAGATTCAGTTTATATGAAAAAGGTGATAAAAGTCGTCACTAATGAGTAATATCTACGCATTTGTTTACCGATAAACTAGAATAGAGAAAATTTCAAGATTAATACCTCATATTGGCTAAAACTAATTATGATGCAACAATCTTCAAACGCAACGCCTGTTTTTAAATATATATATGATTGAAAAAATATCTAAAGCATAGATTTTGGCAAATGGAAGCCATCTTCCCACTGCAGAAAAATAAGACCACTCGACATAATCTAGCAATCTGTAAACCTACTCCGAATCAAGGACCATTTCAATACTATGTATAAAACCACAGCAATACACCTCCTTATAAACCCATATTCCTCTCCAAAACACTTGTCATAGGGAAAAAACCTTTCGGGACTAAAACCCCGTATTCAGTATTTAAGTTTGAGGAAAATGTAAACGACAATTTTATCAACTCGTAGCGTCATAAAATGGAGGATACCTTCTGGAGATTTATCCTCGTCTTAGAAATATTATAAACGGATCTTGCAGTGAAGAGATAAATAGTGGCGAGTATTATGATACTGGTAAAATCTACTGGTGTGTGGATACGTTAAATCTGACAGTTATCCGAAGTCCTGACGAATCGTAATATGTCGTTTCAAGTTTGCGTTGGATTCCAGCTAAGATGCCGGTTTCGTCACACGATCACAAAAAATGGCAAGGTATGTTGCCAATAACTCAAGTAAAGGTCTAGTGAGACGTTGACAACGAATCAAATATTTTCATATAAAAGAGGAATTACTTTCCCCCTGTCCAAGTAAAAAATGTAAAGATGTGATAAATAACTGTGGTGTCGGGGCAAAGGAATCCATAGTAGTGTAACGGAAAACAGTAAGTTCAAACTTTTTACAACCAATAACTTTCATAACTTTCGCATTTTTTTTCGGACTAATTCGTCTCTTTTCTGCTAAAATTTGCATTTTAAGCTTATTTCTTTCGTTCCAAAGCTCGGTTTACAAGCAACAATTTCGATAACAACCGCTATACTTACGGTGTTTGATGGTCACACTGGCTCTGTTAATTAAATTGGATTTTTCACATGCGATGGAAGCGAAAAAAAAACATACTTACGTTTCTTCTGCGGCATTCAAACGATGGCAATGGTAAAGCCTCGGTTTCCTCGGATTCCGTCAACAGATTTAAGAGGTCGGACAAATGCGGTGAGTGACGTCATACAAACCATTGACATTGATTACCCTAGAGTGGTTTCCTCGGGAGCGTTGCCGACGACCGCCAGATCGAGTTGCTGTTGAGTGCGTTGGGGAAATCCTGATGACAACGTTTTTTGCTGTTGTCTGTTGTGAGGTGTGCTTGCCAAAAATTAAAAATTTGAGGAAATGATGGAAGGCGAGAGTTGTTTTATGATTGCCGAGGAAGAAATGCTAATTGATTTTGTGAGAAATCACGAAGAACCTAAATTTTCGATTTTTGACATGCAAAGACGAAAACCAAAACAACAACAGAGTTAGTTGAGTGAGTTCGCTAGGTTTCCAGTTTCGTGTCAACGTAACGCTCCAATGAAGCGGTGGCCGGTAGAGTGACGTCATCCACGTATAATATCGGTTGCATTTTTCTAGCAACAGACTCCGTGGAAACCAAGGCTTAAGGCTGCTCATCACCCCCATACCCGATCCTCCTTCGATCGGGCTGGCTAATGGTAAGTCTATGGGGAAAAAATGGCTTTTTGTTCCCAAAAAAAGCAATGAAATTATAGGAATATTTTGATGCGTTTTTTTAATTAATAAAACTAGAATAAAGTTGTGCTTTTAGAGGTTATTTTTTTTAAAACATTATTGACCTTTCGTTAAAAGAAAAAAAAATTAGATTTAAAAAGGTAAATAACGATTTTTTAAAAATAACCTCTATAAGCACAACTTTATTGAAGTCTTATGAATTTAAAAAAAAACCGCATCAAAATATTCCTATAATATCATTGCTTTTTTTGGAACAAAAACCATTTTTTCCCCATAGACTTACCATTAGTCAGCCCGATCGAAGGAGGACCGGGTATGGGGGTGATGAGCAGCCTTAAGGGGGTTCAATACCCTAAAATCGGTGAAAAAATCAAAACAAAAATTATTGGCTTAAAATACTATTACAACCTTTATTAATAATGTCACAAAGTATCAAGACGATTGGAAAAATATTTTTGACATTAAAAGCCATTTTAATGTCATGGCTTCGTAAGGAAATGCGTTAACAATAAAAACTTTAAACGCGTTTTTCTCAGAACTTGATTTTTTGAACTTCGATGTACCTTTTCTCAAAAACTATGCTATGTTTTCCAGTGAAATTTTTTTTATATGATGTAATACATAGTATAGATTAATCTGAGGTTATAAATTTTAATAAAACTAAAGTGAAAAAAATTTATGGGGCTAAAAAGTGAAAAATTTCATGATTTTTTGGGTACTTTAAAACTTATTTCATTTTAAAAAATCTAAGAGTTATTTACAAAAAAATTTTAACCTCAGATTAATATATAAGGTTGGTATAACACACAGAGAAAATTTTAAGATGATCTGATCAGTAGTTATTGTGAAAAGGTACATTGAAATTGGCCAATTTAACATTACCGATATACAACATATTGAACCCCCTTAAACGCCGTCAAAATGAACGGCAGCTGATCTTTCTTTCCTACAAAATCCCTATTTACAGTCGCTATTTGATTGAAACCGCAAGTAAATCACAAGTTTGTTTTTCACTTTCGTCGCATGTACAGGGTGGTTATAAAATAACGCTCGCTGTTGGGAGAAACTTCAATTCAAGTGGGCTGCATCTATCCGATGCTGGGGGTAGATTGAATAAGGACGAGCCACGTAGCTAAAAACACTATTTATTACACTACTTCTAAAAGGCAAGTGAAGAAAAAGGATTACAACAGCAGCTCTTAAGCTGCACTAAAAGCCGCGCCGCCTAGCGGCTATAAACACTCAATCGTTTCGCAACACTCGCTATTGGGAGGGGTCTGTAGCTTGAATGAATAATCCGTATGGAACGAACCTTCAGAAACTTACTATTCAAAAAGGGGGGAAAAGAATGGAATAATAAAAAACAAACTCGTCACTTGGCCAGGGTTCTAAATTACGAGGCGTAATTGGCTGTGTTGGCCGTAATTGGCCATAATTGGCTACGCCTCGTAATTAGAACCTTGGTCAAGAGACGAGTTTCTTTTTTATGATTCCATTCCTTTTCGAAAAAAAAAACTCGTCTCTTGACCAGGGTTCTAAATTACGAGGCGTAATTAGCTGTGTTGGCTGTAATTGGCCATAATTGACTACCCCTCGTAATTTAGAACCCTGGTCAAGAGACGAGTTTGTTTTTCATGATTAGTTTTTTTATGATTCTATATTTTTTATGATTTTATTCCCCTCCCCCCTTCTTAAGTGTCTCAATGCTTGATGCATTCGGATTATTCATTCAAGCTACAGACCACTCCGAATAGCGAGCGTTATTTTATAACCACCCTGTAGTTAGATCTAATTGACTAAGTATTACCGAAGATACTATAATCCTGCAGCGGAGAGCTTTACCAAAACCGTTGCATGTGAAACGAGCCTATAAATAATTCAAATAACATTTACAATCCTAACAAACTAACTCGGTGAATTGCCTCTATGGCAGAAACACTCAGAGTTCCCGCAATCATATCCAATGAAACGTTTCGTAGGAAGTAAATACACAAAGAAAAAATAGGAAATGCTCTCATCGACTACAGGAAAAAGACATTTTTAGTCCCCCTTCCTCTCCCCATTTACTTGAATCACTTTGTCAGTAGAGTAAAAATGGGGTTTCAGCAACGCGAGGAGGGATGGGGGAGGGAGGAGATATAAATGATTCCACCGTCAGATATGAATTTCAAATTGTTTTCCAATCCCCATGGTTCACGAAATTGCGACCATTTGGAAGCATCTTTTTTTCTAACCGTCCATTTTTAGCCACTGACTTTGAAAGATGCGGGTAGAAAAAAAAGGAACAGTGTGTTAGTTCTCACTAGTTACCCTTCTTGAAATGTTCAAGAATCATACACAATGAAAAATATTGTATTATTTATTTGTTATTGAATTTTTTGGTTAAAATGGTGTCAAAATCTTTTATTAATTTTAAATAACTAATTAAATATTAAGACACTCTTTTTACAGCTTTTTAACAATTTACTTTCTAGCATATAGAGGTCGTCCATTTAATTTTACCTTTTCCATGTTTAGTATTATTCTAGTTTGTGTTTTTCAAGTTTTTTTTAACATTATTTCAGATAATTATCAAATAGCAATATTTTTTATTGGTAGAATTTACGGTTAATGTTTGTTTGAGTAGATGTTTCCGACGCTTCGTATCCAAACGTTTAATTAATTTTGTATCGCTGGTATATTTAAGACCTTGATCAAATGAAATCAATGAAAAATATGCTTTAGGCCACTACTATGGACGAAGAAGCTCTCCCAAGCACGCTAAGGGACGGAATTTTGACGTCATTGTTCCGAGTGACGTTGTTACGAAGATGAAGACAACCTGTCTCGAAACCTTCTCGGAACCACTCGTTCACTGCTGACCACATTTTTAGGGTTCCGAATATGTCCGAGTTTCTCGATCTTCGGCACTCGGAACAGTGACGTCAAAAATTCCGCCTACGCTTCGTTTGGAAGAGCTTCTCTGGCCTTTTGTTATTGTAGTTTGTCGTGTTCAGGCTGTAATTAAATGCTGAATTCGTCTTAATCTTGCAAAAATAACAAGCTCTAGCAGTTTCAAAAAATCCAAATTAATTAGCATAGGCACCTGTCAAATTTTATTTCGTGCAGCAAAAAAAAAAAAAAAAATTGTTTCAATGATTTCAATAAATACAAACCAGTATTTATGGTTTAATTTATCAATTATCGAATACATTTCCAAAAAAATATTCGAAAACTTTAAAAACTCTCAACAACTGTTTTCGAAACAAATCTTTCTGTTCCAGGAGCTCTATTTACAAAAAAGACTAGCAAAAGTACCAAATAAAAAGCAGAAAAGTGAGACAGAGAAAAAAAGGGAAAGAAGGAGACCGCTCAGTCTATTTGGCGTTAGCTTCTTCCTTTTTCTTACTCTTAGATTTCTATATGGTCATCGTTGGGGCCTTATTTCAGTTATTTCTCCTAGATTTTTTGTGTTGTTTTTGCTCTCTTTTGTGGGCGTTTTGCTGTAATTTGTTTTTCTTTGTCTGAAAAGCCGCGCTGAGTGGTGTCCAGCTAAGGGCTGTAGGGCGATGTCTGCTCGCCAAAGGTTATATGTGTTTTTAAGTGATTTCTAGAACATCCTATTCATTTTATTGTCTTACGAATAAACAGTTTTTTTTTAAATAATATATAAACACAAAATTAAGCTTGTGTATAGTTTTGGATACACTTAAGCAATTTATGTGGTGTTACTAAAACGTGGCGTTAAAAATATTATCAACGTGAAAATGTCAGAAAATTTAGAATGAATAGTTTAAAAATGCAATTTAGTTCTAGGGGGGAACACTTGTAACAATATATCTTTGCAACGTCAACAGTTAATATAAAACGGAGAAATGACAAATATGTGATTTCACACGACTGATTTCACTACTGTATAATTAAACAAAAATATATATATATATCGATTTTGTATTTGAGTGAGTGAAAATAGAATTAACTTAATTTAATTACCTAAAATAATTGGTGTACATTAATTTTTAGTGATTAATTACACTGAATATGTAACGGCAATCATAAAAACATTTGAATGCATGAAATAACAAATGTACAACGACGCCAAATAAAACAGGTTCCACTCGCGTTTTTGGATGTTACGTTTAATTTCAACTGCTTTTGTTTCTCATCTATAGTTAATCTGTAAAAATGTAAGTACAATTTTCGTTGCGTAAACGAAGATGGGGAAATCTTACTATAACTCAATTTACCTTAAAACAACATTGATAAAAAGAAGAAAAGTGATTTAAGCTATTTAAAGATACTGATATTAAGAGCAAAATGCTCCTTAATAATTGTGCACTTTGTTTCGTTTTTGTGATTGTTTTTGCAAACGTACACACAAAGGAAAAAATGCACAGATTTCTCGTTTTAAAGAACTGTTGGAGTTCCCAAAATCTTCAGTTACGGTTCAAAAACGATTGTAATATCTGTTCTCAAGCGATTCATTCGCCAACTCATGCAACCCTTCGTGTTTCTTCCTTGTGCGCGTGGTCAGACAGAGAGACGACCGGCCTTTCATCCACTCGCATCTTCCGCATCCTTTTTATTCTTTTAAAATCACTCTCTCCACCTTCCTCTCTCTGTCTTCAAAATAAAAATGAATTCACCGAGTATGCGAATTTGCATACTAATGGCGCTTAGTGAAAAGGGGCCCCGGCCCATGTGGAACATATCCCCACCATAATGGGAAAAGAAGGTTCGGAGAGGGTTAACGGGGACGTGTATTCATTGTCTTTTATTTGGTTGGTCAGTAGACACACACTCTTAAAACGAACGAGGGATTTTGACTCAGTCTGAGTTAATTTTCACTCCTCCAGTCTAGAAAATGCACTTCTCCTGGAGGAGTGGATCCTTTGTGTGTTACACCTCCGACAGGATAACTCCAAACGAGGGATTTTTACTCAATCTGAGTTAATATTCACTCCTCTCCAGTGTCGAAAATGCACTCCTCGTACTGGAGTGGATTTCACTCTTTTGTTTTAAGAGTGTATACATTCCGGTTTGTGTGCTTGAGACCCGTTTATTAACCTTCGTCAAGTAAGACAGACACAACACCCACCCACATATGAGTGACAGATGCGGCTAGATATCGTCACCTCCGCAACTTAGACATGTCCCTGAAGGGTCTTTTTGTTTTCCATGGTTCTAAATTACGAAGCTGGTCACCAATAGCCCTCGTGTAGTTTTAGTTACTTACCAGCTTCAACTTGGCTACTTGAACATATTTGTCCTTGTCTGGCATTTTTAAGTGATTCTATTCATAATTAGCTCATGAAATTCCTAATAGCTTCTCTTCTCTAAATAATTGTAACATGACATGAACAATAAGTGATGTAAGAAAAGGTTTTTGTGTTTGTTGTTGAATGGCATACTTGTGTCATGAAAAATAATTCAAATAAAATTTTGTGTATGATAAAGCTGGTCCAAAACGTTTGTTTGCCACTGCATCTATTTGATTGACTTTCTTGTTTCTCATTCCCTTTTCAAAAAACCTTTTTCCATACATGATGAAACTTCCCCTAAAATCCTTTTGCAGTTTTTGTGCGACCCCCTGTCTTTCTCCATCCCCCTCCTTCATCCCTAATGCATGAGGCTCTCCATTTTCACCTTATTTGGGTCCTCACTGACCGGATGCTGTGTGTTCCAACTCCCTCGTTCTGTTTTTCGACACAACACTCCACCCCCTCTTCGAATGTTCTAAAAGAGGGGTGGTAGAGAATACCCCCCCCCCCCTCTGCAACATTTTCTTTTGATTCGTATATGATTTTTTTTATAGAAAGAGGCATTCTTCACGGTTTTATGACCACAGACGAGAGTGCTAAAAGCGATTTGTTCTTGGGTCGTCTGATTGTTTTCTGTGGCTCCTAGAATATTTTTTTTTCAAAAGGGGGTGGTTTTTAATTTTGTTTTATGTTCTATGTTCCGAAGATGGATTGTGTCCGGTAAAGTGCAGCGTATTGTAGGAGGTTATTTGCATTTTCGGAATGGAGCACCGTGACGACATAAGTTGAAGGAAGTGTGGGAGTGTTTAAGATGGATGATGTCCTTTATCTGTTCGGTAATGTCTGTTGTTTTCAAGAGAGGAAAGAAATAAAAATGCTAATGTGTTGACTAGTAGCCTGATTTTATGAGTTTATTCTGCTTTACTAAAATTTTAAGATTAAAAATATTATATATGATATTCGTGACTGACAATGCTTTAAGTAGAATTTATCTTGTAAATCCTGACGGTTAACAAAAGAAAAGGTAAAATGCAAGTTTAATTAAAAAAATTCAAGTCATTTTAGGTCAAAAAGTAATGAAGTATCAAAGAAATAGAACACGAAGAAGAAAAGCTTCATTAAACTTTTATACATATTGTCTTCTAAGGGGCTAAAAATGTCTGTCCAGACAACACATACAGTTATAAAATGGAAATAAAAAATAAATTAAAAGGGAATTTCATATAACTACCCATATAAGAAACTGCTCTTCATTTTCAAACGCTGTGGTGTTCTAATTTTTACTATCATATCCATTGATTAAAATTAGAAAAGTTTAGCTGTAAGAGAAAATTTATGAAATGTTCACTGGTTCAAAACATTGTTACGTTTCTTTAATTCGTTCATTAAATTGTTTTAATGTTCATTTAATTTTTCTCTGTTAAATAGTTGTCACAAATTGACCACTTTTTGCAATCTACAAATTACGAGCATCGTGCAAAATATTCATAATTGATTACCACTACACAATCATTAAAGCTCTTAGACGATCACCCAAAACATTTATTAGTCATCATCGGCTCTCGCATCGAATCAGCTCATCTTCACACACTGCCCTTTCTGACAACTCGTCCTCTTAATGATACCGTTTCCACCCTCTCGAACGCGGAAAATACTGACAATATATCGTACTGAAAGGGAAAAAGTGGTGTATCGCAAAAAAAGTATTTTTTTAGTATAATTACTTGAAGATTTGGGTTCACTGACGACTCTATTTATAAGGCAGAGGAGAAGCTCTCCATGATACTAAAAATTTTTCCGGTATAATACAAAAAATTTGAAATTATATGCATATTTCGCAGCACATAGCTATGGCAGAACTTGCAGCCTTTTTGATTTACAGAACAGATACTATCGGTTTTGAAATAATATCAGTAAAAAGTGTGAATATTGAAGTACAATAGAACTCCAATTATCTAACGAACTCCATTCGGAAAATAGGATTCGGGATCGTCATCCAAGAGTAGAAATGTAAATTGAGTAGGTGAATTATTGAAAAAGTTAAAGTTTGTCCTGTGACGTGAAGAATGCTTCACACTATAATCTGCGATTCGGATGACAGGAGCCAGGATAAATTTAAGTTCGGCCAGTCGAAGTTCGGATAAGTAGAGTTTTGTTTTAAGTGGTACTCGAAAATAACATTCGTAGGATACATCACTTTTCCGATCACTGTCTTACAGATGAAAAAAAAAAATCTGATGCTTTCAAAGAAATGAGTCGTAGCAGCACAGACACTCTTTTACTACGATCCATTCTTATTTATGAATGGGATTTTGATGAATGGATGAGTAATGGGGGTTTGAAAGGGGGCTTCCGTGATGGGTGGGTCGCTTCCTGAAGATGGCTAAAGATGATTTATCGAGGCAGCCTGTTCGGCTTTTAAGGAGAGAGAGAGGACACGGGATTAATGTTTAGGATGGGTCCTAATGACTGCTGATGGTTTTCCACAAATCTGCTTTGGAGAGGAATCGAATAAGGAAGATACAGATGAGGATGTACTTTAGTTGTTGTTGCTCATCTCCTAGGTTTAACAGAGCTAAACCTGGTCCATGATTTTAGTCACTCGCAAGAAGTCCAGGATCATGACTGGATTTTCGTAAAGGTCGAGTCTGGAAAGTTCCAGACAGTCCAGGATGTGGTTAGGTGCCGCCTGTTTGCTGGAACACTTCATGCAGATATTAAAGGTCTTTTCCCCATTGGTGTAACACAGAGATCTAATGTGTCCACTTTTAAGTCTCGTAATGGCCACCTGGTCGCTTCTGCAGCACTTTAGGGATAAAGCCTCCCCCTCTCTAATATAATTACATTGTATTCATTGCATTACATTGTACTTAATATGTCCTTTAAGTACATATTGGGTTCTCCTTTAAATTATATATTAAATCCTTTCATAATTTAACATCCACATAGATCTCAAAGTCATTGTAATCTGAGTGTCTAAATTAGTAGCTAGAACCGAATATATGGTGCGATAAAATGGCTCAAATGTTTTTAAAAGGATATAATTTAAATCACTGTCGATACAGCAAAAAATCAAATCCTCGAATAAAAAAGTAATTTTGATTGATTGGTTTAGAGATGAAAAAATAAACATAATTCTAAAGTACTTAACTTACTCAACATTCTATAAAAAGCAAAAGCTGTCTATTGATTTTTCAACTGCGGCTCGTTTTCGCAAAACAAACACAAAGATATAGTATGTAGTATGTTTATTATTCAAAGTCTATTACAATGGTTTGCGCACATTTCTGTTTTCGTAAAAAACGCGTATTCTCAAAATCGTTAGCTGAAAAGTTTTCATTTTGCAGTGTCTTAATGCATATACCCCATCATGCATTTATTCATTTCTCAATATCGAAATGAAAATAAAAATATAAACCAGACGTAAGAAAAAATAAAATGACTTCCATTGCGTTTCATTTCTAAAAACCATTTGGATTTGTGTTTGCCAATCTCGAATAATTCCCATTTCATTTCAGTTCATATCTAAAAAGTTCTGCTTCTTCTTCGATTCTCCTAGAAACAAACAAACCAAACACTTCATTTAAAACTCTAAATCCTTCACGAAGGCGGGAACCCATTTCGCTGCATTTCTCAATCACTTTTCATAAGTCGTTTTCAAGTTTGGTCCCGGCCGCTAAATGAAAAGCCATTGAACATTCGGCTAAATATACAATTTCTCTCCCGCAAGTGGCAAGGGTTTGCTCGCATCCATTTGCGTTTGTAAGAGGGCCCGGGGCACTTTTGTGGAACGTTCGGAAAGACATTGGTAATAGAACATTAGAAAATGGAACCCTTTTGTCTTAACTCTATTTCTCACAAATTCACAGTTTCGGTAATAAGAACTGGAAACGAATTTATCGAACTTGCTTAGTTTAAAAGTTGTTCGGCGTTTTAGAATTAGCGCGTTATTTTGATTTTGAAGGTTCCGAATTGGAAATGAATATGTTTACTGCAGAACTTCCATAACTTAAATGCGATTCATTTCATGATTATGTTTTAACCATTATTAGAAAAATTATATATATATATATATATATATATATATATATATATATATATATATATATGCATTTTCTAAAGTTTCATTTCTTTCATGTGGAATTATTAAAGGTTTTTTTTTTGTTTTGAAACAAATTTTAAGAAGCTAATCTGATTTAATAAGGATGATTTTTTTAAGAGTTTTAGAAAAAATAAGAATTTCGTAATAATATTCCACTGTAAATTTAGTAATTTTTAGACCAATAATGAGCATTATAAGAAAAATTCAACATGCAATACATTGTACTTTAGATTCGCGTATCTTCTTATTCGTCCAATATTTTCGATATTTCTGTAAAGAATTCTAAGTAAAACCATGTAACTTGTCTGCAAAATCTGCAATTGTGTTGGTTTGTTATTCATAAAAAACTTTCGTGACGAAACAAGTACTATTGCAGAACCTATTTGTAGACTTATATTATAATTGTAGAGTAACAAAAACATAAGCTTTAGTTGATCCTTTTACATATCGAAATAAATCAATACAGATTTTTTATTTTTATTTTCATTCATTGCATTAATGCTTTTAGTTATAGCATGCTATTTTAACGTAATTTTTTATTTGTCAAAACTAATGATACACTGCAAATCTGTGAACAGATTATGAACACATTGCAGAATACTATATTTGTCTCCTAGTTTAGATCACATTACAGAACACTTTCTGGAACATATTTTGAAGTGCCTTTCCAAACACTTTATTTTGTCTCCCTTTTTAGATCACAATCCGGAACGCATTTTGGCACGCATTTCGAAACACCTAATGGAACAATATTTTCTTCAGAACACTTTTAGAACGCATTTGGCAACGCTTTTCGGATCACATTCGGAAACACTTTCCAAAACATATTCAGGAACGTTTTAAGAAACACATTCGGGAACGCATTTTCAAAACATATTCGGGAACGCTTTTTCAAAACACATTCGGGGACGCTTTTAGAACACTTTCGGAACTCCTTTCAAAACACTTCACGTAGGATTTACGGCACACTTTCAGTAACACTTTTATTGAGCAGCAGTTTGTTGTATGGTATAAAATTTAACACATGCTTTAAAATTTTCCATGCAAAATGCTTGTTGTCTTTAAAAAAACTAGTACTTCTGTTTCATGTTCAACGGTCATGACGACTTGCCTTATGGGCATAAAACAGAAGAATTTTTTTTCTTAAGACTTCAAACATCTTGCATGTAAAAATTTAAAGCAAGTGTTAAATTTTATACAATACAACAAACTGCTGCTCAATAAAAGTGTTACTGAAAGTGTGCCGTAAATCCAACGTGAAGTGTTTTGAAAGGAGTGAAAATCATACCTTAACTATTTTGAAAGGTGTTTCGTAAGTGCAAAATATAGCGTTCCTCTATGCGTTTTGAAAAGCATTTCCTGCAAACTGCCACTCAAATAAAAAGTGTTGATGAAAGTATGTCAAAAAGAATTCGATCGTTTACGCCAGATACAATTTTCAAAGATATTCTATTTCTGCATATAAATAAAGAATGCCAAACGCTCCACTTGATATACCAAAAAAAGATTTAATTTTGTTAGTAATTTCTGGTCACTGAATATTTCTGGAAAAGTCCTTGAATTTATAATAAAAAAATGAAAATCTCCCGATTTCTGCCTAGGATCTCCTTTTTAAATCTAGCAGGTTGGCAACTCTGGTAAATGTCTTAACTTTATAAGACAGTCTTACTATAATGGTTAATAACAAAATGCTCATAAATAAATGTTACATAATTCATGAGTCAATCAACTCATAATTCTAAAATTTGACTAAAAACAATTAAAAATTTTGAAATTAGTTTCAATGAATTAATGCACAATTATGTTAGAATTTAACATGGATTTTTTTAAAAACTAAGTCATTTATCTTTGTAAAAACATATGACAATTTGACTAGCCCTTTCCCCAGTCTATTAATTTTGATGTTGAGTTAGCATGTTCCTACAACTACAAGATGCTTTTGTGCAGCTCTACAGCAATGCTGAAGACATGTCTGCCTGTCTAACCTACCTACCCAGCTGCTTACTTACCTCCCTGCTTAACCTATCTGCCAGCCTTACCTTACCTGTCTATACCTGTCGGCCTGCCAAAACCACCTACCTTGCCTGATTACCTGCCTTAACTACCAATCTGTTTGAATGCCTTACTTCTTAATTTACCTACCTAACTACTTACATTAGTTACCCTACTCTACCTTTAGTATATGACTAACCTGTCTGCCTAACCTTATCTTACCTACCTGCAAACTTTTATTGGCAATAATTATGATTATTGTTTTCTTTGTCTATTTTGTTACCTGGAAAATTTTATGTATTCTATTGAAGTTAGAAAAAATATTAAGGGGTCATACAGTAGTCTAAAAATGAGCAAAGAAGGTACTACAAAGTAGAGTTTGATCTTTCATGTAATTTTTTAACTACTCAATATATAAGTATATTTTTTACATGTTATTCTACAAGAATTATTTAATTTTAAACAAATTTTAAAATTAAGGAAACTTTAGCCAAAACTAAAATAAATGATATTAAACATAAAGCTAGTTGAACACATTGTGATTAGGCTTGCGCAGCAAATTTTGAGGTCAAAATTGAAAAAAGGACCAAGAAAATGACTTCATATTGTACAAATATGTACAAACAAAGACTTATACCTAAATATTCAGCTCAATTTTAATTAGAAATCATTTTTAAAAATTTTAAAATCAAAATTTTAAAATTTTTATTAATTTTTTTAGAAAAAAGTTCTTAAAATAATTTCTAATTAAAATTGAGCTGAGGATTTAGTTATAAGTCTTTGTTTGTACATATTTGTACAATATAAAGTCATTTTCTTGGTCATTTTTTCAATTTTGACCTCAAAATTTGCTGCGCAAGCCTAATCACAATGTTTTCAAATAGCTTTATGTTTAATATCATTTATTTTAGTTTTGGCTGAAGTTTCATCACTTTTAAAATTTGTTTTATATTGAATAAATCTTGTAGAATTACAAGTAAAAAAATTATACTTATATATTGAGTAGTTAAAAAACTACATGAAAGATCAAACTATTTTGCAGTACCTTCTTTGCACATTTTTAAGACACCTATGACCCCTTAAAGTAACAAAACTTCAAAAACTCAAATTAATGTATTAGTAAGATGCAGTATAGTTTAAGTATATACATATATGCCCTATACTGAAAAACTAAACTCCTTGTCACAACAGCACATTATTGGGCCAAGTCCTTCCGTGCCTAATTCAGCTTTCGTTATCTAGGGCCTGGGCTGCTATGTACATGTCCCGGTTAGGTGGTGAACCTACGCAGGACCACCAGTGTTTAGTTCCCAAGCATGCTTGGTCCTCATTTTATCGACCCACTTATATTTTGAAAGGCTGAGGGAAACTCGCCCAAGCCGGGATTCGTATCCCGGCCCTGTGGCATGGCAATACAAAGCACTGCCACTTTGCCTCATATCTTATACTAATGATCTTAATCTCACTAGAAAAAAAACTAGGGTCACCAACCAAAATTTAGTTGGATTATGAATGTCTTATGCTAACGTTATAATTAAAACAATGAAGGTATGGGTAAATTTCCAGGATTCGGTGCAGCTTGGCGCTTGTCGAAAAACAACAAATTCTTGGCGAAATTCGCGAGCTTTATCATTGCCAGATTCCTTTACGCCGATGCAACCCTAGTTTCTTTCACTGATCCCCAAGGTTAATGGATCGCGGAAAGCTACGGGAGAGTTGGAAGTCATTTTTTTCTCCCAGGTCAAACCCAAACATCCAGTCTAGTTGGAATTAACGTCGCAATAGAGCTGCACGATTGGCAATCCACTTTGGTTTGAATTAACGCCGTACTAAAGCTACACAAGTGGCTATCCCGTACTCAGTTTAGTTTCGTTTAAATTTTCGTCGCTTTAGAGCTACGCGAGTGGCAATCCAGTACGCACCCGTTTGGGGCCCCGGGCAATTTTTTTTTCTCTATTTTTTTTTCTCTAAAAAAACATCAGTATCCTACATCGGGCAGTATTGTAGGGCCCATTGAAAGCCTAAACACTCGTTTGGGGACCCGGGCAATTTTTTTTTCTCTAAAAAAAACATCAGTATCGAACATCGGGCAGTATTGTAGGGCCCATTGAAAGCCGAAATACCCGTTTGGGGCCCCGGGCAATTTTTTTTTCTCTAAAAAAACATCAGTATCCTACATCGGGCAGTATTGTAGGGCCCATTGAAAGCCTAAACACTCGTTTGGGGCCCCGGGCAATTTTTTTTTCTCTAAAAAAACATCAGTATCCTACATCAGGAAATATTGAAGAGTCTGTTGAAAACATAAAATTTTGTTTGGGGCCCCCGGCAGCTAGCAGACCGGCCCTCTTCGAATCGACAAAATATTCAGAATAAAAAATAACTGAAATATAATAACCAAAACCAGATATTCAGAGTAACCGTAACCGCAATTCCGATGCGCGCGCAACTTTACCCACAATTCATCGCTCGCAAGTATCGACAGCGTCGTTAGTTGGACGAAAAAATAAATTAAGAACAAAATAATTCCACTGTGCGCGCACATCATCCGGGCTTCTTACCCACAATTCCGCGCAAGTATTACCAGCGCCGACAATTGGAAGAAAAGATTTTTCGCCGTATCACCAAATAAAATTGTTTATCGCTTGCTACAAGAAACGCCAAATCCCTTGGCGACAAATGCACCGGATGGTGGAAATTAACCAAGGTATGCATATATGATTTGCAATGTACATAAATGTTAAAAGATATTTGTTTTTACATTTAAAAAAAAGTCTTTGTATTTGAAAATTTAAAAAACATGGTTTTGACAAATTTACTTAAGCATGGCATACTTTGCGAGTTTTTATTACATAAGAATATCACGATGCGATCCATAAACCACCTTTGGGAAAAGTAAAAGAGACACAAAAAAATTGCAAAAAATAATTTTAATAAGAAATAATTAATTGACCGTACGTCAATACATACAAAAAATATGATGTCATACAACAAATATATTGTTAATAAAATTTTGGAACCGTTTAATCCCTGATTTAAATTTCAAATCAGATACCAAGACAAAGTCAAAATAACTATTTCAGAAGTCTAATCGGATCGAGATTCGAAATCCAGATCATTTAAATATATAGCAAAATCATAAATTTTAGAGTCAATAACAATCGATTTCTTACAATTCACACCTGGTAAGATGTTTCCTCCACAGTTTGGATAGTTTAAGCAGCCACGTCCCGCACAAACTTAAATATAATGATTTCAAAATGTTTTCAAAAATATTCACGTTGCGGATCTTTAGTTTATTTGGTTTTTGGTTGACATATATTTTCCGGCTTGTGTGCTTGGTCGCAAGGACCCGCTTATAAACCATCGTCAAGTAGGACAACACAAGACACACACAAACACATATGACAGATGTTGCCCTCTGTCGCCACCTCCACAAAGTGTCTTCAGTGGTTGCCAAACTGTTGTTGTCCACTTCTACCCTCTGTTAGGAGTTTTAACATGGCCAACTACTTTTTGTAATCTAAAAGCAAGGTCAAGTGATTAAAAGTGTTGCTATCTCAAATGTGCAAATGTACAAGTGTTCTATGAAGTGTTTAAAATCAATTGAGATCGTAAAATTAGTTTGAAACACTATCAAAGCAGATATTCAATCCTTGTAATTTTCAACGACAATATGTGTTCTACCATGTGATTCAAAAGTGTTTGCAATATGTTCTATAAGATGTTCCAAAAAAGTTCGCAATGTGTTCCAAAAGGGAAATTCAACAAATCCCTTAGCTGAACACATTCCGAACACTTTGTCACCGGTTCTGGAATGCTTTTAGAATTCGATCTGTGCGAAGGAACGCATGTGGAACACTATCGGAACACAATTTTCCTGAAAGCGCGCTATATCTGTTCTGAATGTGTGTCCCGAGTTTGCAGTGTAACAAACAAATAAGTTACCAATGAAATGATCCTCATATGCAAAATGCCTCAAATAATTTCCTTCTAATGTTTATTTAATATTCATTTCAATATACCAGCAATGTTAGTTTCTAAACAGTCATTAACTTTATTTCCAACTTCAATGCGTAACCACACGTTTAATATTCAACAGCATCTTTAACAAAATAAATATAAATCCTTAATCTTTCCAACTTATCCAAACCTAATCGAACAAATTTATATTCAGCCGAAAATTTTCACAATTCATAAGGCCGTCCAACATCCCAATTCGAACTAAAATGCACTCAAAATCTGCTTAACAAAATCCACTTACCCCAAGAATAGCGAAGTTCTCCCTTCAACATTCACAATCCTCCAACGGGTTATTAGGCCCATTATGTAAACCTCAATCCTCATCCGTAATCAGGCACACCCCTCGCTAACAATGCCCTCCGAACACCCTCCTAACATCCTTTTCCGCAGCTTCTTGATTGAGCACAAGTCCCTTCACGAGGTGACATCTAGACAGATATGGAGAAATACTAGTTCTCATTTAGGGACGGATGTTCTCTGTATCTGTTACTGTTAAATATAAGTAGCTCTTGATATCAATATTTTAATTTGAGTTTTGCCAAAAGCTATAAAATAAATGATCTATTACTTCTCTGTTCTCTAGCAAGTTGACACTCGGGCTTCTACTGTATGATATCTTTTTATTCTTGGGTTAAATAGGGATAAAGGGTTTGAAATAGAACACTTATGTGCTATTCTTATACTTGCACGGCTTCTAGATTCATACCTCGGTAATTTGCACAGCAGTGGAGGAAAGAATAGTTTTCCCGGTTTTCGTCCTTCTTCTCTCAAACTCTACAGCGGTGTTATGTTTCCCATATATTACGTGAACACGACTGGGTTGGTAGATGGTTGGCTTTGTTAGGTTCAAATTAAAAGTTTTATCGCTCAACAAAACCGCATTTGAATTTAGGTCCGTTACTAGAAGATTTATAAGACACTATTACCCCACTTACGAGGCCCAGTGGCTTAGTGGTAGTGCTTCGCATTACCACGCCACAGGTACGGGGATCGAATCCCGGATTGGGTTAGATTGACCCATCCTTTCATCCCTTGAGTGGGTCTATAAAATGGGTACCAAGCCCGTTTGGGAACTAAACACTGGGGGTTACTGCAGAATGCTGACCACCTTACCGGGACATATGCCTAGCACTCCAGAGCTCTAGGTCACGAAAGCTGAAATGGGCACGGCAGGCCTTGGTCCAGTAATGGGCTGTTGCGCCGAAGAATTTTGTACTAGTACCACATTTACGCAGAGCTATTCATTTATATCTTTAAGAATCAATTTTTCCTAATCATAGTGAAAATCTCAGATGTAGGGTAGACTAACCAGTGAATGAACGCTTAAGCACAATTGGTTTTAAGAAAATTCATACATTTTAAGAAAATATAGCTTGTAGTTTTATGACAAATTTGTCACTATATTTAAATTCTAAAAAAAAGGAGGTGACTTTATATTGCATTGTTTTGGGTCTTTTGGGGGTACAAATAAAAAGTGGTACAAAAGCTATGTGAATGAACAGTACTTTTACCAGTGAATGAACACAAAAATTTCCAGTCAATAAACATGTTGGATTTTAATTAATGGTCAGGAGAACCAATCAGATGTCAGATAGCTTCCTACTAGATGAGAGGAAGTCAGTGTTGCCAATACATCCAGTGGAATGATTTTTAATCCTTACTTTTTAAATGTATTTATCAACTGTTCATTTACTGGGGCCTGTTCATTCACTATTCAGTCTACCCTAAAATGGAAAAGACCACAAGCATTAGAAGACTACTCTAGACCACTAGATAAAATGATCTAATCAAACAATATGGAGAGTCACATTTCATAAATGATTGAATGAACTGTTGAGGGCCAAGTTTTAATAGTCTAACAACTTTTACAAATATCATCCTAACCGATCTACGTATCTACCCAAGGAGAAAAATATTTGATCTAAAGTGTGATTCATTGATATAAATACTAAATAAAAGCAATTTACGATCTGTATTAGACAGCAAATTTTAAAATAAAAACCATAGTTTTAAGGAATTGTAGAACATCTTCTTTTTACGACATTTAAAGAACGTGTCACATGAATATGTGTCTTTCATATCTCTAATTCAGACAGAAGATTAATCTCTGTCGCTGCTGCCCAGAGGCTCTTCTGACTTCACTTCATCTCACCCCCCCCCCCCTTTCCGCAACAATAATTCGCCAAAATATTGGCGACTAACATCTTGGCGATGCGCAATCCGTTGTTGGAGTAAATAGGGAATGCCCGCCGGACAGGGTTGTCGAGCGAAAGGGAGCTCATACTGGGAGCGGAGCATTAAGATGATAATTGCCGTGCAAGTCAATTGGATATGGTGTGATTGTTAGAAGGGAGTCATGTTGTACTGTTGTTGGAAGTTCTTTCACTAAAATGTAATTGAAAAACAAATATGAATCTAATATTTCCACTGCTGATGTTTCTGCGTGATAATTATCTGGTAAAATCATTCAGTTTCGTTCGAATAAAACAGATGTTTCATGCAAACAAAATCGGTGACCTTTGAACCTTAGAAACACTGCAAGTGTTGCTGGTTAATAAATAAGAATTTATTTAATTGTAGAAATTATCGTGCGCCATTGTTGTGTATACATATATGCTTTTATCTGGGATTATAAAATAAATTTTTTTATCAAAACAGTTAATAAGAATATCTAAAATATAAGACTTACACTCGTAAAACAAACACTCCTAATTTAACTCAGTTTGAGTGGATTTCACTCCTCCAGACTGGAAAATGCACTTCTCCTTTTGGAGTGGATCCTTTGTGTGTTAAACCTCCGACAGGATCACTCCAAACGAGTGATTTTAACTCAGTCTGAGAAAATATGCATGCTTTACGGTGTCGAAAATGAACTTCTCCAACTGGAGTGGATTTCACTCTTTTGTTTTAAGAGTGTAGAATTGTCTTATTAAAATTTATACTGAGTACAATGCACAATCGATATTTTGCCTGAAATATGAAAGGAAATCTGTTTTTCATTGAAGACAATGCCGAGAAGTGTGCTTGGTTGAATGCAGAAAATTTATGCAAGGAAATCTAGTATATGGAATTAAAATATAGATGTAATATTATTTTAAACAACTCAAACATCTCTCACATGTTTAATGGATTCATGGCTATGTTTATGTTAACACTTATTTATTTTCAATACATCAAACACAGTAAAATGCAATTCCAAACCACTCAAGCACCCAATCAATTCCTAGTCCCGGAACCATCAACACAAATCCATCACAACTCTCCACATGGCAAATCTCCGCGACCGTTCATCCGTTCAAGACGCCAAAACAACAGCAAAAATCGCCAAGAAGGGAAGTGAAATGGATGGTTGGATGGGGAAGAAGCGCAAGATGAGGACTGCGAGAGGGCGAGAGCCTTGTCCAGCATATGCGGAGAACAAATGAATTATGGAGGATGGAGATCACGGCCCATCACCCTCTGACTGTCCGGAGGGATGCTTGGGATTCCAGTCGCCAAGATGTTGAGTTATTCACCCCCCCCCCCTTGTGGGAGCTGGAGTCATGTTTCCATAAGATGTCTGTTACCAGTGTTGAGAAATGTAGAATGTTTTGAAGTATAATAATTGAAATAAGGCTTTGTACATAGGGTTAGCCGACCCGGTGGCGCAATGGTCAAGGTGTTAGCCTTTAGAGCTTCTGGGCCCGGGTTCAAATCCCTACAAGGCATGGATGTTTGTGTTTGTCGAGTATAGACGGAGTACGTGTTCGTTAAATCTGTTGGGTCCGAAAATGATGTGGGCGGTCGTTGCGCAGTTTCTCACGTGTAAGGACCCTGGAGACTATTTCCTTCCCCTTAAGGTAGACGAGTACCCAAAATTCCAAAATGTTTACTATTTCTTTAATCCTTTCCAAATTTGGCATAGTGATTTCATATTTATTAAACAATGCTTTTTGGGCAATTTTTTTATTTAAATATAATTGATTTATTTTAAACGGTGTTTTTCAACTAAAAAAAGGGGTTTACGCTAACACTTCTAGCATAAAAAGGTTTACATCAATTTACCTGAAATTTTTTACAGATGCTATTTCAATATATATCTGTGCCATGAACCTCTAACATCTGGTGTAAATATATAAGTTAAAAAAAATGTCCAAGTGTAAGTCAATCGAAAAAAAATCTTTTTTTGTGTGTGGTTAATTTGTAACATTTTTCTTAATAACTTCTTATCTTGTAATGAGTTTGTAACACTAGAAGGTCATTGCATGCATTTGTTCAAAACGAAGAATTTAACACATAATGAATGTATATAGGAGGAAAATTCAATGTGGTAGACTTGTTAGCGAAAACCTCTTTTTTTAGTAGAAAAATGCCGTTTAAAATAAAAAATATATATATATTTAAATGAAAAAAATGCCTAAATAGTATTATTCATTATATTTGAAATCACTATGCCAAATTTGGAAAAGATTAAAGTTATAGTAAAAAATTTTAGAATTTGGGGGAATTTTGGGTATTCGCCTACCTTAAGGGACATGCCTAAATTGTGGAGGTGGTGCACGATAGGTGGCATCATCTGTCGCGTATGTGTGTGTGTTGTGTCTGTCTTACTTGACGAAGGTTTTTTTTAGCGGGTCTTTGACCAGCACACAAGCCTGAAAATACATGTCTACCAACCAGGAGAAAACAGAGCTAAAAGCTTTTTTAAGTTATGAATGATTTGTGTAAAGGGGTTCGATTTGTGTTTTTTAAAAGATATGTGGTTACGCCTAAACTATTTACTTATGCACCAAGTGCGTGTAAATAAAACTTTCGAAAACGAGGGATATTTATGTTTAATTAAATAGAGCTGAGGGCTTGAGTGAAATAATTTCTCCGAGTTTTGAAAACTTAAATTATCGATCAGATTTTAGGTACATTATTTTTATAATCAAATGTAAAAAATATTTTTAGCATGGCATACAAGTTTTTAATGTCACTTAAGTTTCCCAGAATATAAAATTGTATTTTTTTGCGTGCTCAATATAGTATTTATTTTTGTATTAACACGCAAAATATGTTGGGGGTAGTGCATAATGTAACAGTGAAAAAAAAAGACCTGTAAACGCCCTTGCACATTTCTTTATGAATTATTCCTTGTTATTATTACTGGAGCTTAAAATATTGACTTACTAAAGGTTGGGATTCGCTTTAGATTTTAGAAGTTCCAAATATGAGTTTTCGACCTTTGATTACAGGTACCAGTAATTTATTTCGATAAAAAAATTACGTTGAACGAAGGTCAATACAAGATTAAAATTCTTTATAAAATTTTTTTTTTTCTCAAAATTTTCAGAAAGTTCTTTTCGTAGCTAAGTTTCAAGGTATTTTGCATTAAAATCAATGTTAAAATAAACTGTTAACTACAAATAAGTTATACGGCCTTATTGTTCATTTATAGCACAAAAAATGTGTATTTTTAAACCTTAAGGCGTGTCTCATAGTAAATATTGAGCATAATTTGTTTTAAAAATTGCTTTGCAAAACATACTTTTTAGCATATATTTGTATGAAAAGTATGTTTAGATTAAGAACATACGTGCAGAATTTTGCTCGGATCTTAAGAGGTTAACACTTCAATATCTCTCTAACATTCTTTTCTATCTCCAGGTGATAGCATCCTTCGAAGCATGAGTGGCGAGTCGTACATCTCCGTGGTGACCGAGGAGACGCTGAGCCAGGGCACTCTGCTGGGGCCACTGCCACTTACTTCCGGCTCACCCGACTCGCTCGCCGTACTCACGTGGAGGTGCGTCGACAAACTCACCACCTCCTCACAAGTCATCAAGGTGAGATCAGCACTGTTATATCTTGTTGTGGTTCACCAAATCCTAAGTTAAGTAAACAAAACTTGTTATAACAATAACAGAATTTATTAAATAGCAATAAATTTAACTTATAAAAACATGACGAACTCAACACAATATCTACGGCACAACTAAATATACAAAAACAATAATAATAACCCAAGAGGGGTGTGCGCGCCATAGAAGCAGCGCTTGCTGTATTTATACCATAGAGATCTTAATAAAAGTATTAGAGTGGAGGTCACGTGGCCTATACATGCTAACGACGCACGGGACGAGCATGGGGGCCGCCATCTTAGAGTTCGGGACCAACCTTTTTAAGTGGAAAGTGCTCAGAAAAAATAAATTGAATTCTAAAATATGAAAAAAAAACTACCATAAAAATACTAGCTGCATTTTGGAATATTTTTAGTGACTTTAAAAGAACTCGAAACGCTTTTCTAGTATTTTATAATATTTATTTTGTAATTTTGGAATTAAATTTTATTTTTCGCGTAATCTTCTTCTTAATGTGACGGCGATGGCTGCAATTTGCCAGTGTCACCATCACATAAAGAAAATGAATGCTAGGCAAAAAATAAAATTTAATTCTAAAATTACAAAATAAATATTATAAAAATACTAGAAAAGCGTTTAACGTTATTTTAAAGTCACTAAAAATATTCCAAAATGCAGCTAGTATTTTTATGGTATTTTTTTAATATTTTAGAATTCAATTTTTTTTCTAAACGTTTTCCACTTTAAAAAGTTGGTTCCGAACTCTAAGATGGCGGACCCCATGCTCGTCCCGTCGCTAGCATAGATAGGTCACGTGACTTACACTCTAATACTTTTATCAAGATCTCTATGATTTATATAGATCAGATCACGTGGTTACAGTTATATGCAGATCCAACTGGTTACAGTTAAAATATGCTAGCCACATTATCATTGATGCAACCAGAAGTCAAGAGTAGTGTTAAGACATCGAAATATGATATATAGAATGTCACGTCATTTTATTTTAGCGCGCGATGTCGTCTCTTGCTGAGCACAAGCGGGCATCATATGATTTGTAAAGATTGATCAAATTGTTCATTTTAAAGTTTTTCCATCGACATGTAGCATGGATATCTTTTGTCTCTATCGTTTGATAAATGTTCTTCTTTTGTAGGGGAGAGTGCTGTACCTTGGGACAATTTTTACATTTTAATTTTTTTCTTCGATAATTATAGTCAAAATAAAAATTTAAAAGCAGCATTTCAACACACCAATATATTCCTCGATAATATATATTTTTTAAATTCTGGCAGCTTGAAATTAAAAAATTGGCACTCATTTAAAGTATAGAGGATAAGCTGTCCCAAGGTACAATATGATGTTGTACCTTGGAACATACTTTATAATTCAGTCAATAGTCATACACTTGAACTAATTTGTGTCAGGAAACAAACTTTATTGTTTTTTCAAGGAAATACGCAAATAAAACTTCATAATTCAAGAATAATTTAAATTATACAGCAAAATTGCAAGTCCAAATTATTTAACATTATATGATGACACAATATGCTTTACTGTCCCAAGGTACAATACACTACATGGCTTAAATAAAAGCAAGATAGTGGCCAATCTAAATGTATTATCATTATTTTCTCATAACCAAAATATTTTAAAATCTTTTCTTTTATGAAGAAAATAAAATGCAGTTGACTTTTTGTAAAAGTACAAAGGTAAAAAATTATATTAGAATGAGAAAAATATTTACTTTGGGGTAATGAAATATTATTTTTTGACACCAATTCATCAATACAATGATGCTAGAGTTAAATTTGTATTTTGATGATGTCTGTTGGTTACGGCTACTATTAGAAATAAACAATGTATGAATATTGCCAATAGATTCTTAGAAATTGTCAGTGTACCAAGGTACAACACTCTCCCCTATGTCTTCCACAAAGTCCGCAATTCACTCTGTGAATAGTAGAGTAAAATTTATGAACATCACTGTAATAATAGTACTATAGTATAGAAACAATTCGTACACAGGCGGTGCACTATTTCTTGGCTATTCTTTAATAAAAATGCGACAATGCAAAAAAAAACCCCTCGTAAAAAGCTTTGCACTATTTGTTGGCTTTACTGTAATAAAAACACTACAGTAACAAAACAACTTGTACAGCGGTGGTGCACTGTATGTGCGCTTTACTGTAATAAAAGTTCTATGGTAGCAAAACAGCATGTACAGAGACGGTCGTACACTGTTGCTGATTTGTAATAAAAGTATTTCAGAAGGAAATACCAATTCAGCCAAAAATGTGTTGGGCAAGTGGTTACATGTAAAACTAACATTAATTATTACATGAAGTACTACCATGTAAAATTTATCGTTAAAATATGAAGGGGAGCGTTGTCTTTAAACTTGTTGATTTCTCTTGAGATGACAGCTTTCTCTAGGATCTGTCTACTCTCTACTCTTTCTCTTGACAGCTTTTCTTCTATCTTTAGTGTAAGCTTTTTTTTATTACGTAACATCCGTAGTCTCTAAGAAGAACAACATTTACAAAAACCTTATTGCTTTGAAGTGTTAATTTTTTAGTTAAACAACTGTGCATTAAAGGTTTTTCTACATTTAGAACATATTTAGAGATCAATAATTATGATAAGTTATGCTTATTGTCATTCCCCCTCTTTTCAGGTGAACCCAAAGGACCAGCTGAACAGACCCAAGCCCCCCAGCTGGCTGTCCCACATCCTGCCAGCACGCAGGCCGGAGGAGCAGACCTTGGAGATCGTGGTGAAGGGGGGCCAGCTGTACTTCCGGTCAGTACGGGACGTCGAGGAAGGGGAGGAACTGCGAGCGTGGTTCGGACAGGATTTGGCCGATCTGCTCAAGCTGCCCGTCATACCACCCAATGTTGTTGATGGTGAGTACAACTATCAGTTTTAACCCTCTGAGGGTTGCGCAATTTGGCCAAAGTGTACTCGTTTTCAGTGCAACTGTTTTAAAGATAACTTTTAAACTTATTATTTTTTTTTATATCCTAGAAACATTATTTTTGTGATAAATAGTTTAAATGACTTATCCAAACTTGAAATCAATAAGAAACCAAAATTATTTTTTAAAAAATAAAACTGTTAGTGTTGCTGGAAAAACTGACCGTTAGTTGACGGTTTTATACATTAGTATCTTTCATGTGATTTAATGACTACCTAAGGTAAAAAAGAAAAAACAAAACATATGATCCACAAATATCCGTTTGGAGGATTGTGATATTTAGTTTGTAAACTGATCAACGGAAGGCTGTTTGCAATTTTTGGCATGGTAATGGGAGTATAAAACATTGAAAAAATAAACAAAAACAATAACCCTAATATCTGCTGAAAATTAAAAATATTCAAATACTATTGTAAAATTAGAGAAACTACATCTTACCTCTATTAAGCTTTAACACACATTCATTTTATTGATTGCAGGTGAGAAACGATTTGAGTGCATGCTGTGCAAGGAACAGTTCGAAAATCCATTTCCAGTGGTTGCCCACCTTATGTATCGTTGTCGTCGCAAAGAACAGGGGTTCAGCAATCTCGCGAACCCCTTCAAAAAGAAGAATGGCGGACGCGTCAAAAACTTCAACATTGCCACCCTGACGGACATGAACGAGAAGGGCGAGTGTCCAAGATCCCCGACTACTTCAGTCGACATCCACCCAACAAAACTTCTTGAAGATATCGCCGGCAAAAGGAAAAAGAAACAAGACAACGAAGATATTTCAAATCAGAAAAGATTGAGGTCGTCTCCAGACAACAGCAACGAATCTATCGACGTTTCGTCAAGCCCGCCGAGAAAGCAACACAACGGGACTGCTTTCAAGATGGCGTCTTCTCCAGAGGCGCCCACTTACCAAGCCTCCTTGTACTCAAGAGTTGACCTAAACCATTCAGACACCAACACTTCCAGCGCGTTCAAGAAAGTGGACAAATCCAGCCCTCCCTTCCACCCATCGATATCCCTGTTCGCTGGTGGGGTGGACCCGAGAGAGATCCTGTTCCAGACCGGACCGAACACTTTCTCGAACTTTCCTTACCCCATGACCACCACCAGTCCATCCTATCCCCCGATGTCCCAGTCGCTGGGACTTCCCTCTCCCATGGATGGACACATGACCAGTGCTTTCGCACCCAGTTCTAAAATATCTGCCAGCAGCGACCAGCAGATGAAGATGGCAGAGGAGTACAAGATGCTGAGGAAGGACATGGGAGGTTTCCACCAGGAGATGGTTGGAGCCCTCATGTCTCCCCCCATCAACGGTGCCCGAATGCCCTCCATGGCCCCGTATCCTAAACCTATGGAGGCCTTCGGAGGGTCGGCCAAGGCCATGCCAGCCCCTCTGCTTCCCTTTCTACCACCTTCTTTAGCTGCCCTGTCCTTTCCTTCTCAGAACTGGTGCGCCAAGTGCAATGCTTCGTTCAGGATGACCAGTGACCTGGTGTACCACATGAGGTCGCACCACAAGCGGGAGACCGATCCCCAGAAACTGAAGCGAGAGGAGAAGTTGCGGTGCCACATCTGCAACGAGACCTTCAGAGAGAGGCACCACCTCACGAGGCACATGACCTCTCATCAGTGAATACTTGTCAGAGAGGCATTACCTCATGAAGCTGATTCAAAAGACCTTCATCCATAAGTAGACTTTTGAGAGGCATTACCCCACGAGGCTGAGGTGCATAACTTCTCGTCAGTGAATAGACTTGTCAGAGAGGTATCAACTCAAGAGGCACACAAGCTCACATCAAAGAACATACTCTTGTGAAATAAGTGTATTATAAGGTTAGCAAGCAGCTGTTCCTTCTTGAAATCAAAATTGTACCCCAACTTCAGGTAACTATAACTATGGTTCAAAAACTCGCTATGTCAAATCATCGATCAGTCACAATTGTCAAACAATTGCAACTGCTTTTCCAAAGACATTACAAGAAATTATGTAGATTGCTGATGCTTAAACAAACTAAAATGTGCAGTGCAATTTGTTTAGGACCATAGTTGCATGAAATTGCCGTATTTGGAAAATGTCAACATGTTGATCTTTTTAAGTTGCTCCGAGAAAGCCAATGAATGGAGTATGGACAATATAATGCTCCTAAGGAGTATAATATAAATCCACATACTTTTGGAAAACAGCTGGATGGATTTCTTCTGACTAAAATGTATATTAAAACAGACTATGGTATACAGAAAGTGTCAAAAATTTTCACTACATTGAACTCCAATATGTATTTAAAGACACCGTAATAGGTTAAATTACAGTCGATATAGTTGTAACTGCTAACATTACACAAAAAAAATTGATGCAGTATGTGTCGGTTGAGTTTTAACTTGAGGGAAATTTCAAATGGTGCAATGTCCAAACTAGTCAAATATAATTACATTTACTGTAAATAAAGTGAAAGAAGAAATTTTATTGTGTAAAATCAATGCTCTACGTCGTAACATTTTGTCTGTAAAAAGTGTACTCTAGAGCATAAATATTTGGATTTGGTCTGTAAAAAGTGTAAAAAGAAGATAAGAGCAGTGTAAGGTGAAAGTAATAATTTAAATGAACTATTTGTGACAATGTTTTGCAATAGAAAAGAGACTGAATACAGTATGAAGCTTCATACTAGCTAAGTATTTGTTATAAGGCATACTAACCAAGCTATTTGTTAAGTTTATATCCAATATTTTCCTTCTGAAACGTATATTAATTTATCAGTCATCAATCAGGGAGACGTAATCGCTGACACCAAAAGTATATTTCCATTGGCCTGCCATAAGAAAATAACAAATCGAACTCATATTCATTTGCATTTTTGTTCAAGAAAATAACAAATCGAACTCATATTCATTTGCATTTTTGTTCAAGAAAATTTTGCCTGATTGATGAATACATTTTAAATATTTTTGTTTTTATTTTATTACAAATCTTAAGTAGTTGATCTTTAATATAATTAATGCGAAAAATTTTGTAATTAAGACATAGTTTTTAAAATTTCAATAAACAATCGGCAGTTCAGTTTAGTAGTTGCTAATGTACAATGACTGGTGTGGAAAGTTAGCTGAAAATATATGTTTTAGAAAGGAATTAATGTTTTTATAAATTGTTTAAATTGTTTTGTACATAAAAAAATCTATGCAAATGATTTTGTTTGGTGGAATTTGAACATAACCCTTTTATGCCCACAGTACATTATCCTTTATGCAAACATGATATATTACTTTCCAAGTCAATCCGATATCATAGTTTTTTTTTGCGATATCGATTTGTCATTGACATGTGATCTTATGATATTTTGCAACATTTGGAATATAGTAGACGAAGCTGAGGTAACAAATAGGAAAACGGTCGTTCTCAAAAAATCTTACAATCCCTACTTTGTTACCGATTGTATAGTGCGCAATGATTTTTTTAAACTTTGAATTTGGAATAATTGATCTATACACTTGAAAATGTTTGCCGCAATTAGTATTTTAAACTGATATACTTGAAATAACAAATATATATTTTTCATCATAAAAAAATAACAAATTCTCTTTTAAAAGTAACGTAAGAAAGTGGATAGGCAAATTATTTCATAGCGTTATTATTTACAATTTGATAAATTATTGGGTAATTACGGCCCTGAACAATTATCAAATGATAAAATCAAGCATTTAATAATCGTAAGGCACTTATCGTTTGCTAAATTTTAAAAATAACGAATTTTAATATATATATTGTTTACCACATTACTACTTGTAACTTTATGTAAACTTGTAACATTTTCCTGATAAACATTTTAATTGCGGCACTCAAGAAATAAAAAGTGTACACACTTTGATAAATTTCGTCATACAGACGATTTCTTATGCAAAATTAATATAAACATTTCTATAAATTAAAATTTGGATTTGTAAAATTTTCTGAGAATGACCAATGCGTCTAAGCAAATTAAAACTACTTTTGCTCTGAGGAGGTAATAAAATTAGCTGAATCTTAAAAAAATTAAGTTATTTTGTTAAATTTTCAGGAATGCTTAGATTTTTTTACCATATCCTCATTGTATAGTTCCTTTTTTTAAATTTTACTGCTGTATTAATTTTTTTTCATTTCATGGCATTTTGAAAAAATTTATTCAAAATCGTCTACATTTTGTATCTAGCATATAAAGTTTAGGCACGAAATTTATTTTTATCTGATGTTTTTTTAAGGTATACATACACACTTGGAAAAGCCAAAATTAGCCAAATTTGACATTTTTTGTTTTTAAGTAAATTGGAATCTCCAATTCTTCTTCTTTAAAATGATGTAAAGTTTGTACTGGTTCTCCACTATAATAAAAAGTTACAGAGGTTTTTCTAATGTTTAAATCATGAAAGTCAGTTAGCTTTTGCAACCTTTAAACTCAATTTTCTCAAAACTTCATTTTACTCATGTGTTACTTCGTTCAAACAGTGATAACTAAAGTTAAAATTAACATTTTGTCAAACGAATTGTTTATTTATATGTGGAATAAGTTGGGGGAGGGCCTGAACCTCCAAAAAAAAAAAAGATTTGGTTTTTAAATAAATTTTTTATTGCACGTCAAAGTTACTTTTTTCTAAAAATTTAGATTTTTTTTCACGTTTCTTAATATAAAAAATTATTATTAAAAAACTAAAAGGGCCACAAACTTGATTTGAGGTTCATGCCCTTCAGAAGGAATTGTTGATTAATTTGCATGGTAATTTTATAGGTCTAAGTTAATTAGTTCTTGAGTTATGAGTGTTTAAAAAACATGCTAATTAATGCATAAAATGCTAATTAATTAATTATCATTTTAATTTTTTTCAAATATTTTTGCGCTCACCCTCATGCACCTATGATTTATATCAAATATAAAAATATTGGAATTTTAAGTGAAATATTAAGAAAAAAAAGTTCAAGTGTGTACGTACACCATAAGACTTTGAAAATTTATGTGATAATTAATTCTTATGATTAAAGATGCATTTGTTTTGCCTAAACACTATTTATTTGTGAGAGTTTATGTTATTATTGAAAAGATGTATGTTAATATAAATAAAATTTTATAGAAAATTTCCTTTTACTTTATATATTCATGAAACATAGCATTCCTACATATTTAAAAGTTTTGTAATTGACAATTTAGGGTTTGCATACACACCAAAAGTCTCAAATTTAGATGATTAAAAGATCAAATGAATTATGATTAAAAGATTCAATGAAATTAAAAATTTAGTTATAAATCTTAAAATTTTTTAATGTAAAAACTAGTTTAGAAAATTTAGTAAAAAAAATAAATCTTGACACTTTGAATGGTTAAACGAGTATAGACTATGTCTTTAACTATCTAACACATACTGTTGCTATATGGCAAGTAACATAATCCAATTTATTCTATTAAAGTAGAGCTCCCTCTCGACAAATCTGTGCTTTTCACCCATTACATTCCATTTTGAAGTTTTAATTAACAATAACTTCAGAGATGACAGTATTAAAAGTGTATTCAAAATTGAAAATTGAAGTTATTAACTGTTTTGAAATTACTTCTTTGGCAGTATTCAAAGTATAATAATATTAGTACTAAATATACCAATAAATCGTTTTTAAAAATAATTATAGTTCAAGAAGGTTATTTTAAAATATATTTAGTAGTTTTGTAGTCATTCTTATCAAAAATGGAATTTTGTAGTTGGTTTTTGCCATAAGGCAAAAATTTTAAAAGTTGAAATTATTGGAATTCCAATTCAGTTAGTTGTTTTTCAGTATTTTTTAAATAATGTATGATTATTAAAGATACAAATATAATTTTCCCGGATGAAATAAAATAATGCATTACAGGGTTAAAGATATATATTTTTTGATAATGATAAATATAATAATGCAAAAATAATAAATATAAATTTAAAATAATTTTTGAATTGAATTGTCAAATAATAAGTTGGGTTGAAACAATCGAACATTGATAGTATTTCTATTATCATACTTACCAGTTTTAATTGGAAAGAAATAATGCAAATCAAAAGTGATAATGTAATAATATTATCCAAATAACGTAAAGATAGAATTTAAATAGAATGAAATAGAAAAACACGGAAATTGACAACGCTTAGATTTTACCACATCTGTCCGTCTCTGTATATATATTTCCTCCTTTAAGTTTAATTACTGTCCCAGTTAAAAAATTATTTTATTTGTTGGAAAGGGACGAATCAAATTTCTTTTTAGCCGTCTGCCTATTTGTGTTTTAATGGTTTGTTTCACTTTCCGAACTACCGGAAAGTTTATACATTCATACTTTTGTTCGTTGTCTGTCTATCCGTACCATAACAGTTATTTGATAATTAATGTAACAGGAAAAATTTATAAAAATTATAAAAAACTATATTTTTCCTCTAGATGTACACATATTCGTATACCTTTGCAGAATAAGCTTCGACCTATATATTATAATATTTCATTATGCTAACTTTTCTATGAAATGTTTCAGCTTTGCAAGAATAAAGGAACAACTGATTTATCAATCGTATTAAAATGTACGTAGAAGTATTTTCGAGGACAAATTCATAAATCATTTTGGATTTAAAAAAAAAAAAATGTCTGTTTATAAGAAAAACTTTCATAACCCATTCGTTCATTCCACAGCACACAAAACTTCTTATTTCTTTTCGCTTAAAACCTCAAATTTCAATAAAATAACCTGATCTTAACAATTGCTAAAGGCTATATTTTTCGCACTTATTTTCTAAAAAAAAAATCTAAGGACTTAATTTTTTAAAAAATTTATTCATAAAAAGGATATGTAGTGTTTTTGGGAGAGAAGGTGATATAGACTTATTGGTACTTGAATTCTATAATACCTATAAAAAAAATTTTCAATACATAAATATAGATTTATGAAAAAAAACTCTTCTTAGTAAGAAAGTAGTATTCAGTGCTGCCATCTGTTCATTCATAATGTTTATAATTACTTCTTTCTGTAAATATACAAGCCTACAAAGAAAAATGTCAGCTTCCAAAGTACAATTAAGCGAAAAAAGCCTCTAAATATTCAGCTACGATATTTGGGTGATTGTAGTTTTTATATATTAATCTTTTATTGTAATAAAATAGGTAAAACTCGATCTTGCATCCACAATACAAGTACAATGCACGTATAGCTATACCATGATTTAAATAGACATAGTTTTTGTTGCTGGCAGCGACACTGTATTATGTATTTGCTAATTGTAAGTTCTTAAATATTCAAAATATAGTAGCTTTTTTTTTGGTTGCTGAGAAAAGAGAATTGTTAAGCACACGATGTCAAAAAAGGTAGAGAGTCTCGAGACTAGACTGATCTCTTTTTAGCCTACTTTTTCTTTTTTTAACGAAAGAATTAAAAAAAAATGAAAAAGTAAGTATTGACATGGGGTCGATGTCCGTCCGTCCGTCTGTCCATCCGTACCCCCCTTCCAAAATTGGTTCTATCAATCCGATCTTAAAAATTCTTTTTTTATTAGAAAGGTACAACCTCAGACACTCAACTTTCATACTTTTTGTCCGCCTGTCTGTACGATTGGACGGACATAAATCTACTATTTGTCGACGAATTTCCCATTGGATCAGCATTGAAGTTCAATTTCGAGTCATTTAAATCGCTGTTGCAAACTACAAATGCTACGGAAAAGTGATATATGTCAAAAAATTCAGTGCATTGAAATTAGAATCCATTGATAATTTCAGAAAAGAATTCGAATTCAAAGTACTTCAATTATTTAAAAAAAAACCTTCAAAATGTAATGTTCATTTAAAAAACTTAGGAAGCCATTTTTATTAGAATTAAATCACCATTGCAATCGCAACAATCGCCCGAGAAACTTTAATTCTTTTAAACAATAAATTAAAATAAATTTATTTTTGAGGCATCGATCAATTTAAAATGACGTCAAATATATTTCACTACGAGATTCTTTGTAAGTTGAAATAAAATGTTTTTTTTTTTGTATTCTTTGAAATATAAATTTTCGCAAATGATTTAAGTAATAATTATTTAGTATTCGAAATAAAATAAATGAAACTTGCCGAATTTAAAGAGTAAATGTTCAATATAGAATTAATGCTGTTTTTGGCGCCTTTTTACCTGTTAAACACAACTGTTGTGTGGAAGCGGGTTAAGTGACGGATTCTGTTATAAACCTACTTGTTAATTTGCATTTCCTATTTTAAGTGTATTTTCGAGTAGTTTTATGGTTTTGTTCTAAGAATAATTAAAAATTTATTTATAACTGCAAAAAAATCATGCATACTATAAGTAAAGTTTACTTCATTTGCGATAGAAAATTAATGAAAATAATAAATTTGCTTTAAGAAGTTGAAATTATAGATAGATGCTGTGTTTTGTGAAATTTAGTCTAATGTATATAAATTTAATGTAGAAACGGTTGTAGGTGTCTCTTACTGTTACGAACCTAGTTTTTTCCCAAAGAATTTTAGAAACTGTTTAAGTGAGAGGAAAGTAGGCTATTTTTATTTATTTCTTTTAGGACTTCTTGATTTTCTTTTTAAAAGGCGGCTGCTCTTCTCGTGCTTATAATACACTTCTTTGACCTGGTCTCTCTTTTTTTGTGTGTGTGCAGAATTCGCCTAATATGGAGGGAAATGTAGACAAAAGTTAATAAAATGCATACAGAACGTAAAACAAACAAACAAACAAACAAAAAAAACCGGTAGTATGTACAATTCTTTCCAATAAATTTAATAATTTTAATACTTAAAAATTTAATTTAATTAATTTTAAAAAAAATTCTAAATTAACTATAGGTCAAACTATTTTAAAATTTTAGTTAATTATAACAATGATTTGAAAGGTGATGAATAAATGTTTGGAAATGCTCTCAAAGAACTAGAATAGCCTACTTTCCTGTTATTTGATGAATTTGCAAATGGCAGTTATAGTATGATTTTAAAATCAAAATAGTGAGATTGACTGATGAAATGTAACCAATTATCAATACACCAATTTAGCCATTAAGTGGTAAATATTAACATGCGATACCGCCTTGATTTTAGAGCCTTGTAAGTCATCTGCATTCAGCATACAAAAAAGTGTGTAAAAATATTCAACACAGCCGGGGAATTGTGGTTCGGAAAATAATTTCTTTTCTTTAGACTAGCACTGATGAGCTTAGTGATTTAAAGGGCTTACAAATCTAAAAGAAACAGAAACATCTTGCTCGTTTCGATAAATATGCTTTTGATGCTATGGAACGGTGCAGACGATACAGAACTTTTATATTTTATTGAAGTTTTGAGGATTACACATAATAAATTAATAAGTAATCCCGAAATTAAATAGTATCTACTATGTAGATGCTAAATATGTATTTAACTATCTGTGATGCTGCCATCTATACTGAGGAATAAGTACTAACTCAAAACTTCGGTTTTAGAGGGACTGTCAGTCCTATCACGTAATGCTTTATTTTTCTAATCCTAGTTTCGGGTAAAGTATTTTTTTAACGCATAGTTTTTATGCACCAGATATGCAAATAGGGATGAAAGACAGTTTAAAAAAGATTTGAAATAACAAAATAAACCAGTTTTTTAATTATTATAATTTTTTTTAAACCTCATTTTAAGAATCGTGGCGACATCTGTAGGACAACTTGGTAAAAATCTTTTTTAATAAATATAAACAATTCATTTGTGCAGTATCTTTGCTCAATCAGTTACACACTGACTCCTCCACTCATACTCCCACACACATTCGATATCTTTATTTTTCAGAAACATTTCATTGTAATTATTTCTGAATGTGCAGTCGTTATAATTATTGATTCATTTGAAAAATTCAGTTTTAAAGAGAAAGTAAAAAAGATCGTTTGAAAGCCGCCCGGAGTAAAAGAGAGAGTATGGCCGCTTTCACACTGGACGACAGAACGTCACGACACGATATCGGGGCAAGCAAATTACACGTTCAAGGCTACGCGCTTGCTCACTGGACGATTTGACAACGATTCTGTCGTCTCCGGTTAACCGATATCGGTGTCGTCGACGGCATGCCGTTTACCAAGTACCTTCCCTGTTGTGTCGTCCGACATTTCTTCGTTTGTTTTGAAAAATTTCGCCGGGTATTCGGATGTTTTACAACTTTTTAGTCTGTTTTTAGAACTTTTTATGATTTCCAATGACATCTTTTAGTCTTAAATAAGGAAAACTGTAATAAATATTGCATAAAAGTTAAAAAAAAATAAGAAGAACATGTATGAAGAAGAAATCATTATAAGACAGGATAATCTGTATAAAAATGGGCTGTAGGGAGCCTAGTGGTCAAAGGGTCTCAGCTTGAGATCCGAAGGTTGAGAGTTCGAGACCCGGTCGCCACTGAAGACCTACCGAGTATATGCGGAGTACGTGCTCGTAAAATCTGTTGGGTCCGAAAGTCCTGTGGTCGGTCATTGCGCAGTTCACCATGGGTACAGGTTCCTGGAGAAAATTTCCCTCCCCTTCAGGGACATGTCTAAATTGTGGAGGTGGCGACAGATGGCAACATCTGTCATATGTGTATGTGTGTGTCTTGTGTTGTCCTACTTGACGATGGCTTATAAGCGGGTCCTTGCGACCAAGCACACAAGCCTGAAAATATATGTCAAACCAACCAACCAACCTGTATAAAACGCAGTGAAATATTGCAGGTAAATACTCATTTATATTTTTCTCTTAGTATATTTCTTAA
The DNA here is from genome assembly GCA_023701765.1 of Hylyphantes graminicola. Lineage (NCBI taxonomy): Eukaryota > Metazoa > Arthropoda > Arachnida > Araneae > Linyphiidae > Hylyphantes > Hylyphantes graminicola. The sequence continues at coordinate 76,452,430 of CM043113.1, read as the reverse complement.
TAAAGTCTAATTAAGACCTTTTTTGTGTTCAGTGTTGGTCGTAACAGCATATATTTATATTGCTAGAACGTAATGTTTACTTTATGATCCTCGTCAAAATAACAGCAAACTAAAGTAAATCAGACATTTAAATTACTAAAACTATACATTTTTAAATAGTAATGCATACACTGATCCGAAATTGTATTTGTTGACTACCTATATAATATAGCATGCACCTATTTTGTCCTATCTATTTGGTAGGATTGATCTATCTATTTGATATTCTAGCTATAAACATGAGCCTGGGAGAAATGCAATGATATTTTTTTTGGAAAGTTTCAATTAGTCAGTATTTTTTTTTCAATTGAAAACAACGCCAAGTACCAACATCTAGAAATTTACTATAAAACCCCGATTGCATACTGTAGGTTTTAAATAACTTAACTTTGCCTGGGTAAAATCCTACTTGCCCTTTCGTGTTTACTATTTGTTATTTTTATTTTATTCAATTCTGGAACGAGCCATGATTCTACCGAGCTTCCAACTCGTCAACAAAACTAAAAAAAAAATCTATTATTACTTGACAATCTTGTGGCTTTTTTCGATGTATTTTAAGTTTACAACCTTAATATAAGTTTTGTGAGCCCAAAAAGATTTATCACTAAACGGCCACTTTATCGACTGAGAGTGCTCGCATTTATTTGCCATACTTCTTTCGACAAATTAAGTCATGTTTAACTTTACTAAAGTTATGTAATCATCAAATGGAATCTGTCTTACTATTGTTTGCCTACATATGTTCTTTTGATATTTCAGGCAAGTTATCAACAAGTGCACTGAATTCGTGAAAGTGTAGTGGAGTAAATAAGATGGGTAGTGAATTCTGCAGTAGACGTAAACCACGAAAATGTTATAAATTCAAGCAGTAAACCCACAGGTAAATATTCATCATTATTTTCACTAAGTTTCACTAACTATTTTTTTCTTGTAAAATTTTTATTATCACCCCTATTGTTATTGTGCAGATCAGATCTCTGAACAAAGTATTTAATGATTCCTCATTGTATAATAAGTTGGATATTAAATTTGCTGTAAGTTCAAGTATATCTTTCATTACAATTCATTTCACACACCTAAAATTGTTGAATATATATGAATAAGGAATTAGTTGCTAAATTATAGTGTCCAGTGTGATTATTCTAAACACCCCTCCCTGCACTGCATTTTAACTATCATTCTTTTATTTTATTTTAATAGTAGATTCCTGGAAGAGGGGCAATCTGGTGTTATTTGGGAACTTTTTTGGGAGAACATAAGATAGCTGTTCTGTTTTACGAGTGCCCTATAATATTTGAAGATGTTGTGTTAATTTAATATGAAATTTTTGAATTGTGTTAAATAGTGTTGCTATATTTGTATATTAACCCATTTAGTCAGTGTGGTATTGGAGTGATTGGAGTTGGGCTTGCAACTTACCTATGCTGTGTTGAGGGAAAAATTTGAGTTATCTTAACAATAAGTTATCTAAGTCCTTATAAAGATGAACAAAGTTATAGTATTACGATTTCTAGAAAATGTTATATAGACATCTGTCTGACCACTCATCACCAAAAATAAATTTTTAAAATGATTCAACAAATTATTTTCATACTGTTTCAATGTATCTCAAACACTTTTTCAATCTCGTAAAATAATCTTTGTTTCTTTAACATACCCCAATTCAGTTACACCATTAATCTACTACATAACCTAATTTAATTGCTAACATTAATGTACTTCCTTTTTGTGAAAAATTAACCTTTTTGAAATAAAAAATAATAATTTTTGTAAAATCTAATCAACAAACAAAATATGCTTTTTAAGTGTGTTTTTCTATATTATAATCATTTTTTAGGGGAGTTATCGAGACTATCTTCTTTCCCAGTTCCAGAATTCAAGCAATTACTTTTAAAAATTTAAATGCCATCAATATAGATATTAACAGAGTGTTTTTCTATATAATCATGTTTTTTTTTTAGGTGAGTTATCCAGAAGTTATCGAGGCCATCTTCTTCCCCAGTTCCAGAATTCAAATAATTACTTTTAAATACCGCCAATATAGATATTAACAGTTTCTTGTTATTTATTTTAATAAAAAAATTTATAGTACATTGCTTCTTTGTTTCTTTTTTTAAAAAAACAATTTCATGTTTATTGAGGTGTTAAAGGGGAAAGGAGAGAGCGAGAGAAGTTAGAGAACTTTGTTTGTTAAAACTGAACAGTGTTTGTTTATTAATGATTTGTTTTTAATTACAATTTTGTAATTATTTATTAGTCTTAGTATTTCCTTATTTGAGCTCCTGCAAGAAAATACAGGCCAAGTGAACAGATTCCTTTTGTAATGGCCATAAAAATACCTTATGAAAATTTTTGCTCATCACAACAGCATTCACCCAATTGTGCTTTAGTTACACTTGACTATCTTTGTTTGTACCCTAGCTAAGTGTAGTCATAGTGTACGAAGTAAACTGGCAAATGATCATTTATAGGCACCGCTTAATAGGTATTTGCCACAATGATGACTAATAAATTGACCACAAATTACTTATAGCTATGGCATTTCTTTAACCATGGTGATGGGATTCATTTGAAACTATATTTACTTGGTATTGGATTCGGAAGTTATTTAAAGTAACTGGGAAAATATCTAATATATGAACCCTTTCACACTCCTATGATTCCAATTGGAATCATCAGCATGTGATTTTTTTTCTCACAAAGCTAAAACGCACGCTTATTTCAAATAAATTTTATTAAATTCTCCATTTATATATTTTTTTTGTGTTGGTCGATGGAAGAATTGTGTCTTTTGAAGAATTAAATAAGGTTTGTTATATTTTTTTGTATTAAATATATTGGTACCAAATTCATCATGCTTGCATTTTTAAAGGATTAAAAATTTCACTTTTTTTTAACAAATAAAGTTTCGAAAAGTATTTTTACAATGAATTCAAAGGTTATAGTTAAAAAAATTCCTTAAATTTTAGTTTAAAAAAATTAAGATTTTTTCGCCATTTCATTTTGGAAGCATATGAGTCTATTTCACAAATTTTAGATTCCCTAGAACAAAAATTAAAAGTTGTGTTTTTAACCATTTAAATCCCATTAAATATATACTAAAATTACATTTGCTTAGGAATCATCCAAAATATTTAAACTGATAATTTAATTTTAAAATAATTTGTTCTATCTAACTAAAGAATATTTTATATCATCAATTTAAAAAATATTTTTTTAAAAATAAAATCATAATACATGGGGTATTCATAATAATTATATTCTGTTCTATGTATTTTTAATTTTAACGCAAAACACACACAAAAAATCGTAATTATAAAAGAAACAATTCAATGCGCAGGACGAGGTCGCAAAAAACGTCCGCTCTCGGCAAGAGATGATCGCGAAATGAGAGAAAAAATAACGTTTTTATCGGTGGAAAATCGCTTAGTGAAAAAGCGCTAGACGAACGACACGGAATCGGTGCAGAATCGGACCCGATACATATCGGTGTCGTGTCGTCCAGTGTGAAAGCGGCCTATGGGTAGAGAGAGCGCTTTCAGCCGTCCACAAGGAATGAAAAAGCCGCCCCAGAGTGATAGAGTGGAATTTTCAGCCACCATATCACCCACTCACCGGCTTAATCAGTCCCACACTGACTCCTTCACTTTTCATACCTATTTTGAAGAATTTTTTTTATACAACTTTGTATCAAAAAGTTATATTCAAAAATGCTTAGGAAAAAAGTTATAGGCCAAAAACTGGAAAATGGGCGAAATTTCGAACGTTTTTGCAAGATGGCGGAAAAAGCAGACATGGTATCGCTGGGGACTTTTGATATTTTACTTACAATAGTGTACCAAAGATCTATACCACAATTTAGCTGGGTGCGAATTTTTGTAAACCTACCCCTATTTTTTCGTCTATTTTGACCGGACTACAGAGTGATAGAGTGGAATTTTTCAGCCACTATGTCACCGGCTTAATCAGTCACCCACACACAGGCTCAATCAGTCACACACTGACTTCTTCTACACACTCAGGCCATGTGTGACTGATTGAGCCTGTGTGTGGGTGACTGATTAGCCGGTGACATAGTGGCTGAAAAATTCCACTCTTTCACTCCTTATTGACGGCTGAAAGCACTCTCTCTGTATTCATACTATCTCTTTCACTCCGGGACGGCTTTCAAACGGTCTTTTTACTATTTCTTCAAGACTGAATTTTTCTAATCAATCAATAATTATAAATACTGCGGATTCAGAGGGAGTATGGACGGAAAGAACGCTTCCAGCCGTCCACAAGGAAAGATCCTCCAGAGTGATAGAGTGGAATTTTTTTAGCTACTTTCAGCATACGTTAATTATTAATCTATTAGAAAAGTTCAGTCTTGAAGAAATAGCAAAAAGACCGTGTGAAAGTCCCGTCCCGGATTGAAAGAGAGAGCTCTTCCAGCCTTCCACAAGGAGTGAAAGAGAAAGCTTTTTCTAGCCATCCCCAGAGTGATAGAGTGGAATTTTTCAGCCACTATGTCACCCACTCACCGGCTTAATCAGTCACCCACACACAGGCTCAATCAGTCACACAATGACTCCTTCTCTCATACAATACTAATCCAGAGTTGGAAAAAAGAGAAGAACAAATTGGTTCAAGGCATGTGAAATTGAGCTAATACTACAGTTTAAAGTATTGCAAAAAAATTTACTATTTAATATTATACTATTAATATTTAAAAATTTACTAAAATAATAGAGTATTTTAACCTAGAGATGTTTCTTAGGAGTTTCAGCAGTAATGCAAACATCCCCCAAACCCGCGAAATGGCATGCAATAGGATGGTAGTGAATTGAATATCCCGCTTCAAAGTATTTATTTTGAAATAAAACAATTTCATTTATTACCCAAACGAGTCGTAATTGCTTTCACAGTGTCGAAAAGACCTTTAGCAACTTCTCCTGACATGTACAAGTCAGAATATATGAACGGAAAGAGGAGAAACCCATTTTCATCGCCTGCTGTCAGTATTGAGGTCTTTTTGGGGAGTAATGGCGATAGGGAACTGGTGTTTCCCTCGGTTCTTCTTACGAGATTCCAGCGACAAACTAATGTTTTGTGTGAATTTCGATGGGAGATAAATCGTAATTTAAAATAATTTAATTTACTCCTCTTGATTATTTAAATTTTTTTTTAAAATTTTACATACTTGCTATTCACGAATCTTTTTTTTAAAAAAGATTTAATCTAAGCTAAAATTATTTATAAAATTGTTTATTCTTAAATTTAATTAAGAAGTTCTACACGATATTTTTCGAAGGACCGAGATGAGATTCAAGGCAAAACTGGTTTCTTCACACAACCTGCCAACCGGTATATTATCATAAACTTGGTTGCAACTTAAAATGTATTAATTCTAAAACCTAAAATATAGTCTATATTGACTCAAAAAGGTCAAGAAACCCATAGAGCCGAATTTGGAAACGTTTTCATAGAGAAAAAATTGCAAGAATTTTGGCCGCGTTTAGGTTTTTTCCGAACACTGTGATCGTCACCAAGCAGAAAATTATTGTCCAAAATTATTGAACAACATATACATTGTAACAAACTAAAGTCTAAAATTTTCAAGGCGCAATAGGCCGAACATAATTACGAGGAAAAAACTATAATTTATTGAATATCTCTTGAGGTTACGAAACCTTAGTAGTGTTTAAATTAATGTAAATGTTTCAAACAAGCGTGATATATATCAAGTAAAATTGATAAAATACCAACCTAATTAAGATTCTTTTTCAAATCGTAGTTCAGCGATTCTGGTGTAAGACTAATTTATAATAAGAACAACTACAGAGCAGCTTATTCTGTGGGAGTTGCTCTTCAAATGACTGAAAAGAAAAAAGTTTCATGATTACCATCATTCTGTTGCAAAACAATGCCTTACACTCTTAAAACAAACACTCCTAATTTAACTCAGTCTGAGTGGATTTCACTCCTCCAGACTGGAAAATGCACTTCTCCTGTTGGAGTGGATCCTTTGTGTGTTAAAACTCCGACAGGATCACCCCAAACGAGTGATTTTAACTCAGTCTGAGTAAATATGCATGCCTGTATGGTGTCGAAAATGCACTTCTCCAACTGGAGTGGATTTCACTCTTTTGTTTTAAGAGTGTAGCTTTTAATATTCCAAAGAAACGTAAATAAATTAGACGAAAATGCAACAATGATGAAAATGCAACAATGATAAACATTTAACAATTTTCTAATGTATCACTGTAAAAAATTTCCTTAACTTTCCGTATATATACCAGTAACTTTCCTGGCTTTTTCAAGTATCCGTCGCTTCGTGATAAGTTCCTGGGATTTTCAGGTTTTCCCTTTCAAATCCGGCAACGTTTGCTGTGAACCACCGCTGTTGCTCGCGGCACCTCGCTCAAAATCAGTTGTTTTGTAACGTTGTTTGTATAACGAAGTTCATGAATGGCCCGTCCGTGGCCGAGTGGTTGAGGCATCCGTCTCAGGATTCAGCCTTCTAAAGAGTGCGGGGGTTCGAATCCCACCTACTGCCAGTCATCCTATAAATCGGATATCTGCACCGGGAAAAAGTAGAAAATCCAATTCGTGACGGATGGGCCCGAGTACCCGGGGACAGACGTGCTTGTTAAACCTGTAGAGTCCAAAGTCCCTACGGCGTCAGCGTACGATGTCCCTCGAAGTTCCGTTGGGTACCCACTCAGTTTCCAGAACTGTTCCAGGTATTTTCTAGAAAGGTTCCTGGAATTTACCAGAGAAGTTACTGGCTCAAAGTGGGATTGTTTCTATATTTTTGGGGAAGGTCACTGATATATTCCAGGAACATTCTTCTGACTTCTGACTTCTTTGGTGGGGGGCAAGTTCGCCGAACACTGCGACCTTGGGTCTATTGTATTCAACCCCAGAAATGATTTCCAGGAACGTTACTGGGAAGTAATGGGCAGCTGATCTGAATTTTCTGAATTTTTTTACTGATCTGAATTTTCTGAATTTTTTTACAGTGATGGGTCCAGGCAATGACCATCGGCCAGGCCTTGAGGACCCGTGCCTTGGGATCACGATATTAGGATGCCCCGAAATCAGCTATAAGCCCATCAATTTTTTTTGATACATTACGTTTGCTTTTATGGCAAATTCAATTTTAATTAGTGGTATGTTTAAGTTTTCTACATTCCTAAATACCTAAATAGTTTTTTTTAAAAAACATTTTATTTTATCTTCGAAATCCCTTTCCATGGTCTTAACTTAGCAATAAGGATATAAGTGACAATATCGTTCGGAAAAGTTCCGTCAAACAACTCCGGGCCAAGGGCAATATAAATGAGCAAATTAAACAGAAGTAGTTAGTACAAAAGTTCATTTTAGTGAACATAAAATAAAATAGGCATGACATCCACCAAAGACAAACAGTAACAGGTAGGCCGGCTGGAGTTATTTTTTGAGATTTTTTGAAGAAAAAAAATGCACAATACCAATTTCAATTATTCTATAAACATGAACGGCGTTGAATACATCCTCTTGAGAATAAACCCAATCGTCTCTAGGATTAATACCTCTGATTCTGTTCTACGTCAGCGATGCTCTTGACAGATGAGTTACGCGATCCCAACAGGAACTCACCAGCGGTGTTTGATGATCAAATATAAATACTATTATTCATCAAACCCTGACAGATCAATTAGCCATGACCGAATATCGCTGCAAATATTCAGGGAGGAATGAGTAGTAGGGAGCGGTCATTGCCTATTCCAAATCTTTGAGTGGGCTGAAGTAAGTGTAAGGTATAGCAGGGAAGCTAAATACAGGGAATGATGGCCCGCTGGCGCAATGGTTAACGTGTTAGCCCTTGGAGCTGGTGGGCTCGGGTTCGAGTCCCGGTCATGGCAAGGATGTTTGTGCCCGTCAATAAATGTTGTTATTTGTGTAAGTGTTTGTGTCGTCTTGTGTTCGGCGAACTTGCCCCCCACCACGAAAGTCATAAGTCATAGTAGGGAAGCTAAATACAGGGAATGATGCCAACCCGCGCATTTGACACCATAGGAAGTAATGGGAATTTTCAGGAAAAGTGACTTTTGGAGGATTTATAAAAAATTATACTTCCAGCTATAATTTTAGATATACATTCATTTTAGATATACATTCATGTACCATTAGACACTTGGAAACACAAGTTAAATAATATTGTTTTTTTTTTTTTTTTTATTCTTGAGAAATTTAGTTTGTGGTTCACTCAGGGGGGAACTCCCTTTGTATACTTGGTCTTAGTTCACACAGCGTTGTAGTAACTGAGCATTATCTGATAAACAACTATTGGAAACAAATTGCAAATTTTCTATTCAAAATGGTTTTTATTTTTTCAAAATACTGATTATGAAGGACGTTTTTTTTTTTTTTTTGAGAAATTGCGGTTTTTTATTCATTGTCGCCAAGTGACTTGACAATTACTAGGCGGAATTTTTTTCACTGGGCGACACAAATGTCGAACAGCAATTACGTTAAAGAAACTCTGGTACTGGGAACACTTTTACCGAATATGAAGGGGCTGTCATTTCATTCTGTTCTCTGCAATACCTTTAAAACCAAAACGGTGCTACAGCTGCCACCACAATTTTTTGTCCCCCGAAAACCCTATTAGGACGAATAACAGGTACTAGGCATCTAACGTCAGTTAGATTATTGCGTTTATATTTTACACATAAAAGTTACTTTTTAATGATAATTTTTATGAATTTTATTGTTAAATGTTTAGTTAATGTTAATAATTGTAATGCACATATTTTTTTGAAAATAACTAAGGAAAACTTATTTATGCTATTAAAATATTTAAAGAATAAATTAGAGTTATTTGGAAACAAATAGTAGTTTTAATAGATTAAGTAGCAGTTAAATACAAGTTTTATTTTTTGATTTACTAATATATTAGTTTTTATCATAAGATTCGTAAGTATAAAAAAATAAATAAAGATGTTAAAATATTACATAAAAGTCATCTGAAATAATAAAATAAAATTTAGTCAATTCAGAAAACAGAATTACATTTAAAGTGATGCGCAATATTGAAATCTAACTTCGTGCTAGTTTAGTTAAATATAAAGGCAAATTAAAGCATTATTCACCCAGAAGGAATTGAGAATGAACAATTCCTTTGATACATTAAAATTGTTTCAGAATCTTCCTTAAAACATTTAACTAAAACGTTATTCACAAAATCGTATTCGACTACGCACTCCTACCGGTTTTTTGGCCATCCCAAGATGGCGTCGCGGTTGCAGTGACGGCTTCACCGATGTCGAATCCCCTTTACTCATTCCTTCCTCCATGAAGATATTTGATTTGTACTGCCGACAGAAATGACGCATACGAGGCTGTGATGTAAGTTGCTGAACTTGGGAACAACTTTATACTACGAGCTCGGTTTGTTAGGTTTTGGTTTATGGTTTATTGATTTGCCATAGGCAAGTTTTTACCAGTCATGAGTAGTAGTTTTTTTTTACTGAAGTAAATTAATATAAAATAGATGGGAATTAAATCATTGTGATGGGTTTATAACTCGAAATGGATATTTTGTGTTTTCTACACTCTCAGAAATAACACTTTCATTTTTGACGATTCATGAATCCTCAAGCCTCATTTCGTTAATTTTGAGGATTGTTTCGTCAAACTATCATGTGATTTGTGAGTATACGCGAATCCTCTCTTTTACGATCGTGATTTGACGATTCTGTATCTTGATTTTAAGGAAAATGAATCTCATTGTTGTACTCACATGCTCAAAAATGACGAAATATTTCTTTAGATTAGACGACAATCAAATCCTCATAAAAATGACGAATCAAATTTCCTCACTTTGAGGAAACAAAAACTCGGAGAATTTGCCAGTAACGGAATCGTCGAAATTATGGAAAATTTCGTCGTTTGTGAGCATTTATTTTTTAGTGTGTACACGTTTGATTTTTGGGGGGCTGGTTAAGAAAAAGTAATTTTCGAACATTGGTTGGTCTGTCTGTCTGCAGCCACTTAAAAGAGCTATGGACTTCAAATTTTACAGAAGAGTTTCTAGTGTATGGCGGACACTTCAAGAAAGATTTTTGAGAAAATCGTGCATGCGCAAAGAGTAGCTGCAACAGATACAACTTTTTGGGCTTGAAAGGTATTACTGAAAAACGAAAATTTATACAGACTTAATCACAGACGAGAACTCGTAAATTTAACAGTGGTCAAGTAGCGAGGTCAACACGTGAGCTGGTTCAGATTCACAGAAAAAAACGATCTGTCCCAGTGTACTCAGGGAACCCCGAAGAATATTACATACTAATTAAGGGAGAAATCCATGTGCCTATTTCTATAGCAATCTTGGTTAACAGAGCGTTGCATGGCTAAATAATTTAGATTCACGGTCAAGCGTCGGGGTTGTTACCTGAGTCAGTTACCAAAAAAAGCTTTTCTGAAAAACGCACTGACGGGTATGATGTTACTTCAGCATTATGGAACAATGTTTTACCAATACGAAGTGGTAGCAGCCAGTGGTGTCTCGGGTTTCATTGGGTAACGCTACACCAAATGAATGCAGTAACATTACACTAAATTTATATATTAACGTAAAACAGCAAATATTAGTAACATTCCTAATAACGAGACTTTACACTCTTAAAACAACGAGTGAATTCCACTCCAGCATGAGAAGTGCATTTCAGACACTGGAAAGGAGTGAATATTAAATCAGACTGAGTTAAATTCGCTCTTTTGGAGTGATCCTGTCTGAGGTTTAACACACAAAGGATCCACTCCACGAGGAGAAGTGCATTTTCCAGACTGGAGGATTGAAAATTACTCAGACTGAGTTAAAATCGCTCGTTCGTTTTAAGAGTGTACTCCATAAATTTGGCATAACCTTAAGTTGTTTGTAAGTTGTACGCAAGGCATCCACCGAGAAGGAGGAAGCTAAAGCTAGGCAAATATTTGGGAGTAATGTTATACAACAATTTTAACAGCGGGTAAAATGAACGGGAACTATTTATTATTATTCTTACCTTAAGACGTTTACAACCGTTTCAAAATAAAACCCATAGAAGAAAATGTCCCAAAAATTGTGTGCAATTTACAGTAATTATTTTCAATTTGAAACGAAGAAAATTGTTAATTGAAATGTAATCAATTTAAGTTCTTCTCTTAACTTATATAGTAAATTTTCAAAATACCATACATACGAGACTACCTGCGAAAAGAATTTTTTATTTATATTTGTAAAGTTTATTCCAGGAAATAAATTTTTATGGTGCACAATACCGGCATAAATTCAAAGAATCTCACGATCGAACTCAAATACGTGACCAGTTTTAGCTTCTTTCCTACTCGGCTAATAGTATAGCATCTCAGGTTACCCGGTGTTCTAGACTTACTTATACAAATCCTTTCACCTAAATTGTTTCCACAAACTAATGCAAACAAAAGATCTCAATCGATAGCTTCCACCTTAAGGGTAAAGGATTTAAGAAGGAAACAGATGTCTTTCTGTTCAGAAGCACCGAGCTATAATCCAACCTTAACGAGAAAAAAAAAGAGGAATGCTGTTTAGAATTTTGTAAGAACACATTCGTAGAAATGGCAGGGTGACTTCAAATTAAGTTTAAACTTCAAAATGCTTTTTAAAAATCCACTAATTAGAGTGTCGTCAAATTTAAACGGAATTTTATTGACGAAAGCAAAATGATTAAATATTAGTAATATTTGTTTAACTGAACAGAACTTTTTATAGAAATTCACTATGTCTATCTAACGTTTAGTACAAATTATTATCAAAATTCATTTTTTATAATTAGTTTAGGTTTTACCATATTTCATATATTTTTAATAATCATTGTTAAAATGATTCAGTAGCATTTGATTTTAAGCTAAAAGCAATATCTTAAAGAGAAGAGAAAAGTAAAAGATTTTTTTAAACACATTGAGTAAAATCTTTTTTACCTATTCTTATGCTAAAATAAAGGAAGAAACGATTTTGTTATCAGAAACACAATACATGTGCGTTTTTTTAAAAACTGTAATAAAAAAAAACGTAAATATCTTTTTTTATATATTTTGTTTGCTTGAAAACACCAAAGCATCAATTGACACATCCGAAAGAGCTTTCAAATTTTTTGTGTGTGTAAAGATTTTATAAAAATTCAGAAATATTTTTAATCAAACACTTTTTACAATTTTATGAATTACAATGGTAATTTGAATCATACGTTATTTTGATATTTGATGATTTGTGTAGCCTGTTTAAAAATTTTAACGCAACTAACTTAGGTCTCTTATTTATGAACAAAGATCAAGATTTTATTTAAAAGTTATATTTACTTTACATATATTTTATAATTATTAAAAAAATATGGAAAGATATATCTAAAGTATAAGATCGGAGTTTCAATTTTTTTTACTAACACTTATGTAAATATTATTTAATAGTAATCTTTGCTTTATATTACTTATAGTCACGATTACTGTTAAAATTTTGTTTCAGAAAATAAAAGGCGTATTAATAAAGAATATTTATTAAACGTATTGCAGATTTAACATAAACATTACCTTTAATTTATAACTTTTATTAGACAAGGCGCGATTTACTAATTCTGCTACATAAACGCCTTTAAACTTACCTAAATATAAATATGCAATTAGCGCATTGTAAAGTAACGTAAAATAAAGCGACGCTTTATTTATATTCTTTATTAGACAAGACGTAATTGGCCCTTTCCCGAAAATTAGCTTTACCTTAGTTGTTTTCCTTTCATTAAGTTGAAGGGCAAGTCAAGACACATAAAATTTCTAACGTTTTCTGGAATCAGCACTGAAGTAGGTCTGTCTGTAAAAATTCAGGTTTATTGATTCTTACTCATGTTGGTTGTTTCTCGCAGACTGGTCAGGGAGCTCTCTGATGGCCACGCACTCAGAAGGTCCCGGGTTCGAAACACCTGGCATTATTAATATGGATAATTTAAACTGGGTGTTTGTCTGTATTTGTTTTTAGTGAACTGCGACACACGTGCTCGTTAAATCTGTGGAGTCGAAATCCCGAACAAGGCAAAAATGGTTTGCTTTTGGTGCTTGTCCTCTTCTTCACTTGATCAGGGTTCTAAATTACGAAGCACAATTGGCTGCGTAAAAACTTAATGGAGGCTATAAATAGACAGACGGGAAACGTACAGCATATTATACAGAAACTTGTCGCCCCGGTGGCTGAATCGTTAGGACTTCTAGCCTTTAGAGCTGCTGGGGTCGCGTTCAAATCCCGGTCAGGCATGAATGTTTGTGACCGTCAATAAATGTTGTTATTTGTCTGTGTTATTCATTGCTTTGTGACTGTAAAAATTCTTCCTGTGTCTGTCCCACTTGACGAAAGCTTACAAGCGGATCTCTGAACAAGCCCACAAGCTGGAATATATATGTACAGTCGGCGACAAAAAAAAGTAAACAGACCTCGCCGATGAGACACCGTTTGTCGGAGGCATAATTGCAATCGGTTATTTTCAAGGAAATAACGTTCTGAGTTGATTGGTCAACACAAAAATTTCGTAAGGGGTCGTCTTCATATTGAAATTAATACCAACTTCAAAATTTCCAATGGCAACACCCAATTTTTTTTATATAGAAATGTTCAGAATCGTCAAAATACCCAAAATATCAATTTTCATTGCCAGATTCCTTACAGTTTAGGAGTTATACAACTAAACGTGTTTGACAAAAAACGGGGGGCATCTCCATATATATGCATGTATTATTTATAGGTCCGCATTTCCCCAATATGGAATTTTGCCACATTCTTTCCTTTATGTGACTTTTTGTGCTTAGGATGAGGGTTTGGTTGCAAGATGAGTAGATTAACATCCCACTAGAGCTTCAGAAAGTATATTGGTTACGGGCTAAGATATTTTAGGCAACTACCAAAGAATAAACCATTTTTTTTTACTTTTGTGAATATATTGATTTTATTTATTTGTTGTTTTATGGAGAAGATTTGGTTGAATCAGTCATATATGTAATTTAAACAGTGGTCAAGTGACGCCAACATCTGAGCTGGCACTCAAAGCAACTAATGACGTTCTTACGTGGGATCACGCCAGGACTTTGGACCACAGACGTATTGAACCTGAAACAATTGGTCCAATATGCTATTTCGTGGAGCATTTTTGGCCCAGCATGATTCGTTTATCGGACGACCCCTAAGGCGAGAACAGAATCCTAAAAGGTATAATCCGTGGCATGACGCCTTAACTCATTTTGCCAAGACGGAGCTGTTGGCGAAGAAATATGGATTAATATTCAAGATTTTTGAATAAATATTGTAGAAGATTTGTGTGTGTGATGATTAAGTTAGGTATTTATAGAGTTGTATAAGGAGTTGAACTGTGGTTACTTTTTGATAATAACCGCGTTCAAGTATAGTTTTTAACAAAATATTTTTTCTTTTGGGATTTGGATTGTATGTTATTAAAATGAGAATTGAGGGTAATTGAGGTAATTTAGGTAAGTTATTTTAATAATTTCCGGCTGTCTATTTCTAGCCTCCTTTATTTGCTTGATGCTGCCAAGGAATTTAGAACCCTGGTCAACTGACGAGGTCGACACCTGAGCGGGACTGATATACTTGATTCTCAGTTCGGTTTGAAAAAATTGAAAGAACTTAGCAGTTAAGGCTACAAAAGGCTCTTGGAGGCTCGCCAAATAATTTTTAGCCATGGTAAAAGGACGAGGCCGATTTTTGAGCGGGAACCCAACGAAATTTTTTTTTGCGGCAGAAATCATTATTCTATGCAACTAAATGATAGGCTGTTCGTAGCAATCTTTGTGTTTTTAGCGTTTTTCACGAATAGATGTATCGGTCAAATATGGAAACTACCGATCCTTGTAACTAGGTTAAGTTAAGCTTTGAATTATCGTCGCACTAGAGCTACACGAGGGCTATTGGAGACGGGCGTCGTATTTAAGAACCCCAGTCAAGTTACGAGTCGACACCAGAATAGGAACCCAACCCAACCGTTAAGGGCGACATCGTACGCATCATACGACTTTGAAGGATATTTAACGTGCACTCTCTCTACACGGGGTATTATTCGTCAGACATTTTTGGCTGCACGGACCGGTTATAGGTCGGCAGTTATTTTGTCGTTGCCCGGGCCCGAACCTGAGACCTTTCGCATGCTAGGCGAGTGCCTAACCGACTGGGCTCCGCAGCCCCCTCCTTGTAACTGGATTTTCTAGCCAAATATGTAGCAAATATCCCCAAAGTCTCTCATTCTTTGCTTGAAAAACCGGCGATATTATCGCCAATTAAACATTAGTGAAATATTAATTAGTTATTCGTAAAAGTTGTTGTTAGCTGTGTTCCAATTGTTTAGACTAGGATTATGTGGATAATTTTAATGACGTTTCAAATAGTTTATGACCAGGATTTTCGTATGTTGGGAGTTGAGTTGCATGTTATAAAAGATTATTGATTACATTTTTTCAAATAGTTTTGTTGCTTATCCATTAAGTGAAGTACGGATAATTATTTGCTGGTTTTAAATATTTAATGTTGTTACAAAATTAAAAAGTTTAAATTTTTATTGTAATATTACAATAATAAAATAATTTGTATGTTAACCATTTTTTTTTGCAGTAGGAAAAATTGAAAAGTTAGCATTTTCCTGGTGTGGTGGGTTGTGTTGTGGTGACACGGAGGGTGCCTTTGCAGGTTTTGTTCTCGTTTAGCCTTCCTATATGTAGATAGCACCCCCACCCCCGCTAAATAAAAAAATTCTTTTCTCTTCCTTCCCTTCAGTTTATAGGCTAGTTAGATATTTCATTCCAACCTTCAGATTTTCAAGTATTTATTATTTATTTTTATTATTTGAAAAGCGAGGTATCAGTAATGTAGTAATGTAGTCCGTCAGTAATTATAAAATAATACCCTTATATAGTGTAGAAGATTTTATTTAGAATTCGATAATAATATATCATTTGGTTTTTTCCCAATCAAAGAAAGGAAGTAAAGAGTTCCCTACAATTATTAGATATTGTTTTATTTGATTAACATTTATTAAATTAAAAACTTTTTCGTTTTAAATCTAAGACACATAAACTCTTTGGGAAAAGAACTTTACATGATGCAGCAATAATATAACCGCAATATGTTTAGTACTTGATTCAATTTTTCTCAATTCGACAACTTTATCTGTATTGTCCTCAAATTTAATTTTAAGTTGAAATTAATTGCGAAAATGTGTAT
Organism: Hylyphantes graminicola; assembly: GCA_023701765.1. Classification (NCBI taxonomy): domain Eukaryota; kingdom Metazoa; phylum Arthropoda; class Arachnida; order Araneae; family Linyphiidae; genus Hylyphantes; species Hylyphantes graminicola. Next base: position 76,436,136 of record CM043113.1, on the reverse strand, counting down.
GCAAAACCAATAATAATTAGCGTAACAAATTAATTAAATGATTGGAGACTTTTCATCGAATAGTTTACACTCTGAATTTTGCTCTAAAAATCTTATCTTCTAGCAAGAAAGTATTTTTGAATACAAATAAAATTTTAATGCCAAAAAACATTAGAATCTAAAGATTTATTTGGCGACAATTTGCGCTCTGAGAACGACGTTGCAGGAAGTAAAAAGTAGTTATAATCTTGGTTTTGTTTATTATTCTAATATTTTTCAGATTAAATTTATTTGATCCTTGTTCATAGTGCTAGCATAATTCATAGTGGTAATAAATAGTGGTAGCGCTTTGCATTGTCAAGCCACAGTTCCGGGGATCGAGTCCCGAACGACCAAGCATGCTTGGGATCTAAGCACTGGGGGTTCCCCGTGAGGCTGGCCACCTTACAGCGAATATATGCCCGTCACCCCAGAGCACTTGGTCAAGAAAGCTGCAGTGGGCATGGCAGGCATATTAACGGGATGTTGCATCGAGAAATTTATTAGTTAATTCATAAAAAATATATTATACTCTTGCGATATAACTGTATTTATTTTATACTTTGCATAACCTAACAACGTTATTTGGAAAAAGCCCTATAATAAGAACGTATATAGAATAAATAGTACTGAGAGTTCGCTTTCTTACTTAAGTCATAAATTAGTCATTTAATTACTTTTCTATCATAGATTACAAATATATATTTTTTGGTTATCGTTTTTAAAAATAAAATTTTATGTAAAATAGAACATTCTTTTCGCGAGTTTAATTTCCAGTGAATACTCGATACTTCACCTATTATTTTACTTTACAACACTTATAAAACACACTTGATACACAAATAACCTGAAATTAAATTCAAAACTTATTTTTCAAGACTTTCAAATCCATGGAAAAATTGATTATTAATTTAATTTGGAGAAAAGAAAAAACTTTCTTAACAGTTATTTTTAATCACCAAACGATAGATCAACTCTTGATTGTTGTCGTTTCTCCACTTTTATACGGTCCCCTATTTAAAAATATAAGCTTATTATCATCGTAACTCAAAATGTTATGCTAGTAGAAATACGAAATTCGGTACTTTTCATTAACTTTTGACCCTGAATCCATTTCTGTAAAAATATTAATGGGTTTATATTCATAATTTTTCGAAAAAATTATGAATAATTTTTTAAAAAATATTAACTATTTCTTAAATAATATTAAACTATTTTAACTTTGTTTGGAAAGTTATTAAGTAACACACAAAAAAATTTCGTCTGGCTACGTATATTATTAATGGAGATATGATCAAAAGTTTGGACATCTCATTTAACATTATGATCCATAAATTTTCTGTAACCATAACTCAGCAACTATAAGGAATCTGGCAACGAAACTTGATAATTGGGGTATTTTGATGATTTTAAACATTTCTATGTACAAAAAATTGGGTGTTGCCATTGGAAATTTTGAAGTTGGTATTAATTTCAATATGAAGACGACCCCTTACTAAATTTTTGTGTTGACCAGTCAACTCATGACGTTATTTCCGTTAAAATGACATATCACAATTGTGCCTCCGACAAACGGTGTCTCAACGGCGAGGTCTGTTTACTTTTTTTTGTCGCCGACTGTACCATACCATACAGATATCCGTGTATATTTTCGAAAGTACTCATGATCATAAGTAGAGGTTAAATTAATTTTTAAAGAAATTTTAAAATTTTAATGAACTAAATATTTATAAGATTGAAACTACAGAAAGTTCTGAATAATTTTAGGAACCCATGTCAAATATTGTACATATAATACGATATGCATCGTGTTTTATGGATGCTTTACTAACATGAAAAAGCTTAAATTTTTCTTATAAAATTATGAAATTTTTGCTTATAATTTTTCTTATAAATATGTATGAGAGATATATTTGTTTTCGCTAAATAAAAAATATAATTTTAATAACTAACAAATAATACTAATTAATTATTTTTAACAAGGCATCGAAAATACGGTAAAATCAACCAAAAACTGCATCAGCCTTTGGGTAGTTAAGTAAATTTTTTTGTTGACAAAAGAGCGATAATATTTTTAACAATATAATTTGCTACACCCTTTAAACGAACGAGCGATTTTAACTCAGTCTGAGTTTTTTTTCACTCCTCCAGTCTAGAAAATGCACTTCTCCCATAGGAGTGGATCCTTTGTGTGTTAAAACTCCGACAGGATCACTCCAAACGAGTGATTTTAATCAGTCTGAGTAAATATTCACTCCTTTCCAGTGTCAAAGGTGCACTTCTCCTACTGGAGTGGATTTCACTCTTTTGTTTTAATAGTGTATGTTTCAGTGACAAGTCAACTCATATATGACTTTTAAAAGAATTTTTTAAAAAAAAAATAGCTTTGTTTTTATTAAAAACAAAGCCAAAGTCTGTATTTTCTTATCCTTTGCATCTTTTTTTATCAAATAAAAGTTGTCAGGTGTTTTCTCAGAAGAGAGAAAAAAAACGCATTTTTCTTTTAACAAAGTCTTGAACAATAAGCAACAGTTTCGAGAAACAACTTCAAAAGATGTAGAAAACAAAAGAAATCGACTTTTTGGAAAATGTCGGACTTATTTTCATAAAAATGTCAGGTTTACAAAAGTTGTTATTTTTGATGTTGGCTATGTTACATTTTTTAAGCCAGTTATAGGGGAAACCGATAAAAAAAATATCAGGTAACCATTTTTGCTCCTAGAAACAAACAGCAATCGACTAGGTTTTAAAAAAAATGCTATTATAATTACTTTTCTTTGGTATCTTCAAAAATACTTAATATTGTATATATTTTTTTTCCAATATATATTTTATGATGCCCTATCATCTTCGTAAAAAAACAATTCTTTATTAAAACAGATGACTTAGATTTGAGTGGACTTTATTTTTTTTAAATCCACTGAAGACATTTAGGTTAAAGCTCAAAATTAGTTATCACAAAAGACAAAGAAGATATAAATTTACTTTAAATTTGGATCAATATCAATTATTATACTTGAGTTTACAGTAATAAGATTACAATCTTTTTATTTTATTTTACTTAATGATGCGCATATAAAGTTAATAGTAAAAATTTCAATATTGCATGATTTAATTAACTATGCTTACGTTTAAACTCCAATTTCGATACTATTCTCATTAGGGGCAAAAAATTCAAGGGCTAGATTACAAAATGAAACTTTAAATCATTCTATGGTTCCCAAAGATGATGGTCGAAACATGGTTAAAAGCTTTAAGTTTATTTCAGGAATAACACATCCACCATTTAGCTAAATGACTTTGTTTAATGACTAATCGCATATTTAGATATCAGAGATAAAGTTAAACGGCACTGATAAAAATTATATGATATTAAGGTTTAATTTATAGTATAAAGGTTTAGAATTATACGCCTAAAGCTGTTGAATAGGAAATTTTATTTGGCTCCTTTGCACTTATCTTTCGTACAAAACAATGATAATTTTCACACCAAAAAGCATTTATAGTAAAGCCTGTAGTGGAAGTGAAAGTATGTTTGAATCCGTGATACAAGGATGTCGAACGGGTATCGATTTACAAGTGGGCGTTGAATTTTCGCATTTCACATTCAACATTTGTAAAAAAGCGCTCATATTTGGCAGAATTTCAACCCGGATGGCTGAGTGGTTTGGACCATTACGCTATTAGTCTGCGCGCTGTAACGGGGTCGATTTCCGCCTTCATCCTGGGTGTACTTCCTTTTCTCTGTGACAGTGAAAATTCTTTATGTGGCTGCCTTACTTGACGGGGGAGGGAGGGGGATGCTTATTAACGGCTCTCTGATCAAGCACACAAGTCGTAATATATATAAGTACCAATTATTGTGCGTGATACTGTAATGCTATATACACTTTGATTTTTTCTCGTCTTATGTAAAACTTTCCATATAAAACTTCTCAAAATAAAACAAAAAATACTTTCAACTATAGCGATTTTAATATAATAACTAATTTTCCTTGCACTGCTCATTGTTATCTTTTTTTTTTCTTCATCATACTGACTAAAGAAAAAAATTCGGGTTTTTTTAATACAATTATAGTAAATCTGAGTAATTTTAGGTATCTGAGTAATTTTTTAAATTTAACTTACTTTTGCAATAACACCAGCCTAAAATAACTTACGTAACTTTTAGAAACTCGATGCAGCTAACTTTACTTTTAGGACCAATAAGTCCAGTAATTGGTAGAACGTAAGTCTTTGAATGAAATCAACGTTGTCAAAGCGAAGTTTTCTTACTGCTGGAGCTCCAATAATTTTGTATTAAACTCAAACATACAAAAGTATTGGTATCGTACCGTGTTAAAAGTTTTTAATATATTCTTAAGTAATTCTATCGTCATTAATTTAGAATAAAACTTAGTTATATAAATATTTGCTAACTTTAATGAAGGCATTATTGAATCATTTTTAAATGCGCTAGTAAATAAAGTCAAATCTGGGACTTGTGCCCTTTCAATAAAATCGTATTAGAATTGAATGCACATTTTTAAAAAAATGCTTAAATAAAATACTATTATATTACTTTGAATTCATCATTATTTTAAACGCAAAACTGTTTATGCACTTTTATTTTTTTAATGAAATTTATTCTTGATATCTTTGTGATTTTTGTGTATTGTAAAGAGAGAGAGCTAAAGCTCGATACATTACTTTCAAATTGATGTATGAATTAAAAACTATCTTTTAAATTAAAACTGTGATTAGCTCGAAAGGCTTGGTTCTGTTTATGTGCAGGAAAACTAGGATTCTATATCTCGAGTAAATTAAATTACTTTCATAATAGTTTTATAAAATCTATGTTTGTTCTTGCTTCAAAAATAATATGGTGAAAATGCACCAAAAAGTTACAAAGAAATAAATGTATTTTTTCAAGATTTTTTTTAAAGATTAAAGATCATAGTTATAAAAGTTACAATAAGTTTTGGGGAAATACGAAGAGAACAATACCTAAAAATTGATCAAGCATTTATAAAACATTTCAAGGAATAAAAAAAGAAACTGTGTTACAATGAAAATCCGTTCTAAGTATGTTACGTAATAATGCAAACGTTTTGTATCTTACCAACTGCCGCTCGGTGGCGTAAGTCGCTAGGATGCTATCCTTTGGAGCTGCTGGGGTCGGGTTCGAATCCCGGTCAGGCATGGATGTTTGTAACCGTCAATAAATGTTGTCATTTGTCTATGTGTTAGTGTTGTCTTTTTTTGTGTCTCTTGTGCTTGTAAAAAAAACTTTCTGTGTCTGTCCCACTTGACGAAAGCTTATATGCAGTTCTCTAAACAAGCACACAAGCAGGAATATATATGTACCATACCATACCAACTTCCAATTCCTTCATTAAATATATACTTATTTCAATAGGTTGGTTTGTAACCTAGCCAAAAAAGTTAGGAAAGCACCATTTAATACAAAAAACAGCTTGCAAACTTTTTATCAACTTAACTAAATGAAATCAAGTACTTATTCATTATATGAATTTAATTTATATGAATTATTAAACGAAGTTATTGGAATTTGAGATTCAACTTATCATCAAAGCAAAGAAGCTTTCAGAGTCTATTTTTTCTAGGAAAAATATTTTATGAATATATAAGAATAACGGCCTGACAATGATTATATTCAATTTATTTATTCTGAATCATTTTTCAATGAAATTTTTTCGAATAAATGCATTAGAATAATAATTAAGTTTCCGAGACAAAAGTTATAATCGATATAAATAATTCAATAATTCTTCAAAAAACATTTTTCAATAATTCATAGAATCTTGGAACACTATAATTGCATTAACTATCTTATGTATGAATAGAATAGTTGCAAAACTCACATTATCTAATGCACAACTAAGAAAGGTTTTCCATTTTCTTTATTGGTGACAATTGTTAAGAATAATTTCAATTGGACGAAATCGTCCATGCAGAGACTGGACACAATATTTCAGTTAGCCGCCCCCCCGGTGACGCAATCGTTATGATGCTAGCCTTTGGAGCTGTTGGGGTCGGGTTCTAATCCCGGTCAAGCGTAGATGTTTGTGACCGTCAATAAATGTTGTTATTTGTCTATGTGGTTTGTGTTGTCCTTTTTTTGTGTGTATCTTGTGCTTGTAAAAACTCTTTCTGTGCTGTCCCACTTGACGAAAGCTTATAAGCGGTTTTCTGAACAAGCACACAAGCAGGAATACATATGTATCTACCATACCATTTCAGTTAAAGTTTGAAAAGAGAGAGTTTTACTTCTTGAAATTTCATCATTTTACAGCAAAAGAATATTTTCCATTGGATTGATCTTTGAAATTAGATTTAGATTGCTAAATATTTTGAAATAATTTTTTTAGATAAAAAATGTGACAGATTTTAAATAAAAGACTCTCAAGTTGCTTCTAATTTCATAGTATACGTCATTTTATTTGTAAATAATTTGTCTTTATTTTAAATATAATGTAGCAAAAATGGTTCTCATTTATATGAAAATAGTTTTGGAATAACCCTGCAATTTAAAAAATAAACTTCATTAAGCTTCAACAAGCACTAAAAGATTATATCGCAAATAAAAAATGTTGCAATGAAATATTTGTTACTTGAAAACAATTTCGATTAGTTTCGTAAGTAAAAATACTCTTATTAGCAGATTGCATGGCTTGCGTGGCAACAGTTGAACAAAAATGAAAATGAATTCTCGGTTAGTGTTCTGCATCCACGTGACATGTAAGGACATGATAACATGTCATCGAACAGGTCATGCTACCAATCACCGAAACCATCAATATAATCCAGGAATGAAAACAGAAAGGATATTATGACACTTGAAACAAGAGGGATATTAATATTTTATCAATTTTATAATTAGTTTATTTTGTCTAATTATTTTAATTAATAAAAAAATCCGATTCTAAATTCTTACTAATCCTTTTGAGTGGTTTAAATCTTTGTGTATAGGAAATTATTCTTTTTCGAATTTCATTTGATTACTTAATTGAAATATATACTTTTAAATGTATAGACTGTATTGTTAAATAAAATTTGTCATTGTTGTGTAAATTTCTCAACAATGGAATCTAAGTTATATCTGACAGGAAATACAAATTAGATTAATTAAATTAGTGTCGCATGAGCACTTAAGTATTCAAAGAAATTTGTGGTTAAAAACGCAGAAGTTTGAGACTCATGGGTTTAACTGAGATTAATGATTAAAACTTGTTAACCATTAATTTAACCTTAAGTATTTTATTTAATGTCGAAATTCGTTTTTGCAATTTTATTTGAAAAATTCTAATGTTTTCGGGAAGAACTAATTTTATATTTTGAATTCTAAATTATTTCCTTTTATTCCGCATCGTTGTGTCAAAGAAGAGCTGAATGGAAAACAATTAAGGTTGAATAGGCATGCTGGATAGCGGGTCTCCAAAGCAAATTGCATCAGTGCTGATCCTATGGAGCAAAGCCCCATTTCTCCGGCTGTATTGAATATTTTTGCAAGCGGGTTTTTTTATGTGATGAATGTAGCTGACTTGCAGGTCCCGGACTTCCCACCTTTTTAAATTGATTAGAATATATAAGGGGGAAGATACAAATCCGAAAGTTATCTGCATTTATTGTTTAATATAAACTGATCGTAAAAATATTCAATACAGCCGGAGAAATGTGATATTCATACAGTCGGAGAAGATATTTAAATCCAATACTATATGATCTGCGAAAAAAGTAGTATAAATATATTAATTTAGATTGCTTAAAAAAGAAGAGTATTGCAAAAATAAAACTAAATTATACTTAAAGCATAACTTTATTTTACAAATCATATTAAAATTCCTTATCTGTTCAATTTATATTTGTTTTCATTAAAATTTTAATTCAATTATTTTTCTCGAAAAAATATTAATTTAGTTTCTACAAACTATCCGACTGTGTACGATTCCTGACATTGCATTCAATAATAATGCATGATTTCTCTTAAAAATGCAAAAGCAAATCTAATGATTGATTTTTACTTCAATACCACATTATTTAATTATTTATACAGCCCTCATGTAGCTCTAGTGCGACGATAATTCGAACCTAACCAAAAAAAAAATTAATTATTCATACATTTAATATGTAATATTTTTATGTTGTTATTTTTATGTTATTTTTATTTTTATTTAATATGAAAAACACGCGAACAAAAGTTATTTTGCTATCACCAAACTACTCTTTAAAATAAAAGTTATCATTAATAAATAAATTAATGATAACTTTTATTTTAAAGAGTAGTTTGGTGATAGCAAAATAACTTTTGTTCGCGTGTTTTTCAATAAAAAAGTTAAACCAAAATTTTCTTTACTTAAAGAAAATAATCTATAATATAACTGAGAGTGTAAAATTGAATTTAGACAAATTTATAGCAAATCATTTACAAAATTGTGGGAGAGCACTTTGATTTCATTTATAAGAGTGTTGAGTAAAAATTAGTTTATCCCCACTAAAATAGATATTAAGAAACTAAATTTTTCCCTTTTGAAAACGTTGGATTCTGTACGGTGGGCCCCCTAATATTTTTAATGGCAGAGAAAGTTGCAGAGAAGACCAAAATTCTTTTGAAAAATTGTTACAGTTTTCTTATTTTTCATTGAGGAAAAATTGTTATGGTTGGTTATTTAGAAAACCAAAATGTGCGGTGATCTTTGAAGATTAGATAAAAATTGATGTGGAGAAATCTTTCTAAGCAAATATTGTTATTTTAAAAGAGTGGGTTTTTTTTATAAATTATACGTAATTCCTTTTTATGACATGTAATCATTTCGAAATTGCAAAAGTTAATTGATATTTATGTTTTTGAAGCAAATTACTGTGTCAGCAAAAATTGTCTTTTTACCATTCCTAAATTATTATTATTAATTTAACAATGAATTTTAAACTACTTGTTGTACTAAAAAATACTAAAGAGTATCTGTTATAATAAATTAAATGCTATATATTCCGGCCTTGGTCCTACACTTTTGAAGGTGAGCGGTCTTTTAGACTTGATCTAGATCAAGTGGAATAAGAAACAATGTACTTATGTAGATAAGTAATAATTCATCTACAAAAATTATTTATTTACTTATTAACTTTTAAATGACGATTGGCCAAGGTAATTGGCCATGTGAAAATAAGCTTTATGCATTATAAATTAAGTTACTCAAAAAACTAACCTCAGAATCTGCGCAAAGGGTTCTATTGAACAATAATGTCTTTTATTGTGATCTCCCACGTTTTCATCAAATCTTTCGTAAAGTTGCCGGTCCAATGGCGCAATGGTTAGTGTACTAGCCTTTGGAGCTGCTTGGCTCGGGTTCGAATCCCGGTAAAATCATGGATGTTTGTGCTTGTCAATAAATGTTGTTTTGTCTATGTGTTTGTGGCGTCCTTCTTTGTGTGTCTCTTGTGACTGTCTCTTCTGGCGAGCGTGGTAATGGGCTACATAGCCTACGCCCTTCCCTTCTAGAGGGCGCAATCCCTGTCATTCGTCATTCGTAAAGTTTGACCAAGTTGCCAAATAATTGCTTCAAATGAACTAAATGCGTTTTTCGCAACCTAATTGAGATTTTGACTAGACTTATTTTGACATTACTTTACAATAAAGGTTCAATTTGCTCAGCATGTATTAGGGAAAACCGAAGCGATGCCTAAGAAGAGACTCAATGGTAAATAATTGATTAAATACACATTGAGACTTATTTTATTAATGAGGTATTTTCGATTCGTTCAAGCTTCTCTTTTTCATTTAAAAAAAATGGAAAACAGGGGATTGATAACAAGGATATTTCATTTTGTCTGTTTAAGAGGTTCACACGCTTTCACCTTTTGTAAAAGTCATCTTTTTTTTAATCTTTTTTTTGTCGAAATGTAAGCTATCAGAATACCGTATTTTATAATTCTTATCCGCCTTTCTGTCTTTTTGTGCTATGAAGAAAGTAAGCTATTTAAGTTTTTTTTTTTTTTTTACATTTCCTGTTATGGGTTTCATTTCCAAATAATATTCGATCCATCCCTTTTAGAATTTCCTACAAAAATCCATAAAAATAACTCTTAACCATTCAAAATTTAAAAAAAGAGTCCGGATGTTTTTTTCCCATTAAGATAAGAAATCCGCCATGCTCATTTACGAAATAGATGGTGGTTTTTAGTTTCTCTGATAGCTTAGGCTTAGCGAATAGAATATTGTAAAAATAACATCTATTGTTAACTAAGAATCTCGGGATTTCTTTGAGGCACATGATAATTCTTAATTAGACACTAATTTAGGTTCGTAATGAGTATTATTATTGAACTAATCAACAAATTGTGTTAACTTAAGTATTTATTGTTCATTTAAATATGCAAGAAATTGTTTAAAAAGTACAAGCGTTTTAAAATGTATGTATATAAATGTTCTAAACTTTTTTGGTGTATAAAAAATGTGTGAAAACAATCTTGTTCTAGTAGTTTTGTTATTTTATTAAGATTTAAAAAAGTATTGGCAAATAGTTTGAAAACATTTGCAAGCTATATGGACAAACGTAGCTTATTTCGGTTTTAATTATTTTAATAATTCGACTCTTGAGGCACCACATTCATAGTAAATAGTTAAAGAGGGAAAGTACAAAGCGGTAAATACCGTTGATCTTCTAAAACTCCTAGTGGAAATATATTTCTCATATTATTTTTTGATATCTTAAACGTTTTTATAAGAAATAATCTTTACTCTCTTGTCCCAAAAAGAATTAATTATGCTTGATCACTTGTGAACAAAAAGTCAACACAACTAACTCACCCACGCAAAACACAAAAAATTAGGAGATATAATATTGAGTTTCTTCCACAGACACATTTCAGTTCTAAAAGTTAATTTTGAGCTGCCAAACGTGCAATGGAAATCAATGGGTGGGAGTGGGGTTTCTTGAAAGTTTTTCCAATCTTTCTTTTGACGCTAACTCGATTTCTGAATCAAAATACTCTCAATATGTCATGGCTAAAAGCTAAAAGCATTATTTGTTTGTTAAAATATTCTTTAAATTAAGGGATTTATTCGAGACTTCCAGGATTTTTAGTGCATGTTTTCGAAGTATGGAATGCCTTATTATAATTATGTCGGCTTAAAAATACCATGGATTGAATTCTAAATATTTTTTAATATTTATTCTTTTTCGTCAATAAGGGCTAGTAAATAAGCCTTCACGAATTAAAAATTTTGCACCAGTACAAAAGTTTTAATACACTTCCCTATATATATATATATATATATATATATATAATATATATATATATATATATATATATATATATATATATATATATATATATATATATATATATATATATATATATATATATATATATATACGCAAGTTATATCGTTATTTCGATTCGACCCATATCGATATAATTTCGATATTCAAAGTAATAGTTTGAGCTTTTTTTGTTCCTGTCGAGAATGACAATTTTAAAAAAATTAACAATACTTATCAAATCTAGCACACTAACATTTAGTGGAAAAACGAGGTTTTTATACAAATTAAATTAACAACCCAACTTGATTTTTTTTACATGTTACGATTAACGATAACAGTAGATTTCTACTAGCAGTAAACGGTCGGTAATGATTATCAATGGTTATTATTAACAAAATGTATCACATAAACTGTAAAACATGAATGTAATTGAATTTTAAGGGATATCAAAATATAAGTTTTTTTTTCAAGCAAATTCATGTTCTGAACTTATTCGTTTTCAAATACCTTAACACGTTCTTTCTAAATCCCAAACGATTTGAAGAAATTTATCTATGGAATAAAGTGCCATAATGCTTTTTCTCGAACTAATCATTCTGGTTTCTTATCTCTTTCCATTCCTAAAATTTGGTTTCTAAGGGGAAAAAAGTGTCAAATATAAAAATTGCAAAGAAAAAATTCATTGTAAGCTCTGACATCTTAACAATAACTTTATTTAGTTCATACAAGTTAATTTCCCCTCGTGTTTATGTACCTACTATGTGACGTTGTGGTAATGAGTTTTTGTAGCTAAATCATAATCGAAAAACTAAAAAATTATGGAAAAAATAATGCAACTTTTGTAAAAAAAAATAAATTCACAATATCGTATAATATATGGTTCAATGTAGATACTTAAAATCTAAAGAAATTTCAAAAACTTTACTACATAAAGTTTACGAACGCCATCTAAATCTAAACAATATTGATATCCTTATTGGCTTCTAAAAAAACAAAATCCAAATAAAAATTTATTTTTGTTATTTGTTTAAGACCAATTTTGTGTTTTTACTTATTTACTTGGTTTTCTCTGATTTTCCAGCTGATTAATGAAATCTAAAAAAAAAAAAAAAACCCGCACAAATTCTACTTTTTCTGATTTTTTTAAAACAAAAATAAATTGACTACTTTTATCATCGTCATATTTTTGTATGTACATGAACTAAATATCTGCTTACGCAGATACCATAACTGTAACTGAAAAAATATCGATACATTTTTTAAAAAATCTTATAAAACTTTTATTTATAAACTATTCTTCAAACAGTTTTATCACCCCTATTTTAGTTTATTTCATTGTAGTATAAAACAAAACATTTTTTTTTAAAAATGGTACTTTAAAGACTATTCTTTCAAATACTACAATTACAAAGCGTCAATCAACAGAGAAAACCTAGTATTATTACACAGAGACATAAAAGGAGCCTGACTAAATCCCCATTTATTTTGATTTATCCGACTTGTCAAATCATTGCAATCTCCCTATGGATTTTCTTTTAGTGAGACAGATATTTTATAATGATAGAAAAAAGACTATCTGATAAAAAGACTGAGCATTTCGAAGTATTATTTCAGAATAAAACAGTTTTGGCTCTGAAAAGGTTTATAGTTTTCGAAATATTTTTCTTTAGATAAATTTGACCTTCTCTTAGTAATTTCATGTTCTATCATTTTTAGAGCAATATAATACATCCTATGTGATGCCTCACGGATAAAAAACATAATCATAGTATAAGGATAATTCTATTGTCTTCAAAATAATCACTGAATGATCACACTTGATAACTCTAGGTTAGGTTAGGTTTGAATTATCTTCGCACTAGAGCTTCACGGGGGCTATTGGCGACGGGCGTCGTATTTTAGAACGACAGTCAAGTGACGAGCCGATACCTGATTAAGCACCCAACGCAACTGTTAAGGGTGACATCGTACGCAGCATTAGAACTTTGAAGGATATTTAACGTGCACTCTCTTACACGGGGTATTGTTCGTCGGACATTTTTGGCTGCGCGATCCGTTTATAGGTCGGCAGTTATTGTGGCCATGCCCGGACACGAACCTGGAAAATTTCGCATGCTAAGCGAGTTACTTACCGACTGGGCTCCCCAGTTCCCTTGATAACTCTAGAATTCTCAAAGTATTTATAATCAATAAAAATTTGTTTTTTGTAATATTAAACAAGTACTAGAAAGATTATTTGAAATATCGTCTGCAAAACACAATAAGCATAGATTTCTCATTCAATTTGAACAGAACAAAATTATGAAGTACATCGGGATTTTAAATAAAAAAAGATACCAATTGCGCCACAAAGTATTCGAGGATAAGATCCTTAATTGCATTGCTCCTTATGTTGATTAAATAATCAAATTCGAAATCGTATTCAACAACCACAATCTCTTAAAAAGCTGTACTCAAATGGGTAAAACAGTATTCGAATATTTAAGGCAATTTTTGGTATTATAATGAAATAAGCTTTTTAAAAAAAATTCAAATCATGACTTATAATTCATTTTCACTTTTGTTTCTCATTACCTCGACTGCTCATTTAAATATGATCCAACTATAATTCAAGTTTTTTGGTAATATTAAACAATTTTCTATCAGCAAAAATAAATTGAATATTTGAAACGCTTTGGTTTTTAAGAGTGTTTTATATTTTTTGGTTATTAAACTTTTATTTTAAAATAATTTTTCAACTTTGGTTTTTTTTTTCAAAGAGCGAAGGGCTATAAAGAGATCGTTGAATAGACGTATGGTATATGGAGGATGATGTGCATTAATGGTTATATAATTAATTGTCTAGCTCATAATTATATTTAGAATGAGTTTTATCATATTAAAGTTCGACTCTTTAAATTTTCTATTTCTTTTCCATTATGAAAGAAATCAGATTTTAACTACAAACTGCTGGCTGATCCAGGTAATGCAATTTTTATTTAGTAATATTTTTTTTTTAAATGCACAATAGTGTATTTGAAGGCTTTGAAAGTCAATCCTATTATAAAGATTTAATCGCCATATATTTGAAAGATCAATGGTCAATGAGCTAAACAATTGTTACTTTAAGTATTAGGAACCTTAAAAATGTTATGCTGTGGTAGTTGGAGTAATTGAATCGGTGAGTGCAGAAACAACGTCAGTCACAAATTTCAAATATTTCAGGAGGGAGAAAAAACGTAATAACTCCTGCGCTATTTCTGCACTCAACACTCGAAACAAACGTCCTGCATTTACAGAACTACTCAACAGACTAACGTAGTTTTTGCACCCAATACGCATCCTGCCTTTCTACGCTTATTTTCACTTAATCGGATTTTTTTTTGACTGAAGTGGTTTCTGCACTCACCGATTCCATTTCTTAATCAAACACAATAAGCCATTCGAACGTGAGGGAGCGTGATTTGTTTGTGAGACATAAACAAGAATCGAGATCGATGTGACATTAAGGCCTGGTAATTCAAATCGTCCATTAAATTTAGTTTAAATAGTAAAAGAGCAATGTAGAGTAAAATATTAGTTAATTATTATGCATTTTTACTAAAATTTTTCCTTTTTAACAATTATTTGAAAACACTGAATTCTTCATCATTATTGAATTTATCAATTTAATTTTTTCTACTTGTTCATTTATAACGTACGTTAATTAAAATTTATAATTTACAGATTTGGATTGACTATGGCTTAATGTAGGCGAATATCCAAAATTCTAAAATTTTTACTATTAGTTTAATCTTTTCCAAACTTGGCATAGTGATTTCAAATATAATGAACAGTGCTTTTTAGGCAATTTATTTGGTTTAAATGTAATTGATTTATTTTAAACGGAGTTTTTCAATTAAAAAAAGGGGTTTACGCTAACACTTCTAGAATAAAAAGCTTATTTACATTAGTTTACCTAAAATTTTTTACAGATGTTATTTAAATATATATCTGTGCCATGAACCTCTAACATCTGTTGTAAATATACTAGTTTAATAAGAAAAAACAAAAACAACAACAAAAAAAAGTCCAAGTGTAAGTTAATCGAATTTTTTTTTAGTTAATTGGTAACATTTTTCTTAATAACTTCTTTTCTTGTAATTTGCATTTAACTGTAGAGAGTCATTGCATGTTCCAGTTCAAAACGAAGCATATTAACTCATAATTAATGTTTATAGGAGGAAAATTCAATGTGGTAGACTTGCTAGCGTCAACCTCTTTTTTTGTTGAAAAACACCGTTTTAAATTTTTTTTATTTAAATATAAAAAAAAATGCCTAAATAGTGTTTTTCATTATATTTGAAATCACTATGCCAAATTCGGAAAATATTAAAGTAATAGTAAAAATTTTAACATTTTGGGTACTCGCCTACCTTAAGCAAAGAAAAACAGGTGACCAATGTAAATAACGTACAACACTAGAATTGCACATCAGTTATCGGCTATTCATGGTTTGCACTGAGAGTTGTTGGTGAGAGGGCGCTACGGTTTGCGTTTTACCGGAACACTAAACCTTTACTTCCGGTTTGCTGTGTTTGTTTGCATTTTCCAGCGGCCATATTTACTTTCGTTTTCTTTAAATCAGCATAAGTTAAAAATAAAAGTAGAATAGACACTTGTTGCTGTGTTCCTCAATGCTCAATGAGAGTAGGAACCAATATCCCTTTATTAGTTAAAGTGTATAAATTCCCCAAAACTTTAGAGCGACGTGGATTCAAACGATTCGCCGTGACCAACGGTTTCCAACTTTAAGTAATGTGATTTGTTCCAAACACTTCATTGAAGTTAAATATATTTTGTTTATACAATATTGTAAAAAAAAAAATAATCCATTTTCGATTTCCTAGTGAATCATTATTTAAAACTAATTTTTGACTGTAAAATAAGGAATCTGCACCGTCGAAAAGATTTTGACTGAAGGACTGTAAAATGAGGAAGCCACATTTTGATCTGTGTGCCCAAATACTCACAGAAATTGACAGTGTGACACATCAAAAGATTCGTCTCTGCCTAGAGAACAGAAATACCACAACAGTTTTGGCAAAATATCTCCCCAGTCAGGTTTGGGTCCCCTTGTGAGATTTAACACAGGACATGAATAAAAACCAAAATTTCAGCTGGATGCTTAAATACTAACTCAAATTGATTGTGTTTGGTATCAAAAGAAAGGTTTTAGGCACTAGAAATAGAAATCATAATGACAAAAATGACAATCAAATTCATGATATTAAATATGTCTCCAAAAGTTAAATCGGGCCTCTCGTATCATCCGAAAAAACACTATCCCTCACACCAATTTCTAAAGGATCAGGTAGATCAATGGATAAGATTTTTAGCTTTTCTGTATACCTGATCGATGTCAAAAAGTCCAACTTTTTAAAAGTAGTCGCTAGACATTTTCAAAAATTTTATACAGAAACATAAAAAGACCGAAACTAAAGTATATAAATAAACAAACTCCTCTCGTGCATTCGCTACAGCAGAAACGGAAGTATGAAACCGGAAGTGACTGTGGACTCGAGTTTTCGGGCCAATCATCAACGGGCAGGTTTGTTTCCAAACATCAAACCGTGAATAGAGGATTGATGTGGATTGCTGGTAGCGGTTAAGGGGGGATCATAGTTAACAATATCCAAAAAATCGAATTTTTGAAACCAGTATTATCTGATAGATGGAAGCCCAATCTATCGAATAAGACCAATTTTGTATCGATCAGTTAATTATTTCTTATAAAAAATTTAAATTATAAAAATAAACAATGTGACACGCCTCCTTTGAATTACTAATTGTATGCTTGTATTATTTATGTATTACATTATAAAATATGATTTTTTGTGTTGATATTTTAAAACTATTCATTGGCTCAATGTAAAAAAAAAATCCTGACGATTTACATGAAATTCGGTTAACCAGAAATGTTTCGGTGGTCATTTCAAGTTCGTGTAATCGGGATCGACTGTATTTGTTTTTCGCGTTTTTCTCAAAACTATAATTTTTAACACTTAGGTACACTTTTCTCCAAATCTATTGAATATTTTTAAATAATTTTTTTTGTGTGTTCTAAAACCATTTTAGATCTATTTAAGTCACCTAATTTAGTCTTACAAATTTTAAAAAATATTTTATTATTTTACACTTTTCTTCTTTGAATATCAGAATTTTTATGAATTCAGAATATAATGTTCTTAAAATAAAATTTTAAAATTATTTTAGGCAAAAAAATAGGTGACTTAATTAGATCTAAAATGGTTTTATAACACACAAAAGAAATTATTAAGAAATATTTATTAGATTTGGAGAAAAGTGTACCGAAAAAATACTTGTATTTTTGAAAATTCGTAATTGTATGTTTCAAAATATGTCTTTTTTCAAAAATAATAATTTTTAAAAATAAGATTCTTAGGTGTAAATATAATAATAAAAGTACAATTTATAATTTTGTACAATTGTTTTTATTGTACCATAATTTTTAAATGATTTAGAGCCTTTCGAAATCAATACTAAGAATTGGTCATTTTTGCTGTCGCTAACTATGATCCCCCCTCCAAATCCAAAAAGTAAAAATATGGGAAATCGAAAAAAAAAAAAAAACTGAAATATAAGAGTGAACCCGATGCAAGTTCGATCTACCCTTCAATTGATAGTCTGTTTCTAAACCTTAAAGAAATATGCGCCAATAAAAGCAATGAATCGCCAAACATAGGAACTCTTGCCCCCACAACCAAAACCTTCCTTATCATTTTTCGAAGTGGACTAATCCACAATTAAAATATTTTGAATGTCAAGTTATTGTGGTCGGACTATACTTGATTTTTAAAAACATATGTAAAGATAGTTAGTAATTAGAACAAAATTATATCGTCGTATGTGTACATTTCTAAGGCTACATGAACTTTAGTTATA
This sequence comes from Hylyphantes graminicola, assembly GCA_023701765.1. Taxonomy (NCBI): domain Eukaryota; kingdom Metazoa; phylum Arthropoda; class Arachnida; order Araneae; family Linyphiidae; genus Hylyphantes; species Hylyphantes graminicola. Next base: position 76,417,930 of record CM043113.1, on the reverse strand, counting down.
CGGGGTGTCCCAAAAGGTCGTTTACAAACGCAACATGCTGGTCGTCTGTCATACCACGATGAACAAGATTTACATAAGAACTTGTGTCCGAAAGTTAAAACTGAGGCCGCAAGAGGGCGATAAATGAAGGTTTAGTTCAGGAGAAAAAAATGATATCGACAGCGGTGTTAATATGACTTTTATTAAAAAAACATCATTACATCACAGAAAATCTTCAAAATTCCTTCCATTCGCCACAATGCACTTTTCAAAACGTCGTCGCATGGAATCGACGAACCCGTTGAAATTGGCCAGGAGTGTAACGGACACGTGCTTCCGCGATCGTGGCGATAAGATCCATGTCCAATGTTACTGTGGTGTCTCAATATGGACTTCATATGTTCCCACAGGTAGAAATCCATTGAAGTAAGTCGGGGGATCGCGACGGCCATTAAGCTGTCCAGCCGAATATAACCATAACAACCGATTTCTCGCCATTTTAAAATTTAAATGTTATGAGGGGAATTATTCAAAATAAAAAAACTATCCTGCAAGAAATTTTTCCTATTTCAACAGATGCTTAACTTTATCCACCCGCATGCAACCCTTTTCCAGACATCCTTCTCCCTCACAGCTAATTCATTTCAGTAGCTGGAGGTAGTCGGTTCTGGGCCAGTTTCGCATTCCCAACCTGCATCAAGCAACTGATATCTAACCATTTTAAAATTTAAATGCTATGAGGGGACCTATCCCGCAAACAAGCTCAACCAAACTATCCTATTTCAACAGATGCTTAACTGTATCCACCCGTATGCAACCCTTTTCCAGACATCCTTCTCCCTCACAGCTAATTCATTTCAGTAGCTGGAGATAGTCGGTTCTGGGCCAGTTTCGCATTCCCAACCTGCATCAAGCAACTGATATCTAACCATTTTAAAATTTAAATGCTATGAGGGGACCTATCCTGCAAAGAAACTCAACCAAACTATCCTATTTCAACAGATGCTTAACTGTATCCACCCGTATGCAACCCTTTTCCAGACAGCCTCCTCCCTCACAGCTAATTCAATTCAGTAGCTGGAGGTAGTCGGTTCTGGGCCAGTTTCGCATTCCCAACCTGCATCAAGCAACTGATATCTAACCATTTTAAAATTTAAATGCTATGAGGGGACCTATCCTGCAAACAAGCTCAACCAAACTATCCTATTTCAACAGATGCTTAACTGTATCCACCCGTATGCAACCCTTTTCCTGACATCCTTCTCCCTCACAGCTAATTCATTTCAGTAGCTTTAGGTAGTCGGTTCTGGGCCAGTTTCGCATTCCCAACCTGCATCAAGCAACTGATATCTAACCATTTTAAAATTTAAATGCTATGAGGGGACCTATCCCGCAAAGAAACTCAACCAAACTATCCTATTTCAACAGATGCTTAACTGTATCCACCCGTATGAACCCTTTTTCAGATAGCCTTCTCCCTCACAGCTAATTCAATTCAGTAGCTGGAGGTAGTCGGTTCTGGGCCAGTTTCGCATTCCCTACCTGCATCAAGCAACTGATATCTAACCATTTTAAAATTTAAATGCTATGAGGGGACCTATCCCGCAAACAAGCTCAACCAAACTATCCTATTTCAACAGATGCTTAACTGTATCCACCCGTATGCAACCCTTTTCCAGACATCCTTCTCCCTCACAGCTAATTCATTTCAGTAGCTGGAGGTAGTCTGTTCTGGGCCAGTTTCGCATTCCCAACCTGCATCAAGCAACTGATATCTAGCCATTTAAAAATTTAAATGCTATGAGGGGACCTATCCCGCAAAGAAACTCAACCAAACTATCCTATTTCAACAGATGCTTAACTGTATCCACCCGTATGCAACCCTTTTCCAGACAGCCTTCTCCCTCACAGCTAATTCAATTCAGTAGCTGGAGGTAGTCAGTTCTGGGCCAGTTTCGCATTCCCAACCTGCATCGAGCAACTGATATCTAACCATTTTAAAATTTAAATGCTATGAGGGGACCTATCCCGCAAACAAGCTCAACCAAACTATCCTATTTCAACAGATGCTTAACTGTATCCACCCGTATGCAACCCTTTTCCAGACATCCTTCTCCCTCACAGCTAATTCATTTCAGTAGCTGGAGGTAGTCTGTTCTGGGCCAGTTTCGCATTCCCAACCTGCATCAAGCAACTGATATCTAACCATTTTAAAATTTAAATGCTATGAGGGGACCTATCCCGCAAAGAAACTCAACCAAACTATCCTATTTCAACAGATGCTTAACTGTATCCACCCGTATGCAACCCTTTTCCAGACAGCCTTCTCCCTCACAGCTAATTCATTTCAGTAGCTGGAGGTAGTCGGTTCTGGGCCAGTTTCGCATTCCCAACCTGCATCAAGCAACTGATATCTAACCATTTTAAAATTTAAATGCTATGAGGGGACCTATCCCACAAAGAAACTCAACCAAACTATCCTATTTCAACAGATGCTTAACTGTATCCACCCGTATGCAACCCTTTTCCAGACAGCCTTCTCCCTCACAGCTAATTCAATTCAGTAGCTGGAGGTAATCGGTTCTGGGCCAGTTTCGCATTCCCAACCTGCATCAAGCAACTGATATCTAACCATTTTAAAATTTAAATGCTATGAGGGGACCTATCCCGCAAAGAAATTCAACCAAACTATCCTATTTCAACAGATGCTTAACTGTATCCACCCGTATGCAACAATTGTCCAGACAGCCTTCTCCCTCACAGCTAATTCAATTCAGTAGCTGGAGGTAGTCGGTTCTGGGCAAGTTTCGAATTCCCAACCTGCATCAAGCAACTGATATCTAACCATTTTAAAATTTAAATGCTATGAGGGGACCTATCCCGCAAACAAGCTCAACCACACTATCCTATTTCAACAGATGCTTAACTGTATCCACCCGTATGCAACCCTTTTCCAGACAGCCTTCTCCCTCACAGCTAATTCAATTCAGTAGCTGGAGGTAGTCGGTTCTGGGCCAGTTTCGCATTCCCAACCTGCATCAAGCAACTGATATCTAACCATTTTAAAATTTAAATGCTATGAGGGGACCTATCCTGCAAACAAGCTAAACCACACTATCCTATTTCAACAGATTCTTAACTGTATCCACCCGCATGCAACCCTTTTCCAGACATCCTTCTCCCTCACAGCTAATTCAATAAAGTAGCTGGAGGTAGTCGGTTCTGGGCCAGTTTCGCATTCCCAACCTGCATCAAGCAACTGATATCTAACCATTTTAAAATTTAAATGCTATGAGGGGACCTATCCCGCAAACAAGCTCAACCACACTATCCTATTTCAACAGATGCTTAACTTTATCCACCCGTATGCAACCCTTTTCCAGACAGCCTTCTCCCTCACAGCTAATTCAATTCAGTAGCTGGAGGTAGTCGTTTCTAGGCCAGTTTCGCATTCCCAACCTGCATCAAGCAACTGATAACTAACCATTTTAAAATTTAAATGCTATGAGGGGACCTATCCCGCAAACAAGCTCAACCACACTATCCTATTTCAACAGATGCTTAACTTTATCCACCCGCATGCAACCCTTTTCCAGACATCCTTCTCCCTCACAGCTAATTCAATTCAGTAGCTGGAGGTAGTCGGTTCTGGGCCAGTTTCGCATTCCCAACCTGCATCAAGCAATTGATATCTAACCATTTTAAAATTTAAATGCTATGAGGGGACCTATCCCGTAAACAAGCTCAACCAAACTATCCTATTTCAACAGATGCTTAACTGTATCCACCCGTATGCAAAACTTTTCCAGACAGCCTTCTCCCTCACAGCTAATTCAATTCAGTAGCTGGAGGTAGTCGGTACTGGGCCAGTTTCGCATTCCCAACCTGCATCAAGCAACTGATATCTAACCATTTTAAAATTTAAATGCTATGAGGGGACCTATCCCGCAAACAAGCTCAACCACACTATCCTATTGCAACAGATGCTTAACTGTATCCACCCGTATGCAACCCTTTTCCAGACAGCCTTCTCCCTCACAGCTAATTCAATTCAGTAGCTGGAGGTAGTCGGTTCTGGGCCAGTTTCGCATTCCCAACCTGCATCAAGCAACTGATATCTTACCATTTTAAAATTTAAATGCTATGAGGGGACCTATCCTGCAAACAAGCTAAACCACAATATCCTATTTCAACAGATGCTTAACTGTATCCACCCGCATGCAACCCTTTTCCAGACATCCTTCTCCCTCACAGCTAATTCAATTCAGTAGCTGGAGGTAGTCGGTTCTGGGCCAGTTTCGCATTCCCAACCTGCATCAAGCAACTGATATCTAACCATTTTAAAATTTAAATGCTATGAGGGGACCTATCCCGCAAACAAGCTCAACCACACTATCCTATTTCAACAGATGCTTAACTTTATCCACCCGTATGCAACCCTTTTCCAGACAGCCTTCTCCCTCACAGCTAATTCTATTCAGTAGCTGGAGGTAGTCGGTTCTGGGCCAGTTTCGCATTCCCAACCTGCATCAAGCAACTGATAACTAACCATTTTAAAATTTAAATGCTATGAGGGGACCTATCCCGCAAACAAGCTCAACCACACTATCCTATTTCAACAGATGCTTAACTTTATCCACCCGCATGCAACCCTTTTCCAGACATCCTTCTCCCTCACAGCTAATTCAATTCAGTAGCTGGAGGTAGTCGGTTCTGGGCCAGTTTCGCATTCCCAACCTGCATCAAGCAACTGAAATCTAACCATTTTAAAATTTAAATGCTATGAGGGGACCTATCCCGCAAACAAGCTCAACCACACTATCCTATTTCAACAGATGCTTAACTGTATCCACCCGTATGCAACCCTTTTCCAGACAGCCTTCTCCCTCACAGCTAATTCAATTCAGTAGCTGGAGATAGTCGGTTCTGGGCCAGTTTCGCATTCCCAACCTGCATCAAGCAACTGATATCTAACCATTTTAAAATTTAAATGCTATGAGGGGACCTATCCCGCAAACAAGCTCAACCACACTATCCTATTTAAACAGATGCTTAACTGTATCCACCCGTATGCAACCCTTTTCCAGACAGCCTTCTCCCTCACAGCTAATTCAATTCAGTAGCTGGAGGTAGTCGGTTCTGGGCCAGTTTCGCATTCCCAACCTGCATCAAGCAACTGAAATCTAACCATTTTAAAATTTAAATGCTATAAGGGGACCTATCCCGCAAACAAGCTCAACCACACTATCCTATTTCAACAGATGCTTAACTGTATCCACCCGTATGCAACCCTTTTCCAGACATCCTTCTCCCTCACAGCTAATTCAATTCAGTAGCTGGAGGTAGTCGGTTCTGGGCCAATTTCGCATTCCCAACCTGCATCAAGTTGTGGTAAAAAAGAACACCAGTCTGAAACTTTTGAGATCGGAACATTTCAATTTCAGTCGGTGAAGAACTTCAGCTATTTGGGCTCAGAGATTGACCACCAAAATGACATCAATCCTGAAATCAGAAGGAGGATCATTGCTGCAAATCGCTGTTTCTTTGGATTAAGACCTCTTCTGAAATCCCACCTAATCAAGAGAAGGACAAAGATTATGTTATACAAAACATTAATTAAACCAGTCTTAACATACGCCTCAGAGACATGGACCTTGACAATGAGGGAAGAGAGGACATTAGCAATTTTTGAGAGAAAGGTCCTGAGAGCTATTTTTGGTGCTGTACTGGAAAATAATACCTGGCGAAAAAGATATAACTTTGAACTGTACAAGATTTATAGAGAGGACGACATTATTAAATCGATAAAACTGTCTAGAATGAGATGGGCAGGCCACCTTCTGAGAATGAATGCAGAGAGAACACCTCTTAAGGTTTTCAACACCACTCCCTTTGGAAGTAGACCAAGAGGAAGACCAAAAAAGAGATGGAAAGACTGCCTGGAGGAAGACTTCGGTGTACTTAAAGTCAGGAACTGGAGGTCGATTTCTAAAAAGAGGGCGGAATGGCAGAGTCTTCTGAAGAAGGCCAAGGCCCACAATGGGCTGTCGTGCCAATGCTGATGATGATGAACCTGCATCAAGCAACTGATAACTAACCATTTTAAAATTTAAATGCTATGAGGGGACCTATCCCGCAAACAAGCTCAACCACACTATCCTATTTCAACAGATGCTTAACTGTATCCACCCGTATGCAACCCTTTTCCAGACAGCCTTCCCCCTTACAGCTAATTCAATTCAGTAGCTGGAGGTAGTCGGTTCTGGGCCAGTTTCGCATTCCCAACCTGCATCAAGCAACTGATAACTAACCATTTTAAAATTTAAATGCTATGAGGGGACCTATCCCGCAAACAATCTCAACCACACTATCCTATTTCAACAGATGCTTAACTTTATCCACCCGCATGCAACCCTTTTCCAGACATCCTTCTCCCTCACAGCTAATTCAATTCAGTAGCTGGAGGTAGTCGGTTCTGGGCCAGTTTCGCATTCCCAACCTGCATCAAGCAACTGAAATCTAACCATTTTAAAATTTAAATGCTATGAGGGGACCTATCCCGCAAACAAGCTCAACCACACTATCCTATTTCATCAGATGCTTAACTGTATCCACCCGTATGCAACCCTTTTCCAGACAGCCTTCTCCCTCACAGCTAATTCAATTCAGTAGCTGGAGATAGTCGGTTCTGGGCGAGTTTCGCATTCCCAACCTGCATCAAGCAACTGATATCTAACCATTTTAAAATTTAAATGCTATGAGGGGACCTATCCCGCAAGCAAGCTCAACCACACTATCCTATTTCAACAGATGCTTAACTGTATCCACCCGTATGCAACCCTTTTCCAGACATCCTTCTCCCTCACAGCTAATTCAATTCAGTAGCTGGAGATAGTCGGTTCTGGGCCAGTTTCGCATTCCCAACCTGCATCAAGCAACTGATATCTAACCATTTTAAAATTTAAATGCTATGAGGGGACCTATCCCGCAAACAAGCTCAACCACACTATCCTATTTCAACAGATGCTTAACTGTATCCACCCGTATGCAACCCTTTTCCAGACAGCCTTCTCCCTCACATCTAATTCAATTCAGTAGCTGGAGGTAGTCGTTTCTGGGCCAGTTTCGCAATCCCAACCTGCATCAAGCAACTGATAACTAACCATTTTAAAATTTAAATGCTATGAGGGGACCTATCCCGCAAACAAGCTCAACCAGACTATCCTATTTCAACAGATGCTTAACTTTATCCACCCGTATGCAACCCTTTTCCAGATATCCTTCTCCCTCAAAGCTAATTCAATTCAGTAGCTGGAGGTAGTCGGTTCTGGGCCAGTTTCGCATTCCCAACCTGCATCAAGCAACTGATATCTAACCATTTTAAAATTTAAATGCTATGAGGGGACCTATCCCGCCAACAAGCTCAACCACACTATCCTATTTCAACAGATGCTTAACTTTATCCACCCGTATGCAACCCTTTTCCAGACAGCCTTCTCCCTCAAAGCTAATTCAATTCAGTAGCTGGAGGTAGTCGGTTCTGGGCCAGTTTCGCATTCCCAACCTGCATCAAGCAACTGATATCTAACCATTTTAAAATTTAAATGCTATGAGGGGACCTATCCCGCAAACAAGCTCAACCACACTATCCTATTTCAACAGATGCTTAACTGTATCCACCCGTAGGCAACTCTTTTCCAGATATCCTTCTCCCTCACAGCTAATTCAATTCAGTAGATGGAGGTAGTCAGTTCTGGGCCAGTTTCGCATACCCAACCTGCATCAAGCAACTGATATCTAACAATTTTAAAATTTAAATGCTATGAGGGGACCTATCCCGCAAACAAGCTTAAAAACAATATCCTATTTCAACAGATGCTTAACTTTATCCACCCGTATGCAACCCTTTTCCAGATATCCTTCTCCCTCACTGCTAATTCAATTCAGTAGCTGGAGGTAGTCGGTTGTGGGCCAGTTTCGCATTCCCAACCTGCATCAAGCAACTGATATCTAACCATTTAAAAATTTAAATGCTATGAGGGGACCTATCCCGCAAACAAGCTCAACGACACTATCCTATTTCAACAGATGCTTAACTTTATCCACCCGTATGCAACCCTTTTCCAGACATCCTTCTCCCTCACAGCTAATTCATTTCAGTAGCTTTAGGTAGTCGGTTCTGGGCCAGTTTCGCATTCCCAACCATCATCAAGCAACTGATATCTAACCATTTTAAAATTTAAATGCTATGAGGGGACCTATCCCGCAAAGAAACTCAACCAAACTATCCTATTTCAACAGATGCTTAACTGTACCCAAGTCAAAATTTATGCTAGTACTAGCATAAAAATTATGCTTTTTTTTGCTATGTTTGCTATGTTTATGCTATGTTTTTGCTACAGTATGCTTCCTTATGCTACTTAGCATATCATGCTTATAAAAGTAGCATACAGAAAATAGCATTTCATGCTATAAAACTAGCATATGATACTAAATAGCATTGCATGCTTCGCAAAAGCATGCTGTGGTAGTTACCATGACAAGCTATTTTTTGCTTTTTTCTGCTAACTAGCATAAAGTGCTTACAACTACCATAAAGATAAAAAAAAACATCTTATGCTATAAAACTAGCATATAATGCTAAATAGCACTGCAAGCTTCTCAAAAGCATACTGAGGTGGTTACCTTGACAAGCTATTTTTTGCTTTCTTATGTTAACTAGCATAAAATGCTATACAACTACCATACAGAAAAAGCATCTTATGCTATAAACTAGCATATGATGCGAAATAGCATTGCATGCTTCTCAAAAGCATGCTGTGGTAGTTAACATGACAAGATATTTTTTGCTTTGTTTATGCTAACTAGGATAAAAGGCTATACAACTACCATACAGATAAAAAGCATCTTATGCTATAAAACTAGCAAACAATGCTAAATAGCACTGCAAGCTTCTCAAAAGCATAATGAGGTGGTTACCTTGACAAGCTATTTTTGCTTTTTTTTATGCTATTTAGCATAAAATGCTATACAACTACCATACAGAAAAAGCATCTTATGCTATGAAACTAGCATATGATGCTAAATAACATTGCATGCTTCTCAAACGCGTGCTGTGGTAGTTACCAGGACAAGCTATTTTTTGCTTTTTTTATATACAGTAACGGGGATTCGAGCTTAGTAGCAATGTTTTATGAAATTTACCGACCGATCCTTGATCGGAATTAATGAAAACTCACCGTTGATATCGCATCCGTAATTCGAACGTTCAACAGACATCGGCAATTGGTGAACGAAATTCTATTGCTAAAAGTCATCGATTCGATAACGGTCAAAGGTGAGAATTGGATCTGCGTAACTTTCATCGGAAAATTATGGCGAATCGATATCGCAATCTTCAAGAAACTGAAAAAATTGAAACTACAAATCGCGTCAAATAATTTTGAAAACTACATTTCCGAAAAAAATCCAGTTCAAACTCTTAATCCACATTCTTAATTGCGGGCAAAGCTAAATATTTTAGCTGCGTGATAAATGATTTCTTTTAGTTACTTCGAAAATAATTTTTAAATTTTTCAGGCATGGTTAATTTTTGAAAAATAGATTAAATAAAATAGATTTTTGAATAAATATTATAAATCAAAACAATTTTAAAACGTAAGTTACTAAATGTTACTTTGAAATATGACACATTTCTATTTGAGTTAATAAATAAAGTAATATCTAAAAAATATCTATCTTAAATAAAGCAATATCTAAAAAGAATATGAAACCTGCAAAAAAACCACGCAAAATTAAAATTTCTTTATCAAAAACAAAAAAAAAAACTCCTTTAACATCCTTTTGACCACTTAAATTATACGCTTCCACTGCATGAGCTGCCGTGGCTGAGTTGTCTAACGCCCTTCTCCGTGGACCGAGAGATCGTGAGATCTGTCCTGCGCCTGCCGTTCAAGTATCAGCAACGAAAACCAATAATACCATTCTGACTAATGGTGGCGCCATCCCACTTTAAAGTTGTGTACCAAACAACACATGTTAACAAAATAGCATCGCATGCTATTTCTGTTGCTTATTTAGCATAATTTTTTAGCATGTGATGCTATAAAGTTATGCTAAATAAGCAACAGAAGATATCATGTGATGCTATTTTGTTTATGCTAATAAGCATAAATTGTGTTCGAATTTTAATCATTTCATGCTAGTTTTTCATGCTAAACTAGCAATTATTTTAAGCATCTAAGGCTAGTTTCCTATGATAGCAGTAGCATTTCTTGCTTATTTAGCATAATTTTTTAGCATGTGATGCTATAAAGTTATGCTAAATTAGCAACAGTTAATAGCATGTGTTGCTTTTTTGTTTATGCTAACAAGCATAAAATGTGTTCGAATTTTGGCCATCTCATGCTAGTGCTTCATGCTAAACTAGCAAGAATTTTGAAGCATATCATGCTAGTTACCTATGCTCGCAGTAGCATCTTTTATGCTAGTTAGCAAAGCAAAAATAGCATAAATTTTAACCTGGGTATCCACCCGTATGCAACCCTTTTTCAGATAGCCTTCCCCCTCACAGCTAATTCAATTCAGTAGCTGGAGGTAGTCGGTTCTGGGCCAGTTTCGCATTCCCAACCTGCATCAAGCAACTGATATCTAACCATTTTAAAATTTAAATGCTATGAGGGGACCTATCCCGCAAACAAGCTCAACCAAACTATCCTATTTCAACAGATGCTTAACTGTATCCACCCGTATGCAACCCTTTTCCATACATCCTTCTCCCTCACAGCTAATTCATTTCAGTAGCTGGAGGTAGTCTGTTCTGGGCCAGTTTCGCATTCCCAACCTGCATCAAGCAACTGATATCTAACCATTTTAAAATTTAAATGCTATGAGGGGACCTATCCCGCAAACAAGCTCAACCAAACTATCCTATTTCAACAGATGCTTAACTTTATCCAACCGTATGCAACCCTTTTCCAGACATCCTTCTCCCTCACAGCTAATTCATTTCAGTAGCTGGAGGTAGTCTGTTCTGGGCCAGTTTCGCATTCCCAACCTGCATCAAGCAACTGATATCTAACCATTTTAAAATTTAAATGCTATGAGGGGACCTATCCCGCAAAGAAACTCAACCAAACTATCCTATTTCAACAGATGCTTAACTGTATCCACCCGTATGCAACCCTTTTCCAGACAGCCTTCTCCCTCACAGCTAATTCAATTCAGTAGCTGGAGGTAGTCAGTTCTGGGCCAGTTTCGCATTCCCAACCTGCATCGAGCAACTGATATCTAACCATTTTAAAATTTAAATGCTATGAGGGGACCTATCCCGCAAACAAGATCAACCAAACTATCCTATTTCAACAGATGCTTAACTGTATCCACCCGTATGCAACCCTTTTCCAGACATCCTTCTCCCTCACAGCTAATTCAATTCAGTAGCTGGAGGTCGTCTGTTCTGGGCCAGTTTCGCATTCCCAACCTGCATCAAGCAACTGATATCTAACCATTTTAAAATTTAAATGCTATGAGGGGACCTATCCCGCAAAGAAACTCAACCAAACTATCCTATTTCAACAGATGCTTAACTGTATCCACCCGTATGCAACCCTTTTCCAGACAGCCTTCTCCCTCACAGCTAAATCATTTCAGTAGCTGGAGGTAGTCGGTTCTGGGCCAGTTTCGCATTCCCAACCTGCATCAAGCAACTGATATCTAACCATTTTAAAATTTAAATGCTATGAGGGGACCTATCCAACAAAGAAACTCAACCAAACTATCCTATTTCAACAGATGCTTAACTGTATCCACCCGTATGCAAACCTTTTCCAGACAGCCTTCTCCCTCACAGCTAATTCAATTCAGTAGCTGGAGGTAATCGGTTCTGGGCCAGTTTCGCATTCCCAACCTGCATCAAGCAACTGATATCTAACCATTTTAAAATTTAAATGCTATGAGGGGACCTATCCTTCAAAGAAATTCAACCAAACTATCCTATTTCAACAGATGCTTAACTGTATCCACCCGTATGCAACAATTGTCCAGACAGCCTTCTCCCTCACAGCTAATTCAATTCAGTAGCTGGAGGTAGTCGGTTCTGGGCCAGTTTCGCATTCCCAACCTGCATCAAGCAACTGATATCTAACCATTTTAAAATTTAAATGCTATGAGGGGACCTATCCCGCAAACAAGCTCAACCACACTATCCTATTTCAACAGATGCTTAACTGTATCCACCCGTATGCAACCCTTTTCCAGACAGCCTTCTCCCTCACAGCTAATTCAATTCAGTAGCTGGAGGTAGTCGGTTCTGGGCCAGTTTCGCATTCCCAACCTGCATCAAGCAACTGATATCTAACCATTTTAAAATTTAAATGCTATGAGGGGACCTATCCTGCAAACAAGTTAAACCACACTATCCTATTTCAACAGATGCTTAACTGTATCCACCCGCATGCAACCCTTTTCCAGACATCCTTCTCCCTCACAGCTAATTCAATTCAGTAGCTGGAGGTAGTCGGTTCTGGGCCAGTTTCGCATTCCCAACCTGCATCAAGCAACTGATATCTAACCATTTTAAAATTTAAATGCTATGAGGGGACCTATCCCGCAAACAAGCTCAACCACACTATCCTATTTCAACAGATGCTTAACTGTATCCACCCGTATGCAACCCTTTTCCAGACAGCCTTCTCCCTCACAGCTAATTCAATTCAGTAGCTGGAGGTAGTCGGTTCTGGGCCAGTTTCGCATTCCCAACCTGCATCAAGCAACTGATATCTAACCATTTTAAAATTTAAATGCTATGAGGGGACCTATCCCGCAAACAAGCTCAACCAAACTATCCTATTTCAACAGATGCTTAACTTTATCCACCCGTATGCAACCCTTTTCCAGACATCCTTCTCCCTCACAGCTAATTCATTTCAGTAGCTGGAGGTAGTCTGTTCTCGGCCAGTTTCGCATTCCCAACCTGCATCAAGCAACTGATATCTAACCATTTTAAAATTTAAATGCTATGAGGGGACCTATCCCGCAAAGAAACTCAACCAAACTATCCTATTTCAACAGATGCTTAACTGTATCCACCCGTATGCAACCCTTTTCCAGACAGCCTTCTCCCTCACAGCTAATTCAATTCAGTAGCTGGAGGTAGTCAGTTCTGGGCCAGTTTCGCATTCCCAACCTGCATCGAGCAACTGATATCTAACCATTTTAAAATTTAAATGCTATGAGGGGACCTATCCCGCAAACAAGCTCAACCAAACTATCCTATTTCAACAGATGCTTAACTGTATCCACCCGTATGCAACCCTTTTCCAGACATCCTTCTCCCTCACAGCTAATTCATTTCAGTAGCTGGAGGTAGTCTGTTCTGGGGAAGTTTCGCATTCCCAACCTGCATCAAGCAGCTGATATCTAACCATTTTAAAATTTAAATGCTATGAGGGGACCTATCCCGCAAAGAAACTCAACCAAACTATCCTATTTCAACAGATGCTTAACTGTATCCACCCGTATGCAACCCTTTTCCAGACAGCCTTCTCCCTCACAGCTAATTCATTTCAGTAGCTGGAGGTAGTCGGTTCTGGGCCAGTTTCGCATTCCCAACCTGCATCAAGCAACTGATATCTAACCATTTTAAAATTTAAATGCTATGAGGGGACCTATCCCACAAAGAAACTCAACCAAACTATCCTATTTCAACAGATGCTTAACTGTATCCACCCGTATGCAACCCTTTTCCAGACAGCCTTCTCCCTCACAGCTAATTCAATTCAGTAGCTGGAGGTAATCGGTTCTGGGCCAGTTTCGCATTCCCAACCTGCATCAAGCAACTGATATCTAACCATTTTAAAATTTAAATGCTATGAGGGGACCTATCCCGCAAAGAAATTCAACCAAACTATCCTATTTCAACAGATGCTTAACTGTATCCACCCGTATGCAACAATTGTCCAGACAGCCTTCTCCCTCACAGCTAATTCAATTCAGTAGCTGGAGGTAGTCGGTTCTGGGCCAGTTTCGCATTCCCAACCTGCATCAAGCAACTGATATCTAACCATTTTAAAATTTAAATGCTATGAGGGGACCTATCCCGCAAACAAGCTCAACCACACTATCCTATTTCAACAGATGCTTAACTTTATCCACCCGTATGCAACCCTTTTCCAGACAGCCTTCTCCCTCACAGCTAATTCAATTCAGTAGCTGGAGGTAGTCGGTTCTGGGCCAGTTTCGCATTCCCAACCTGCATCAAGCAACTGATATCTAACCATTTTAAAATTTAAATGCTATGAGGGGACCTATCCCGCAAACAAGCTCAACCACACTATCCTATTTCAACAGATGCTTAACTGTATCCACCCGTATGCAACCCTTTTCCAGACAGCCTTCTCCCTCACAGCTAATTCAATTCAGTAGCTGGAGGTAGTCGGTTCTGGGCCAGTTTCGCATTCCCAACCTGCATCATGCAACTGATAACTAACCATTTTAAAAATTAAAATGCTATGAGGGGACCTATCCCGCAAACAAGCTCAACCACACTATCCTATTTCAACAGATGCTTAACTGTATCCACCCGTATGCAACCCTTTTCCAGACAGCCTTCCCCCTTACAGCTAATTCAATTCAGTAGCTGGAGGTAGTCGGTTCTGGGCCAGTTTCGCATTCCCAACCTGCATCAAGCAACTGATATCTAACCATTTTAAAATTTAAATGCTATGAGGGGACCTATCCCGCAAACAAGCTCAACCACACTATCCTATTTCAACAGATGCTTAACTTTATCCACCCGTATGCAACCCTTTTCCAGACAGCCTTCTCCCTCACAGCTAATTCAATTCAGTAGCTGGAGGTAGTCGGTTCTGGGCCAGTTTCGCATTCCCAACCTGCATCAAGCAACTGATATCTAACCATTTTAAAATTTAAATGCTATGAGGGGACCTATCCCGCAAACAAGCTCAACCACACTATCCTACTTCAACAGATGCTTAACTGTATCCACCCGTATGCAACCCTTTTCCAGACAGCCTTCTCCCTCACAGCTAATTCAATTCAGTAGCTGGAGGTAGTCGGTTCTGGGCCAGTTTCGCATTCCCAACCTGCATCAAGCAACTGAAATCTAACCATTTTAAAATTTAAATGCTATAAGGGGACCTATCCCGCAAACAAGCTCAACCACACTATCCTATTTCAACGGATGCTTAACTGTATCCACCCGTATGCAACCCTTTTCCAGACATCCTTCTCCCTCACAGCTAATTCAATTCAGTAGCTGGAGGTAGTCGGTTCTGGGCCAATTTCGCATTCCCAACCTGCATCAAGCAACTGATAACTAACCATTTTAAAAATTAAAATGCTATGAGGGGACCTATCCCGCAAACAAGCTCAACCACACTATCCTATTTCAACAGATGCTTAACTGTATCCACCCGTATGCAACCCTTTTCCAGACAGCCTTCCCCCTTACAGCTAATTCAATTCAGTAGCTGGAGGTAGTCGGTTCTGGGCCAGTTTCGCATTCCCAACCTGCATCAAGCAACTGAAATCTAACCATTTTAAAATTTAAATGCTATGAGGGGACCTATCCCGCAAACAAGCTCAACCACACTATCCTATTTCAACAGATGCTTAACTGTATCCACCCGTATGCAACCCTTTTCCAGACATCCTTCTCCCTCACAGCTAATTCAATTCAGTAGCTGGAGATAGTCGGTTCTGGGCCAGTTTCGCATTCCCAACCTGCATCAAGCAACTGATATCTAACCATTTTAAAATTTAAATGCTATGAGGGGACCTATCCCGCAAACAAGCTCAACCACACTATCCTATTTCAACAGATGCTTAACTGTATCCACCCGTATGCAACCCTTTTCCAGACAGCCTTCTCCCTCACATCTAATTCAATTCAGTAGCTGGAGGTAGTCGGTTCTGGGCCAGTTTCGCATTCCCAACCTGCATCAAGCAACTGATAACTAACCATTTTAAAATTTAAATGCTATGAGGGGACCTATCCCGCAAACAAGCTCAACCACACTATCCTATTTCAACAGATGCTTAACTTTATCCACCCGTATGCAACCCTTTTCCAGATATCCTTCTCCCTCAAAGCTAATTCAATTCAGTAGCTGGAGGTAGTCGGTTCTGGGCCAGTTTCGCATTCCCAACCTGCATCAAGCAACTGATATCTAACCATTTTAAAATTTAAATGCTATGAGGGGACCTATCCCGCAAACAAGCTCAACCACACTATCCTATTTCAACAGATGCTTAACTTTATCCACCCGTATGCAACCCTTTTCCAGACATCCTTCTCCCTCACTGCTAATTCAATTCAGTAGCTGGAGGTAGTCGGTTCTGGGCCAGTTTCGCATTCCCAACCTGCATCAAGCAACTGATATCTAACCATTTTAAAATTTAAATGCTATGAGGGGACCTATCCCGCCAACAAGCTCAACCACACTATCCTATTTCAACAGATGCTTAACTTTATCCACCCGTATGCAACCCTTTTCCAGATATCCTTCTCCCTCACTGCTAATTCAATTCAGTAGCTTGAGGTAGTCGGTTCTGGGCCAGTTTCGCATTCCCAACCTGCATCAAGCAACTGATATCTAACCATTTTAAAATTTAAATGCTATGAGGGGACCTATCCCGCAAACAAGCTCAACCACACTATCCTATTTCAACAGATGCTTAACTTTATCCACCCGTATGCAACCCTTTTCCAGATATCCTTCTCCCTCACAGCTAATTCAATTCAGTAGATGGAGGTAGTCAGTTCTGGGCCAGTTTCGCATACCCAACCTGCATCAAGCAACTGATATCTAACAATTTTAAAATTTAAATGCTATGAGGGGACCTATCCCGCAAACAAGCTTAAAAACAATATCCTATTTCAACAGATGCTTAACTTTATCCACCCGTATGCAACCCTTTTCCAGATATCCTTCTCCCTCACTGCTAATTCAATTCAGTAGCTGGAGGTAGTCGGTTGTGGGCCAGTTTCGCATTCCCAACCTGCATCAAGCAACTGATATCTAACCATTTAAAAATTTAAATGCTATGAGGGGACCTATCCCGCAAACAAGCTCAACGACACTATCCTATTTCAACAGATGCTTAACTTTATCCACCCGTATGCAACCCTTTTCCAGATATCCTTCTAACTCACTGCTAATTCAATTCAGTAGCTGGAGGTAGTCGGTTCTGGGCCAGTTTCGCATTCCCAACCTGCATCAAGCAACTGATATCTAACCATTTTAAAATTTAAATGCTATGAGGGGACCTATCCCGCAAACAAGCTCAACCACACTATCCAATTTCAACAGATGCTTAACTTTATCCACCCGTATGCAACCCTTTTCCAGATATAATTCTCCCTCGCAGCTAATTCAATTCAGTAGATGGAGGTAGTCGGTTCTGGGCCAGTTTCGCATACCCAACCTGCATCAAGCAACTGATATCTAACCATTTTAAAATTTAAATGCTATGAGGGGACCTATCCCGCAAACAAGCTCAAAAACACTATCCTATTTCAACAGATGCTTAACTTTATCCACCCATATGCAACTCTTTTCCGGGCCTTCCCCCTCCTCGAACTCCTATATTAAAAAAAAAACGCTATTTCTGTTTTAAATATAACGCTGTATAAAACATATCATGTGAATTTCAGAAAAAATTAAAATAACATCTATCTCTGCCCCATAGCAAGTATACTTAGTTTACAGAAAATATCATACTAATGATAGAAATATTGCAAAAAGTACATAAGTTGTTATCAATACATACATTAAATATTCGTGTTAACATTTAAATTTGATACAATGCTATGCATGCAATAACTTGAGCAATACAATCATATAACAGTTATTTAAGTCTTATTTAGTTACAGGTAGAAGGCAAAATCAGACACGGCACACTTTTCAAAAAACTTACATACATACTTTTATATCCAAAATTAAAAGGTTTCAATATACAGTTGAGATTCTGATCCAGAGTTGTATAAAAACTCAGAACAAATTGGGCCTTGGCACGTGAAATTGAGCTAATACTACAGTATGATAACTTGAAAAATATTGAGTATTTTAAACTTTCAATATTTGAAACAAATTTATTTTTTTTATTTTTTATTACAAAAATTGATAACAGTTATTTATTTATTTATTTATTTATTTAGGTCTATGCAACTTTTCAAAACTTTGCTACATAACGCGGACTGGTCCTTACACTGTTACAATTTGTCGTTACTTTTTTCTTTTTGTCACTGCATATAATATATCTTGTATTTTTACGAGTCGTGATCATCACTAGTTGTGATCTCGCATTAAGCGCTTTTGAACTCGCCAAGTGTTTTCCCACCCTACGAAGCGTAACGTTACAAGACAGTCCCGCCTCACAATTAAAAACGTAGATATTTGAACCGGCGTGAACTTGTTAAATATATTAGTGTTTATATTTTATTTCATTAGAATAAATACCGATAACTTACCAACTTTATGTGGAGGGCTTCTTCAAAAAGTAGTACATTTTCATGCAAGCTGCTTCCTTCAAAACAGCTGCTCCTCAAATGACTGAAATAATAAAAGTTAGCTAATTATCTTCACTCATTTTTGCAAATAAATCTGTATTTTAGTAAATAATATATATATACCAAAATCATTTTGTAAGAATATTGAAGTATTTTACGATAATAATTAAAAAAAAAACCATGATACTAGCTTACATGAGCATTACTTCTACATCAATAGTATTTAATATTATTACGTTATTTTTAAATTTTAGCTTTGCTTAAATCTTTTAAAAATGCTTTAGCTTAAATCAAAAAATAATAACATTCTAAAAATAAATTAAGAGCGCGGCTATTTTTTGAAAGGCCAATATGAGAATCAAGACAAAACTGGTTTCTTCACTCCAGCTGCCAACCAGTATATTATCATAAACTTGATTGTAACTTAGAATTTGTTAAATCTAAAAACTAAATTATAGTCTATATTGACTCGGAAAAGTTATAGTATCGAATTTGGGAACGTTTTCATAGAGAAAAAAAAATTCACGAATTTTGGCCGCTTTTAGGTATTTTCCAACCACTGTCATTGTCGCCAAGTAAAAAATTTTCCCGAATTATTGAACAACATATAATTTTAAGCAAATTAAGTTAAAATATAAAGTGTTCAAGGCATACTGGGCCATGATAGGCTGAATATAGTTATGAGGATAAAACTATAATTTATTGAAATCTTTTCCGATCACTGTCATCGTCGCCAAGCAAAAAATTATTGTCCCAAATTATTGAACAACATATATATTTAAACAAATTAATTTAACATATAAAGTTTTCAAGGCATACTAGGCCATAATAGGCTGAATATAATTATGAGGATAAAACTATAATTTATTGAAATCTTTTCCGAACATTGTCACCGTCGCCAAGCAAAAAACAATATTTTCCCAAATTATTGAACAACATATAAATTTAAACAAATTAAGTTAAAATATAAAGTTTTCAAGGCACACTATACCATAATAGATTGAATATAATTATGAGGATAAAACTATAATTTATTGAAAATCTTAATTTACAAACCCGTCATATTTTAACTTATGCAAATGTTTCAAAAAAGTGTGATATAGTTCTAAGAAAATTGATAACATATACGAACCTAATTAAGAGGCTTTTTCAAATCGTAGTTCAGCGATTCTGGGGTAAAACTCATTTAAAATAAGAAAAGCTACAGAGCAGCTTAGTCTGTGAGAGTTGCTCCGGAAATGACTGAAAATGTAAAGTTTCATTATTACCACTCATTCTTGTATTGCAATGCCTTAGCTTTTGACTATTATAAAGGAGTTTAAATAAATTGGACGAAAATGCATCAATTATGAAAATGCAACAATGATTAAAAATTTTTATGACGATTTCAATTTAAATTAAAGATATATTTTGTTAAATTAATGATAAGTTTTTTACATTCATAAATTAATGATAGGTTGCATTAATGATTAGTTTAGTTTTATTAATGATAAGTTTTCTACATTCATAAACACATAAAGAGTTACTTTAAAAACATTTTATTTGATGATGGACCTTACTTTCCAAGGTCTTAACTTTGCAATATGAATATAGGTGACACAATATCGTTTGGAAAATCATTATCAATATCGTTTATTGCCATACAGTCCTGTATGTTTTGTTAAGCAATTTGTTGTTGTTTTATTTATTATTTTTCATCCATTCCCTGTGTTATTTGTGTGTATGTCCGTTTAAATTAAATAATAATTTTTCTATTTCGCCTTTACAGGTTTTCATGTTACCTCATGGCGTTCGTTTGCTTATTTTTTTTTGTTTATAAAAATCATTATTATTAAAAAATAAGTTACCTCAAACGATTCCGGGTCAAGGGCCTTGTCATGGTCCGGCCTTGTGTCAATATGCATACTCACAATTGTACAACACTTATGTTTAAAGCTATTCATTTATGCAAAGTGTACGCTCTAGTTATATACACTGTTTTTGGGGTGGCCGCTATTCGAAACTGAAGTAGCAACAATTAGAGCAAACAGCACAATTATTAACAACTCAGAACAAATTGAGTATTGGCATATGAATTGAGCTAATACTATTGTTTAAAGTTTCACTAAGAACTTACTAGTACAATATAAACGAGCTTTTTAACCTAGAGATGTTTCTTAGGAGTTTCAGCAGTAATGCAAACAACCCGTAAACAAGCGAAATGGCATGCAATAGGATGGTAGTGAATTATAAACCCCACTTCCGAATATTTATTTTGAAAGTAACCGTACCTGTAAAAAGTCGTAATTGCTTTCACAGTGTCGAACAGACCTTTAATTATTAAAGGACTCCTGACTTGTGGAATTCAGGGTTAACCTAAAGAATCGTGGCCGGATTTGGCTACTTTTCAAAAATCTCTCCAAGTCGAAATGACAACAAACAAAATAGCCAACCAAGGAAATAAACTTTAACATACCAGGAACCATTCATTAAATTGCCAACCAGATTAATAAAAAATCGTAAAAATGCCGAAGAATTTATTTTTTAAAAAAATATTATTTTAAATCGTTAAGCATATATTTAATAAAAGATTGGTAGGAAAATCTTCAGAATTATATGCGAGCTTCGCCAAAGGTTGCCATAGTAACAATTTGTTGCGGTTACCAGATTTGGCGTAAAATTGCCAGCCACAATTCTTTATGTTAACCGAAGTCAGAACATATGAATTGTTAGATATGAAAAGTGAAGTGGAAAGACCACTTCATCGCCTGGGAACCTTTCCGTATTTGAGGTCTGCTTGGAAATCGGAAACTAGTTCTTCCTGTGGTTCTTTTTACGAGATTCAAGTGAAAAACTGGTGTTTTGCGTGAATATAGGTAGGAGAAAAATCGTAAATTAACTTTTTTTAATTTACTTAGAATCACAAAATTTCTCTTGATTATTTTAATTCCTTTTTTTTTTAAGTTTTCTTACTATTCGCGCAATTAAATCTGTATTTTAGTAAATAAAATATATATATCATAATTATATTGCAAAAATATCGAAGTATTTTACGATAATAATAAAAAATATGCTTCTAACATATATGTACATTAATTTCTAAATCAATAACATTTAAATTTTATTACGTAATTTTTAAATTTTAGCTTAGGCTGAAATCTTTTAAAAGTGCTTTAGCATCAGAAAATATTAATTGTCTTAAAATAAATTAAGAAGTTCTACACGACTATTTTTCGAACGACCGAGACGAGAATCAAGGCAAAACGGATTTCTTTACACCAGCTGCCAACCAGTATATTATCATAAACTTATAAAATTCTAAAAACTAAAATACGGCCTATATTGACTCAGAAAGGTCAAGAAACCTACAGTACCGAATTTGGAAACGTTTTCATAGAGAAAAAAAAGTTGCGAAAATTTTGGCCGCTTTAAGGTTTTTTCCGAACACTGTGATCATCGCTAAGCAGAAAATATTTTCCAAAATTATTGAACAACAAACGTATAAATGTAAATAGATTAAGCTAAGATATGAAATTTTCATGACATAATAGGCCATAATTGGCTGAATTTAGTTATGAGGATAAAACTATAAATCATTGAAAATCTTAATTTATGAAACCATCGTAGGTTTCAAAGAAATGTGATATAATTCAAGAAAAATTTATAACGTACCATACTAATTAAAAGGCTTTTTTAAATCGCAGTTCAGCAATCCTGGTGTAAAATAATTTATAATAAGAACAACTATAGAGCAGCTTAGTCCAAGAGAGTTGCTCTTGAAATGTCTGAAAAGGTAGAAGTTTCATATTACCACTCTTTGTTGCATAACAATGTTTTAGCTTTTAATATTCTAAAGGAACGTAAAAAAATTAGACGAATAAGCAACAATGATGAAACTTCAACAATGATAAAAATGTAACATTTTTCTAATGTATGGGTCCAGGTACTGACCATCGGCTAGACCTAGGGCCCGTGCCTTGGGCCCGCGATCTTAGGGGGGCCCCGAAATTGGCCATAAGCCCATAAATTTTATTTCACACATTATGTTGGTTTTATGACAAATTTAGTTTTCATTAATGATATATTTAAGTTTTCTACATTCATTAACATCTAAATATTTATTCTTAAAACATTTTATTTGATGATTGACCCTACTTTCTAAGGTCTTAAGTTTGAAATATGTAATTCTATTCTATTCCATTCTATTTTATGTCCTTGAGGAAGCCCAGTTAGGCATCCACCTAGCATGAGAAAGGTCACGGGTTTGGGTGCGGGCATCGCATAAATAACTGCAGACCAATAAACGATCCGTGCAGCCAAAAAATTCCATTGAATAATATCCCGTGTGGTGGGAGTGCTGTGGGATCGTCACTTGACAGCGGTTCTAAAATTGGACAATAGCCCTCGCGTAGCTGTAGTGCGACGATAATTGAAAATTTAACTAAATAAATAAGTCGTCGTTAATGTTTTAACATCGCACTGAATCTATGCGAGTGAGCTTCTCTGGGCTTATTATTCGAGTCATCTATGCCACTGTCTAAGCGAAGAGATTAAACCATTGAAGTACACTCAATTAAACAAATTAAAAGAAACACACGAACAAACTATCTCTCATGATATTTTATGGTTTTTAAAAACGTTAATAGCTAATCTCTTAATGCTGTTTATACGGAATTAAATAGTATTATCACAGAAAAACGAACCGCTTTAAGAGTCTGATGGGCTCTTTAATTATTAACAAAAAAAATAGTGGAATTTATCGGGCGTAGATGAAGGCCATTATTATAAAAACTGCATTTCTGAAAAAGTTGTTTGCGTTTAAAAAATAATGGCCTCTTCTAAAACTGATCGTTGTTAGAGTTGTATTAAAGTGTACATTAATGTTTTATTTTTTAACCTTAGCGGGTTGCAACGATTAAAGTTTATGATTCACAGAATGTTTTTTTAATATTTGAATTGCATCTTAGTACAAAATAAATGTTTCAAACCACTATGCAATAAAGACCTGGAAATTTATGTACAGGGTGGTTATAAAATAACGCTCGCTATTCGGAGCGGTCTGTAGCTTGAATGAATAACCCAAATGCAACAAAAATTGAGATACTTACTAATCAAGAAGGAGGAAAAATAATGCAATCATAAGAACATTAAAAACATAAAAAATTATCATAAAAAAATAATCATTAAAAAGAAACTCGTCTTTTTACCATAGTTCTAAATACGAGGCGTAGGCAATTATGGCCAATTTCGGTCAACACAGCTAACTACGCCTCGTAATTTAGAACACTGGTCAAAAGACGAGTTTCTTTTTTTTTTAAAAGACTGAAATCATAAAACGGAAACTCGTCTCTTGACCAGGGTTCTAAGTACGAGGCGTACCCAATTATGGCCAATTACGGCCAACACAGCCAATTACGCTTCGTAATTTAGAACCTTGGTCAAAAGACGAGAATGTTTTTTATGATTCCATTCTTTTCCCCCCTTCTTGATTAGTAAGTATCGCAAAGTTCGTTGCATTTGGATCATTCATTCAAGCTACAGACCACTCCGAATAGCGAGCGTTATTTTATAACCACCCTGTATGTGTTATCTGTGTGTTTTAAGTACACTGCGACATTCGTGCTCATAAAATCTGTGGAGTCGATAAAACGTGTTTTTTGTTCAATAACGACTCTTGGCAAAATAGTTTTTCTCTGGAAAAATGAGACTTTCTGCTTCATTTTTTGTAAACAAACAAAATATAAGACAAATGCCGCCTCGGTGGTGGCTGAATAGTTAGTGTACTAGCCTTTGGAGCAGCCGAGGTCGGGTTCGAATCCCGGTCAGGCATGGATGTTTGTGACAGTCAATAAATGTTGTTATTTGTCCATGTGTTATTCATTTCTTTGTGACTGTAAAATTTCTTTCTGTGTCTGTCCCACTTGACGAAAGCTCATAAGCGGTTCTATGAACGAGCACACAAGCTGGAATATATATGTATCATACCATACCATAAGACAAACGAAGACCATATTGCTGAACAATGTGTGTAGGATTAAATAAGTTATAACGAAATCTTAATTTAAAAAAAATCTATTCGGTAAGGTTAATGAGATTCACTAATGAGCCCTTAATGGTTTACAAGTATACAAGAAATAGCAGGTACACAGTAAATTTGGTAGCACTCTATAATTAGTTTAGTTAACTAGAGAATTAATGGTTAGGGCTTCGAAAATTGATGCATACTTTTAGCTGGTTTTCTAAGTTAAAAATGTGTGAAATTCGGTTTTTCATCAAGTAATTGTTAGCGCAAATGGTTCACTTGGTCAATAATTTGGCCTAATAATTACGTTGTTTTCTTCAGTTTCATGTTTCTTGCGTAAAAGTCGAAGATATTTTCTGATTATTTTCATCAAGTGTTTATAGTTTTTTTTTAAACTGTTGCATCGTTGCAAACCTCCCAAAAAACAAAATTAAGATTATTTTCTCAATTTCATTGTCATTCTATCGATGCTAGATTTTCCTCCCCTCTGGCCATATATCAAGCACAACTCTCTTCTAGGTAATTTAACTTTCGAAACAGTACTCTAAGAAAAATGTTAAACATGTGCCTAACGTCCTTATTTTCATATATGATCGGGTTCGTTGAAAATATTTTTTTGCTTGAGGCATAAACGTGAGTTGATTTAAAAATCTTTTGAACGGTTTTTGCACTCCGAGTAATCGATATTCCAAACACCATAAATTTATGCAAAAAAACTAAAATAATATTTTCCTTCGTGGCTAGAAAACAGTTTAAAAATATTTATAAATACCGATTGTAGGATAACAAATATTTAATTTATAATGTTCAGTCACTATGATGCCTATTGCTGAGAATACCAAATTGCATTTGAAGTTATATTTTACATTCCAACTATTATATTTTGACCTCATTTTGAGACACGAAAGTATACGACTATTTATTCCTACTATTTATACTACTATTTATTATGTTTAAGCATCATAATTATTTCTCAAATAATAAAAAAAAAACATCACATTTTTAAAAATAACATTTATTGACACATAATTTACAGAAATATATCCAGCAATATAGCTTCAAACTTTTCTGATTTATTACAATTATAACAGCTCTCTGCACAATATTTTGTTAAGATATTAATCCTAGTAAAATTCTTTCATTATAATCAGTTTAAAGTCTTAGGATGGAAGGTTAAATGAATCTTTTTTAATTAATTTCGTTTTTAATTAACTTTGTTTTATATTTATAAATTTATTTCTTGCTACGAGTATAGATATTTTTTGAGAATCAAAAATTAATTTTTATCCAACTCTCAATCTCTGGTTTCTTAAAATTATTGAATTGCATGGAATTGATGATTCTAAAATTATGATTTACATTTTAAATAGCCTGTGGAAATCCTTAAATTGTGCGATTTTTATTGATAATTATTTATTCAATAATTCATCATATCACTCTAATCTGCTCCAATAAGTATTGAACATGGAAGATTGAAACTCAATAAGATCAAATCAAAATATTATCTTATGAACAACTTTTCATACTAATTTTAATGTACTTATTAATACAATTGTAATTAACTACACAATAAAACAACAAATACATGTAAACAGCAATAACAACAATATTAAATTATATCAGTATCACAGCAAAACTTGATGACTAGAGACATCGAATATCGTGTTCTTAATTTACAATGGCTTACACAAATTAGCATTCACAACATATATTTCTTAGAACAGAATAAAATATTAAAAATTTATAGAATAATATTTTATTTTACTTAATAGCGTTTAACAACATTTACGTGTCAACCCAATTGTACAATGATTTTCTTCTTTCAGTGTTTCAAAGAAGAAATGACCTACTTTTATGTTGGTTCTTTTATAGCAAAGGGAATTTTTTTTTTAGTCTCAACTTATATGTAAGATATTCAAAGTATTTATATTCCTAAACATTTCTATTTATTCAATTCTTTTGGAAAAGAGTCGCATCACAATTTTTTGCTGTGCATATAGCCTTTTTAAAGGGAACAACGAACACCTATACGATAATTAGGTATAAATTATATTTGTTTTAGTACAGGGTGAGGCAAATAAAAGTGGTCCCAAAGTGGAGATAAGAATACGACAGAAATGTTGCCAAGTCAAAAACAAATACAAAACAGTTTTGTTAACTGAAGAGAGAGTGTTTTGTTAAATGTAGAGCTGATTGGTTTGGTTTGGTTTGAATTATCGTCGCACTAGAGCTACACGAGGGCTATTGGCGACGGGCGTCGTATTTTAGAACCACAGTCAGGTGACGAGCCACACCTGAATAGGCACCCAACGCAACCGTTAAGGGCGACATCGTACGCAGCGTTAGGACTTTGAAGGATATTTAACGTGCACTCCCTTACACGGGGTATTATTCGTCGGACATTTTTGGCTGCACGGACCGTTTATAGGTCGGCAGCTATTTTTGGCGATGCCCGGACCCGAACCTGGGACCTTCCGCATGCTAAGCGAGTGCTTAACCGACTGGGCTCCCCAGCCCTAACTGTAGAGCTGATCGAAAAAAGTTCCCACTGGTGATTATTTTGGTCGTTATTCATCCTAGAGAATCGGACGTTTTTGAATTTGGTAATAAAAAACATTCTAAACTGACTGCAAAACCCAAAATTTACATTACGGGACGTCTTCATACAATAAGAACTAAGATCTGAACTCACCACTAGAGTCTATGAGTAGCTCTAATGTGAAACTAATCCGATCCAACGAATGCAAAAACAGGTTTCCGGCTGCTTCAAGAGTTTTTCTCGCCAAACATTTCAACGGATTCCTATCTCTAGACCGGGGCCACTTTTGTTTGCCTCACCCTGTACAAAGCAACTAGAATTTATAAAAAATAAAAACATATACGCCTGGTTCAGTTCTGCTTGAAAAAATATTTTTAGTCACTTTTAAATTTAAAGTAACAACAACATTTAAAAAGATATGCCACTTTCGAAAATATAGTTTCCTTTGCAACTTTCAATTTCTTGTTCTATTGTCACGTCAATTTTTGTCTTAATCATTTATTCCACTTATTTCATCAGTTTAAATCCATGTATAGTTGTCCTTGTAGTGATGTTGAAGAATCGTTTGATTCAGAAAAGAAAAATATGGTAAAGTCCTGCAGAGAGGTATACTCTGCGAATTTTTCAGCGTTGTTTACGTAGACGTTACATGTTTATGGGTTTTAAATTACATATACTTTTAACGGGATATCGATAATTCATACGCAACATCAGAAGTTTTTAAGACATAGTAAAAGTATACGCCATAAATGATAAAATGTTCTCAAGTATACTGAGTAAGTTATCCTTACAATATATGTATATTTTTAAGTATGGAGATTTGGTTAAATGGCATGCATCATTAGATCTCATTTGGTAACATTGCAAAAGTTCATAACACCGTTTCACATATGACTTGCTGAAAATGTGTTCTGGGAAATTTTCATATTTAGCTTTATTGTCTCAGAAGTTTCTCACCTTTATTATTTTATATAGCGAGGGTGCCTATAGTTTTACCTATAATTTACATCAAAATCATAATTTTTTAAATGCTTCCAGTTAATAAACCAGAATTTATCGATGAGGTCGAATTTTCACTTTGCCATAATTGCACTGGCCTGTTTAGCATTTCAATTTTGTAAATATCATGAAGCCATGGTCACGAACTTGAATAGATCCTTTGGTTCCGATCCTGGTACCTCTTGCATGCCAGCCCAATACCGAACCGTCTACAAAAAATTTATTATTCGGTCACGAAGACTAGCATTCGCTATTTAAATTGACCCCACAGTACTCCCCTTCCAGAGAGTCTGAGGAGGAACGATAATTGAGGTGGTGCTGTGACTGAACTACTTAGTTTCAAGCGTCTGACGCCTGCTTTATAGTTCAGGACTTAGTTTTGTGGTTGCGTGAGTTTGTTACATGTGTGGTCTTAGATGACGTCGTGTCCGATGTCACCTTTGAAGAGGTACGGCGTGAGACACACCCAAATCGCTGAATATCTACGCTGTTGAATCCGGAGTGACGAGGCGAGTGAGTGACGACGTGTCTTGTGACTGACCGAAGAGCCTGACCAGGCCGATGTTCTCGTCGGACCCCAAGTCAGAAATATCCTCGTCCTCTTCGTCATTTTCGATTAGGACACTCGTGTACTGGACATTTGGAGTAAGGTCTAGAAAGAAAATAAACTTTGAAGTGTGTTTTATCTACAATAACTTTAAGAGGGTCTGTCCAAAGCCTCCTATAGAAAAAAAGGCCGCTGCACAGGCTACCATTTTGCATGTGACGTAGTAAGAATTCACTCTGACCAATCACTTATCCAATTAAGTTGACGAATCATGTCTTTTATTAATTTTCACTTTGGTGATTGGTTAGATCAGAATACTTCCACCACGTCATTGTTTGAATAAAGAGTTTTCTCTAACAAAAGCTTTGGTCAGTCCAAAGGGCCTTTGACCGTTAACACCGCCGTTTCATACGTCTAGCGGCCGCTGAACGTACCGCTGGAAGCGCTTTGACCTCTAGCGATTCGACCTTTGGTTGGCGAGAATTTGGCGAGTGAGATTGTAGCGCGGCGATTTTATTCATTGTTTAAAATCAACTAGATTATGGATGACGAAATTTTGATTGCTGCTTGTGTTTTACATTTAGAGAGCTTAGATAATTATCTAGAGGTAATTAGAAAAAAATATAAAAAACGTCGTCGAAGATGGTGGATGATGGTGATTTAACTGTTTATACCATCTTTAAGGGACATGACTGTTTGAAAAAACAAAAACAAAAAAAAAACAGGACATGACTGTTTTTTTAACGGGGCATGACTGGTATCTTTGCTGCCGGTCCCTGCCCATTACTAATATTTTACGGGGAATTTTTTTTGTTTAAAAGTGTATAGGAAAGCGCACTTTTTTCTGGATTGTTTTTTGATGACTGTCCTTTTCCGTACTTATATTTAAAACTTTTAATGCCGGAGTATTACTGATTAAAATCAGGTCAAATAAAAAAGTGTTTTCAGTATTGTCTGCCAAAAATTTAGAAATTATATGTATTAAAATAACTGATTAAGCTATTAACTCCAACCAGGTTTCAGTATTTTAATACAAAATCTTGTTTAAAAATTAATTGTATTGATTACGGGTAAGATATAAATAAGAGTTTCAATACTTTTGTATTAACATAGAAAGCATTTTATCATCAACATATTTTACAGTGTCAAATTTTGAATTTCATTCATTTATGTGATTGAATTTTATTTTATCAAAATATTGAATGCGTCCTGCTTTAAATAAAAAAAATTAAGAAAAACTCAATACAATTCAATTCGATGTTTTACATACTTTTTCGAAGGATCACTTAAAAAAGAGATAACACGCCAATATGTTTGCTATTTTCCTTATGGCAACCTTTCCTTTGATCTTGGCCAAAAAACCGACAAAAGTTGGGTTGGTGGCCTTGAGATTCAACTTCAGTGAGCTTTCGAATAAATACGTATAAAGCGGTTACCTTGAGATTCTCAAGGTAACCGCTAGAGCAAATTGCTAGACGTATGTAACGCCGGAATCAAATATATTTGCTGCTTAAAATTACAGGTATTAATTTAAGTATATGTAACTTTTAACCAAGGCCTAAAGTTTCAAGCTAAGTACTACCAATACCACCAAGTACTACCAATAAAACTATCAGCAGACAAAATCTAGAGAATAATTTACAAACTATTTTTATTGCTTAGAGTAATCTAGTATTGTTCTTTGCTTGCTTGTGGGCATGTGTCACAACAAAACACATCGCAATGTGTCAGAAAAGCATTTATTTTTTAGTCGCAACACTAATTCTGTAAGACACGACACACTGGTACGGACAAAGACGATAAAAGTTATTTATAAGCTGACATTTCTGGAACACCTCTTATCACCAGTCTCCGTAGGAAAAAGATAACACTATGTAGAATAAAAGGGTTGAATAACTGAAATAATACATCAACTTGTGTTCTTGTGTAGGGCATCTTGTAAGGTTTTGTTTAACCTGTACTTGACAGAGTACTATTTAATAAACATTAAACAAGTATTATATACCCATAGCCTTTGGCAATTTTAAGATAAACGTATTCGGTTAAGTTTAGCATAACATACTAATAATGTTTTACAGTTGTTTAACCCATGGATCCTTTTGCGTAATCACCCAAGTAATCACAACATTTTATAATCAAATGTCTCACTTACCCAAATGGAAAGAGGGACGAGCCAAACTGTATGTTTATTTTAATTGTTTAATATAGGTTTTAAAACCACAACCAAAATTCACTAATAGTTTCGAATGCCAATAAGTATTTTTTTTTAAAACAAATAACACTCCTTGTTCACTGAATCTGTCTGTTTTCAATGCTTTCTTTAATACAATTGTGAATTTAAAAGTTACGTATTAAATATATAAAGCTGAGCTACACCCCCTGGGATTAGTAACAACAAAAGTAAAACTAAAATTATATGAGCCCCGACTATTCAAACTCAAAAAATATCATTCTGTATCCTTCATTAATTCATAATAAGCTTAAAGTATAAAAGTATTACATTTTCATTAAATTAGTATGACCATTGCTACCCTTTTCATTTTCCCCCCGGTTTCCAACATATATTCAGTAATGAATTAAAATTAAAAAAATTTAGGAAGTAATACCATTTTTTTAAAAATAAAATAATAACTGTTTCAAGCTGATTAAGATGTTTTGAATATTAATGTGTTCTCGTTCTATGTAAACGTAAGTTTAATCGCAAATAACAAAAATATTGACACTTACCTTTTGGGATAAAATTATCAGCCATAGAATGGGATCTTTGAGATCGTTCTTTTGTAATAAAGTCCATGTATTCCTAAGGGGTAAAACAACAACATTTGCCAATTAATTTCAGAATCTACCCATCTTGATTCGTTTATATTATTGAAAATCTTTATTAACTTCTATAAAGCAATATAGTTTTCTATTTAGGAACCTACTAAAAAATTGGAAAAGTTGAAAGATTAAGCAATTGTACATAATTAAACTTAAATTAAATGAGAATATTTACTAAATAATTAATGGCGATTGTTTGGAATCTTTATAAAACCTTATTAAGTTAGCATTTCACATTAAATTAAATCCTAAACTTTAAACCCATACATTATTTTCATAAAAACATTTTCAAACCCATATATATTAACTATGTTTTACAAGAAATTAAAAAAAAATTACGTATAAATAATATTTCCATTGGGGAGCATCAATTTAATGGAATTTTAGGTCCTTTTAAATAATTTTTTTTAGTTTTCCCTCAAAAAATCTAACTATTTCACTAGTCCTTTGAAATCGTTTCGGAATCCCGTGCTACGCTTTTTATGATATACATAAACTACTGTTACTTGTAAATTGCTCCAATATCGTTATACTTGAGAAGTTTATTTTGCTTTTAAACCAAAACTATAAAATGAAGTTGAAAAGTGAATTCTACCAGGGATTATCAATGTGTACCTTAAACGAGTGACGTATTTAAATGCTACAGACTTACCAACTCTCCAAATTTTACCCGATAATATCAAATTTAACGATTAATTTTCAATCATTTTCTTTATTTCCATGAAAATGTAACCATTAATTTTAGAAAGGGGAAACATCAAAGATTCGCAGGAACCACGGAAATTTAGAAAACTGTTAAGATTACATTTATCATTCAAGGGTAACCATTTGCCGATTAACCGTCTGAGGGAAACAGACACCCGTTACCTTGCTGTCAGGTTTTCCAAGGTACACAGATACTTTTTGAAAATTACAAATTTAATAAACATTATAAATTTTAAAATAAAGAGCATGGAGTGGCGTTTTACTATCTACTACAGAAATATAACTTTTAAAAAAATTAGGAAATAAAATGTTCAGTTACAATTTTAATTTAAATCTCTTGCAATGAATTGCACTTCAACAAATTTGCTTGTCCGTCAGAGGGTTAATTTAGAGAGTTGGAACGTTTCTTCTAACCTCTTAATTTTTGCTAACTTATAAAACTAAGTTTTAATAATACAAGCTTGTTACAATTTTGACACATCAGAAAGCATAAGTGTCTCCTTACAACGGTGTCCTGCAGGAAAAAGTCCAACTTGAGGACCAATTCCTTGAAGGATGGCCGCTCTCTGGGAAGCATTCGCCAGCACTGCCGCATAAGGTAGTACCTAAACAATTAAATTAAAAACAACAATAATAAACATTTTCTAGTGTTTATTTCCACTGAGTATACGACTTTCACACCTGCCCCACTAAAGTGCAAAACACATAAAAGAACACTTATTTCAGTAGGCGAAGGACGATAAAAGAGCTGTCAGAAAATAAAATAGTTTTTTGGGACTACTATTTTGGATATTTGGCATAACTCCAATATGCCAGCTAGCATACATTTTAATATCGATTCTTTCACTCCATTCCACTATTTATGTTTGAATAGTAAACTATTCATACTCTTATCACGTTTAAATTTGATTTAAGATATTTCCTGTGAACCTATAAAATCTTAGACTTAGTATTGGTTCATTAAATTGTGTTTTTACGTGCCCGCCTCATAATCCCAAGATTGCAGGTTCGAGCATCGGCTTAGTTGTCGGATTTTCTAGATGGAAAAATCATGGGCACGTATGTCATATGTTTAATGGTTATGAGGCAAGTAAAAAATCCCTGGAGCACCCATCTGGCTTGGGTTCTTTCGGCGAAATTAAATCTCGGCATACTTTAACATCCACAGAGAGCCCAGATTCATTGTAATCTGCGCGTCAAAATTAGTAGAGAAAGTTGCCTAGATGGTGCCACAAAAAATGTCTCTCACTTCTGGGGAATATGCCGAATCTACAAAGGCTTGAACAAAATATTGCATCCCCATTGGCGAAAAAAAATGTTTTTTTAAACACTTTAAATGCCTGAAGTATTTAAAATTTAGACACTGCACAAGCAAATATTTTTCAACACCTCAGATATCCAACCAATGTGAACTGTAGATTATGGTATGATACTCACATTTCATCGGTGCAGTTGTCAGGTTTACTCATACGGTATCCAGCTTTAAGTAGGTTGTAGAGACGTTGGGGTGTCACCCCCGGGTAAGGAGTAGCACCTGAAAAACAATCGCATTATGGCTTGAGTAAATAAATGTGCTGAAGCAGACCCGCCAACCGCGTGGCCCTAGTGCTATATTAATTCAACCAACTAACCTACCTACCAATTATCCGGATATAACTTTACAAATCAATCGAATATAATTATTTTGCATAGCGCAGATTTTCAAATAAATAATGCCAAGTTCATTCATAATCTTGCCAAGTATTCATAATCTTGGGTGCTTTCCATCAATATAAGTGTAAACGCTAATTTAACAACGCACTGAAACGAAGCAGAAATAAAATCTGTATCTTTTAACCTAATAAATCTAATTTTTCCGCGTTTCCGCCGGATATTTATCTAATAAGGATTTTTTAAAATAAAATTGGTATACAGTCGTAAACATTTAGATAATTCCGTCTCCAAAAAATGGTCAAACAGTAACGTTTAAATAAAAGTTTTTTTTTTTTTACAAAACTCCAACATACTAAAAAGTTAAATTAATTCAACAATTGGTTCAATAACTAGATCCTTGATATATGTCAACATTAAGTATGGCATACAAAATATACGACCCTAAGAGGGACACGCTAGCGAATATGTTTGATAAGCAAACACTGCCCATCAGTTATACGTGACCGACACTTTGGTAAATATTTGATAAGTTGGGATCTCCTCCAAGTTATCATAAGAAGCTTCAGGATCGGGGTATGGAAGTATTTTTATGTATGAGGCACTAAATGTATCAATGCCTTATACGTCTTTTCAAAATTATTTTGTTTAAAAATTCGTTGTTGTTGTTGCTTCTTGGTTTAGCAGAGCTAAACCAGGTCTATGATGTTTGTCACTCGTAAAAAGTCCAGGATCGTGACTGGATTTTCATGGATATCGTGTCTTAAAAATTAGTAAATCCCAAATATTCAAAGTCTTTTACGAGTGCTTTTTTAATGTAATAACGTTGAAAATACGTGGAAAGGACTTTGGAAGGAATTTTTAAAGGCTTTTGGTTCATTTCATATGAAATGCAGGCCTTGTAAGTTAATTAATATTTGAGACATTTACCTTGCATCATTATCTCCCACAACACAACACCAAACGACCACCTGCAACAGAAATGTATCAATTGCTTAAAATAAGATATAATTTATATTTTTAACCCTGAATGGATGAATTTCTTTTTCATCCCGAAAAAATATAGTTCTATCTTTAATGCTCTTACATTATCGGAAAAATACTGAAAAAATAACTGCATTGGAATTTAAATAATTTCAGTTTTTAAAATTTTAAAAAACCAACTACAAAATTCCAATTTTAATAAGAATGATTAAAATACTACTAAATAAATTTTGAAATAAACCTCTTGAACTATAATTATTTTTTTCAAGACAATTTAGTACGAATATTATTATACTTTGAATACTGCCAAACAATTTCACAACAGTTAATAATTTCAGTCGTTATTTTTGAATACACTTTTACTACTGTCATCTATGAGGATTATTAGCAACTAAAACTTCAAAATGGAATGTAATTGACGAAAAAAACACAGATATGTCTAGAGGGAGCTCTACTTTTATAGAATAAAATGGATTATGCTACTTGTCGCCATACGGCAACAGTACACTCTTAAAACAAACACTCCTAATTTAACTTAGTGTGAGTGGATTTCATTCCTCCAGACTGGAAAATGCACTTCTCCTTTTGGAGTGGATCCTTTGTGTGTTAAACCTCCGACAGGATCACTCCAAACGAGTGATTTTAACTCAGCCTGAGAAAATATGCATGCCATTAGGGTGTCGAAAATGCACTTCTCCAACTGGAGTGGATTTCACTCTTTTGTTTTAAGAGTGTATGCACTAGAGGGTTATTTTGAGTAACATCATATAACATGCGTAACAGTAAACTTACACGTCACTCCTTGAAGTGTAAATCTGGTCTTCGAGCGATTCGATAGCCATCCATTTCACAGGAACACGTCCCTAACAACAACAAAAGTTTTATAGTTAGTGGAGCTAGTAGAAATAGCACAGTTCGACAAAAAAAAATGCAAGTGTTTGTCCCGAAGCTACTTTGGCGATTTTTTGCTTCTTTGGTTGTCCAATAATAGAGAAATGACATTTTTAGTCCAAGTTTAATAGGCGGATTCATCAGAGATCAAAAAACTGATTTTTTTAACGTTTTTCATAAAAAACGCATTTTTTGACGGTTTTTTTTTGGCTACAAAGAACCTGCAACTGGTTCTTACCTCTATATGGGTGTTAAGTGAGTACCGATGGGCCATTTTGGAACTCATACACAGCTCCAAAATTGTTTAAGTTAGCGATTTCTGGCCCAAAACGCCATTTTTTAATGCTATTTCATGTTTTTTCGCGTGGCTACTTTTTTGGCTACAAACAACCTGCAAACCTTCCTACAACTGGTTCTTACCTCTATGTCTGTTAAATGAGTGCCAATGGGCCATTTTGGAACTCAATCACCGCTCCAAAACTGTCTAAATTAACGATTTCCGGCCAAAAACGCCAATTTTTTAATGGTATTTCATGTTTTTTGCGTGGCTACTTTTTTGGCTACAAACAACCTGTAAACCTTCCTACAACTGGTTCTTACCTCTATGTCTGTTAAATGAGTGCCAATGGGCCATTTTGGAACTCAATCACCGCTCCAAAACTGTCTAAATTAACGATTTCCGGCCAAAAACGCCATTTTTTTAAATGGTATTTCATGTTTTTTGCGTGGCTACTTTTTTGGCTACAAACAACCTGTAAACCTTCCTACAACTGGTTCTTACCTCTATGGCTGTTAAGTGAGTACCAATCGGCCATTTTGGAACTCAAACACCGCTCCAAAACTGTCTAAATTAGCGATTTCTGGCCCAAAACGCCATTTTTTGATGTTATTTCATGTTTTTTCGCGTATGGAGCTATGATTACGTATCTGGATCTGCTTTCGAGATAAATAAAATTAAATTAGGAACACCGAATAAAATGATAACATTTATATAGATACGTAACACATACAGATACGTAATCATAGCTCCATTCGCGAAAAAACATGAAATAACACCCAAAAAATTCGTTTTGGGCCAGAGAACGCTAATTTAGACAGTTTTGGCGCTCTGTTAGAGTTCCAAAATGGCCAATCGGTACTCACTTAACACCCATAGAGGTAATTGAACCAGTTGCAGGAAGGTTTACAGGTTGTTTGTAGACAAAAAAGTAACCACGCGAAAAAACATGAAATAACATCAAAAAATGGCGTTTTGGGCCAGAAATCGCTAATTTAGACAGTTTTAGAGTGGTGTTTGAGTTCCAAAATGGCCCATCGGTACTCACTTAACACCCATATAGAGGTAAGAACCAGTTGCAGGTTGTTAGTAGCCAAAAAAAACGTCAAAAAATGTGTTTTTTATGAAAAAACGCTAAAAAATCTGTTTTTTGATCTCTGATGAATCCCTCTATTAAACTTGGGCTAAAAATGTCATTTCTCTATTATTGGACCACCAAAGGA
Source organism: Hylyphantes graminicola (assembly GCA_023701765.1). NCBI lineage: Eukaryota > Metazoa > Arthropoda > Arachnida > Araneae > Linyphiidae > Hylyphantes > Hylyphantes graminicola. The sequence goes on along the minus strand of CM043113.1, from coordinate 76,380,783 downwards.
GCAAAAAATCGCCAAAGTAGCTTCGGGACAAACAATTGCTTTTTTTTGTCGAACACTGTAGTGTTCGTTGTTTATTCTACTGTTTTCCGATGGTTAGACCCATTTAGAAGAAATGAACTGTATGACCAAATAGAGGGTGATAAAAGTAATTTCAATTTGGTGTTTATATTTTAGCCACACTTAAATGCTCCAAAAGGACATACTATACGCTTTTGTAAACACTTAACATAGATCTACTGTCTACTAAGTTTCAGCCCGGTTTCTTCTAAAATTTGGATTATTCTTAAAATGCAATTTTTGTGACCTAAAAATGCAATCCTCTCATGTAACATAATTTTTTAAAAAATAAATATTTTTCCCACTAACTTTATTATTTAATTTGTTTTAATTATATTGGAACGTATTAAAAAGGTTAGAAATCCTGATGGATACATAAAAAAACTCAATGAAATGTAATTAACACAAACCTCGAAATTTGTATCATACATTTTATAATAACTACTATGTAGTTTAATTAGATGTAGTTTCGAAACTGGATCACTACAAAATTTGATTATCAGTGAAAATTCGAATTTTAGGGCCCCCATATCTCTCCAATATTATAATTCCTACACCGCATTTCTATCGCAAGCATAGAATTCAATAAATCAGGTGAAAAAACAGCATCCTACTAATACTTCCATTAATTCTAATCTACCTTATAGCCAAGCAATTAACTGCAGGTTTTGGGCTGAGCTATGTATTCTCATTCTGAAGAAAGAAAGATTTTATGAGTCTACGGAACAAGAACTGCTAAGATTTTTAAGAAATGTTGAAAATAATACAATATACTTTGGGCTTTCTGCAGAGCAAACTTATAAACAGGGTTGCTATTCATTCGGTAGAGGGATTATTGACGACATGAGAAAGAGTAGCCCGTATGAAAACAGAGATTTTTCAATAGTAAATATTCAGATCCACTGCAGTTATTGCAAGCCAGGGTCTTCAAAAACAATGTTAAGACTTCGAATGCTCTCATTTTTTTTAGGCAAACGTTTAAGTTTCGCATTTTTATTTTATGTTCCGAATGAAAACATTGCTGTAGATTAAAAAAAAGCCATTACTTACTTTTATGATTATTTTGAGTTTTGAACTTATTTAAACACAATGGATTTTTATAGATATTGTCGGCATTCTTTGCTGCATAATTTTGCCTCTCTAGTTTTTTTTTTTTTTTAAATCTGGAATGCACTTATAGGAGTCTTTGATCTTAATGTTATGAAAACTAATCTACTAGGAATATAATAAGCAGCAATTATTCAATTTACGTTAAATACCGGTTAGATCTTGATTTCGCCAGAAATCAGTCGAATATTGACTTCTTACATGGTTGGATGGGGATTTGTTAAAATTTTATACTAGGTCACAAATAAAATATAAAAAAAAATATTGAACATGTAATAACTAACTTACCCTGCTCTTCTTTAAGTAAGCATCTCCTTCATAAATGTCTCTTGATAAGCCGAAATCGGATATTTTTACCACTTTTTGTTTAGCAAGAAGTACATTCCTGGCCGCCAAATCTCGATGAACAAGCTGTTTATTGAAAGGAAAATACATCCTTTAATAATGATAATTTTTTATATTTATAATATGCAGTGGACTTAGAATTATAGTTTCAATACGTTTTCCGTAGTTTTACTGAATTCATTTAATTGTTACTATACAATTTTAACGAAGTTGAAATGATTAATTGATGATGGAAAATTTATCAAATGTTTGTATAATAGTTAGAAAACACGTAAAGAAAAGTAATTCTTTAATAAATTCATTAAATTTCAAAAAATAACTTCAAATGAATTTAGTTTTTCAATCCTTCAAATTTTTAATTTTCAGGAAATATTTTTGCAATCAATAATTAAACAATTTCAATTTTCAGAAACTATTTTTGCAATCAATAATTAAACACACTTCAAAAAGTGGGATTCTAGAAGCACTCTAAGTCAGCTACATTTACCATACAAAAAAAGTTTGAAAAATCATTCAATGTCGAGAAAAGGAGCTTAGAAGATCATGTTTTCTCGTTGAATTAAGGTAGGCGAATACCTAAAATTTTAAAATTTTTACTATTACTTTAATCTTTTCCAAATTTGGCATAGTGATTTCAAATATAATTTACAATGCTTTTTTGGCAATTTTTTTTATTTAAATATAATTGATTTATTTTAAACGGTGTTTTTCTACTAAAAAAGGGGGTTTACGCTAACACTTCTAGCATAAAAAGTTTTACACTAATTTACCTGAATTTTTTTACAGGTGCTATTTTAATATACATCTGTGCCATGAACCTCTAACATCTGGTGTAAATATAGTAGTTTTTGTTTTAAAAAATGTCAAAGTGTAAGTTTATCGAAAAAAAATTTTGTTGATTGGTAGCTGCGAGTACGCACTTACGGCACCATCTGCGCATGCTCAGCATCTGCCGGAAATCCAGCTCTCTTACGGAAAACCAATGCGCGTGCGCAGACGGATACTGAAAGGGAAAGGTAGTTTGTCACGTTGGTTTATTATCGCCCAAAGTTGATAAGGTTTTGGAAATAAAAATTAACATGTTGATTGAGATGAAATCGATCCTCGTTGCGGAAGAATGGAATAGAATCCTAAAAAATAATCATTAAAAAATAATCATGGAAAACAAACTTGTCTCTTGACCAGGGTTCTAAATTACGAGGCATCGTCAATTATGGCCAATTACGGCCAACAATTACGCCTCGTAATTTAGAACTCTGGTCAAGGGACGAGGTTTTTTTTTTCGAAAAAGATTGAAATCATAAATAAGAAACTCGTCTCTTGACAAAGGTTCTGAATTACGAGGTACAGCCAATTATGGCTAATTACGGCCAACACATCCAATTACGCCTCGTAATTTAGAACCCTGGTCAAGAGACGAGTTGGTTTTTTATGATACCATTCTCCCCCCCCCCCCCTCTTCTTGATTAGTAAGTATCTCAAAGTTTTTTGCATTTGGAATATTCTTTACAGCTACAGACCACTCTGAATAGCGATCGTTATTTTATAACCACCCTGTATAATTTAAAATGTATTATGGATCTGGAAGTTGCTTTTTTAACTGATAACCATAATTTCTAAAGCCATGCTAAATGACTGGTGTACGTTAAATCCGTCGTGGTCACTAAGTCCTCCAAGTTACCATACCAAATCAATACATGTGACAAGTCAATTCTGGGGATCCTCTAGTTGGCCTCTGTCTCTAAAAATTAGATGGATCCATTTAAGTGTGTTTGTTGTATCTCTCTTGCTTGACGAAGGTTTATAAGCGGGTCTGATTATGTAAAGTCTTACATCAATTGATCCCAGAATAAAATGGGCTTAGAATTGGACAGTGTTATAATCCAATAATTCTATTATAATCCATAAACGCACGCGTTCGGCGAGGGTAAACGCTTGATATTCAATAACAACCTAAACCTTCACTACAACCCTAACTAACAACTTGGCGATATTTTACTTGGCTGCTCACAAAAACGTTTCGCTCTCAAGTCGAGATATCCGCTTGCGCAGATTTCCGGCACTGCCGTTAGATTAGCCACATTGTGTTTGTTTCAAGTTAATTCATAAAATTTGTCGTAAAACACATTTTTGTGATTTGTTTGTAACTCTAGAGGGTCATTGCACGGATCAGTTCAAAACGAAGAATTTAACACATAATTCATGTTTATCGGAGGAAAATTCAATGTGGTAGGCTTGTTGGCGTGAACCTCTTTTTTTAGTTGAAAAACACCGTTTAAAATAAATAAATTATATTTAAATTTAAAAAACTGCCTAAATAGCATTATTCATTATATTTGAAACCACCATGCCAAATTTGGAAAAGATTAAAGTAATAGTAAAAATTTTAGAATTTGGGGGAATTTTGGGTATTCGCCTACCTTAACACAGATACATTTTGGTTTGGATACCCTCGTCCATTCTTGCTCTTTTTTTTTATCCAATGGGGCTGCTTAATTGGCAGTAAAGCCTTTGCAGACTCGGCATATTCCCCAGAACTGAAAGCCATTTTTTGTGGCACCATCTAGGCGGCTCTCGCTACCAATATTGAGGCCCAGATAACAATGAATCTGATCTCCCGGTGGATGTTAAAGTATGCCGAGACTTAATTTTGCCTAGAGAACCCAAGATTCTCCCTCAATGTGTAGCATACACTTTGGCTACTAAGTTTTTGTGCATTGAACTTTTAACCCTCTAATGCGTACTGTTACCGTTTGGTGACAAGTAACATAATCCACTTTATTCTATTAAATTAGAGCTCCTCCTAGACAAATCTGTGTTTTTTTTCATCTATTACATTTCATTTTAAAGTCTTAGTTACTAATAATCCTCATAGATGACAGTAGTAAAAGTGTAGGGGAAGGTGGGCTACCTCGGACCTATTTTGACTTTTCAATTTTTATTTTCTTAATTGCTTGCAAAAAGTGAATAAAAATATTTTTACTGAATACTTTATGTTGTTATATAAAACATATATTTATTTTAACACGTTATTTAAATGATTTCAACTATTAAAAAAATAAATACAGAAAATTGTAATTCGGACCAAGGTACACCACCGGCGGTGTACCTTGGTCCAACCGGTAGTGTACCTTGGACCAATTATTAATAGGTATAGAGACCCGATTTACAGTTCGAAAACCAATATTTATTAGCCACATAAAATTCAAAAATACATTTTACAACCTACTCTTTTTTCTAGCCAAGATTGTAGTAATTGGTTATGTTAGGTCAATTGGCTCAGTAAGGGGTTTTATTGCCTTAGTTTTTTTAGTGCCCTTTTGGCTTTTTCAGCTGCAATGCAATCTTTCTCGGGTGTATTCGTTAAAATGCAGCATAAAATTAAACTGTTATTTCATGCCATAGAAAAACATATGGCTATCTTTCTGTCTTAAATTTGAAAAAAAAAACTCAAATATTTCCCCCTATGTTTATTCAACTAGGCCTAAACGTAAAAAGGATGTTCTGCTTAGATATTTATTATAAAAAAAATATCTTTTTAGATGAGCATGCAATAATTATTTTCTATATTTTATCAATATGGTAAATATTTTATAGGCTTCCATAAATCTAAATAATTAACTACAAAAAAAATTCTTTATCACATCATATCAAAATTTCTTACACATTTCCACTTTTCTAGATTTTACAAATCAGGGTTGCATATTAATAGCTTAAAATACTTAATTTTTCAAAGGAAAGAATTTACTTGAATTTTAAAAAAGGTTTTCAACAATCTGAAGCACGTAAGACCTATAGTAGTGTACCTTGGACCAGTCCAAGGTACACCACTTGTATTAGGTTTGAGGTACACCACTTGGATATTAAAAATAAAATAGTTAATCACCAAGTTAAGGTTAGTCTTAACTTAATTTCAAGCACACTGTTTTATAGCTAACACGTTGCTTTATATTGCATAACAATCGTTTCTGAATAAATACTACATGTTTGAGTACAAAATTACACTAAAGAATGTGACAAAAATTTACTTTTGAACAGTGAATTTAGTTTTTCGAAACCTCTTTAATAAATTGACCTTTTAAACAAACAGATAGAACTTCACTGAGATCCCTGGTAGCAAATACTTTAACTGCATGTGGTGTTGTTTCAATATCTAAGCTAATCGAGCTAGAATCAGCATAGGTTCGAGGTACACATACGTCCAAGGTACACCACTTACCCCTATTCAAAATTAAAGAGTGAGGTTATTAACTTTTGTGAAATTACGTTTTTGGCAGTATTCAAAGAATAATAATATTAGTACTTTATACTTATAAATTGTTTTGAAAAATTAATCATAGTTAAAAAGGGTTATTTTGAAATATTTTCAGTAGTTTTCTAGTCATTATTATCAAAATTGGAATTTTGCAGTTGGTTATTGTCAAATGGAAAAAAATATAAAAATTTAAATAATTTAAATTCTAATGCAGTTAAATTTTTTAAAATATTTTTTCCCATAATGTGTGAGCATTAAAGATACATATATTATTTTGGGATGAAAATAAAAATTCATGCATTAGAGGGTTAAACACTTCCTCTCACCTTCATGTCGGACAGATACGCCATTCCCTTCGCAATCTGCCACGCGAACGACAACTGCTCCTTGTGGAAGTAGATGTGGTCCGGCTCGTACCGGGACCTCTCGCACGGGTGATGGTAGTAGTCCCTGGGTACGAAGTCCAGCTGGTCCTGTGGTTGACCCTGGTTGTTGTACCTGCAGCAGTTGTGCCTGCGTCGCTTGCGCAGGTAGGAGCGAAGGGAGCCCATCTCGGCGAACTCGACGATCAGGTAGAAGGGACCGCCTAAGGAGGTGATAATGGAATGAGGAGCTAAGTGTTAGAATATCCATGTTTTTTGGTTTTGCAGTATGACAATTTTCACATATCCTTCAACGTTAAGGGTATCTCACAAGATCGAAAATTCTCCAACTCAACCTAAGTAGTAGTGTAATCGTTTCCGGCTGCCTATTTCTAGCCTCCTTGTAGGAGCTTTAGCACAGCCAATAACGCCAAGTAATTTAGAACCCTGGTCAAGTGACAAGGTCGACAATTGAGCGGGCACCCAACGGAAACTTCGAGCGACATAGTACGCTGACGCCCGTCGGGACTTTGGACTCCACAGATTTAACGAGCACGTCTGTCCCAGTGTACTCGGGCCCATCCGTCACGAGTTGGATTTTTCTACTATTTCCAGAACAGATATCCGATTTATTGGATGACTGGCAGTAGGTGGGATTAATCCTGAGGCTGATGCCTTAACCATTCGGCCACGGACGGGCCCTACTCAACCTTATAGATGACACAAAACTCGAAAGTTGTGTGTAAACAGCCATGTACCATGACAGTTGATGCTGGAGAAAGCCTTCAAAGTCTCCACTGATCCAACCCAGTGTTTTAACCAATCAGATGCATAGATTACTGCTTTCATCATACACTGCTCAAAACAATTAGGGGAGCACTTTTTAATTCCAACTTTAACTTCACTCCCAACTTTTTAATTTTTATCCTATAAATCTGAAATTTGTTAAATAGGTTCACTATGCATTCGAAATGAAATAGTAAAAAACAGGAGAAAAAATCTTAAGTCTTTAATACTTAAATTAAAAGGGAGGAAATGGAATAATAACTTTTTAATAAATTATAACAATAATTTTTTCAAAACTTTTTTTGTTTAAAATAGTTGAAATATATATTTAAACATCTAAAAAATTCAAGCATGAAAAATTTAGGGTCAATTTATTTTCTAAAACTGCTTTAAAGTGAAATTTATTTTTCCATATTTTTCATATTTTCATTAATATTAAAAAAATATATTAAATTCTTCAAAATACGTTATTCTTCCATATAATGATGTATCTAACGATACATAAGTTGCGAATTTAACTTAGTCAGAAAAAAAATCACAAGCTGATGATTCCCAATGGAATCATTGGGAGCGAAAGGGTTTAAAACATGTGCTCCCCTAATTGTTTTGAGCAGTGTAGTAAAAGATACTACATCATTTTAAAGCACCCGTAGATTCAGCCAACTTTGATGAGCAAATATAAATTTGCGCCAAACACGACAACGGAGTTTCATTTATGATTGCCTGGCAACGCATCAAACAGTATATTGCTCCCAGTAACCTAAATTCCGTAACAACTACGGAAATTCCGTAGCAGTTGAAACGTATTAAACTTACCCTTGCTGTAAAGATCAGACGTTATCCATTATCCAAGTTCCCATATGGATTGGATAACGTCTGATCTTTACACTTGCGATTCGAAACTTATTAGAATTTAATCAAATTAGACACATAATTATTGAATCGTTAAATGTAGAAAGGGGTTATGCCTATATCAAATCACCCATTGAGCAAACGACATTTTCAGCATCTTTTACTCAGAAGTGAGGGCCGATGGGACGAGGTATAGTGACTCATGCTTACTTTTCTCTGTTGAAACTCCAAGGAGCCTAACAACGTTAGGGTGAGAAATTTCTTTCAGAAGCATAAATTCCATCATCAAATCTTGTTTTTCTTGTGGACCCCCATTGTCTGAAGAAAAAAGAAGGAAAATGAAGAACATATTTTTAAATTAACGCGCAAAAACGTTCTTTAAATAGCAAATCATTCCAAAAAGACATTTTAACTTCATACTACAGTACACAAAAAACACCTTAAAATTTACGTTTTTATGTTGGCAATTGTGTTATCAGAAAATTACGGTAAAAAATAACTTTATGTAATAGTTACGATAATTTTTAGCTAAAATGCATTTTGTGCTTTGCAATTTTCGCACTAAATGAAATGTAGAAAAAAATTTGGGTTAGAAACAACTCGAACATGTAACATTGAAGATACACGTGAAGGGAACTTCTAGGCCACTGAATCTATAGAAAGATTGAGGCTAGAAGGCGAAATCGTGTCGGTGCCAATACCTCCCCAGAGTGACGTAATTGCGAACAAGTTTTGGAGAAAACAGTTGTAAACTGTTAACGAGTTTAAAAAAAGGATTCAAGTTTTGTAAAATAAGCCAAATGGTTATTTCCGTAAAAGTGACGTTTGTATTGCAGCGTGGAGTTTTTTTTAACCGTTACGATAACCGTAAGTTTGAAAAAGTTGCAATTACGGCAGACTTGTTAAACGTTAAAATCAATTTATGCAAAATTTTGAGCTTTACAAAAGTAACAATTTACTATACTTTATGTAGTAACAATTCACTACGAATTTTTTTTTGTGGTGAAAAGTTTCTACATAAAGCTATAGTCAAAAACTTCAATTTAAATTATGTCAGGTTAGCATCAGTGATAGGGGTGACATTTTTGATGGTTATATTTAATTTCGTATAAATACATTAACAATGTCTTTTCCAACACATTTTATATTTAAACTTTCTACTACAGTATAATTAAAATAGAAAATTGATTAAAGTTTAAAATTTGGTATTAGATAGCCTGACAATGTAAAAAAATGAGTAACGAAACATAAATTTGGACATAACATCACACGAAAATAGCGAGCTCACCTTTGAGCATCTTTACCGCGACCGTCGAATATCCTTTGACTCCTCCGATATTCCACGCCTGGGCCTTCATTACTTTCCCGAATTCCCCTTCGCCCAGAACTGACTGCAACTGCAACCGACTTCTAGGGAACTCCCACTTCGCATCAGCCTTAAAGAAATCAACGAATAATTATTAATGTTTTGGAGAAGAAAAGTTTCAATTTTAACCTATTGATACTCATAGGAACTGTAATGGTTTGATAGAAGAGGATCTGAGAATCATTTGTTAGTCATTGATGGCAGGTATCAGTCGCTTAATTGCAAAACTATATATAGCGCGAGAATCAAGCATGATTTCAGAGGTTTTGCGAAAACTATATTTCTGTATCTATAAATTTAAAGGGTATTAAAAATTAATAATAAAAACAATATTAAAATTGACTTTTAAATAAAAATAAATTATTAGAAATGTCTGTTAATGCAGCAGTGGCACAAGAAGCTGTGTAATTGATGCTTAAAATCATAACGTTAATTCAAATTGATTTTCACCTCAAAAACAGTTAAAATTAACAAAATTCTTTGCAAGAATACTTAAAACATTCAAAAATACTTACGTTTGTTTAAAAATTTCATTTACCTAAAGGTTACATATGTCTGTAACTTTTGATTTTTTGGTGTTTCAGGAGGTGGAACTGTACATTTAAGAATATCGTTCCCTTTTTCCCGATTTCTCCTTTAAATTCAATTTTAGAACTGTTTTAAATTGGTTAAAGCTCTGTGCCTTGGAAACAAGGAACACATGTATCCCAAAACCAATTTAGTTTGAATCAATAGGCTTAAAGCAATAACCCAAGTCTAAATAGGTTTTAGTTTAGTTTGGTGCAGCTAAAGAAAACTGTAGTTGTTTCCTTGAACCTCAGCAAATGAAAAATCAATGTATTCAGAAATTGCTTTGTTAAAGTTTTTTAATGTTCCCTACTCAGGGAGACAGGGGCTAGTTTTCCATTGGGGCAAGTTTCTCCTGTCCTTGGAAATGAGCAAATGGAACACAAAGCAATGGCACCATAAAAAGGAAAGTTAAACAATTTGTTACACACTTTCTAAAAAAACAAATTACTAGCACTTTATTAGCTCAATTTATTGCCCTGTCAAAGGAATCACTCAGAAGAAAAGAAGCCTGTAGTCTCTTTATTACCATTACTTCGGAAATGATGTTTTTTTAAATAAAAACCTAACAAAAATATTAGAAGCAAATAGCGAAAACTCTTTCTAAAAACCACTTTAGAAATCTTTATTCAATATGCTTCACCTAAATTTTTCTGAATTTGCAATAAAAAAGTTCTCTTCGAGTATATAAAATGTAATCATCCAAAAATGATTGCGTCGTCCAACACTTCAAGTGCATATGCCTTGGGGTAGAATAAACTTACAGCAGTGAAATGATTCAATTTTCTATAGATCGTAAAGTACAATTTACGAGAGCATTTATTTTTTATACTTAAAGTTTACGGTAAAAATGTCCAAACTATCAAGTTGGAACATCTCCTGTTCTTTCTTTAAAGTGTTTTTCATTCTCTTAGGACACCTTAACTTTTAACTAGTGGCCGCTTAACTTACAATGAAAATACTAGTTTGTGAATGTCAGAGATTGTTAAAAAAAAAAAAAAACTCTGAACATCTGTCATAAGTTAATTTTTTTACAATATGAAAGGAAATAAGCTTCAGGCAAGTTATTTTGTGCACATTTGCAATCGCAATCGAAAATAAATATGAATACAATAATAAAATATTATAAATAAAAATACAAACAACGACGACCATCTACAGTGCAAAAGCCCAACAAATGCATTTCAATGTCCATTTACAGCACAAAGTACGTACATAAATTTTTCTTTTGAACACATTGAATCCCTTAAAATTATATAACATGCGTTGATAAACTGTTCCCCAGTTAAGGAAATTATTGTGAAAATAATGTTTTCCTATCTCCTTTTTAAAAGTCCCATTTGTTTACATTCCTCATATTTCACTATCAGTGGAAAAATTTGATACCTCCATTGTCCTCTCTCTTAATAAATTCAAACCTCAATTATACATTTGACTATATTTTTACTTCGCATATCACTTTATATATTTCGCATACCACTTACTTTTTTTTAAAATAAAAACACTATTATCATTCATAATAACTCCATTTCATTAAATTGGAATACATGTAAACAATTGACACTATTTAAACCTATGTTATCGTGCGAAATGGAATTAAATCATATGGTAGCGAAGTTTTTCAAATAATAATAAATTAAAGTTTATATTAAAGTAAACTTCATGGCACACTAAATAATTAATTAGTTGAAAGGCCATAAATTAGTAGGGCTCATGTTCATATCTCTATACATTAGTAAGAATGTTAAACACTTATTTTGAGAGAAGTTGGCCTGAATATTTTCTTGGTACAGGCGTTTCATAATTCGTATCAAAGATCTTGAAGCATCCAGTAAATTTGGCTTATCAAATATGCATTTACCATATATTGAACGAAGTTTTCGACAGTTGCGAGCAAATTGTGGAGTTTGTTTGCTGCTGATTTATGATGCCATATATTGCAGTATGTATCGTTTACATTTGCTAACTTGGAATTCCATGAAGTGGGGTTGAACAGCTGTAGGAGGTATTGGCTCGATAATATAAGCTATAATTTTATTTAGAAGTTATTCCTAATAGGAAAAAGTTTAATGAATTTTCTTTCAATGAACTTAATATTTTGAAATTTTATACTATGCTCATAGTATAAAGATACGGATAAATAAAAATAATTATATTCTGATCAATTCCTTAAACGGGAAATCGGTTTACAGGAAATGTGTTTATCATTAAAAATTCAAAATAAGATTTTTGTAACAATTAAAAGGTTTTAAGGTTTGCGATTACGATCATTACAAAAGAATTCTACCTCTAGCATTAGTTTGCAACGTAGTTTCTTATGATTGCACATTTTTTTTATACATTTTTGTTTGGGTATAATTTGAATTGTTGATTTTAATTTTCCTTGATGATTTCGATTGTATAATTTTATATGTTGTCTGGGGCCCCTTGGCAACCAATTTATTCTGTTTTTGAAAATAAAAGTTTCTTCTTAATTTTTTTTTATTTGTTGAATTTAATCTAAAATTAAACTAACGAATGAATAACATTACTACCGGGGGCAGGTAAACTACAGTAAATAGCTCGTTAATTTGGACCATTGTTGCAAACACTTATTTACTCTAATCTACAGGAACAAAAACTGATAAATACGAATTATTTCAGAGCGAAAGGGGTCCAGTTTATTGTTATGGTTACTTCAGTTCATCCGCTCACAGCTGATTACTCAACAGTGAAGCTTTTTCGAAACTAGACGACGACTTCCCGGGCGCATTCCTGACAGCTCTCAAACTTAGGATATCCTGCTTCTCAATTTTTTTGCTGCAATAGCAGCAACAGTCCTAACTTGAAATCCGTTTAAAACAAACTTAACGTAGGGGAGAGAAGGGGAATGGCGCCACCTTTAGGGGAAATTGAATTTTCATGCAGAATTGTGTTGCATTTAATGTAAATTGTAATGAGCATAGCATACTACTGCTCATAAACTATCTTTTGGTGTTTTTGTAAAATTTAAATCTGTAATAGAAACTGAATAAAATTCATTTTTCTAAAAGCTCGCACAGTGGCGGGATTACCCCGGTCCTTGGGGTAATGCCGCCACATCAATAAACAAAACAAATAATCTATAAATAATGGAAAATGATATATAAGGCAATACATATAGTACTAAAATAGGTTTAATTGTCCTTGGAATGGTTTATTATGTATTACAGCTACACTTTTATTAATCTTCCATTTGCAACTAACTGGATAGGTTTTTTTTTAAAGTTTTGTTGGTCTATTTGGCCATTTTAGTTATTCTTTTCCATAACGGGGGATCTGGAACGAAAACTAATAGGTTGTAGGGCCAATATATGAAATTTCTATTTTACGGATGATGCCGCCATCCTTTTGCATGTGGCGGCATAACCCCAGAGTGATGTGACGGCATTACCCCAGTAAGACAAAATGGCATAGACGGGTTGTTTAGGGGAAGTAGATAGCCTAGCGTTCAAGCTAACAACGTAATTACATAGCCAAATAATTACTCTTTTCAATGATATTTAACTGATTTATCTAACATAGAGATAGCAGTCACTTATCTCTTATTTTCAGAAGGTCCAAAATTGGATGAAAATCCCTAAAAACCGTATTTTCAAAATAACTTTACACCAACTCACCACATGGCCATTGGCGTCTCTACTACAATTGATTTGGCTTCCCGCTACAGGTCAGCACTCACAGCCCCTCTCCCACAAACACAGCTGGCGAGATATAAGGGGTGGCGGCATTGCCCGCTGTGGCGGGATTCCCCTGCTCTCCCCTACTTGTCAGCTCTTGAAGTTATAAGCTCATACTTATAAATTCCTTTAACTTGAAATCAATTTATAGATAATCATCCTTAACGTTAAATAATTTAATATGAGATCTTTTTTTTAAAACCCTTTCAGTCCCAGAGATGTTATTTAGCATCAAATTTTTTTTTAAAGATTATGTCAAATTGTCAATGGGACTGAAAGGATTAATATAATTTGAAGGTAGGAATGTTTTATGGTAACAGTTTGCAAGGAATTTACTTATAACATTGGTCATTTTTAAGTTGTTGATATAAAACTGAAATTAAATTTACGAAACAGAACCATTACTCACCAGTGAAGCTTTACCGAAACTGGACGTCTCGCTGGGCGTATTCCTCGATTCCGGGGCAGAATCTTCCACGTAGTCGGATGGAACAACTCCCGACAGGGATATGTGGCAGCTCTCGAACTTGGGGTTGCCGCCGAAGCAGCCGCTGCGGACGCGCCAAGTCACGATCACGATGACCAGGACAATGACCAGGCCAAGGGGGAGGACGATGGCGAACACCATGCAGCCAAGGCCGCAGCCACTGTCCACCACAAGGACGCCTGGAAAAAATATCGTCTGTTAAGATTTTATTGTAGCATTATAGAAATTGTTAGAGTGATTGTTTTCTACACTCTGAAACCAAACGAGTGAATTTAACTGAGTCCGAGTTAATTTTCACTCTTTTCAGTGTCGAAAATGGACTTATCCTATTGGAGTGGACTTCACTCTTTTGTTTAGTTAAAACTCTGACAAGATCACTCCAAACGAGTGATTTTAACTCAGTCCGAGTTAATTTTCACTCCTTTCCAGTGTCGAAAATGCACTTCTCTTATATGAGTGGATTTCACTCTTTTGTTTTAAGGTTGTATAACGTTAACCGCTACACTGTTAAAAGTTTAACCGACCGAGTGGCTACACTCTTAAAACAAAAGAGTGAAATCCACTCCAGTTGGAGAAGTGCATTTTCGACACTGGAAAGGAGTGAATATTATCCCAGACTGAGTTAAAATCACTCGTTTGGAGTGATCCTGTCGGAGGTTTAACACACAAAGGATCCACTCCAAAAAGAGAATTGCATTTTCCAGACGGGAGGAGTGAAAATTATTCAGACTGAGTTAAAATCGCTCGTTCGTTTCAAGAGTGTAGGACTCTTTAAGACGTCAAAGTATTCTATACCGAAAGTGGCAGATAGCGTGTTTAAGCTTCCACCTTCTCCATACTTTATTTGCTCAGCGACGCTAAAAGGTGTTTGTCTATTCTTAACAATTTTGCTTAAGAAAGCATATTTGACCAGTTCGACCCTCCCGACGTCCACCACGTTGTGTGAAAAAGTGATGACTTTACGTTTGCAACTCTTTTTCAACAACTGAGGTCCATTTCAAGTTGTGACACTTCGAGTTTCCCCTTGAGGGGGGGGGATGAAAAACCAAAACACATCTTTTGTACAGTTCTAACTGATAGGGGTGAATCTTTTTGAACCAAGGGGGAATTTTTGGAAGAGCAAAAGCTTTAGGAAGCTTATATGTGCTCCGCCACTCGGTCGGTTACTTCTATGGAACTTACTTACTCGGTCGGTAAACATTCTATGGAAAAAAAGCGATATGTTGATATTTTTATACTTTGCAAAGCGGTATGTGTTTGCCTTTTCTACACTTTGAAATTACCGACATACCTGGGACATCAATAAACTCCGGCAAAGTGGATGCCTCGATGTCCATCGCCTCCAGATACATCTCCCTCGACTGGTTCTGGGTGTTGATTTCAATGACGATATTCTCCTCCGTCGTAGACGACTTCTGGTCTGCTGCAGGTAGGAAACTGGAAGTCCTGAAGTCGAGGGGCGGGATGTTGTGCCGCCGCATCTCGGCCGGGGGGAAGTTGCGAACGCAGGTGCACAGGTCCGTGGTCGGGCAGTGGCACGGACCGGCCGCTGATTGCAGGCCACGGCCGGATTTGGAAGGAGCCACTTCGCCAGCAAATTTTTCTGTCGAGGTAAAAAAAAATAACAATGTTATGAAAGTAACAGCCTAAGGTTGTTATCCTTTGATTTTTCAACAAATCAACAATCGTTTTTGTTACAAAAGTTAGCTGTTACCATAGATTGATTTGTTAGTTTGCTGTACTAGCCTTTGGAGCTGCTGGGCTCGGGTTCGAATCCCGGTAAAGGCATGGATGCTTGTGACCGTCAATAAATGTTGTTATTTGTCCAAGCGTATGTGTCGTCTCTTTCTTTGTGTGTCTCTTGTGACTGTCTCTTCTGGCGAGCTGGGTAATGGGCTATAAAGCCTACACTCTCCCTTCTAGAGGGCGCATTCACTGTCATTTGTCATAGATTGATTTTAAATCTGTCTTTTTTTTAGTGGTTTCAAACAAAAGACACTAATTTTGAGTTCAGATATTTTGGACATTCCATATCCAGAAACGCTTTGACATTTGAAGAGTAGACGGGAAAAACCGATTGATTTTGAACAGAAGTTTCCTTAGCAGGCCACTTTGGCGATGATAGCGAGTGATCGCCTAAACTTGTGTAAGGACACCACAGTTCCTACCACAGAGATCATAGTAAGTGCAATAGAGTGACAGATCACGTGACCTCCAATGCTAACGACGGGACGCACAAGGAGCTCACAGAAGAGTCCCAATGAAGCCAGTGTTTTAGGTCACGTGATCTGCCACTCTAATACTCTAACTACTATCTCTGTAGTTCCTAGCTACCAAGATTCAGGCGATTGACGATCCCGACGCTTGGACCAAGCGAAGAAGAAAAGAGAAACCGGTTTTCTGCCGCCAATGTTCGCCAAGCAGACAATTGCGGGCGTCCGCCTAATAAACCAATCGGTTCTTCCCGTGTACTCTTCATTTTAAATCGGTAAGCCATCAAGATCTACTGGTAAGTCCTCTGATTGTCCTGGACTTACTTGAGGTTTTTTTACTCATGGACCTTGTCTAGCTTCGCTGGACTTTGGGTATAGGAAAAGAAAGAAAGAAAGTTCCAGGGTACCGGTGCTATCTTGGGGCAATTTTATTGAATACAGAGCATGACAATACTCACTGGCGCAGTCTTGGGGGCACAGTGCGGGCTCCAACTGCTCCAATTCATCGCAATCACCGTCTGGACAGGACTCCAAGTGAGGGGAGCAGGTCGCAAAGTCGGACCTGAGTCCATCACTGGTCAGGGACCCGGTCCTCCAGGAACAAGGTCCACTGGGGGTCCCCTTTCCGCAAGTGTCGAGACACTGGTTTTCGTCAGCGTGGAACGAACACCACTTGGAACTCGGTTCTGAAGGAAGGGAATTGGTGGTTTTAGAAAGTAACGAAATTTATTATTTAGAAGCTATTCAGAAGACATAGCTACTTAGAATTTTGTGTTTTTATTGGTCAGTAAAGTACCGACATGCACATAACCGAACTAAAAAAGGAACTGTACATGATCCTATGAATTTCGGTCAAAATGCGGACAAACGAACACAGGCTCTTTGGAATTTACATATTTGGATAATAATTCATTTTAAAACTGTTAAAAATGCGTGCCTTGCAATAGAAAACATTTTTCTCATTCTTTAAAACATTAATGTATAATTATTAAATTGAATAAAACATACAGTATTGGTTTAAAAATAAAGTGTTACTTACCACATGATTTAGTTTTTCCATCTAAAAAATAAAATAAAAAATTATATTTATTAATCTACACTGATTATATCATTTTATTTCTAATATAAATAATAAGATTTTTTAAATTATTTTTTTATGTAATTTGCAAATTTAAGCAGCAAAATAAATTTATTATAAGTTCAAGTTTACTTTTGATGTAATGCATGACCGTATTAATCTTTCTTTTAATTCGTTTGTTTGAAATGGCCTGATATCCTTTATTTATGACGTAATAAAAACCAAACAGCTCACATAAAAGGTAAACAGCTGGTAATACGCCATTATGCGACGCACAATAAAGTGACATTTAAAATAATTCCAGCATACAATTTATTCATTCAGAATAGCAGTTGGAAAATATTACTGTTTTACACGAACTTTACTTTAAGACTATTTAATGGAAACCATTTACTTGCACGTACGTTACATCAAAACAAGAAAGTGAAAACATTTAAAAATAGGATTTATATTCTATATCCTATAGCACGCACGCATAAAAACAAGTTTTCGGAAGATAAATAAAATGTTAACCATCAAACTAACACGAACTTTCCTAACTGAACGTCTTGCAACACGAAACGCATCGATCCTATGGAACTTCAAATATAGATTTCCATGAATGAGAAATTCTAAAATATGTGTTTAAAGATGCAATGTAAAATTTTGACGCAACTTTGAGCAAAATTATACGAGGGAATTGCGTAAAATTTACACGGACGTCTTAAAAAGGTTTTCGAAAAAATTCTGCATGAACAAAGGAACCTGAAATAGAACTTTTTTTGTTTAACCCTCTAATGCATACTGTTGCCGTTTGGCAACAAGTTTCATAATCCACTTTTTTCTATAAAAGTAGAGCTCCCTCTTGACAAATTTGTGTTTTTTTTGGGGCATTACATTCATTTTTAAAGTTAAGTGTATTGAAAATTAAAGAGTGAGGTTATTAACTTTTGGAAAATTTCGTTTTTAGCAGTATTCAAAGTATAATAATATTAGTATTAAATACACATAAATAGTTTTGAAAAATTAATTATAGTTAAAGAGAGTTATTTTGAAATATATTTAGTAGTTTTCAAGTCATTATTATCAAATTTGGAATTTTGTTGTTGGTTTTTATCACATGAAAAAACAATTTCGAAAATTGAAATTATTTAAAGTCTAATGCAGTTAAATTTTTTCCAGCATTTTTCCCATATGTATGAGTATTAAAGATACATCTATATTTTTTCGGGGCGAAAAAAAAAAATGTATTAGAGGGTTAAAGGTGTTGCTAAAAAACAAAAGATCTACCGACTTTAAATTTGGTTCACGAGTATCCAGTACGTGTCGAATGTCATAACAAGGTCTTTTTGAGCCATTGTTACAATTGAGCCTAGTTACCATTTGTCGCTTGCACAAATGGTAACTGGCATTGAAGTTTTAGTTTTAAAAGTTATTAAAATAGATTTATTGATTAAATATAATCCTTTGATATTTTATTGTTTTATGGAGTGGTAATTAAAAGTTATATAGTGTTGCACATTTCTTTGTGGTTTAACATACCCTAAATTTTGATCTGCAGTATCTATACCACTTTTCTTACCTTCTATTGACAGCAAGAGCAAAATGCTTCCGCTTCTTTCCTCGGGTCCCGTCCAAAGAATGTTCCGTCTAACAATTGAAGAACTGGGCATCAGATTCGGATCTTTCACATACAGTATTCCGGTTTGTTTAGTGATGGCTAGAAAGTCGTAGGACTTCTCTCCTAAGTCCAGTTGGAAGGTGTATCCGAGAGAGGATCCAGATATCTGGAGAATCTGAAAATAGAATTCATTTCTAATGGGTCCATTTTAATGAATTTTGCGATAAATATTTTAATTCCTCTCTGGGACGTATGATCACTTTAAAGTTATATGAAAACACAAATTCTGAAATATTTTCAATCGAAATAAATTTGAATATTTAAAACAGTTAATATTTCACAATTCAAAGTTATATTTTTCCTGGCGTTAGTTATAAAACATTAACATAGATTTTAGATAAATATATAAATTAACTACGCAGAAAAGGTAAAAAAAATCTAGAATAAAATTTTATTTTTCTAATTTTTGTATCATTGTGTTGATAAATTATGACGATGAATGTCATTTTCCAAAATCAGTTTATATAGAAAAAACTACTAATAATACTTAAATTAATAAATATTACTTAAATAATACTCAATACTTAAATAATACTCAAAACATTTTGATTTCCTTTAAATCCTTTTCCTTTTTAGCAACACTCACCCTGTTAAAAGCTGCGAACTAAAATCCAAAGAAAATTTTGAAAAGGCATAATATTTTATTATAATGAGACAAACTTTAATGTGAGGCTTTATATTATTATGAGTCATATTATTATAACTTTAAAACCATGGAATAAAATAATTCCATGTAAGTTTATTAAATAAAAATTTATTTTGTTGAGATTTAATTTAAAATTGAGTCGTAAAAAAATATTAAAAAAATAATAATAAAAGATATTTACGAATTCCCAAAGAGAATTCCAAATCCGCAGAATATCGATACCGTTTGTCTACGTTATCAACTGAAAAGACTATTACGTATAACTAATGGCGATATTGATTTGAGGATCATTTACAGTCGTTATCTAACAGATCCAATGTCGTCGATTTAGCAGTAGCAGAATGAAAAAAAAAAGTTTTTTAAAAATCTGTTTTAGAAAAAATGCAGCTGTATACATATTTAAATAAGAAAGGAGCTTTTATAAATAAATCATGTATATTTCATGGCGCTTTAGAAAGAAATTATTATACTTTATTTTACAACTATGTGTATTTTGGATTTAAAAGTATTCAAACAACATTTTAAAAAAAATGAATTGAAATTTAGTTAAAACTAGTGCGTAAACAAGTTTGATATACAACTATAGGATTTTTTACGATTTATCTTTGCGTTTTATTGAATAAACAAGAGTGTGCAAAGTGGGTAGATAAATTAAGTTTCTAAAGAACTGGAATTACATAATTCCCTGTTATTAAAAGTCATTGAAATTTTAATGGCACGATTACATTAATGACATGTGTGGAAAAACGTGAAAACTAATGGACAAAATCAAAAAGTTAAGAGATAGGTCACTGCAACATCATTATTTACTTTCCATTATTTTGAATTATTTAAGAATAAGTTGAAGTTATACCATCTGCTTAATGAATTAAAACCGATATTTTTAAATATGGCAATGGCAACGCTTATTTTTAACGGCGCGGCGTTTAAATTTAGGTGTTCGTATAACTTTTTTTTAAGTGTGGTTTTATGCTTTTAAAACTATATGCGTTTAAAACGTTTTAATAAATTTTTAAACCTATGTGTATAAAGCGTTTTAATAAGTTTTTAAATAATAAGTCCTATTGCTGTTTATAAATTCAGTTTTTTAATGTTTAATTTTTAATGTCAAAACCAATTACTCCCTAGGGAATTTGTTAACTCTTGAACAGAGTTACAAAAAATAGTTCAGGCATTTATTATGTAAGTTGTTTCGATAATATAGAAATCTGTTTTTACATACACATTAGTCTGTTTTTACAAGTACATAAAAAATCATTGCTTTAATTTCAGGAAACTGTGTTTTAACTTATCTAAATACCTATCTTAATGTAATTTATCAATATGCTTATCTAAATGCCGAGTACTTTACTTCCAAAAATTTTCTTTTTAAAACTGCTAAATAAAAAATCAAATTTTCAAAGTAAATTACTTTTAAAGGCTTTTATTCATGCACAATAATGTATGATAACAATTAAATAAATAATTTTTACTCACTCTAGCATATTCTTCGGCGTTTCTGGAAACATTTACTTCGTAGATATCTTTCAAAACCAATTCCGTTTCAGTCATATTTATTAAAACTACGTCAAATATTACCTGAAAAATTATATATCAGCCTTTTAAGCTCTACTAAACAACTTATTCAACTAGTTTAAAGAAACCCTAGTTTTTTTATTACCTTTTATAAATGATACTCTTACGTTTTAATTTTTAGATACGAAAGGTTTACCATTTGCAGCACATTTGTCTTAAAAATATTTTTGTTTAGTTTTCAAATTCTCGCAGTCAAAATTTAAGTTATTGTAACTCAACTTCAAATGAGAAAACTTAAAATTGAATTATTGTGATAAATTAATTTTGAAAGAATGCTATAGGTTTGATTATAATGTTTTATTAAACGATGAATGATTGAATCAATTCAAAGGGATCTGCATAAGAAGGTTCCTGGAATCGAAAAGCAATAGAGCAGAAATCAGGCCACCAAATAATGTAAAATGAAGCACAAAATAAGTTAAAATTTTAGAATTATTTTCTTCGGTGATAACTTTATCGTTAGACAATATTACATGGAGAAATAATGCATTTTAGATTATTAATTTATAGAGGAACATTCAAAAATTAACTGTTTACCTTTCTATCTTGACGTTTTAGTTTGGTGTCTTCGACAATGATGTTAAAGTGATACTCGCGCTCGGGAAACAGAAGGAATTTTTTTGTCATGATTTCTGAAAAAAAATTACAACTTGTTAATGTGTTTCTGTGAATATCACAAATTCGGTGAGTGACGAAAATATCTGTTTTAAGGTATCAATTTCTATGCATAAATACAAAAACAAAAACTGACTTCAAAAGAAGAACATAATTCTATTTTGAAACAGTTTTTGGAAATAAAGTGGAACAACTTGTTCCACATTATCAAAAAGTAGGTTTTTATGGCAAAAGTAAGCTGAAGTAGAGTTAAAATTCATAATAAGTAAAGTAAAAATAAATGAACTCGAACAGTCAAATAATTTTTTTTACGTCTTTTCAAAAGAATTTCCTACTAAAAAATGCTTACCTTTGTCATACAAGTTGCATTTTTAGAAGCAGACGATAGTTTAATGAATAAAAACTTAGATGTATCATGTTAGTATTTTTTTAAAATCCAACAAATTAAAAAAAAACAGAATAGAAAAAGTTACATAAAGAAATGCATTTTAAAATTTAATTTGTATTAAAAGATCAATTTAGATCGTCAGTCTGAGGTCTTCGAGAACCAGAGGCTACCTTAAGCGTTAGGGGAAAAAACGTCACACCAAATTTGTGGAATAACGATACACAAATAATACGATAACGCTACTCCACAAATGTGGTGTAACAACACTCCATAAAGCCTGAGGAGGAACTTGAGGCCACCAGTTGCATGGAATAAGCTTCTTAATTATGTAACGTTACTTCATAACTTTGGTGTAACATTAATCTATGAAGCTGGTGTTGTTGGAGGCAGCAAACACAATAAGTCAGTCTCCAGATGTAATATTTATTAAACTAAAAGTTCTTTTATATAAACAACACAACACAAGGCCCACAGAGGGTAGGGATTTAATCGTTTCCTACTGTCTATCTCTAGCCTTCATTTTTCACAAGCCCATGCAAACAGTAAGAGGTTATAAAACAAAGCAACGTTCATAGTGGCACTTACTTCACTTCTGGTATAAAAGAGATACAAGTATAACAGAATATTAGACTGAAGAAAATGCCAAGGTAGTAACGTAAACCTCTACTATATAAGCACAACATTGTCTTTACATTGTCACTCGCTAAAACAAACACGAAAAACCTCTTGAAATCCTAATTATTTTACTCGAAGGACCAATCTTATATCACGGAAAGAATCACACACACAAAAATAGTAACAATAAATTCCTTAACTGTCTGCAGAAACGTTAAGTAATCTTGTAGACCCTCGAGTATTTCATAAATCTTCACCTCCTAAACAAAGAAAAGGTCCAGGGTGTCATTTTCAATTCTTTACCTCAGACCAGAGCTAACCTGACAGTCAGAAGGTCCCCGGTTCGTATCCCGGCATATGGGCAAGGATCTTTGTGTTCCGTGTTTTTCTGCATTTATCCCGAGTACACTGGACATACGTCATAGCTAAATATGTGGAGTCGAGCTAGTGCACGAAGGTGCCACTGATTGTTTTTGGGTGCACACTCAGATGTCGACCTCGTCAGTTGACTAGGGTTCTAAATTACGAGGCATTATTGGCTGTGTTAAAGCTAGATGGAGGCTCAATATAGACACCCGAAAAGGGTACAATCCAATGTAACCGAACTACTTATTTGTGAAACGTTACTCCATAACTATGGCGTAACGATAGACAAGCTTAAACAGTATCATTCGTTTGTCGAGGTGAACTTCGACAAACATGAAAAACCTTTTTGAAATCCAAGTTACTTTGTTCAAAACCCTAATATAATACCAAATAAAGAATCAAACACAAAAAGAATCGAGAGAAAGAACCTTCCTCACCTGCCTGCAGAAACGTGAACGAATCCTGCTGACCGTATTCCTCTGGCACACCATAAATCTTCACCTCCTCCACAAAGAAGAGGTCCAGGGTGTCATTTTCGATTCGTACCTCGAGTCCGTTCATGGACTTGTGGTCCTTGTCCGTGGCTGTCACGTGGAAATGATGAGACGTCTGTCCCTAAAAATAGGAATGGGAAATCTTTATACAAGAGATTGAAAGAAAGATTTAGGAATATGTGTCAGATAAGGGGAAGGTGGACGTGGAATGGCTGGTTTACCAGATGAAATGGAAAAGATGTTGAGTGTTTTGGGGATTGTTGCTGTACAGTTTGTCTTCATTTCTGCTTTTTTACATACGATTTATTTGGATATTTTTATGTTAAAGTTGAATTTTTAAGTAGTGAAGCAAGATTTAGGTGATTTTTAACTACAGCACAGTTTCATTTAATACCCAAACAAGGGCCAGATTCATGGAGTAGCAAAAGTTATAGTGTAACGTTATATACATAAATTATCTACTCCTTAAAACTGGTGAAAGTAAGTTCTGCCTCAAATTTTAGGGATTAACGCTACCCCGAATTTATGGAGTATCGTTAACTTCTTATTCGTGTATCGTTGCTCCATAAATTTGACGAGACGTTACACCGTAAGCCAGACCATCTTAAGCGGTTGCCTCATTAATAGTCTTCTATAAAAATACTATTTAACTTAATATGAATCGTTTATGAAGCTTGCATAACGAATTTATTTTTCTAGTTAATTTTATACTCATTTGTAACAAAAAAAATCTAATTTAATATTATTAGCCTTAAGGCTGGATTCAACTGTTGATGTCCATGCTGATATGGACAGATTTTGAGTTCACTGATCGCAGACACTATGCGGAAACAACCCAAAAGTTACATAAAAAGTAGCATTCAATACAAATTTTCATTATCTCAGCGTAAATGGATAGGACAAGTGAGCCTCGAGTAAACATGACAAGAGGTCACCATAAACCTTTGTCTAGGGATCTGCAATCTAGGCCATGGCTGTGTAAATGAATTAATATTTATTAATAGAATATATCAATGAATAATAGCGAAGGAAAACTAATAGAAGAAGCGCGACAAATTCTTGTCGAAATTCGAGCTTTTAAAACTATAAGCCGAGGGTCTAATGTCTTCATTCTCTAGAAAATATTTTAGTGAGATTACGCAAATGATTAAATTCTTTTACCCAAGTATATTTGATAATGTTTACGCATGAGGATCAGTAAACTAAGTACAAATCCTGCAAAAAAACACAAGAAAAGTTTGCGACCATCTCTTCTACAACATATCTTAACCGAGTAGGTTAGGTTAGGTTTGAATTATCGTAGCACTAGAGCTACACGAGGGCTATTGGCGACGGGCGTCGTATTTTAGAACCACAGTCAGGTGACGAGCCAAGACCTGAATAGGCACCCAACGCAACCGTTAAGGGCGACATCGTACGCAGCGTTAGGACTTTGAAGGATATTTAACGTGCATTATTCGTCGGACATTTTTGGCTGCATGGGCCGTTTATAGGTCGGCAGATGCCCGGACCCGAACATGAGACCTTCCGCATGCTAAGCGAGTGCTTAACCGACTGGGCTCACCAGCCCCTTTTAACCGAGTTGGAGAAACGGGGTGATATTTGGGTGTAGACAGCAGAAACAGAATGAGAAAGAGGCATCGACGATTGAATACTTCCTTTAATGGAAAGTGTCGGTTTTTGGGAAAAAATATTATGCTATCTGGTATTTTTAGGAGACAGTTTTTCTGCGTTACTGTTTTTTAGAGAAATTTTTTTAATAATTTTCCACAATAATGACGTTCCTTAAAAAAAATTGGAATTTATTATTGAAATTTCAGTCATTCGACTATTGGGATTGTTTTTTCAATTCCAGAAATGTATAGCTAGTAGCCTAGCCGTGGTACATATTTCAAATAAGTGACCTATATCTAGATTTTTTCTGTATCAAACAGATAAATAAACACACAAAAAAATATTTAAAGTAGGTAGACTAACCAGTGAATGAACGTTTAAGACGTCACGTTCGCCAGTGAATGAACACCAGGATATAATAACCAGGACACTACCAACCATTGTCAGATAGCTTCCTACTACATGGGAGGAAGTCAGTGTTGCCAATCCATATAGTGGAATGATTTTTAATCCTTATTATTTTAATTATATTTACCAAATGTTCATTCACTAGGGCCTGTTCACTCACTGGTCAGTCTACCCTATAAAATAAAACAGGCATCTGATATGCCTGTTTCAAGGTTGGTTGGTTGGTTGGTTTGACATATATTTTCAGGCTTGTGTGCTTGGTCGCAAGGACCCGCTTATAAACCATCGTCAGGTAGGACAACACAAGACACACACAAACACATATGACTGATGTTGCCATCTGTTGACAGATGGCAACATCTGTCTCCACCTCCACAATTTAGACATGTCCCTGAAGGGGAGGGAAATTTTCTCCAGGAACCTGTACCCATGGTGAACTGCGCAATGACCGACCACAGGACTTTCGGACCCAACAGATTTTACGAGCACGTACTCCGCGTATACTCGGTAAGTCTTCAGTGGCACCGGGACCCGAACTCTCAACCTTCCGATTGCAAGTCCGGGGTCCGGACCACTAGGCTCCTTACAGCCTTGCCTGTTTCAATCACAGATCGAATCATAGATTGTTAAGTTGTCAGTTTCTGGAAATATATTTCTAGCCTCCAAAGACCTTTAACACAGAAAATTACGCCTCTTAATTTTGTGCGATGGCTAAGTGACGAACGCAGGTAGTTTGTGTTTAATGTAAGTGCTCAACCAACTAAGGGGGGGGGGGGGGGAAGCGATATCTTTTTTGTCTGGCATATTATTTATTCGATTTTTTTCCCTAAGACACTCTTTAAGATAACGAATCACTAGAGCTATGCAACGTCTATTTCAAATTAAAAATTTCACCTTAGCTGTTAATAAATAAAATTTTGTTAGTATATTTCAATAAATTATTTATTCATCAACTTATTTAAACAGTTTTTGTTAAGTTGCTTGTATAACTTTT
This sequence comes from Hylyphantes graminicola, assembly GCA_023701765.1. Lineage (NCBI taxonomy): Eukaryota > Metazoa > Arthropoda > Arachnida > Araneae > Linyphiidae > Hylyphantes > Hylyphantes graminicola. Next base: position 76,354,235 of record CM043113.1, on the reverse strand, counting down.
GTATTGTTTGGTACCCTTAAAAATTATAATTATTCCCTAAGTACCTTAAGTTTATAACATTTTCTTCTAGTGCAGACAATTTTACGGATCATATTTGACTGAAAATAAGGTATCAATTCATGATAACCCTATTCGATGAAATCAACTAACCTTTAAATTGAAAAAAAAAACAAATAAAAAAAACAGAGAAAAATATAAGGTCATTCTTTTCTAACAAAATGCAAATAATCGGAGACCGATATACAAACAGATGGACTCTTTTGCATTCCAAAGCAACAAAAAAGTGAATAGAGTTCGGATAACATATTTCTGGAAAATGCTTTTGAAGATTTTTATGCATTCCAGTTTGAGGAAGGCATAGATTTTATTTCGAAACACCCAAGAGTTTTTGATGCTTGCACAACTAGTAATACATAGGTACTGGGCTCTATTTAAATTATTAGCCACAAAATGAATTTGTAACATATTTTATCACTTGTGTTTTAATTTAATAAATTGTGGGAGTTTTAATAACTTTTCGACAACTTCTTGAAAGCCCCTACAAAGTAATACCGATGTCCGATGTTACTTGATAGGTTTCGCATGAAAACGTGCACTTGAGCTTCCCATAGCGTTTTCTTGAATATTTCGTCTGCGTGGTCGTGTGGGATGTTTCAATTTGTTTTCCAAATTTCACACGAACATATTACGTTGAAAAACACATAATCTCCATTGGTTCTATTATAACGCGTTTACTATGAGGATTTAAAATAAAAAAGATTATGAAGTGAAGATCTAATTTCTCATTCTCAAGTTTATGTTCTCAGTCAGGAAATGAAGAATTCGGAAAAAGAAATTTAGATTAATCTTCTTTTTTATAAATATATAAAAACAGACATTAGACCGTTATATTGTGTATTATGATCATTAATGTATCTGTGACACAAACGAAGTTTAATTTGCTTTTAACCTATCTAGATTTTTTCTGTATCAAACAGATAAATAAACACACAAAAAAATATTTAAAGTAGGTAGACTAACCAGTGAATGAACGTTTAAGACGTCACGTTCGCCAGTGAATGAACACCAGGATATAATAACCAGGACACTACCAACCATTGTCAGATAGCTTCCTACTACATGGGAGGAAGTCAGTGTTGCCAATCCATATAGTGGAATGATTTTTAATCCTTATTATTTTAATTATATTTACCAAATGTTCATTCACTAGGGCCTGTTCACTCACTGGTCAGTCTACCCTATAAAATAAAACAGGCATCTGATATGCCTGTTTCAAGGTTGGTTGGTTGGTTGGTTTGACATATATTTTCAGGCTTGTGTGCTTGGTCGCAAGGACCCGCTTATAAACCATCGTCAGGTAGGACAACACAAGACACACACAAACACATATGACTGATGTTGCCATCTGTTGACAGATGGCAACATCTGTCTCCACCTCCACAATTTAGACATGTCCCTGAAGGGGAGGGAAATTTTCTCCAGGAACCTGTACCCATGGTGAACTGCGCAATGACCGACCACAGGACTTTCGGACCCAACAGATTTTACGAGCACGTACTCCGCGTATACTCGGTAAGTCTTCAGTGGCACCGGGACCCGAACTCTCAACCTTCCGATTGCAAGTCCGGGGTCCGGACCACTAGGCTCCTTACAGCCTTGCCTGTTTCAATCACAGATCGAATCATAGATTGTTAAGTTGTCAGTTTCTGGAAATATATTTCTAGCCTCCAAAGACCTTTAACACAGAAAATTACGCCTCTTAATTTTGTGCGATGGCTAAGTGACGAACGCAGGTAGTTTGTGTTTAATGTAAGTGCTCAACCAACTAAGGGGGGGGGGGGGAAGCGATATCTTTTTTGTCTGGCATATTATTTATTCGATTTTTTTTCCCTAAGACACTCTTTAAGATAACGAATCACTAGAGCTATGCAACGTCTATTTCAAATTAAAAATTTCACCTTAGCTGTTAATAAATAAAATTTTGTTAGTATATTTCAATAAATTATTTATTCATCAACTTATTTAAACAGTTTTTGTTAAGTTGCTTGTATAACTTTTGTATTGTTTGGTACCCTTAAAAATTATAATTATTCCCTAAGTACCTTAAGTTTATAACATTTTCTTCTAGTGCAGACAATTTTACGGATCATATTTGACTGAAAATAAGGTATCAATTCATGATAACCCTATTCGATGAAATCAACTAACCTTTAAATTGAAAAAAAAAACAAATAAAAAAAAACAGAGAAAAATATAAGGTCATTCTTTTCTAACAAAATGCAAATAATCGGAGACTGATATACCCACAGATGGACTCTTTTGCATTCCAAAGCAACAAAAAAGTGAATAGAGTTCGGATAACATATTTCTGGAAAATGCTTTTGAAGATTTTTATGCATTCCAGTTTGAGGAAGGCATAGATTTTATTTCGAAACACCCAAGAGTTTTTGATGCTTGCACAACTAGTAATACATAGGTACTGGGCTCTATTTAAATTATTAGCCACAAAATGAATTTGTAACATATTTTATCACTTGTGTTTTAATTTAATAAATTGTGGGAGTTTTAATAACTTTTCGACAACTTCTTGAAAGCCCCTACAAAGTAATACCGATGTCCGATGTTACTTGATAGGTTTCGCATGAAAACGTGCACTTGAGCTTCCCATAGCGTTTTCTTGAATATTTCGTCTGCGTGGTCGTGTGGGATGTTTCAATTTGTTTTCCAAATTTCACACGAACATATTACGTTGAAAAACACATAATCTCCATTGGTTCTATTATAACGCGTTTACTATGAGGATTTAAAATAAAAAAGATTATGAAGTGAAGATCTAATTTCTCATTCTCAAGTTTATGTTCTCAGTCAGGAAATGAAGAATTCGGAAAAAGAAATTTAGATTAATCTTCTTTTTTATAAATATATAAAAACAGACATTAGACCGTTATATTGTGTATTATGATCATTAATGTATCTGTGACACAAACGAAGTTTAATTTGCTTTTAAACGGAAAAACTCAGAAAATATAGTTTGTCCATTGCTGATAGTGACAATGATACAAATTAAAGATATATACTCATCCATTGATTTCAGTTATTTTTAAATCATTTGCATTTGAAAGGCATCATAACAAAAATAGTATTTTATTATTATTAATCATCCTTTTATGATAAAGCATAAACGTACAATACATTTATATAGATTAATTACTACATTTTATTATATTCAAAGCACTTGACTAATACTAACGAATGGTAACTATATGGCATTTCTTTACTTTGATTTTTTAAAGAAGAAAATGAGTTTTTTACTCACTTTCATTACTGTGCAGTATATCATAACAATTCGTAAGTAAAAGTAAATGTCGAGCACTTTTCTTTTTACATTTTAATTTTAAAAGTTTGATGTTTTTCCCACTATAATATTTTTTTTGCTTAAAAGTAAATCTAAAATATTGAAAGCAATATGAAAATTAATCTAATTCTTTAGCTAGATTTTATCAGAAAATCTCATTTTACCCTACGTTTTTATGTTTTAATTAATCTGTGCATAGTTAAAGCAGTGTACACTCTCTAATAAGAGTTTTATAAACTTTTGATTTCTTTTAGACGCTTAATTTTAGATTATCTTTTATATTCGATTGCTTAAGAAATATTATTAGCTATAAATGATTCGATTGCTTGATTGAATTATCGACAATTTTTGTTTTTCTTTAGGTACTGTGTTGTTTTTAATTGTTGTCGTTCATTTTATTTTCATAAAAGAAAAACTACCACTATCAACAGCAAGATCTTTGAAGAGCAACAATTTTCAATTTTCACGAAAAATTACATAACCTTTATTTACTTAGAAATAGAAAAGAAAAAAACTTTCTAAAACAGAATATATTGCATCTTCAACTAAATAGCCCTTATTTATAGATCTTCCATAACTCAAACAGATCATCCAACTGATCTTATATTCAATAGAATATCCATTTTTTGCACATTAAACTAGATCTAGTAATTTATGTATTTGTGGATGCATCATTAACGAGGGAATGACGTAGGCATATCAAATAGAATATGCACGACCACGCCCTACATCGAAATGCATCCAATAGGGGTTATTGTTCTCAAGTGTCACGCCTTTAGGATGTTAAAGGAGATATTCCAAGAGTTGTTTTCTTGACCTCATTCAAATTTTATGGCAGTAAAATATCGATGTCCACATTCGGTATTTAAAGACATATCAGCAATAAATAATATGTAAGTTAATCATCGTTTGTGAAGTATTCATTAAAAATGGACGGCTATTAAATGTTGCCATTTTTATACCATTTCCAACAAGAAGTATTAAAACTTTCAAACCCAGGTTTTTTTTTTCAGTAGAACATGTTCATCATGTTTATGAAGTAATGATGCAGCATAAAAAAAGGAATCATGGTGCAGTTATTTTTGGTCTGAAATTGAATAGTGTATTTTTTACTTATAACCTTGTTTTAAATTTAAAAAAATAATAATAAGAAAACAATTTTCACCCTAAATACTAAAAAAAAGTATATGAATTATGAATAATAAAAGATTTATTCGGCAGTAATTTTTTTTTCATTTTATTTTTATCACAAAAAAGTGCCAAAGCTTTTTTGTGTTTTCCCTCTACTAAAAAATTTGTTTTTTAAGTGTTTAAGACTCCAAACGTTCATTAAAACTGATGTATCCTTGAAACTGTCATAGTTTTTTTTTTAATTTCTTGAAAAATTATACTTTTGAACACATATTAGTTAAAAAAATATGTGTACATAAAAAATTGATGAGTAACGTTTTTTGGGGGGTCTCCAGTCGGGTAAAAAATGTAGTCAACACGTTAAGAATTACAGTAGTAAGCTTTTAAATAATCCTTTTTCATATTTTCGTGAAAAGTTCATTAATTATTTGATAAAAGCAGTTTTACAAGTATTATTGCTCACTAATTATTCAGTTTCATATTTCTTTGAAATTTTCGAAACCTTTTAATATAAAAAAGACGTTAATTAAAAGATCAGTTTTAGGATGTTTTCCTTATCATTAATTTCAGAAAATGCTAATTATTTCATCTCGCTCAAAATATTTTTAAATAAACATCAAGAACATTAGGTTTCTGTTTTTTTAAATTCATATCTAATTATATTTAATAACTTTATCCAGCTCTTAGAAAAAATATTATTACTTTTTAAGAGAATTGCAAATGGTAATACACTATTTACATTTAGTATTTCTTGTATTTCGTTTCTGTATGTATCCTAATTATTCAGAAGGTAGTGATAATAAATTTATAGTATCCTTACGGGAGACATGGAATACAGCGAAGCTTCCAAATATATTAACTTTTTATTTTAAGCTAGCAGTATGGTCCCCGCCTTACTGGGAACCCCGTTAACTTCGCATTGCTTCCTTTTAGAGGCATGCTTACTTGTGAAAATACACTCAAAATCAAAACAAAATTAAATTCGTGTTGGCGCACTTAAAAAAGCAAACACTAATAGAGGATGAAGCAGCCTTAGGGCGAGCGCATATCTCAATCAAACTAACAGAGGATGGATTAAAAGTTATTTAGAGAGGTTTAAAAAAAATGCTATGTTTTCAGAAGTCAATTTATTCCTTGTTTCTCTAACAATATATTAATAATTTAATTAAATATAAGTACAATTACATCAGTATAATCTTAGAACCCGTTTTTCGAAATGCCTAATAAGCAAATCACTATCCTAAACGATTTACATATAACTAACTTATAACAATAAATATCGGAAAATCATCACCCTAATGCGCAATTCACGTTAACTCCTCATTGTCGAAGACAACACTGCTGATAAAAATTATTAATGTGTAAATAACGTGATTTCGGCATTTTGATTCTGGATTTAAAGCTGGTCTGCGTTTACTGCTTGACAAGCATTAGGTTACTTCAAAATGTATAGTTTGCAAATATATTATATTTATATTTTAAGAGAGATAATAATGTAGACATTTAGTTTTTTTTAATGTGATGTTATTTCTACAGCTTTAATAACTTTTTTATATTAATAAGTTATTGTTTTTCATTTCTTTGAAACTTTTAAATAAGGAGAATTTGTTTTTAATGTTTATTATAAATCTTGCATGGTTTTCAACCAGAGATTACTTTTTCATTTTTAGGAAAAATAAATTAATTAGGTAATTATTTATTTATTTAATTAATTAATTAGGAAAACTTTAATTAGTAGACTCTAAATACCGCAAAAATCATATGAGGATATATGACAAAAACTAATGACGATACGCCAAAACTTCTTTTCAAACCTTTATGATGGTAAATATAAATTTAAAACAGAAATTATGTTATTAATTATAGAATAATTAATTACATTAATAACATTATAATAATTAATAGTACATTTCAAAAGAAGTTAGCACCAATATTGCAAAAACGTAAAGATAACGTATGTGCATCGTAGTTACGACACACGAAATCAATAAACCACCTGTAGCCATAGAAGGCATTCGCATATTCCGGAAATTAGTTAGCTCCCCCGTTGTTATCATTTCATTATTCTCGAGGGCCACTAAAAGAGACATAAAACTTCCGATATTGGCTGAACAATGCTTTCAATAAAGTTTTCAAAACTATTGATTCGTTTTTATTGCAGCGGTTGCTAAGCGTTATTATTTGTTGCTAAAATTTTACAAAATGAATTATATTTATGATAAGACAGATATGAAGCAAATAAATGTAACAGTTTCTTTGTCAAATGCCAAGTTTTCTTTTTTTTTTGTATTGTGGAATTGTAAAAATGGTTGTTAAGAATTTATGAATAAACCGTTAGTATGGTTCCTTATGTATTAACATTTGGCAGCTTATAGTGAAAAAAAAATTCCATCCACTTTCGGAGGTGTAGTTTAGTTTGAAATATCGTCGCACTAGAGCTACACTAGGGCTATTAGTGACGGTCGTTTTATGTTAGAACCAACTTTCGGAGGTATACAGGGTGGTTATAACGCTCGCTAATCGGAATAATGGTCTGTAGCTTGAATGAATAATCCAAAGGCATCAAAAATTGAGACACTTACTAATCAAGAAGGGGGGGAAAGAATGAATCATAAAAAAGACAGAATCCTAAAAAATAATCATAAAACAAAATAATCATACAAAACAAACTCGTCTCTTGACCCGAATCTAAATTACGAGGCGTCATCTATTATGTCCAATTACGGCCAGCACAGCTAATTACGCCTCGTTATTTACACCCCTGGTCAAGAGACGAGTTTCTTTTTTACGAAAAAGAATGGAATCATAAAAGAGAAACTCGTCTCTTGACCAAGTTTATAAATTGCGAGGCGTAGCCAATTATGGCTAATTACGGCCAACACATCCAATTACGCCTCGTAATTTAGAACCCTGGTCACGAGACGAGTTTGTTTTTTATGATTCCATTCCTTTCCCCCCTTCTTGATTAGTAAGTGTCTCAAACTTTTTTGCATTTGGATTATTCATTCAAGCCACAGACCTCTGTGAGCGTTATTTTATAACTACCCTGTACATACAGTTTAAATAATAGTTGATCAGTGAACACTCACATTAATTATTACAGTTACATGTCTTTTAAAACTAATTATTACATTGTAACTATTTATGCTCGTTAAGAAATAAATTATAATTGACCTATAAACGTTTTCATTTGAGAAAAAAAATAATGCTTAATAACGTAAAACGGCACATTTTTAAAGGACATTTTTATGGTAGTGACAGGCTAATTTTTTATAATTATTTTGTTTTTAAAAACGGAATTCAATTAGTCATAAATTTTCTCTTTTTTTCTTTATTCAATCTTTAATAATTATGCTATTTTCTGATTTTTTTTGTCCCTGTGATGACTACAGCTAATGCCTCAATTATGCAAAAAAAAAAAACGCAAAGAAGAACGTTTTTGTGTTGTAAAAGAAAATAATTGGACAGATAATAAGAGAGTAATTAGAATAGCGAAACAAATTATAATAAAGTAATCACTTTAAATTTTCATTCAAACTGGTACAATATTCACAAACAGATCGGATGCATATTCCTACATACTAAGAGGAATCTGCCAATACTTCTCCACAAGAATTAAAGTATAGGGGAGAGTGTTGTACCTTGGGACAATTTTTACATTTTAATTTTTTTCTTCGGTAATTATTGTCAAAATAAAAATTTCAAAGCAGCATTTCAATACACCAATATATTCCTCTATAATATATTTTTTTAAATTCTGGCAGCTTGAAATTAAAAAATTGAAACTCATTTAAAGTAGAGAGGATAAACTGTCCCAAGGTACAACATCATGTTGTACCTTGGGACATGCTTTATAATTCAGTCAATAGTCATACACTTGAACTAATTTGTGTCAGGAAACAAACTTTATTTCAAAATACATCAGAAAATTTGCTTTTTAGAACATTTCATCACACGGAAGGAAAAAGATTTATCAGGTGTTGCCAGAATTATATTTTCAAACTTCAATCATTATAAAATATATCCAAAACAAAGCTGAGTTGTATTTTACATGTTTTGTGGAATTGCTCTTAAAATAAATAATAAAGATATGTTTATTTATCCAAATTATTAAGAATTTAATCAATTTATTAATACTGTCCCAAGGTACAACACACTACATGGTTTAAATAAAAGCAAGATAGTGGCCAATCCAAATGCATTATCATTATTTTCTCATAATTAAAACATTTTAAAATCTTCTCTTTTATGAAGAAAATAAAATGCAGTTGACTTTTTGTAAGAGTACTAAGGTAGAAAATTATATTAGAATGAGAAAAATATTTACTTTGGGGTAATGAAATATTATTTTTTGTCACCATTTCATCAATTCAATGATGCTAGTGTTAAATTTTATTATGATGATGTCTGTTGGTTAAGGTTACTATTAGAAGTAAACAATGTATGAATATTGCCAATAGATTCTTAGAAATTATCAGTGTCCCAAGGTACAAGCGTCCCTAGGTACAACACTCTCCCCTACAATGTTAGATTTAATACAGAATTAGTTGACGACTTAAACTTACTAGTAATATGCATTAAAGTTAACAAATGGGTTAACCTTACCCAATACCATTTTTCTGAATCAAAATTAAATAATGAAATAATTATCCTGATTTGTGTAATTAAAGTTAACTAAAAGTGTTGCAGATCGTGATATAATAAACTTAAATATTATTTATTTTTATGTTATTCCTTTTAAAAACTACAACTTCTCCCAAAGCACCAGTGTGAAACATTTTGTCTTTCAAAACTGGTATTTTATTGAATAAAGTTATAACTAATTTATTAAGCTGTATTTTAAAAACAAATATTAATTTGGTGCTTATTCATTAATTCGTTTACCTTCTACAAGAAAACTGTTTGTTCACTTGAAGAGTGGCGTTTGTCTATATTTATATCATAAATGCAAATGTTTGGTTGGTTGGAAGACATACATTTTTAGGCCTTTGTGTTTGGTCAGAGACTCGCAAATAAACCTTCGTCAAGTAAGACAGACACAACACACATACGTGACAGATGCTGTCATCTATCGTCCCCTCCACAATTTAGACATGTCTCTGAAGGAGAGAGAAATAGTCTCCAGAGATCTGTACACGTGAGAAACTGCGCAGTGACCGCCCACAGGACTTTCGGACCCACAGATTTAACGAGCACGTACTCCGCATATTCTCGGTGGGTCTGCAGTGGTATCGTGATTCGATTGCGGAACCTTCCGATTCCAAGACCGACACACTATCCTCTAGGCTCCCCACAACCCCATTACAAATGGGTTAAACTTACCGGTTTTATTTGTTGAACAATGGTCTCAGTACTATTCCCCGACTGAGTGGTCGGAGCATGGTTGTTGACATCTACCACTTTTACATCTCCTGTGGTGACATACGTTTCCTTATCGATGGAGCACGTCACATTGAAGTTGAAAGAGGACGTCTTTTCAGCATCCGGTGGCTTCGAGAGCATTAACGCCCCGGTGGTAATGTTGATTCCGATAAAAGGGTTATCTAAAGTAAAGAAAAATAAATGTTATTTAACCTGGTCTTTTTAACCTGGCGTCTAAGATAATTTTGAGGAGTACCACAAGTGTAGCTAACAAAACTTGCAAAAGTTTGAAGTTTTTTGGGGATTAAGAATTAGTGGAGTCAATTTATTAAATTGAATTATAACATCCTCTGGCTGATGAAACCGTATAAACCCGTGATTTGACTGACAGGTTTTCGAACAACATACATAATCTTTGAAAAAAATTATTATTATTTAATAATTTTATATCGTTTTAAAACTTAAAACATGAAAGTGCTATTTATAAAAAGCCACTTTAAAAATAATTTTTTTAGCCTAACAACTTATTTTTGTAAAGGATTTTAATTTAAATCTCACGCAACTTCAGCAAATTCGCTTATCCCTCAATGGGTTAATTTATACAACGAATTTCATATTCATAATTATTTTGAAATTTAGAAACCAAACACTAAAACACGTTGACTTAGTCGGATCTGGTTCTAAAGTATCCCATTGAGATACTCACTTCCGAGCTAACTCCCGACAGATAAAGCCATCAATATCCATTAGAACCGCACTACGGCACAAATGTGTGGGCCGGACCACAAGATTAAACATTTTAACCCTCCAACGGTTCCGTAAGATAACGGACCTAATGTGAACGATCCTTCGAAGGACTCCTTACACTGCATCTATATTTATCCCACAGAACGATTCAATAGGCTTGGTGCATTCACTTATGAATAGTAAATATTTAAAATTCCGAAAGACGGAATTTAAGTTCCCCTTTTAACTATTAAACATTATCCTATATTAATAAATAATAATTTTATTTAAAAAAAACTATGGGGTCTAACACCACACGAATTCCATTCAACACGCAATAAATAAATGCTTTTAAAAGTTATTATATACTATACAAATAAATTTTAAGAACTTTAAAACACAAATTATTTTGTGCTTGTTCAATTTTTTAAAAACCTTCACAAGAAACTGGTGGTACCATATTTGAAGTTTGTATCTATTTTCGTTTTTATCAGTACATTTTACTCATTCAAGACTACTTTTGACTTTGTAAATATCATAATTGCCTTCATTTCCCAAAATAAATGCTAACTTTAAGTTTTTACTAAATCAATTCTTCGAACCACTTTTTCAGAGGATTCAGAGGATCCTGTCATGCATCAAATGTAACTTCCAAATTTGATGTGTGTCCAAATTCGCTTATATGTGGCTAATGCACACTCAAATATTTCAGTGGTCAAAAGTCCCAAAGACGCTATAAGGTTTTATTTTGCTATAGGCTACAATATACCTCTGGGGGTGACAAGTCAATTCTGTGGATCCTCTAGTTGGCCTCTGTCTCTAAAAATTAGATGGATCAACTTATGTGTGTGTTGTGTCTGTCTTACTTGACGAAGGTTTATAAGCGGGTCTCTGACCAAGCACACAAAGCTGGATACATACGTATATCAACCAACAAATACTACACTAGTGGACAATTTCTAAGGACGAGACGGTTTTTTCAATGTAACTTTGTACAACAGCTTTCCAAATCAACAAATTTAATACCGTAAGATCCCCAATACGTAAGGACATGAGTAATGTAAGCAACACTTACTAAAAGAGAAATCAGAGTGATAAAAAAGCTTTTTATCCCTCCATTTGAACTCCATTCCATTCATCTCCGAGGTGAAGAAGAATTTTGGATTTTCACTTACGACAATTTTACGAGTGCACCATGAATATCGACAATACAGTAAAACATCAGATCTACGACAGAGTTTTAACCTTAAAAGCCGGGTCCATTGACAACTGATTAGTAAATGTGAGAAACGTTTATGTTGATTCTATGTCGTACAAGTATCGCCCTGTTAACTATTTAATATTAACTATTTAATGAATATTCACCAATATATGGGATTCTGGAGCCGTATGTATCACGTATCCGCAAATATCATGTTTAATGATTTTTCTCAGTCATCGAAGATCCGTTTTTGCATGGTCTTTTTTAGGCCACAGCTGTGTCGTAGGTTTAATGTTTTACTGGATTATCGATATTCATGGTGCACTCGTAAAATTGTTGTAAGTGAAAATCCAAAATTCATCTTCACCTCGGAGATGAATGGAATGGAGTTCAAATGGAGGGATAAAAAGCTTTTTTATCCCTCTGATTTCTCTTTTAGTAAGTGTTGCTTACATTACTCATGTCCTTACGTATTGGGGATCTTACGGTATTAAATTTGTTGATTTGGAAAGCTGTTGTACAACGTTACATTGAAAAAACCGTCTCGTCCTTAGCAATTGTCCACCAGTGTATTTTTTTTTCTAGAGAGTTAAGTTTAAGTTTAGTTTAGTTTAAATTATAGTCGCACTACAGCAACACGCGGGCTATTGGCGACGAGCGTCGTATTTCTACATAAATAAGAGTTATCGAGTTAGAAAAATTATTTTATACCAAATAAATATGCTAGTGGGTTTAGTTGAAGTAAAGGCAGATTAGTGAGTAATTTGAGCTGCGATAAAGTGAAGATTGCATTAAGCTTTTAACAATAACGCATTTAAATTATACAAGTCTCATGCACACGCCGTTTTTTATTAGTGAGATTCTTTGTTCAACAAAATATGTGCGTGAGATTGGTAAGACGATAACCGTGACTGTTCTGAATACAAGTCTAAAACGGAACCTGCGAAGGCATGCTCTGAGCCGTGACATACCGCACCAAGTCGGCCCAAACTGATAGTAGTACTGGTCCTTACTATCCACTGTTTGGTCTTCATGGTAGTTGAAGCGAAACGGTTATTGATTTACAAGTGGGCAGAGATTGTTTTTTTTTTCATTCTGAGATCGAACTGTCTCTTTTCTGGATGAAGTCCAAAATGGAATGCACCTGGGGGACGAGGCGGAGGAATATCTTGTTCGATATATATATACATTCTATTCAGAGTTCTTATTTTGGAAATCTTTTTTGTCCAGACTTGGTTGTCTGCGTGTCTTGCTTTTACGTTACAAGTACATTTTTTTTATTCTGATTATATTTTGAAAAGACATTAGTACAATTTTCTGATATTCGTGTAAAGTATGTCAATGAGCACGATACACTTTAAGAGAATATTTTGAATCCATTACTTTGGACAATGCATTTAGAATACTAATAGTGAAATAAAAGAATCAAAACATTAACATTAGCTTTTATTATATTTTGAGTCCCTCGTGAATAATAATTTTAGCAGACAATTTCTCAATAAGTCTCCTTGATTCAAACGCAGTTATCAATTATATTATGGAGAATTTTTAATTCATTATGCTGGACTATGTATTTGGAATACTAATATGTATAAGTGAAATAAAATAATCGAAAACTTTTCACTTAAATTATATTATAAGTGTTAGAACGTGCTAAGTGATATTTTTGAAAAAAATGAGATTTTTGTGTCAATGAACATAATACTTGATAATACTTGATAATTCTAATACTTAATAATTCTTTAATCTGTAACGATAAAAAGTTCTCATTTTCCCTAAACTCTAAACTTAATATATTTTTCACGCTTTTCAAGAACCGGTTTTCAACAGATCTAAATGCAAACGAAAAACTTAACAAATCATTAACATATGAAAAGTACACGGGAAGCACCGATTGATTTATTACGCGGACGCCCGCAATTGCCTGATTGGTGGGCATTGGCGGCAGAAAACCGGTTTCTCTCTCTCTTCTTCGCTTGGTCCAAGCGTCGGGATCGTCAATCGCCTGAATCTTGGTAGCTAGGAACCACAGAGATAGTAGTTAAAGTATTAGAGTGGACGATCACGTGGCCTATAACACTGGCTTCATTGGGGCTCTTCTGGGAACTCCTTGCGCGTTCCATCTTCAGCATAGGTGGTCACGTGATCTGCCACTCTATTACTCTAACTATGATCTCTGTGGTAGGAACTGGTTTCCTTACACAAGTTTAGGCGATCACTCGCTATCATCGCCAAAGTGGCCTGCTAAGGAAACTTCTCTACAAAATCAATCGGTTTTTCTAATGTACTCTTCATGGGCTGGGGAGCCCAGTCGGTTAAGCACTCGCTTAGCATGCGGAAGGTCCCAGGTTCGGGTCCGGGCATCGCCAAAATAGCTGCCGACCTATAAACGGCCCATGTAGCCCAAAATGTCCGACGAATAATACCCCGCGAAAGGGAGTGCAAGTTAAATATACGATGCCCGTTGCCAATAGCCCTCTTGTAGCTCTAGTGCGACGATAATTCAAACCTAACCTAATCCATGTACTCTTCATATGATATGGAAACAAGTGAGGCTTGAGGACTTGACCAATGAGGATCACTTTACTTTTCCGGGCACGGTGGATAATAACAAAGTTTTTTTTTTATAAAAACTATTATAAATCAAAATTATATATTGGGTCGCAAAAGTTTTGCATCAAAGTGTAAACAGTGACTGAAATTAATTATAAAAAAATGTGTTGATTATCTTTTCCCATTAATATTAACTTTTTTTTCTATAATAGTTAATAGTCTTCTAGTTTGCTTTCAACAACATTAAGGATCTTACAATTTGTCTATAACACTGTTATCCTTAATACCTTTCAAATACTTAAAAGCATTTTTTTAATCTTAAAAGTGAATTTAATTGGAAAACTGTTAGCATATACCTTCAATGTTGAAAAAATATTTTTGCCTGTTACTAATTTTAAACTTGATTCGAATAAAAATCTGAATTTATTTCGCAGCAAAAATTTTCAGATTATTTAAAATCACCCTAAGTCATTAAATAAAAAATTCAATCGTCATTTTTGAAATTTACGCTCTCTTACAATTTTTATATGATGTTTAAAACTCAAAAGAGTAACTGTTCCAAGAAGGAAAACTTTTAGATTGTATGCACTATTTTTTTATTTTATTTTGAAGACACCACATGAAAAATACTAATGAATGCTACTAACGAATGAACACAAAAGCGACGATACGATCACAGCCAATTTTCTTGTTCTTTTGTAAAGGATTTCTTATTATACATTTTATTACGGTAGACGAAAAGTTTTATCAAGACTTAACAAAATTGATAACGACGTAACTTTTTTTTGCTTTTAAATAAAAGTAATTTTATAAGACAGCAAACTTTAGCAAAGGACAGAAAACTCTTGAACAAACATTTTTCAATCTATATTATCAACTTAAACTGTTTTTTTTTAAAGTTTATATGAGAGATAATAAGACTTTTTTCATTTTTGTTGGAAATCAAACATTAATCTCATACCACACAGTTTCTAAATTTTAATCATAACATTCTACTATTTCTTATTTTCAAATGACGTGTTTTAACAATTTTAACTGTCTGAAAGCTATGCGATGGGAGCTTTATTTCCATTATTATTTTTGATTTTTCAATTATTAATGAGAAAATGACTGAGAACACTAACTTTTGTGAAATACTCTTTCGAAAGTACTTATTTGTGCAACGACATCACGTTTAAAGAATATAAACATAAACTCGAAAGTTTAAATAAAACTTCTTACGAACGATCTTGCGATCGTACGAAATGCATTTAAATGCTAACAAGACTACAGGGAGTCTATTAGGGAAATTTTAAGTAAGCAATTTCAATGTTTTGTTGAATCGGCACTCATGAAATGGCTCTATTTCGCAAATGTACTTAGATTTTAACTAATCCAACGTCTGTCAACAGAACAAATACACTTTAGACCTGATACCCTCTCTAAATATTTAGTCTGAAAACGGTAATTAAACCAAATGTGATTTTTCAGTGAGTATGCTAAGAATAAACGTGTTCGTGTCATTCTAAATGTTAGATAAATAATTAAATTATACGGACAAACAAAAAAAAATAGCAATGTGGGACATTGCTAGCGTTAATAGTTTTTTTTTATTAAGCTATATGCTTCGAAGGATCAAACACGTAATAATACAACCTTTTGTATTAAACACACTATGTTATTGGTTTCATTATGGTGTTTGAACGGGAAAAAAGGAAGAAATGTGTGCCAATAAATCGTATTGGTAGTTTTCATGTTTACGCTACACTCAAAGACCGACAACGCTAATAGGTATAACCGAGTTCCGTAAAGCATTGTAAGACTACACTTCGTGCCAACCTAACTTGGGTAAAAACAAAGAGTAAAAAGGCAGAGGGAAAAGCGCGATTGGTTGGTTAGTTGTAATATTTACATACAAAATTATCTGAATACAATTTAACCAAAATACACTTTTTAACATTCTGATTAAAATGCCAAATTCTCTCAAATAATATTCCAATCTGTTAGACCTTAGATGAAATTAATGTTTTAAACATGTTTTCTGGATGGATTCACAAATAGTTTATTTAACTCTTTACGTTCGCCGAAGGATATTCTCCATAGCATATTTCGATTGCCCCAACTTAGGTTGGCAAGGAGTGTAGTACTTTTGAAACTTTTATGGAACTAAACTAGCATCTTTTTTTTTCAAAGAAATTATCAAAATAAATGTTGAAAATCAAAACGACCCCCACGTCTTGTTTTTCAAATTTTATTACTAACTTATTTTAAAATCCTGAATAGATATAAAATATATTCATTATTTATAGACATGTGATAAATAGTATATGATTGAACAGTATGCATTGTCTGTTATTGTTTAGGACTTTAAAGAATTAAAATAAAAAATTTAATTATAAAATATTACTTTTCTATAATTAATGATTTGGAAAGATTATTCTATCATTAAGCTTTCAAAAGGAATAAGATTGTATAATGTACATATGTAGTAAATTATGTACGCTTGTCAAAAAAGTGTTTGTTTCCCTCACAGGGTGTTTTCGGTTAGGTTTTAACGGTAAATAACCATTTAACAGTTAGGGATATAGAAGTTCTTTCCAAATAAAAAAAAATCAAATTATAGCAATAGTAATTTACGCAGCCAAGCAATTCGACATAAACCGTACGATGCTTGTTTATTAAGCAATTAACCGTTAATGCCGATTTGGTGAATGAAATTAACATCTTCCCTTCCTAATAAAAACTTTGACAATGATGCTTTTTTTATTCGCTTTTCGTGTAACTTAAAATGTTCTACATGAATCATTAAGGACTACGATATTTATTCGCCTTATATTTTGTTTATTTAAATAAACTTATGCCGAGAGCTCATTTCCGAGTGGCAAATTGAATTGCAAATCGCCATTAATGGGTTAATAGGAAGTACTAAAACTTAAGTTTTAAAAAATAGTTATAACAATAGTGATAATATAAAACTAGTAAAAATTACTACAACTTACACTTTCGAGAAAAATAGGAAGCAGAAATTTGCATAAAAGCTTTTTAAGTGGTTGTCAAGAAAAAGCACCTCCTAGGAAAATTCACTTTAATAGTTTCCATGGTAACGTAACCTGATAATCTTTCACCTCCGCCGATGAAGTTTTATTGTTTATAGCAAGAAAGGATATTTTATCAGTTTTCGCTTTAAAGGTGAAACAGGTGGCAGACTTCATTAAGTCAACTCCTAAACAAATACCCTCCTTATTTAAAAAAAAAATCTACTTATTTTAAAAATATAAACTCTATTATGTAAAACAACAAAATATATCTTAAATAACAGCAGTTTTAGTTACACTCTTAAAACAAAAGAGTGGGATCCACTCCAGTTGGAGAAGTGCATTTTCGACACTGGAAAGAAGTGAATATTAACTCAGGCTGAGTTAAAATACTCGTTTGGAGTTATCCTGTAGGAGGTTTAACACACAAAGTATCCACTCCTTTCGGGGAAGTGCATTTTCTAGACTGGAGGATTGAAAACTAACTCAAACTGAGTTAAAATCGCCCATTTGTTATATGAGTGTATTATTGTTATTTTCAGGCAACAAAAAACAAAAACGATATAATGAAAATTGCGAAGTTCACAATGTTATTTATGTGCGTCTTTGACGTTTAACAGATTAAAAATCTTTCCAGGTAGAATGGAATTAATTGAAAATATATTCTTTTCCTCCCCTTGACGTTTAAGATTTAAACCCGTCACCAAATAAGGTTTCTGCACAAGCGCGACAGCCGCCCGACAAACTGAAACCCCAGAAGTTTATATACTCTACCATTGAATTGTTTCCTAGTAATTTATACACAGTTAAAACTTTTGGTGCAAGATTGCAGCGAAATCCTGGACCTTCCTAGAGTCTGTTTACTACGCGAGCCTCGAAAAGACTTTCCTCCCCCATTACTTCGCTTTTTTTCTAGGAAACGGGGGAGCATAGCTTTCATAAACCTAACGCGTTTGAGGTTCTGTTGAGATGAGGTTAACAATCCGAACAGTTCAATCCCAAGTAGAGTGGGGAAAAACACGCTCGCGCCGTTTCCAAGAAAACCACATGTGAAGATGGGGGAGAGAAATGCTTTCGAGGCTCGCATAGATAGACAAGGTATAGCTGCTGCCATTATTTGGAGCGTTAATTAACAATTTTTTGTTGTGTATCGAAATTTCGGTTTGTCCACAAACTGGGTAAATCCACGTTTCAAATAAAGGCGGCTGCTAGATAGTTCCAGGTTTCTGGTGAGGTCTTTCACTACGCTTTTTAAAAGTTTTATTCGAGGAAAGATAATTAATTAACTAACTGGAGTGTTATTCTAAAGACATGATGATTTAATTTACTGAAGTGTAATTCTGTAAAAATGATGAACTAACTTACTGTAGTGTAATTCTATGAGATTATGAACTAGGTTAGGTTTAGGATAAGTTTGAATTATCGTTGCACTAGAGCTACACGAATTCTATTGGCGACGGGTGACATATTTTAGAACCACAGTCAAGTGACGAGCCGGCGCCTGAATAGGCACGCAACGCAACCCTTAAGGGCGACATCGTACGCAGCGTTAGGAATTTTGAAGGATATTTAACGTGCATGCACTCCCTTACACGGGATATTATTCGTCGGACATTTTTGGCTGCACAGGCCGTTAATAGGTCGGCAGTAGTTTTGGCGATGCCCGGACCCGAACCTGGAACCTTTCGCATTAGGCGAGTGCCTAACCGTCTGTGCTCAACAGCCCCAAAAGAGAGAGTATGGTATGGTATGATACATATATATTCCAGCTTGTGTGCTTGTTCAGAGAACCGCTTATAAGCTTTCGTCAAGTGGGACAGACACAGAAAGAAATTTTACAGTCACAAAGAAATGAATAACACATAGGCAAATAACAACATTTATTGACTGTCACAAACATCCATGCCTGACCGGGATTCGAACCCGACCTCAGCAGCTCCAAAGGCTAGTACACTAACCATTCAGCCACCGAGGCGGGCAAAAGAGAGAAATTATGAACTAACTTACCCGATCCTATCGCGTACTCGACATCAGTTCCAGGACACAGGGACTCGAAATTGAAGTTCTGCAAGTAATGGATCACTTGCCCTCCGATGCTCCCCTCTTGGAATTCGAACACTTTACTAGAAAAAGGGAAGCATAGAGCCTCGGAATGATCGCAATAAAATGGCGTCCTCTTCACGAATTTCAGTTCCAATTTCTGTTCTGTTCTCCTTGGACCAGACTTCGGCGTGGAGGTCACCCCGATGGTGGCTGATATGGAAACGGTGGGCTCGATTTTTCCAACTGAAATTTAAAATGGAAATAAGTAAGAGTTGGTGCTTCATACACCCTTAAAACAAAAGAGTGAAATCCACTCCAGTTGGAGAAGTGCATTTTCGACCCTGGAAAGGAATGAATAGTAACTCAGAATGAGTTAAAATCACTCGTTTGGAGTGATCCTGTCGGAGGTTTAACACACAAAGGATCCACTCCAGAAGGAGAAGTGCATTTTCCAGTCTGGAGGAGTGAAAATTAATCAGACTGAGTTAAAATCGCTCGTTCGTTTTAAGAGTGTATTGAGTTAGATTAAGTAGTGTACATGCATTCTGTATCGCGTGTATAAATGTTGCACATAATGAAGCTAAGAGGACAAGTTAATTCTTGACTCTTATAAGGTATAAATTGACCTTTAGCGACATATTTTTTAAAACCTCCCTACAAAATATTAACACGTTAATTAGTTCAGAAATCGACCTTATCCGATAGAAGAAGATCCAAATATCAGTTTTCAGCCTTTGATTGCAGGTATCGGTCATTTATTTCTATAAGAAGATGGTTGAAAGGGGGAGGTTCAATGAGATTAGAGTTCTTAATTTTTTTTTTTTAACTTTTCAAAAAGTTATTCTAGTAGTTAATTTTAAGGGCATTTTGCATTAAAAACAATGTTAAAACAATCTGTTAACTTCAAATAACTGTTGCGACCCTTTTAGTTCTATTTATGGCACACAAAATGCGTATTTTTAGAGTTTAAGGCCTCTAAGTAACTATTAAACATGATTGTTGTTTCTTTATTTCTTTGCAAAACGTACTTTTTAGCATGTATTTGTAGTAAAAGTAGATTAAAAATATATACAATTAAACAAATATATATACGTGTAGGATTTTTCTCGGGTCTTAAGAATTTAAGGATAATATGATTGGGCTGTTAGCTGTTAGTATTATTTGAACTCATTGTTAAACGCAATACATCAAGATTGTGGTAATTTAAACAAAAAGTATAACTCATACTCTCAAATCTAGTGTAAAGAGTATAAGGTATTATAATCAAGCCTGTAAACAAGTCTGATCAAATAAGCACCTTTACTATTTTATTTAGAAAGTAGCATCAATTTTGCACATTACTCTTGAGAAGATTACGAAAAAACAACGTTAATTCTTGGTGCAAATAGTTTATGATGTAGAAAAGTGCACATTTTACTTCACATTACTTATGTTAATTTATTAAATTTTCGTTAATTTACATTACTTGTTTTCCAACAGAACACGTAAATTTCTACAGTTTGAACTATCTGTTCCACGAATTCACCCTGTAATGTATGAATTTTTTTTATCCTGAAAAAATGTATTTGTATCTTTAATACTCATACATTATGGGAAAAATACTGCAAAAAAATTAACTGCATTGAAATTTAAATATTTTCAATTTTTAAAAATTTTCAATTTTTAAAAATTTTGCCATGGGGCAAAAATCAACTACGAAATTGCAATTTTGATGAGATTGAAGAGAAAACTACAAAATATATTTGAAAATAACCCTCTTGAACAATAATTATTTTTTCAAAACAATTTATTTGTATTTAATACTAATATTATTACGCTTTGAATACTGCCAAAGACGTAATTTCACAACAGTTAATAACTTCACTCTTCAATTCTGAATACACTTTTACTACTGTCATAAATGAGGGTTATTAGTAACTAAAACTACAATAAATGGAATGTAATAGATGAAAAAACGGAGATTTGTCGAGAGGGAGGTCTACTTTTATAGAGTAAAGTGCATTTTGTTACCTGTTGCCATATATCAACAATATGCATTAGAGGGTTAACTTTGTTTCCCTATCAGGCCTTTATTTGTTAGGGTATTATAATAATACTTGTTTTGATATGTATTTCGTGTTCTTTTTGTGATATGTCTAACGTGTTTGTTTTTTGAGCAGACTGGACAGGCTTGAGCCCCTTATTGACCAATAAAATTTGCTTAAATAAAGTTTCTTCTTCTCTCTATTCAATTGAAATAAATATGCCTACAACAAAAAAACTCAGATTTTACAACTTCCTTCTAAAACCAGAGAAATTCTCTGACGATATAATCCGCACCAAAAATGAAAATTCTGTTCTCCACGCCTCCAATTAGTTAAATGCAAATACCATGACCCAGACCTTTAGCATTTCAGAATCCACTTAGGCTGTCTTTCTCCTTCCATTAGCTTATGACGATCGGGTAATAAGGGATCTCGGATTGCGTGACGGACATCCCAAACTGTGTTTTCAACAGAAAAAAGTTTTTTTTTTTATTTCCTTCATAGCAACGGCTGAAATAACTTCGTTTGTGTGAAATTGATAACTAAACCCCATATCAGATCTACAGAGAAGTAAGTCAAACATTATAGAAATTTAAGTGTTTTTTTTTTCTATTCAGTTCTGCAGACAGAACGGACTTGGAGAACAACTCGAACAAACGTCTTTTTTACCATAGTAACACTTGCAAATTGGCTAATGTAAAAGCTCTTACCATGCAAAAAATATCATGACGGATCACGGTCAACTTCAATAACAAGGAAAGAGAAGCTCTTCCAAACATGAGCGTAGACGGAAATTTTGACGTCCCTGTTCCCAGTTCCGAAGATCGAGAAACTAGTTCGAACTCATTCGGAACTCTAAAAATTTGGTCATTCTTGAACTAGTGGTTTCGAGACAGATTGTCTGCATCTTCAGAAACAATATTTTTGAGATCACAATGTAAGGAAACACAAATGGTTAGTTGATTCATCCTGTAAGCCAGAGTTCTTCCCAATCTGGAAAAGCTTCATAGCGACAGAATAACGATTCGTTTCGACAACATTTTCCTCCCACGCACTCCTTAACTTCCCTCTACCTACACCCCTTTCTGAATATTATGTTTCACAACTTCCAGTTGTCAACTGTTAACCCTCTAATGCATAGTGTTACTGTTTGGTAACAATTAACTTAATCCACTTTATTCTATTAAATTAGAGCTCCTCCTAGACAAATCTGTGTTTTTTTTCATCTATTACATTTCAATTTAATATTTTAGTTACTAATAATCCTCATAGATGACAGTAGTAAAAGTGTATTCCAAATTAAAGAGTGAGGTTATTAACTTTAGTGAAATTGCGTTTTTGGCAGTATAATAATATTAGTACTAAATACTAATAAATTGTTTTGAAAAATTAATCCTAGTTAAAAAGGGTTATTTTGAAATATTTTTAGTAGTTTTCTAGTCGTTATTATCAAAATTGGAATTTTGCAGTTGGTAGGGGTAGGGGTATTTTACATATATATTCCGACTTGTGTGCTTGCTCAGTGAGCCGCTTATAAGTCTTCGTCAAGTAAGACAGACACAGAAAGATTTTTTACTGTCACAAAGAGAGGAAATACACCCAGGGCGAAGGCGGGAATCGAACCCGCGCCCGTTACAGCACGCAGACTGCTGGCCTGCGATGCTTACCACTCGGCCATCCGGGCCCTTTTGCAGTTGGTTTTTGTATTATGGAAAAAATTTAAAAATTGAAATTATATAAATTCTAATGCAGTTAATTTTGTTAGTACTTTTCCCATAATGTGTCAGTATTAAAGATACATATATATTTTTTGGGATGAAAATAAAAATTCATGCATTAGAGGGTTAACTTGTGATGTGTGCCATTCTTATGAAGATGTGTGTTTTGAGTCTCAAGTAAATTTGTACTAATAAACTATTTGCTCCAATAATCCAAGTTGTTTTCTTCATGAATCTTCTCCTGGAATTGCTGCTTTAAAAGGCAAGCATTCCTTGTCATTGTATAAGAAATAGTAATAGGGGCGATTAAAACAAATTAAGATAAAATACCATCCTGTTATTTGATTATGTATAGCAAATGCCCTAAAGTGTTGAAAAATAGCGTAACTGTTTTAAAAATTGAAAAGAATTCGACATTAATTAGTAAATAATCGAGTGATGAGGTTTTCTCTTCAAATTGTTGCTTTGTTGTTTTTATTATTCTCATAACTTTCAATAAAATATATTAATTGTCAAGAGAGTTACTATACCATTTCAGGCATAATATTTATGTGGTTTGACCAAAACTGAAGATTAGGAGGCAATGTTCAGTTATCGTTGCACTGAAGCTACATAAAGGCAAATGTATTCATAATTTAAAACTTCAGTCAATTGACGAGCCGACACTTGAGCACTAAAAATAAAGGAGGTCGTTCCTTTCTGGGTCCCATATGGAGACACATTACCCGAGTAGGCCCTATGTGCCCAACATTAATGTGTTGCAAAGTGCCTAGGTTGACAGATGTTGTTCTTTCAAAAAATATAATCTTGAGTCTATCTTGCACTGCTGAAAACAATTAGGGGAGCACATGTTTTAAACTCTTTCGCTCCCAATGATTCCATTGGGAATCATCAGCTTGTGATTTTTTTCTGACTAAGTTAAATTCGCCTCTCATGTATCGTTAGATTCATTGTTAGATGGAAGAATAACGTATTTTGAAGAATTTAATTTTTTTTATATTAATGAAAATATGAAAAATATGGTAAAATAAATTTCACTTTAAAACAGTTTTAGAAAATAAATTGACCCTAAAATTTTCATGCTTGCATTTTTTAGATGTTTAAAAATACATTTCAACTATTTTTAACAGAAAAAGTTTTGAAATAATTATTTTTATAATTTATTAAAAAGTTATTATTACATTTCCCCCCTTTAAATTTAAGTATTAAAAACTTAAGATTTTTCTCCTGTTTTTTACTATTTCATTTCGAATGCATAGTGAACCTATTTAACAAATTTTAGATTTATAGGATAAAAATTAAAAAGTTGGGAGTGAAGTTAAAGTTGGAATTAAAAAGTGCTCCGCTAATTGTTTTGAGCAGTGTAAGAGACCATCCATCTTAACAATCCTATATGTTCCTCACAATGAGTTAGCAATATTGACTTATGTCTTTTTGGGTCTGAAGTTCATAAATGTCACCTGTATCGTGCGTGTTGTGCCGTTTTTAAAAGTTTAACAAAGGCATTTTTTATGATCTTAAAGGATATTTTGAACACTAAATGGGGACTAGACTGAATAACAGCTTTTTACGTGAGTTAAACGTTGCATAAAATGTCACTTTACTATATTTTAAATTATGCTTACTCTTGTGATTTTTGGGTATTGAGTCTGTTAGAATCGTATATTTAATGATGATATTTAAGCTTAATTTAAGATAAATAAAACACAATAAAATGGTCAGAAATTGAATAAATCGTGCTTTAGAAGGGAGGTAATGAAACATTACTTTTTATAATAGAGTCATCATTTAGTGGAATGCTTTACCAGAATACGTTGTGTATTCGAAGAGAGATGGAAGATTTTAAGAAGAATCTCGATAATTACTAGAAACTTTTAAGAAATTAGTTATATATTTTGTACCAACCTTGCTGGGCCTCTGGCCTGTTGTTGGTCGACAAATTTGTATTTTATTTATAAATAAAATATCACCATATTTTTGGGTCGATTATTTTTAAATAAAGTTTGGAAAACAGTTGCATGCCTAAAAGATAGTGAAAAAAAAACAGCTGGCTTTCAAAAAATTGTTATGATGTTTTTAATGCTTATGGGTAATTGTTCTGCAATTGTTATTTCTATTATAAATATGCTTTTCTTTAATATAAATAAGTTTTAATTCAATGATTCAATTACTTACACCGTACACAATGAAACTTTGGTGTGCTTGTATAAATATCTAAAATTTAGCAAAGTTATTAATAATAGTTAAATGATCCATATACCTATAACAAGCTTTTTGTAAAGGTATATTGGTACAGCTGTGGAAATAAAAAAGTACCCACTTGAGGTTATTTCATCCGTTAGTCACCCTTTAGAATCGGACCTTCTTGAGATTGTGTACAATTAACATTCTGAGTTAATTGCACGATACAAAATTTGCATAAGGGGCCGTCTTCATATTAAAAATATTAAGATCTTTGAAATTTCCAATAGCAACACCCAATTTTAATAACTTAGAAATGTTAAGCACTCTTGAAAACCCTTAAATCTAAGTTTTTGTTACATTTGGATGAATATTTGACGAGTTATTCAATCGAATCACTTGTAGACCTTTTGGGGACCAACTCTAAAATGACAAGCAAGCAGGCATGCAAAGCCTTCTTTATTTATCAATTACACACGTAATCTTATACACAGTCCCCCTAAAGGGTAATTATAAAGTATTTTGTGATTTACTCAGCTAATTATGAATAAACATTTTTAAAAATTGGGATTTCGCTTAAACTTCTTGTCTTAAATTTATTTCTTTAAAAATATTAAGGGGTTTCTATTCATATTTTTTTAAAAAAATCAATATAATAATTATTTAAAAATATAAAAATTGTTTTAAATACCCCAATATTGAATGCATTTTGTTTGGGTTATTATAATTTCTTTTCAGTAAAAAATTCGTTTCATTATCTTAATTATTTATAGATCGGGATAGTTTTTTATGTGCAACTCATTTAACATTATGGAACCTAAACTTTGCACGCCTCTAACTCCTCTAATAATGCTTAAAAACTAAAAAAAATTGGCATTTCGTATTAACATAGGTCAGAGATTTGAAATATGGACTCAAAAAGGGGTGTTACTATTGGAAATTTTAAAGTTAGTAACATTTTTAATATGAAGATGACCCCTTATGCAAAATTTGTGTCATGCAATTAATTCAGAATGTTAAAAAGGTCCGATTCTTTAAGAGGAATAACGGAGGAAATAACCTCAAGTGGGTACTTTTTTATTTCCACAGCTGTACAGCTGCGGAAATAAAAAAAGTACCACTAGTGATTATTTCAGCCGTTAGTCACCCTATAGAATCGGACCTTTTTGACATTGTGAACAATTAACTTTCTGAGTTAATTGCATGACACAAAATTTGCATAAGGGCCGTCTTCATATTAAAAATGTCACTAACTTTAAAATTTCCAATGGCAACATACCTTTTTGAGTCCATATTTCTAATCTATGACATATTTTAATACGAAATGCCAAATTTTGTTAGTTTTTAAGCATTATTAGGGGAGTTAGAGACGTGAAAAGTTTAGGTGCCATAATGTTAAATGAGTTGCACATAAAAAAACTATCCCAATCTATAAATAATTAAGATAATGAAAGATTTTTTTTCTGAAAAAAAATTATAACAACCCAAACAAAATGCATTCAATATTGGGGTATTTGAAACAATTTTTGTATTTTTAAATAATTATTATCTAATTTTTTTTTTAAATATGAATAGAAACCCACTAATATTTTTACAGAAATAAATTTAAGACAGGAAGTTTAAGCGAAATCCCATTTTTTAAGAATTTGTATTGATAATTTGCTGAGTAAATCACAAAATACTTTTCAATTACCCTTTAGGGGACTGTGTATAAGATTACATGTGTTGTAAATCCAAATGTAACATCAAAATGTAACAATCCATGTACAGCTGTGGAAATAAAAAAGTACCCACTTGAGGTTATTTCCTCCGTTATTCATCCTAAAGAATCGGACCTTTTTGACATTGTGAACAATTAACATTCTGAGTTAATTGCATTACAAAAATTTTGCATAAGGGGCCATCTTCATATTAAAAATGTTACTAACTTTAAAATTTCCAATAGCAACACCCCTTTTTGAATCCATATTTCAAATCTCTGACCTATGTTAATGCGAAATGTCAAATTTTGTTAGTTTTTAAGCATTATTAGAGGAGTTAGAGACGTGCAAAGTTTAGGTCCCATAATGTTAAATGAGTTGCACATAAAAAACTATCCCGATCTATAAATAATTAAGATAATGAAACGAATTTTTTACTGAAAAGAAATTATAAAAACCCAAACAAAATGCAATCAATATTGGGGTATTTAAAACATTTTTCATATTTTTAAATAATTATTATATTGATTTTTTAAAAAAATATGAATGGAAACCCCTTAATATTTTTAAAGAAATAAATTTAAGACAAGAAGTTTAAGCGAAATCCCAATTTTTAAAAATTTTTATTCATAATTTGCTATGTAAATCACAAAATACTTTATAATTACCCTTCAGGGGACTGTGTATAAGATTACGTGTGTAATTGATAAATAAAGACGGCTTTGCATGCATGCTTGCTTGACATTTTAGAGTTGGTCCCCAAAAGGTCTACAAGTGATTCGATTGAATAACTCGTCAAATATTCATCCAAATGTAACAAAAACTTAGATTTAAGGGTTTTCAAGATTGCTGAACATTTCTAAGTTATTAAAATTGGGTGTTGCTATTGGAAATTTCAAAGATCGTAATATTTTTAATATGAAAACGGCCCCTTATGCAAATTTTGTATCGTGCAATTAACTCAGAATGTTAATTGTACACAATCTCAAAAAGGTCCGATTCTATAGGGTGACTAACGGATGAAATAACCTCAAGTGGGTACTTTTTTATTTCCACAGCTGTACATCCAAATGTAACAAAAACTTAGATTTAAGGGTTTTCGAGACTGCTTAGCATTTCTAAGTTATTTAAATTGGGTGTTGCCATTAGAAATTTCAAAGTTTGTAACATTTTTAATATGAAGACGGCCCCTTATGCAAATTTTATGTCATGCAATTAACTCAGAAAGTTAATTATTCACAATCTCAAAAAGGTCCGATTCTATAGGGTGACTAACGGCTGAAATAATCACTAGTGGTACTTTTTTTATTTCCGCAGCTGTACATATTTCTATTTTAACCTTTATAGTGGAAAATTTAAATTTCTATTAATAATGCTAAAAAAAATGACTTATGCCAATTTGAATCTAAGGCTCAGAATTGTCACCCAACTAGTGCGTGTTACATGATTTTTAAAGTTTAACTAATGCACTTCTTACTGTACTTAGAGATATTTTGAGCGTAAAACTAGGACAGACACATCGTAATGATTGATCATTGCGTGAAAGGTTCAAAGACTATATTTGAAACTTCTTATTACGAAATTATACGGCAAGGCAATTATAGTATATAGATAAATGTTTTCTTTCGTTAGATTTCCTACTTAAAAATAATTAGAAGTTTTTATGTTAGAAAATTTTAATAAAAATTAAATGTAAAGAGAAATTTACATAGAAAACAAAATGCTAAGAAATACTTAATTGTAATTTGGAACTTTCGAACGATAAGTAGGTGTAGCCCCACACCCATAACAAAACCTCAAGTAAAATCCAATGTCAGATTCAATGCTAAGAAAGACCATTCTAATTTACATTTTGAAAGGTCATTTTCCTTACTACCAATTACCTAGATTATAATGCGTAAATGGGCAATTCTACCATAATTTTTAATTTCATGTCCCTTGGGCATAACTTTTAAAAAAATTAATATTTCTTTACCATTTTTTTCTTATTATGCTAAAAGACTGGTCCTTTTATAATTGCAAAACGTAGTTTTAAAGCAAAGAAACTCAAAAAAAATTTTAGAACACAAAACAATGCAGAAAATTCCTTACCATCGTGTGTCCCGAATGTCAAATTTTTAGTTTAGGGCTCAATCTAATACTTTTTTGAGCTAAAAATTGCATTCATTTGGATTTTAAATTATACTAATACTGTGGCTTAACGATTTCCTTCCATTGAATTTTGGCTTTTAACATTTATAATGCGTTTTTCTCGTCTCCTAACTTTGTCCCTGGGTTTTAGTACATTCACTGGCCCTCATTCCAAAAGTGGTGAAGAGAAGCACTGGATTGAGCTACAGTGATTCTTCAAACATGCAAACTGTATTGCAGAAAACTGATATTTCAGTTAGTAGCCACATATTTTTGCTAAAATTCACCAATAAGCCCAAAATTTAAAAAAACTCAGTGAAATTGGCTGCGAGGCTTTATTGCTTTCCTTACAGTCTCCCTGGTATAAGGTTAATTTTTGCTTGATAATTGAAATTTTTTTCTATAAATATGTTTAAGTGGAGTAGAAGAAGTAAAAAAATCCATTTTTATTAAACTGGAGTTAGTTTCAACACAAAAAAAGACAGGAAAACAGCGTGAATGTCCTTTCCTTCCGTTCCTGACCTTCCGATCCTTACCGTCGTAATGATCTAGGGATGGAAAACCGAAACCAGTTTTAAGACTAACCGGTTTTTTGCAATTTCGGTTTCATTGAAAAACAGTTAGTTTCGTAAGGCCGGTTTAGACCGGTTTCTTTAGAATCGGTGTTTTTAAAAAACTGCCGTCCCTTATTATAATTTTTTGTTTTTTACAAATGAGCTTTGCTAAACTTTTTTTCGTAATTCTAGAACCCTTATAAACCTTTTGATAAACATTTAAAGTGATTTTGAAAAAATAAATTTTACAAGTTTTTAATACCTGAAATTAAAAATTATGGTAGAACTGCCCAAATATCGTAATATATAAGACGTAGCATCTTGGATTTCACGATTGTCATAAGGTCAACAACTCCGATTGATCTTAGTACATTTATTGAATGAAAAGTATTTTCGCTTCAGAAAGAGTATGCATGGTATTTCAAAATTAAAAGAATTGAGTCCTCATATTTAAACCAAAACGTTACAGATTAAAATGAAAATATAGAATTTTTCAGATTGGAAAGGGCCATTCATAAACAAACACATAAATAATTCAATCTTCTAACCCATTATCTTGAAAGTTTACTCTCTGATTAAGGGTGTGGCATCATCATAAACAAGAGTAAATTTATCCCAAAACCACAAAACATAATCAATAAACCACAATGTTTCGCCTGTAGAATACAAATGCGACGAGCACGCGTTGTACAGTATAAAAGCTACACTAAAATCAAATTGTATGCAAAAATAACCTTGACTTTCACTTTTAGTGCGAATCCAGGGTAATTAAATATAATTATCAAAAAGGTTTTCGTGTACTGGATTAAATCGGAATGTTTAGAGTGTTTTTATGCACGCAAATTGTGTGTGAATAGTCTTGCTTTATACATAAAAACTATTTAACTAATTAATGACAAAATTGCAATTGCAATTATTTATCTGCCAATAAATATGCACCATGATTAGAACGTATTTAAAATTAATGAAAAATAACAGTTAACCATACTTAGTTGAAAAATTAATTGAATATTTTTTTTACATATTTATAATAAAAACATATTCACAAAATAAAATGTTTGCAATTTCCTAGTATCTGGGTTACCTGGTTAAAAAAATTGGAAAAAAATAAATCATTTCAGAATTGTTTATCAATCAAAATTAACCTACATTTAAATTTTTTTTGGAAATTAGGATGTATATTGTCGAAGCACTTGAAGAAATTATAGACAGACAATTCAAATTAAGAATGCAGAAAATTGCTTAAGCTGGTTTTTTCCTATTTAGGCACAAATTTCAATTGTAAAAAAAGGCAATCGAACGTTTCGAAAAAACACATTAGTATAGATTTGAAGAATGTCACTTTTCGAAGTGGTAGTTTTAAGT
This sequence comes from Hylyphantes graminicola, assembly GCA_023701765.1. NCBI lineage: Eukaryota > Metazoa > Arthropoda > Arachnida > Araneae > Linyphiidae > Hylyphantes > Hylyphantes graminicola. The sequence goes on along the minus strand of CM043113.1, from coordinate 76,323,179 downwards.
TGAACCAAGCAATGTACACTTTTATATTTGTGCTGCGAGATTTCAACTTACATAAAATTTATTTTAATAAATCTTTAAATTAAACCTATTTATAAATACCTAAAAGGCTATATTTTTTTATTTCTCTAAAGAAATTTTTGAAAGATATATTTTTAAAAATTTAGCTCTCAGCCAATAAATGTTCCTAAAAATTTAAATATTTAAACTGGCCATCATTGAGTGTTTATCATTCTATTTGCTAACATTAGACAAAACTTAATGAATCCTTTAAAAACTTCTAGTTACATAACCAAATTATAGTACATTTCAAACAAATTTCATTACATGAACAAAAAATGCTTCTCTTCACAGCACTTTCCCCAATTTCTTTATATAAAGTCACTAAACTTTCTGAATAGCACCTGTACCAGGCGGGGTAATTTGTTTAACAAACGACCCAACGCCGCTCATAAAATACGGTGCTTAAGTTCCCCAGAGACCAATAAAGACCCAAAATTTTGCTGTGTGAAAAAGACTCCTTCGCCAATAGAAGTTGTCAACGGACCTTTTTATTGTATGTCCGCGACAACTAATAAGTTTCCATTATTCCCCCAAAAACGATAAAATTATATTAGGGTTTGGTGACCGCGTTAAAAGTCGGTGAAGGTTGTAGTCCACTATAGACGAAAAGGCGAAGTTTCTGTCGTGTTAAAAGGAATTGAAAAGTAAGAATTGCTCTCGTTAGGATGCTAGCCTTTGGAGCTGCTGGTGTCGGGTTCCAATCCCGGTCAGGCATGGATGTTTGTGACCGTCAAAAAATGTTGTTATTTGTCTATGTGTTATTCCTTTTTTTGTGCTTGTAAAAACTTTTTCTGTATCTGTCCCACTTGACGAAAGCTTATAAGCGGTTCTCTGAACAAGTACAGAAGCTGGAATATATATGTACCATACTAAGACTTGCTCAGAGAGAGATTTTAAAAAGCTTTTCCAATAACTTCTAGAGCAGAGTGAGTACACCCCATACTCTTGTTTTGAGGCCAAAGTAGTTGCCAGAGTAGTTGCCAAATATTCACTAACCACGCTTGATAAAATTTATCTATTTGAATGATTTGAACGGGGAGTCTGTTATGGAGAAGCTACACTAATGAATTGAACTACTATTCTAAGAACTGAAAACCTCAAACATATAAAAAAAGACTGAAGGCTGATTATTTCATAACAATATTTGTCCAATTCATTGATATGGCTACTTCAATTTACCTGCTTACAGCAGAAATATATAAAAAAAAAGACTGAAGGCTGATTATTTCATAACAATATTTGTCCAATTCATTGATATGGCTACTTCAATTTACCTGCTTACAGCAGAAATATTAAGTAGTTTTGTTTGCACATCTCCACCTAATTCCAGGTAATGGTGGTCTTTTAACCTTTTGAGTTACATAATGGTATACATACATTTTTACAGAGTATAGATCATTTAATTCTTATGATTTTCAGGAGTAAATTCACACTACTTGGTCAACAATGAAAAATGAAACCAAAACAAATTGGCAAGAAACATTTATATATGAACGTTTGGGTTTCAATTTAAAATATTAAAGGATACAAATTGTAAGAACGCATATATTCCATGTCCATAACAATTCTAATACTAACGTATTTTGTATGCTGATAAATATTTTACTCTAAGTCAGCTAATTAATAATTTATTAAGTCTTGTACAATCGGAATATTTTCAAACTGAAAAATAGTAAGTTTTATAATGAGATTGAAAAAAAAAACACTTATTCAACAGTATTTGGTTAATAAATGATTTAATATCTTTACAGATTTGACATATTTTGCAAACAAACTAGAGTTTTCATTCTTATTACTCATATTTTCAATATTTTCACAGAATTGTTGCGAACTTAAAATCTTTCTCTAACTTCTACATTTTAAGAACAAGCAGATTTGAGAAAATCCCTGGAAATATTATCAAGAATTTTCTAAAGAAACGGTAAACTTTATTTAGACAAGCAATGCTTTGTTAAAGATGTTTGTTTTATACTTTAGTAAACAGGATAGGGGATTTTAAAATACTTTATTCAATATTAATATTTATAATACTTTGCATCGTTAAAGAAAAAATTTCTAAATCCAAAATTTATTCTAGTGGATTTTGGAGTAGTGAAAATAAAGAATATGCTTCGGAAGGCTGGAATTACATATTATTATGCGCTTCAAAAATTACTAGTTTTATAAACATTTAGAAAAAAATGGCATTGGTAGAGTTTTTCAAGAAATAAACTTGAATAAAATGAATCAAGTGTATTAAATATACATGATTATAAACCAATATTAATGGTCAATTTACTGTGAATTAAATATAATATTATTACCTCGTATTAAGACCTAAAATAACAGTAACCAAGCTGGTTTTATCAGTCTTCACAGCAATAATAAATAAACTTTCAATCAATTCATCAAAACGAAACAGATATTAATTAAGGAAAATACTCAAGCAGCAAAATGTTCCCCATATTTCTGTTAATCGAAGGAATAATTTTTGAGAGTGTGAAAAGAACAGTGGACAGAAGAGTGGGGCTTTCAATATAATGATTTAAATTTAACTTATTAAATAAGAAGACAAAAAAAAAACAACGAATGTAATTTTTATGAATATTTAAATTGTTTATTTTTCGACCTAAAACTTTATTTACGTTCTTACAATTGGGTTCACAGTATGATCTGCCTACAATTGAAACTATACAAGTTGTTAACTTTAGAAGCAGACATTTTCAACGTCACAGCAATTACTTCTTACCATAAGCTGAAAACCTTCAAAACCTAAATCTGATTCAAAATATTCTTGCCTTGCATTTGAAGGCATGATCGTAAATAAGCATTTAAAGTTCTCTTTTTTTATTTAATTTGTTTTCGTTCCGAAAAATCATCAAAATATTATGACAAGTATCTAAAAATAATACTTAAACTTAATTGTATTTTCTTAACACTTTCTTCAAAACCCTTTTAAGTTTTTGTTATGCCTCTTTCTTTTTAATAAAAATACATGCTACAAAGCTTTTTATTCTTCAAACTTATAAGCGTAATAATATTATTGAAGTTATTTTTAAAGTGTAAAGCTTAAACTACGAATAACTTATTGTCCTTAACCTTTAAAAAATGTTTGCTTAGTAACCCTTAAAAGTTTTTGCATACATATTACATTGCTCTTTTGAAAATGACTTAATAAAGTTAGAATCTAAAATGTATAACATAAAGTAAATAATTGGAAATTTAATCAATACATTTTCTATATGGATTTGGAATTCATCTTTTTTATTCTTTAATTAGATGGTCTGGAATGAAAGTTAGATTTTGTTTATTAAAGTACAATCGCTTTTTGCTCGTTTTATTTTAAGCAGGAGTACGCGTATTTTTATAACTCGCACATTTTTTTTCATTATTTAAGTACTTATAGTATTCAATTTTTATACATAAGCAATATTTCTAAAAAAACTACTTTCCAGTGCAAAAAAAATATCTGCATAATTTGTAAAAATACTCTTCAAATTATTTACTATTTTCATATTCATTATGATAATTTTTTTTTCTAATCGAAAATTTAATAAGCGTTTTTCGTCGATCTCACCATTGATGTATTGCATCTTTTATTGCAGAATTACGTTGGAAGAACTAGTTTAAAAAAGAATGGAATTATATAATTTAATGATAGTGAATCTATGTATTAAAAACTATAGAATTATTTTTTTTTCAGAACACCTTCAAAAGTGTACAAATGTCCCGGATAGTGAATCAAGCGATTTAATACTTTTTCGCAGTTTGCAACGCCGCTTCTCATAGAAAATTGGTTAATAAAATAAGAATTCTAATTTAAAACAAAATAATTACTTAAAATATCTTTTTAAAGTGTACTTATTTATTCATAATTAATGATTTTACATTAAATACAACCAACAAAAATTTTATAAAACACCATGGTGAATTAATGCATGGTATCTTGACACCCTGCGCGCCGTAGCACTGTAACAAATACAATAATCTTGTCCGGAGATATTAGCTTCTAAAGTTTCATTTTAACATAACGGGAATACCCATTATCGATTCAAGTTACTCATAAATCATTCAGTAACATGAATTTGTAACCCATTTTACTAAGTGTATATGATTTGTTATGTTATAAGTAGATTCAACAAAATGAAGAAAAAGTGCAATTTTTCTCATTTTAAAGTATCGGAGAAAAAAAGTTTGCTACAAATATAAAATTAGTAGCATTAACTTTCTAATAAAATATTTAATTAAAATAGTGTTTATATAATATTTTAATGACTTTTTAATTTATATCATTAGTTTTATAGAAAAACTTATATCACATATTTCTACAATTTTTTTGTGTCTTAAACTTTAATTCGGAATCAGAGCCTAAAACATATTCAGACATTGGTAAAGTGCACAACAGATCTGTATGTTATGATTAGGGTTTTCTTTTACGCTAATTATTGTGTTTGTTACTTGTTAAACGTGTTTACACATATACTATTCTAAAACTACGAAGTTTTAGATTTTTTTCTTACTTTGCTGACTAATCCAAAATTTACTCACACTGTCCGACCAAACCATTTTTATTATCATTTTGTTTTCATGTACTTAAAACATATTTATTATTCTAGTTTCAATTTAAAACCTGTTCTTTTACTCAGAGCCTAATGCCGACCTAGCTGCATTTCCCCAAAGTGTCGTATTTTTACAAATCTAAAAGAATTGCATTAATTGATTACTTAGAAATAGACAATGCCCAAAAGTTATTTACATATACGATTATCTTTATCTGAGAGAAACACAGTTAGTTTAACTACAGCACTTTTCAAAGAAAGATGTACTGTCAATAGATAAGAGAATAAATTGGAAAAATCAATTATAAAGAAACAATACTACTGTTTCTATGAAAAATGTTTGATGAAGAAAAATGATTTAAAAACAAATTGCTTTTTTGAAACATTATTTTTTCAGGTTATCGTATATTTTATTCTTCGATAAGCTATCAATAAAGGGTAATTTAACAGTTCCTAGGAATTTTATTTTCTTTATATCATATATATATATACTATGTTTTGCAACAAATGAATTTCCTGAACTTTTTTTTAATTTTAATTTTCTGATTGATTTTTCTATACAAATTTTATACTATAATATATCAAATCAAATTGAACATGCAATCTTTAGTTTTATGATTAAATATTGATACAAATTTGTCTTTAATAAAAAGGTCTTAATGTAAAAGAAAACACCAAATTTACCAAATACTAAAGACATGTTTCCACTCGTTTGAAAAATCTTGGAAGAATATTCATGATAGCAATATAAAATTTAGCAAGGCATTTAGTAAGAATCCCTTATATTTTTAACACTCTTGCAACTTAGAAGAGATCGATGCAATCGTCTAAGTTGATGTATTTTTTTCTTAGAAGAAGTTTCAGAAACTTCAAAGTTTTAAAGGTGCAACAAAAACTGCCTCGCAACAAAACCCTTTATTTGCAAGTAGAAAAAATAGGGGTTTTTTTTGTACTTCAACGTACAACACTTTGTAACTAAACTCCATTTCTTTGGCAAATTTAAACCTTGTAACTAAGTTAAGTTCCAAAAAACAATGAACTAAGTGAAAAAAAAATATTTAAAACGAATTAACTGTATTTTCTTCGACACAAAGGATTTGATGTTAAACTGTACAACATCCGATAAAATAATCAAATGAATAAAATAGGGTAAGGTGGGGTAAGTGGGCCATTGGGGCAAGAGGGCCACCCCCCCTGGCATTTCAGGAATTATGCACGTAAAAAAAATCTGTTACAATATTTTTACATATATTTATCCCAATAGATGCTGGAAACATTATGGAATCATTTTCATTTAAGTATGTAACAAGGCACAATCCTTTTTGTGAAAATTCTAAAAATTGCATCTTTTCGTAATTCACGCCATCATACTATTTTTTTTTATTTATTTCCAAACGGTTCATGCTACAAAACAAAATGTTATATATTTTGAAAGTGTATAAAACATAGTACCTTTTTAATTGTCATGAACTTGTGATGTTGATAAGGTTAAATGAAAATTGGGGTCTCCCAGTTGCCCCGCGGTTGGGGTAAGTGGGCCACCACAATGGCGGGGTAAGTGAGTCAGCGGTGGCCCACTTGCCCCAACTCTTTAATATACTTAAAAGAAGTCATATTCACTGATTCATAGGGCAAGTCATATTCACTATTCATAGTCCTATTCATTGACATAGGCCAGTTTAAAATCTGTAGCCCTAACATTTTTTTACACTACATGTAAAATGACAAGATGAAAATTAACGTATTTTTTCTTGTAGTAAGCTTGAATGCCAAATGAAAAGTTGCTATGGGGGAACTATTAAAGATACATCATTACTTTTTTTTCTAACACTCAAAAAATGATGTAGATTATTCCACTTGCCCCCACCATATCTCTACCAGTTATGTGTAAAAATATATTAGGGGAGTGGCCCACTTACCCCACCTTGCGATTGCGGGGCAAGTGGGCCACTCGGATGACCAAAAAGAAAAACATATTTTTAAAATTTATTTTTTGCCAATTTGTGTTAAGGTTGTCATGGGTACAGTAATAACATATGAGAGAATGGACCACAAAAAAAAATAAGTTGTTAGGCCGATTATATCCAGTGGTATGAGGGTCTAAAGTCGAATCATGCCAAAAAGGTGGCCCACTTACCCCACCTTACCCTACTGAAATATACAAAATTTTCAGACTTCTCGACTACTCAGTATCACAAAGCAATCTTCAAACTCGTTTAGAAAATAATGAGTTTTTATGAAAATTAAATATTTCTCAAAAAAATAATTTTGTCAATGCTTTATTTCTTTGAAATCCAGCTCTACTTATTCAAGATATTTTTATTTAAAATACAATTTCAAATAATATATTTTGTTATTATTTTTAATATTTATTGGTACACCTAGAGCATGGAGAATGAAATCGAACCTGCTCCACCTTTCTTTATTTAACTAATTTAGAAGACCGTGTGGAGTGCTTTGCGATGTGAAAATTGCAATGGATTTGCAATATAAACATGTAAGTGATACAGTCATTTAAACCTAGGTTTTTCTCCAGAAAAACACATAACTTTTTAAAAACTTATGAATTTCATATTGTCAATAAAAATTTTAAAATAAAGAATTGAGATATAATTTTAACCTATTTACTACTATATAATAGAGTTTTTAGTCTATCAAATTTTTAATTAATCAATCTAAAATTTAAATTTAAAATGATTCAGCGATATTAAGTTTATATTTTAGTAAAATGCGTGTCTCTCAGGGGATCAAAATATACACTTTAAATAAGCTAACTTTTTAAAATTAAGCTTCGTAAAAATACACATTATCATTACGTAATCTGTTCCCCATGCATTAAACTTAATGTTTCCAAATTACTTTCGCATAGAAAATAGATTTTCCCCAAGTGTAATTCTATGTACTTTTCTTTTTATGTAAGGATTTAAAGTTTGAAAATCGTTTTAGGATTATTCCACCCATCTTTTCTTTAATGATCAAGAAAGTTTTAAAAAAAGTTTATTTTGCTGTCGTTCAGGTCAAACTAGAGTTTTTGCATTAATGGGGATTCAATTTAAAGGGCATTCACTATTTAATGATCTTTGTAAAATTTATAAAGTATTATGCACTCTTAAGAAAACATGAAACAGTTGTAAAACCTACTTATAATCAAGAACATATTTTGATTTCTTACTAATCTACGAGGTTGGCCCAAAATTATTATTTTTTTTAGTTTTGATCGTGGCAATGGTTCTACCCACTATCGTGCCAAACGAGGTAGCAATGAAAATTTTGTCGTTGATTTGAGGGCGACTCCTACCACCACATTACTTCGGGGATTATGTCCAAGAGCAGAAGTGCCTTTAGCTCTCACGCGTATCACAGACATACAAGAGAAATCTTAATGGAGGCCACAAATTGTCAACAAATGAATCTACTAAATAACAACAAGTACTACATCCCTCACCTTGCATCGCAGTTATAAAAACATCTAGATCCTCTGGTCGCTTGACAATCCACAGAGTGCCGTTCTTCCTGTCTATCTCCAGCAGCTGCCGCTTGTACGCCTTGCTCTCCCCTCGGCCATCTTGCAAATGGACCTTCTGCCTGCGAATCTGAAACTCCAACTGCAAGTTCTCTGGATCCCCTTCGGTGCGGATGACGGACACGCCGTAGAATGGCAGAAGAGGAGGAAAGTCCATCGGAAGGGTGAGGCGAGTTCGTTGAGTGGGAATGGTCCAACTGGAAACTGAAATATGATATAAATTAACTTAACAAAGAACATTTAGTATCAACAGTCAATGTAGGACATGTATCCAACAGTTAATGAAGAACACATTTAGTTTCAGCAGTTAGTAAGACCATTTAGATTCAAGTGCTAACAATGAGCATTCAATTAAGGTTATTAAAGGAAAAAGAGTAAAATGATATTGGTTATACCATGACTAGCCTGAATGCAAGCTTCGGTAGCTTTTTCCTCCCCCACCCCACATGTGGTTCTCTTCGAAACGGAGTGAGCGTATTTTCCCCCCACCCACTTAGATTTGAACTGTCAACCTCACAACACTACCTCAAACGCGTTACCTTTAGAGAAACGACGCTCCCCCCGTTTCCTAGAAAAACAATCGAAGGGATGGGAGAAGAAAGTGTTTTCGAAGCTTGTCTTGTAAACTGACAAGGTGTAGTTCAATTTGCAGCCGTTACACAATTGAAGAGCTTAGTGGAAGAACGTTCTAAGTAGTGACACAAAGGTGAAAACGAAGAAATGAGTTTAAAGTTTGTCGTTTGCACTTATGACAATTAAAATTGGCCATTACAAAAGGTAAACAAAATATACTTGACCAACTTAAGGGGTAGGGTAAGGGTGGGTACATACACATTCCAGCTTTTGTGCTTGATCAGAGACCAACTATTACAAACCTTCGTCAAGGAAGACAGACACAGAAAGAATTTTTACTGACACAGAGAGAGGAAGTACACCCAGGGCGAAGGCGGTAATCGAACCCGCACCCGTTAAAGCGAGCAAACTGCTGGCGCAATGGTCCAAACCACACGGCCATCCGGGCCCCAATTGACCAACTTATTCCGGATCACATTTTCGAGTGCCCTGCTCATTGACACAACAATCACAGTATTTCAAAAATGCCTCGTAGCATGTTCTTCCAGTAAGCTCTTTAATTGTGAGCTGAAGCCACATTAGAAGTTTGGCTCAGTGGCAGAGGGTTTATTACGTGCCCGCCTCATAAACCCACGATTGCAGGTTCGAACCGCGGCTGGGTCAGCAGATTTTCAAGATAGGAAATTTAGCGCAATTGTGGGACAGCAATTTAACTTGATTAACGAATACAAAAAAGCTTTATATCAACTGAAAAGTTTGTACCCAGCACTTGTTTCTGTAAGTTAAGAAAATGTTGTTTTGTATAAAACAAATGTAATTCCAGAAGGACCGAAAATGAAAACAATGCCGCTGAAACTGTTGCTATTCACTAAACGTGCCCATTTTGTTTCAACTAAACGTTAAAATTGCAAACGTAATTTTTTATAAATTATTTTAGTAATTAATAAAATGTCAGAGCACTGTTTTTTTCATTCCTAAACACCTCGTGTCTCGAAACATCAGTTTCTCGAATTCACAAATATAATAAAGTTCATGATGAAATATTATTCCAAGAAAAATAACATTTTATGCATTTCATGAAAATCCACTACTTATAGGTAAATGTTCGATTTCTCCAAAACCGCAATAATTAATGGCATTGGTTTTTAAAAAGCATCCAACCATATTGAAATGTGATAAATATTACTATAACACGAAGTTTTAAAAGTACGAGTTCATATTTCCTATGCATCCAAGTTATAATTTATGAGGCCCAGAAACGTTTTTGAAAGGAGATATTTGCGAATGAATATTCGGTGAAATAAAATGGAATTTTATTCTTATGGCCTTCAGTTCCGAACGATTGGAGATCAATCACAATTTGGAAACTCGTATAGTTGCAAAAAGTTTAGGATTTTTTTTTTCTAATTTCGCTTGCTATAAAATCTGAAGTAAATCCCAATATAAATAAATATGAAAGACGGCAGCTTGAAGTTTTATGCAGACTTTAAAATAAATAGTCGAATTCCAGTTTGTATAACAAGCAAGAATTTTCTTTCCCACCTGTTCCTGGAAGTTTCTTAAATCAGTTTCTGAAAAGAGAGTGATTCCTTACCATACTTTTTTACAAATGCCCAAGACTTTTTTTTTAATATTTATCGATGAATGTAATATATTTACATAGAAAATGGAAGCGTCTCTGTATTATTACCATAGCAAAAAATAATTTTCAAAGCAACATTACTCCGGCTGTATTCAATACATTTTTTACAAAACGGTTTTCAATTTTTATGATGAAGGTAGCTGGTTTACAGTGCTATGAAATTCGACAATTTGAAATTGGTTTCGTAATATCCGAATTAATTTCAAAAAGATGGTACATAGTAAGGGTTAAGGAAAAAACAGGGTTCCGGATGACCAAGCGGCTGAGTCGTCGGATTTTCTGTAAGAGAAAACCTTGGGTGCGCATGTCATATGATTATGTGGCATGTAAAAGATCCCTGGAGGACCCATTTGGCATGGGTTCCCTCGACAAAATTAAATCTCGGCATACGTTAACATCCACAGAGAGCTCAGATTCATTGTAATCTGAGCGTCAAAATTGGTAGCGAGAGTCGCCTAGAGGGTGCCACATAAAAGTGACTCTCAGTTCTGGGAATATGCCGAGTCTGCAAAGGCTTGACCGCCATTATTGCAGCCCCATTGGAGAAAAAATTGTCTTAAATCTATTTTATAAACTTTTTTTAAATATGAAAAAATCTATACGGAGACTATTTGCACAATTTAATGGCTTTGAATAACAAAACTAAACTGCACTGCGAAATGCACCTTACCCTTAACCTGGTCGTCCTAGTCTTAAGAACTATTGGCTTAATAATAACAATGACACATAGCAACTACTTCTTTAAAAGAAACATAGCTGTAAGAAGTATATCCCAGTAAGCTCCAGTGATTGATAATAATGATCAAGTGCGGGGATTTTCCTCTCCCAATAATGACCATGAATAGGGATTTTGCAGTATGTCTCTTTTTTTAAGTAAATTGATAGTCACGAAAAGTCCCAAAAGTAGTATAATTCTGTACACTTCTTAAGATTTCAAAACATGAAAATCCATTAAATTCTTATTCATAGATGCTATTATTTTGTGTACTTTTATTATTAATTGTGCGCAGATATACAACAATACAATTTTGTATCATAAATTCAGTTCAAATTCACGAAAATGTTAAAGCCTAACTTTCATTTTGTAAAAAAAAAAATCATCCATTTTTAAAGACGATTGTATTTTTAGGTGTGTTTTTAATTCGATGCGAATGCATTATTATTATTTTCTTTTGGGAATTTTCAGCTTTTCCAGACAGTATTGTAAGCAAGCAACAGTGGCCGAGACGCGTGGTGCAAAGTTATGAAGTAACATAAAGTTTCGCAGATCGAATCCGAACAGATACTAACCCTAGCATCACCCATACTTAAGAAATAAATAAAATGAATAGGAGTCACTGCTGCCAAACATTTTGGCATCCAAACGGACAATTTTCAACCTTTTATAAAGAAAATTACATCAATTTTTAATTGGTTTTTACTGTGCAGTATATTTGTGTATTTAAGTATAAATATGTCTATTTTTTATCACTTTTTTATAACTATATTTCTATATAAATTTTGTGCTTTTACAAACCTTGTTTGGGGGCTAACTCCCAATAAGAAACACATTTTATCTATCTATTTCATAATTATAAATTAGATACCACCAATTATACTAGTATTTACTAATTTCAAATTTTTGAATAAATTTACGTTTAGGCCAATTGCATTCGAAACGACTTTAAATTTATTACCCAGATTTCTTATAGATAAATTCAAAGGCAATTGTTACCTATCCTAAATTTAAAAAAAACGAAAAGACCATGTTTCTGATAAAAAAAATCCATTATTTTAACAGGAACAAAAACCTTTCACCGATTTGGTAAGCTTCCAACTACAACAAAAAATCACAGCTATACATTTTTTTAAAGTATTTCACGCCTTACAGTTGCTACAAATCTATTTCAGCTCCCGGAAGAAATGAAAATAGAACTTCTGGATTATGGAACAATAAAAAAAAGTCAGCTGACACTGTGGTCCCGAAACAAAGCAAGAAAATATCGTTTCTGTCTCGTTCAAAAATAGAAGCTCCTTTGAACCCTGGTTTGTTGAGACGAGATTTCGACTAATGGTTTTGTGTCGTCTTCTGAAAGAATTATACTTAAAAGTTCTTCGTCTTTTGGTATTTATTGTGACTAGTTAAGTTTGTCTAATTTAGTAGCACATAAAGAAACTGCACTATAAAAACACTTCAGAAATGTTTCTGAATATATTAAACAGATAAACACTGTTAAAAATCTGGTGCAGGATTACACAGGAATTCTGGAACTTTTTTGCTGCAGCCACTATTTCGGAGCGTGGATTCACCACTTTTAAGGTGCATCAAAGTTATAGTTTTACCACAAAATTTATTTTATCACGCTTCAAATAGTGGTAGCAGCTGGAAAGTTCCGTAATTCCGGGGCAATCCTACGTCAAAATTTGCTAAATTTGCTTTGTATGGTGCTAAAAATATGCAAAAAATTCCAAAATAGAGAAAAGGCATATGTGATGGTTATGAAAAATTATTTTTCTACTTTTTTACATTCATTCCGGTCATGTTTACTGATATGGGAGGCTTTGTTATAAAGAGACATTATAATTCTTCAATTCTTGTTTACATTGAAATTTTTCAATGTACACATTTATTTTGAAAAGCTAATAGTCTACCTGACAACTGGGTATAGGAAATCAATGGACGGATGCCTAAAATAGAGTATTCATTTTACTTAGATAGTTTTCCAATATTTCATTTACAGTGACTTTCTTTTTCTGTTTAAACTATTTTGAGAGGTGTTATATACTTTCTGAGTTAAATTTAAGGCAGATTAGGATTTCTAAGATACCAAAACGTTTTAACTTTTTCATGAAGAGCAAGTTCAGTTTTTGGTGAATTACACCTATTTATAAAATATATAAGTTCAGGGAACTGGTTTTAAACTTGTAACTTTTCTTGCTGTTAAAAGGTTCAGTTGGTTAATATGGTGTTTAATAGTTCGGACTACATATAGAGAAGTGGAACAAAATAGAGAAGAAGCAATTTGTAGAAATACCAAACATACCAAGTTACAACATTTAAAGTAAAAAAGCGAATTTAATAAATTGTTCCCTAACTAAATTTAAGATTGAGTATACTTTCATTCTAAAGGTTGTTTGGGATTTTCGTTATAACGAAATAAAACTTTCCAGACTAATTCAATTAATAGAGCTATTCTAAACACGCCTTTGTTGGCTTATAAAAGTTCGCGAAAAAAAATTGGTCATGAACAAAAAACAAGTCTTTGAACATGACTAAAAAATATTACTTTCAAACATTCTCTAAAATTAAATTTATGTGCGTATATTAGTTTACCACAATGTAAGTCATTTTATATGGTCTATGATCAATACAGTTGTTCAAGAAGAAGTCAAGCTGAAAGAATTTTAAATTTTAAAAAATGTAAGTGCTGGATGTTTTCATTTTTTTAAATTAAAACAGTGGGATATTATAGCCATGTTAACTGGACATAAATTAGTTAAAATTCACGAAACCCATAAACAAAAAATATATTACAATACTCCCAAATACTGAATTGCTATTAATTGCAACATAAATTTTGCATCCTGTGCAAAAAAATAAAAGACTTCGGAAAATTAAACTTTTGACATTAAAATTGATACAATATGAAAAATAAAATTGATCTTTATAAATTTAAATGAGCACACTGCAGGTCTTAAATAATAACAGAAATGTTTTATAAAAACAAATTATCGCTCTACCCTCATTTGGTGAATTAGTTTTTATTTGGGAACAAAGCACCAATCGGAGCATAGGTCGAAAGAAGCACATAAATGAAAGATGTAAGGTTACGTCACTTAAAACTAGTCAATTCAATCAATGCTTATAATGAAATAAGAATTTTTACAACAAAACTCTGATACAGGTTGGGGCCCGGATGGCCGAGTGGTAAGCATCGCAGGCCAGCAGTCTGCGTGCTGTAACGGGCGCGGGTTCGATTCCCGCCTTTGCCCTGGGTGCATTTCCTCTCTTTGTGACAGTAAAAAATCTTTCTGTGTCTGTCTTACTTGACGAAGACTTATAAGCGGCTCACTGAGCAAGCACACAAGTCGGAATATATATGTAAAATACCCTACCCTACCCTACCCTCTGATACAGGTTCGGAGAACGCAAATCCTCAGCTGATAAAAGCCAAAAAATTAAGTATTTTATAAATTCGTCACTTTTATGAGTACGTTGTAATATGATACTTCCACTAATAAACGCAGTATCATAGCTAGTAAATTAAATACCCATGGGTTGGTATAAAATTGGGATCAAATTACCAACAGCTAATATAACATCATAATTTGAATAATTTGCTAAGCTATATTCAGCCTAGGTGAAAACATATACCTACCACACTTAAAAGTAATTAAAGTAATAAGTATCCTTTTTAAATAACTTCTAATTTTGGTGTCAGTAGAAACCCACGCATGATCATCAACTTTCCATGAAAGATTTATAACTTCATTTTTGGCAGCCGAGAACTATTTAATAAGTCATTATCGATCACGTTTAGACTATCCACAGTTTGAAGGTTATATCCAGCCATAACAGGATATTTTTAGAAACGGTTTCATGTTACCATTTGTAATGAAACTAATAATCTTCAACAGCTCTAATCTTTTAACATATAGCATGAAAAATAACGTGAATATAATTTAATACTTCTCTACGAATGTTCCATGATGAAGTTTAGCTATCCATGAAAACTTTTTATATTCTTTTTTTTTTATTAAGCTCCACCAAGAAATAAAAGTTTACCGAATGTGATATATATTAATAACTAGCAGTATGGTCCTGCCTTACTGGGAACCCGTTAACTTCGCATTGCTTCCTTTTAGAGGCATGCTTACTTGTGAAAAACCCACAAAATCAAAACAAAATTAAATTCGTGTTGGCGCATGCGCACTTGAAAAAGCAAACACTAATAGAGGATGAAGCAGCCTTCAGGAGGATGGGCAAGCGCATATCTCAACCAAACTCAACCAATCAAACTAATAGAGGATGGCGTCAAGCCCCCGTTTCGGCCCGGTCCATGTATTTTCAAGCCCTGTTATGGTCCCGCAATCCCACGTGGATGACGTTTTTTTTTAAACTAATTATATTAATTAAAAATCACAATCAAATATGAAAAAACTAAGCCTCAGGTGCACACGTAGGTATTAAAAGGAATCTATATTAAAAATTTCGATTTTTTTAGAGAAGTCTAAGTAGGTCTTTTGCGATCCACAGACATACACACACAGACAGACAGACTCTTTCTTTTATTATTATAGATACGGGAAATGGAAAGATGAAAGCATTTGGTTCCAAACTATTTTACGATCAACGAACACGTATAGAAAACCTTCATTTGCTTAAAAAAAACCTTAGCATAAGTTAAAAACAGCTTTAAGATTTCCTTGCAAAGATATTTATCAACGAGCATATATTTTTTTATACACGTATTCGTCTCTAAAGAGAGTAAGTTTCATTTGAGCCGCCTCTTAAACCCAATATCGCGGGTTCGAGCCCTGGATGAGTCGTCGGATTTTCTGGATGGGAAAAAAACTGGGCAATCATGTCATATGAATATGTGTCATGTAAAAGAACCCTGGAAGCCCCATTTGGCTTGGGTTCTCTAAGCAAAATTAAAAAATTAAATCTCGGCATACTTCAACATCCACAGAGAGCTCAGATTCATTAGTTATCTGTGCGTCAAAATTGGTAGCGAGAGCCGCCTAGATAGTGCCACAAAAAATGGCTCTCAGTATATAGTGAGTCTGGCAAAGGCTTGACCGCCAATATTGCACCCCCATTGGGAAACAAAAGTTTTATTTGAAGATATATATTTTTATCTCTTTAGAATTTGGTGCACCCGACAACAATTTTATTTGTTATTTTCCCATTCAAAATTAATGTAACCATTTTTTTTTTTTAAATTTTGAAGAATTGGTACAATTATGCACTGTACTTTATCGTTAATGTATTCTATATTTTAATACACTTACACGCCAGCCGCCATTGAATTGCAAACTGGCTGCTGAATTTCACATCTTTTTTCACCGCACCAATTCTTCCGACTATATAATTTGACGACACCATGTTATTAGATTTATCAACAATAAATAGAAATGAAGATTTTTTTACACACTTTGATAAAAGGAGCATAACTAAAACCCCACACTTTTTTACCCGTGTTGCCAACTCATTGTAACACCGTTATAGATTTTTCTTAGTGGTCCAAAGAAAGTTCCAAGCTAAGAAAGACAATTTATTAAACTTAATCTGAAAGACGGAGGCAATTTGTAGTGTCGTTTCGGTACAAAAACAGTTATGATCATTTTTCAAGTAGTTGACATTGATTGATGTTTTTTAATAAGGTCATATTTAGTTTATTTTTATTGCAAGGAAACGGCATTTTTATTTAATTTAAAGAACTTAATAATAGTGTGGTTGAGGGATTTCTCCAACAATGTTTCTAGATCGTAAACTGGGAAAAACTCATAAAATGAACTTTTCAAAAAATATATATTTGATAAATATCTGAATTTTATTAATACAATAATTTCATTTACCCCATGTATTAAAAAATAAAGTTTTTGAGAAAGTGTCACCCAATATTTTATTTTACTAATGATATATAAATGTTTTTTTAGTTCATTAACAGTAAAAAAAAGAATATGCTCATGTCGAGCGGTAGTACCGGAGTATTGGTCAATAATTTTGATAAGAGCAAAAAATATCCAAAAATCAGTTACTTTAACTCAAAAGTAATTTTTTTTTCAGTTTTGTGACTTTGCTATTTCGTGGCCATGACTGATTTTCCCAAAAAAAGTTACAATTTGCCAATGCAAATGGTGAACATTTCCACTTCCTATTGCCCCAAAAGTGTTATTTTTCTACAATTGTGCAACGTGTCGAAACATTTCTAAGCTTATTTCATGAAAGTTGTATTTTCGAATGAGTTAAAAAAAAAACATTTCATTTTGTCACTTGTTTTTTCCTCGAACATTAGTTTTAAGTAAATCTTAGGTACAGGTACAAAATGCTATAAAGAAAAGAAATCTATAAATGTTTGGATGGTTGTTGGTCATAAATGTTAAAAGAGACAATAAATTATATTATAATGCAAGTGAGTTTAATTCTGTAGCATAATTATGCCACCACAAATTTGTAGTGATTATGAGAAATGTTTTATCAAAGAATATTAAAATTTCACTTATTATTCAGGTATACTTTTATTATGATAATAATATTGTTATGCTAATGTTATTATTACTTGTGAATAATTTAAAAAATAACTAAAATACTCATATTCATTGAAAAGATTGAACTGATACGCAAAAGTTAATAATTTTAGAAAATCCCCAGTACAATTACTTCACAAAAGTAGTTGATTTTAAAATTGTTATTTATAGCCTTAAGAAATACTATAAAATTTCAAATAAAATGCTTCCATCAAAACAACTAATTTACAAATTATTCATTAAGACCTGATGGATTAAGGCCCAACGACTCTTTATACGTCAGGATTCGTGGGAAGGTTGATTAATCTCCATCACTCTCCATTCTTAAGCACTTAACAATCTCGTATCGAGTTTTTCTAAGGAAAAAAGAAAAAAAGTCCTTTGTTCTAAGAATTTGACTTTAATTAGTAATTAGAATTTTTAAAATTACAGTTTTATTTGGCGTTAATTGATAGTTTTTTGGCGTTAATGAAGAGTAATAATGACATAGCTTCTGTTGAAGTGAAGTAGCTTCGTGGAAATTTATTCGTTATCTTCTGTGTTACCTGATTATCTATAAAAGAGTTGTTAATTAGTTTATTTATTAGTAATTATTGCAATTTTTAAGCGCTTTATTTTATATAGTTTAAGTATCAATTAGGCGAATAATTAACACGTTTCTAAACTAACTTTTAAATTTAAATGTATTTTTCAAATGTTTTCAGAGTTGTAATTTTATAACGTTTTGACCTTTTGACTTTTGTACCTTTTATAATTTTATTTGTTTTCCAAATTTTTTTGCTTTTTAATCTTCACTTTTAATTGGTTAAAATGTTGATTGGTCATAATTATCATTATTACATTTTAAGGATGGATTGAAACAATAGCTTATACACCTTACCGTCATAGTAAAAGCAGAAAAAGTATGAACTAATAACTAGCATATTCAATTTGAACGCATTCAATTTGAAGTTTTGTACTGACCAGTAAATTTTAATTATCTCAATGTCACTCTCCATTCACATGAAACTAGCCGATTCAAATTAGTACATCTTCACTTTGGTTGAATTAAATAGTAAAGGAAATAATTTAATTTTCTCTCTTCGCGCAATTCTTTTAATTATTTTTAATACAATTGTTCAAAATTGGGTATTGCTCGAAAAAAGTATGTAGTAAAATTGGATGCATATTAAGTTTTATATTTGACAATTTACAATATTTTTGTAATCATTTCTTCGAAATGTTTTAAATGATACTGGACCATTTCATAACAAAAATTGATTTCCAAATAATGTTGATGATCATCATGCAATGCGGTATCGAATCGGCAAATTTTAATGGGTTCCCGGAATGCGTGAATATTCATTAACCAGCCCATATGAGCAAATAGAAACGGCGATAAATCAACAGGGTATAAAACCTGTGAAAATTACTTATCGATAATTTAAATGGATGCATTGAAGAAAGAGTCATTAAAGAAAAAGCTTCTATTAATGAACAGTTCATTGGCTATTTGTATGAAAAATAATGGGAAAATTTCATTTTCAAGATGAAATACGAGAAATAAAAAGTTAATGTGTTTAACCGCTGAAACTCTTGAGGGTTAAAGACATATGAAGCACATAAAGTGATAAAAAACTCATAGAAATTAAAAATTAATTTTTTTATTAAAAAAATTATGAAAATTTATGATTTATAAATTTGTAAGTTAGGGTAAATTCAATAATTCTAATCAAATTCGCCTGTTTCTATAACAAGATTATTTTTATTTTGCATTATTTTAATTTGCTTTTATAAATTTATAGATTAAAGACTAAATCTATAAATTACCAATCATTTAAGGCAAGTTCGGCCCAAAATTTATTTTGAAATAATACTTATCTAAATCAGGCTTTTTCTAATCACTGCCAACCATGCAATGACACACAAGCAAAAATCAGTCATTTAGGAAGTAAGAGGCTATTGGGCTCAAATGAATAAATGAATCAACTTAATTTTATTTTTATAGCATCAAATCCGTTTGTACTGCCGATCCGGCGGCCTAGTGGTTAAGACATTGGCCTTTGGAGCTGCTGGGTCCTGGTTCGAATCCCGTTGAGGCATGGATGTTTGTGTATGTAGAGTATATGTGGAGTACGTGCTCGTTAAATCTGTTGGGTCCGAAAGTCCTGTGGGCGGTCATTGCGCAGTTTCCCATGGGTACAGGTCCCTGGAGAAAACTTCCCACCCCTTCAGGGACATGTCTAAATTGTGGAAGTGGCAACAGATGGCAGCATCTGTCATTTGTGTATGTGTGTGTCTTTTGTTGTCCTACTTGACGACGCTTTATAAGCGGGTCCTTGCGACCAAGCACACAAGCCTGAAAATATATGTCTGCCAACCAACCAACCAACTGTTTGTACTTGTTAGTTAAAGAATACTTACTACAACTCTTCATTTTCTAGGTTAAGTTCACCAACCCTAAACGAACCAATTTATGAGAAACTATTCATTTTATGTGTCTTTACGGAATGTTTGCTACAAATTCTTCAATCGATTCAAATCTATCACTCACAAAACTTATTGCATTTGCGGAAAACGTGGGACTCTGACCCGTTTTTCGACTAGGATATAAATAAAAATTCTGCATTCTCAGACAATACTCCATCGCACCAATCATAAAAAATAAGTCATAAAATTAGACTCGAGCTTAGCCTCGTTCGAAGCGTGTGCCAGATAATAAATTTATGTCGACAACTCGACAAGTTTGAGATGATGTATTATTGATTTTAATAGCTTAGTGAAATATCATTTGTTTAAAAAAATATATATTATATGTTAATGAACATGTTGTTTCCTCCTTTAAACATATTAGGTTTCAATTTTTAACATATATCCAATAAAGTACATCTAGGGGGATAGATACATAGGGGTAATTCCACGTCAGAAGAGACCACGACTGCAAAAAAAAATATTTTTCCCACAATTGTAACTTTTATATTTGCTTTAGAAAGGTTTGAATTTTATTTGTTTAGTATCATCATTTATTGTTGTTTCGCCTTTGGCAACACAGTGGCTTCAAAATGGCCGCTTTGTTTTGAAAACATGATCTCGTGTTTTTGCATCATTTTGAATCTTTGAATTTTCAGGTAAGAAATACATTTTATCAGATTTTTGGTTAAATTAATAAAATACACTATATCAGAACTATGTTAAAACCACATTATTAATTAGCATTTATAACTAAAAGATATTTAATTAGAAAGATAAAAATCTCCTTTTTGACTGTAGTGTCAGTCACGAAAAGATATAAAAGTTCCCATAACTTTTTAAAATAAGGCTTTACTTCAAATCTTTTACGATATTTTCTTACTATAGTAACCTCTGTGCAATTCCAACCTTTTTAATTTTAAAATAAAAAGCATTTTCTCTATTTATAACACATTTTAGATTTGTAGTGTCAGTCACGATGTAGTGTCAGTCACAACTTCTTTTTGATTTAGATGTTTTAGATTAGCTAAATATTTGTAGATTTCTTATATTTTGATCACTTTGATTTAAGATGGCTATATCAACAGCTAAAAGAAAAAAAGAGCAAAGGGGATGTTTTTAAGATGGGATAAATTTCAAAAAATTAAAGAAAATGAAAGCAAAAACCACTTTACGGACAACACTTCAATTAAAAGTATTATACCTCTATTGCAATCCTCCAACCGTTTGACAACCTTGGGTGGTAATTCTCTTCCAAAAGTCATGGTCATCTTTGAATTCAATCATGGTAAAGGACCAATTGATGGACTTCGTGATACAGTGAGGAGGGGATAAAAGAAGTCACACTTTCTATGAAATTTGACCCAGATTTTGCTAAAGATTTTTTCATTTTGCATAAGAAATCTACCCAAACATATAACTATTATACATTTCTAACAACTGTGTAAAGGGCAAAATAGGTAGATTAAATCATATATGCCCATTAAAGGAAGTTAAACCTTCCGATTCCTAGACACACAAAAATTGCTTCGTTTTTTAAAATTAAACAAATGCCTACTAAAAACAACTGCGAATGTTTCATTGAATCCCCCAAAATACTACACGGTTAATTAAACAAATTTAAATGTTGTAAAAAGAAATACCTCTCAACAAAATTCTGAAAGTGAACTTGATGCTGGAAAAAGAGCTTTATTTCCTTTTGTAGTTAAATTATCGTTAAATATTTTGTGGGCAAATGTTAAGTAAAGTTGCTTATTCAATAAAACTAAAACATCTGCAGTGGTCGGGAAGTCTCTTTGCGTGGTCTGAGAAGGAAGGTTTTTTCAGAAATTGCTATTGAAGAAAGAAGTAAGAAACTACCAGAAACCAACTTTGGGGGACGTTGTGTAACTTTGTCTAACTTTATTTTTACCATGTACGCAAGTTTTAACTTACTATATTCAAAACTATTTACATATGTTATGTTATTATTGCCTAAATTTTCCATTTCTGTGATACAATTCACATGAGTACACATATCCTTTAAATCTTTACTATGCGTACACTAAATATTATACTATCAGATTATTTATAATTTTTTAGACTAAATACAGCTTTTCTTTAATTTACTTGTATTTGTATTTATTTCGTAATCATTTGTTTCATTTTTTAAAAGGCGTTTGTACTTAGAAGATGAGAAAGCTATCTTTGAAAGCGATACCTTACCCTTAAAAACAAAAACCTATCCAATAGACGGTACAACAACAAACCAATATAAAAGCTCCTAACAAAATCCCCTCTGCATCATGTCCTAATTGAAACTACTTTAAATCCTTTCAAGATAACCTCTTCTGACAATCAATAAAAACAAGACACAATCAATTCTCCCCAACGGGCAACTAAATCACGATGGCATTAACTTCCTGGCTCATTTGTTACACTAAGCATCCTTAGCACACTGGGTCTTGAGAAAATGCCCACTGTGCGCCAGGGATGTCTTGGCTAGAGACCAAAAGACCCCAGGTTTGAATTTCGAATTGTAAAAACGAGCCAGGTTCGTTGTTTTAAGCTGGAAGGTCATTAACTGTTGTGGAGGTTTCGCTATTAAAGACTTCGAAATAAATTTGAGATTAACTTACGAAATAACGCTGATTCTCGTTTAGATTAGAAATGTGTTTTTCCTCCAGCGTTTAATTAAATGGTTGTACAAAAATAATCGCCTCAGTTGAAAAAAAAATACAAGGGGAAGATCTTGCTTATTTTTTTTCTGAAGAACACACAACAATAATTTACGTAGATCCTTTGTTCACTGTACACATACTTAAGACTAACGAATCACTAATTGATCACACATTGATTCAATTAGACTTGCACTACTTCTTAATTCAATTAGAGTTATTTAAAGTAGCACTAATTACATTTTAAATTCGTGTAAATCACAAACAAAATGGAGTAACAGGATAGGAGCAGGTACAATTGATTTTTACAATAGTTAGTTATGTTTTATAAAGAACAAATATTTGAAATTTAGAAAACTATTCAATTAATTTTAACTTTGTGAATTCTTTTTCTGAAATGTTCAACTGGTATTCTAAGCAGTGTCAGTAAGTTTTAAATTTACATCAATCATTCATTTAGTAATTCGTTCTGTACAAGTTAATCAAAGAAATATGAAACTCCGTGCGCTTTTCTGTAATAAAATAAATATTTAAACCAAGTTTTTATGTTTTCACTAAACAAATAGTAGCTTTCCTCAATGTTTTACATTGTTTGGAAAATTAATAATCAAATTTTTACTATTGTACCTAAATTGACTTTGAATGAGCTTTTTTATTATTCTTTTATTGTGATTTGAAAAGAAAAACAAGCGCAAACAAATGTTTCTTACTCAACAAAACTCAAATTTAGTAAGAAACAGTTACACGCGTAAATGAATGTGTAAATAATCTTGAAAAAAAAATTGAATAGTACTGCCATTTTGTGAAAAAATCTTGTTTTCTTACATTTTGGCATGTGTAAGCAGTTGTCCTCTGTTTCGCCAAACACAAATACAAAAAATCTTCCATAAAATTCACGAAATAAAACTTTCAAGTCTTTTTCTATATCTATGTATTAATTCTAAACTGTCTACAGGCAAACATCTTCAAGTGTTCCGATTTAAACAGCGATTTTTAAGAAAAGGAACTCTCGAGGCGAATATCTCTTTCAAAAAACTCTCAACCACGATTTTAATTAAATGTCAAAGTAAGCAACGTTATTAGTTTATCTTCCTTGTAAGTCTGTTTTTTTTCTTCCTGTATTCTCTTCAACAAAGACGTTGTATATTACGAGAAATTTAGAAATTCAATATGTTAGTTTCACAATGCCTTGCCTTAAAAGTTTGCAGATGGTTTTTTTTTAGTAATTAGTAGACGTCAATTTTAAATTAAAATTTACCATTGAAGATTAAAGATTTTTCACATTATCGAAATGCACTTCCTAGCCGGATTAATAGTCATCATTTCATGGGGCTATTTCTGGCTGAACAGAAACTCCTTGCCCGCCCGAGTAGCCCTGAGGATCACCACCACGCGTACCCTTATATTCTGTACCAACTCCAACTTTACTCAAAATCTCGGTATGCTGCTGGAGTAACGTTTAACCCTCTAATGCATACTGCTGCTGTTTGGCAACAAATAACATAATCCACTTTATTTTAAAGTAGAGCACTGTAAAAAAAATTCAGGAACGTTGCTGGGAAATAATGAGCAGCTGAGCAGCCCAATTTTTAATAGTAATGCTCGTGGAATATATCAGTAACCTTCCCCCAAAATATAGAAACAATCCCACTTACAGCCAGTAACTTCTCCGGAAAATACCTGGAACCTTTCTGGAAAATAACTTTAACCTTTCTGGAAAATACCAGGAATCTTTCTAGAAAATACCTGGAACCGTTCTGAAAACTGAGCGGTCACCCAACGAAACTTCGAGCGACATCGTACGCTGACGAAGTCGGGACTTCCGTCAGGAATTGGATTTTCTACTCTTTCCCAGTACAGATATCCGATTTAAAGGATGACTGGTAGTGGGTGGGATTCGAACCTCCGCACTCTTGAGAAGGCTGAATCCTGAGGAGGATGTTTTGACCACTCGGCCACGGACGGGCCTTTCGTGAACTTAGTTATACCAACAACGCTACAAAACAACTGATTTTGAGCAAGGCGGAGGTTCATAGCAAACGTTGCCAGATTTGAAAGGGAAAACCTGAAAATCCCAGGAACTTATCACGAAACGATGGATACTTGAAAAAGCCAGGAAAGTTCCTGGTGTATACACGGAAAGTTAAGGAAATTTTTTACAGTGAGCTTCCTCTCGACAACCTTTTTTTTTTTTCATTTCTATTACATTCCATTTTGAAGTTTTCGTCACCAATAATCCTCATAGATGACAGTAGTAAAAGTGTATTCAAAATGAAGAGTGAGGTTATTTACTGTTGTGAAAACACGATTTTGGCAGTATTCAAAAGTATAATATTAGTACTATAAATACAAATAAATTGTTTTGAAAAATTAATTATGGTTAAAGAGTGTTATTTTGAAATATTTTTAGTAGTTTTCTAGTCATTATTATCAAAATTGGAATTTTGTAGTAGGTTTTTATCAGATAGAAAAAAATTGAAAAATTGAAATTATTTAAATTCTAATGCAGTTAAAAAAAATCAATATTTTTCCTATAATGTATGAGTATTAAAGATACACATATATTTTTTCGGGTCGAAAAAAATTCATGCATTAGAGGGTTAACTTGTGAGAAATTATATATACGCTGTCCAACAAAAGGCCGTTGTAGCATTTTCTTTCCTTTACAGGACCTTTACAGGTTTTTTTTTACCTTTGAAACCATCATAGTTCGAAATCAACAAAAACTTTCAGCTACCCTCAGTCAGCTTTATGCAAACGATAAAGGAATTTCAACCAAAATATTCTTTCTCTGAGTAATCGTGTTGGGGGTTATAGCAGAAGGGAACGAACTTTCAATTTCAAAAACGAGACAATGTAAAAAGAACGCAGTTATCGTATTACCTGCTCTTGAAAGATGAATATTTTTGTTTAAATATATTCTACTGATGTTTTATATTTTGAAAGGGTACGCCGGTATTATAATTTTAATATATTTTTTTAAAATTTAAAGTATTGAGGGATCTTTGAAAACATACAATAAAAAAATTAAAATAATAATGGAAAATTTTAAACTTATGCAATGAAAACAAGCTTACCTTTTTTTCTAATTGACATTGCTCGCCCACGCGGTAACATCAGTGTTACCAATAACAGTAACAACAATTTACCTGCACACACACACATCTTCAAATCAACCTTATATTTTCACCTATGTTCTTAGATAACCATTTCGCTAAGAGAGAGAAAGTGGCATGATTGTTGTCGTCTCCAGCCGGTAATCATGCCGCTTTCGTTACTAACGAAATAGTTCTTTTAAGAGCAGTTGTTAAAATATTCTGGTAGATATGGGGGGAGGGGATATGCAATCCAGTAGGTTAGGCATTCGCCTAGCATGCGAAAGGTCCCAGGATAAATTCCGGCCACCTCGAAAATAACTGCCGACCTATAAACGGCCCGAGCAGCTAAAAATTTCCGACAAATAATACCTCATGTAGAGAGAGGCTAGTGCACGTTAAATATCCTTCAAAGTTCTAACGCTGCATACGATATCGCCCTTAACGGTTGCATTGGGTGCCTACTCAGATGTCGGCTAGTTACTTGACTGTGGTTCTAAAATACGACGCCCGTCGCCAATAACCCTCGTGTAACTCTAGTGCGACGATCATTCTAACCAAACCAATCAGGTTGACATGAAAATGCAATTACATTGTTGTTACTGTTTTTGCAAACACTGACATCATCACGTTCCCACCACTGCTATTTTTTCCCTTCAGAAGTCTAAAGCCGAATTAACAACTAAGGCCATAGAAGCTTTTTGTGACGTCATACTATCCGTCCTGTTCAAATACAGGGCTTTTTCGAAAGAGAAGACGAAACCTATTCGGAACGTGAAACGTAAAGAAGGACATGCGCGAATGGGTTTTGTACTTTTCTTCGGAAAAAACGACAATCCAAATCTGACAGTGAGCGTGACGTCACGAAAAGCTTCTGTGGCCTTAACGATGAGTAGGCCGTGCCTAAAGCCCTGTTTGTCTTACTCATCGGTTCAAGTGACTGACATAGCGCAAGGTTAAAAATGGAAAAGAATTGCTTTTTATATATAACTTACTTGCTGTGACACTGGATAAAAACATTCGCACACGATTAGGTCTATAAAGTGGGACACAACCCTTTTAAACTTTTATTGCCTCAGACATTTTTTTTTATCTGGCAACTGGGAATATTTAAAGTTGAGCTTGGAGACTGGTTTTATTTTATTTGATAAAAGAAGTTTTGTATTTAAATTTTTCAAGATGGTGACACTTTTGTCTCTAAAACGGCTTTGAGTGTAGCAGCTTTATTTTAAAAGCTTTCTTAAACGATTTCAAAAGTATGAGAAAGAATCGGATAAGAGATGAATCCGAGTTAGAAAATAGAAATAATTTTTTTAAGTCCCGGTTTAGTAACTATAAGCATGTGGGAATAACTTTAAATGAATAAAGCCGTTTAGCATATTTTATGTGTAACTGCAAATAGTAAAAGAAGTAATTGGGAAAGAAGGAAAGAATTAAAAAGAAGTAATTAAGAACAGTTTATTATCAATACGCATGTGGAAATAATTTTGAATGAATGAAGGCGTTTAATTTATTTTATGTAGAAATGTGTTTGCACTTATACAACATACACTTTACAAAACATACACTTTTTGGCATAAAACTATTTTTTCGAATAATACGCTTAATAGTCTTTCTTCGTTATATTTCGTGGCAAAAGGAGACGGAAAACACATCCTTATAGCAAACACAAGCGATATGCAGTGAAGCCTCAAACTTCGTCGAAGAATGTAATTTGTTCAAGCAGGCGAAACGTTAAT
The DNA here is from genome assembly GCA_023701765.1 of Hylyphantes graminicola. Taxonomy (NCBI): domain Eukaryota; kingdom Metazoa; phylum Arthropoda; class Arachnida; order Araneae; family Linyphiidae; genus Hylyphantes; species Hylyphantes graminicola. Next base: position 76,295,671 of record CM043113.1, on the reverse strand, counting down.
TAAAAGGCGCGTGTTGACGAAAACCATACACAAGCAGATAAGTATGTCGTAACAAAAGTGTAATTTATGTATCAATATAAGTACACAAATTAGCACTCAAAGATTAAATAAGTTATCCTTAGTGAACAACCAAATAGAATTTATTTTAAAAGTTGTTCCTTATATTTTAATAAAATATATTTATATTTCACATATTAATTTCTTATTACAAACATTAAATTCATAATTTACCTTATAATATGATGCATAAAAATTAATGTTATGTAAATTTATCAATAATATAAATATTGTATTATTTTTAAAAGTTACTACTATTAAAGTATAACGCACCCATCTCCAGAGAAAATGTATTAAAATAGTGCTTTTCTCTTAAGTATACATTTTTAAGTTTATTCCAATTCATAATCTAAATAATCATGTTGCATATGTGAGTAGATGAAGTAAGAAAGTACTGCATTCAACAACAACTATTTTCTAATACACAAACTCAATTTTATTACAATTTTAACAAAGATAAATATTTTCATATTGTTCTATTACAATAGCAACTGCTTGTTTCACCACAATAACAATAATAATATGTCACGATTTAATTATCTACTAAAATAGCAAATGTAACTTTTCTATTTTCTTCTCCAACACATAAAACTTCTCTAACACATAACCATATAAGTGGATCCATTACATTCACAAAACTAAGTTAGCCCTTTCATTATTGTACTTTAAGATTTTTACGATTTAACAGTCTATGTACTTGCACTCATAACTTTAAATGCGCACTTCAAATTTTAAATTACTGACTTTTCAATTTGTGAGAAACTAAAATTGTAATATTATATTGTAAATTATATTCATTACAGATTAATTCATAAAAAAATCTAATTTTAAATTGCAAACAAATTTTTTTTAAAAATGCAAAACTGTGTTCAAAAAAAGTATGTTTTAATATTTCTTAATAATTTTCGTTTCCAAAAAATAAAAAAAATACACGATAACGTTATCATCGCCCTTTCTGGCATTTTTTTTTTTGGGGGGGGGGGAGGGGGGTTAAATGCTTTAGTAACATATGTCTTCTAAAACACTTAATCTACTAATCTTAAAAATTTAACTACCAATGTAAACAAAACCAAGTGCAAAATAGGTCAAAAGACATTGTAACAAGAAGTTTTAAAAGAACTAAAATAGCCTACTTTCCTGTTACTTGAATACTTACTAAAATTCTTATCTTGAAAAAACTAGGATCGTTACAGTAAGTGACATCAACAACCGTTTCTACATTAAATTTATATGCAAAAGAATAAATTTCACTAACCACAGCATCTAGCTATAATTTCAACTTCGTAAAGCCATTATTTTCATTTATTTTCTATCACCAATAAAATAAATATTACTTATCGTCCGCATGATTTATTTGCAGTTATAAATAAATATTTAATTTTTCGTAGAAAAAAACCCATAAAACTATTCCAAAATGCACTTAAAATAATAAATGTAAATAAACAAGTAGGTTTGTAACAGAATCTGTCTCTTAACCTGCTTCCAAACAACAGTTGTGTTTAACAGGTAAAAAGGCGCCAAACACAGCATTAATTCTATATTAAACATTTACCAGTTAAATTCAGCTAGTTTCATTTATTTTATTTTGAGAATTAAATAATTATTACTTAAATCGTTTGCAAAAAATTATATTTCAAAGAATAAATATGTAATATTTTTCTCTTTTGAATAGAATGAAAACATTGCTTACCTACATACAGAATCTTGAAGTGAAATATATTTGACGTCATTTCAAACTGATCGATGTCGCAAACATAAATTTATTTTAATTCATTGTCTAAAAGAATTAAAGTTTCTCAAGCGATTGTTGCCATGGCAATGGTGATTTATTTCTAATAAAATGGCTTCCTATGCTTTTTAAATGAGCATTAAATGTTAAAGTTTTTTAAGTAATTGAAGTACTTAGAATTCGAATTCTTTTCTGAAATTTTCAATATATTCTCATTTGGATACGCGGAATTTTTTGACGTATATCACTTTTCTGTAGCATTTGTAGTTAAATTCAGCGATTTAAATGACTCGAAATTGAAAATCAAGCTAATTCAATGGGAAATTCGTCGACAAATAGTAGATTTATGTCCGTCCGTTCGTACAGACAGACGGACAAAAAGTATGAAAGTCGGGTCTCTGAGGTCATAGCTTTCTAACAAAAAAAGAATTTTTAAGATCGGATGGATAGAACCGATTTTGGAAGGGGGGTACGGACAGACGGACGGACAGACAGACAGACAGACGGACGGACATCGACCGCATGTCAATACCTACTTTTTTATTTTTTTTTAATTCTTCGAATTAAAAAAAAAAAGAAAAGTAGGCTAACAAGAAGTTCTTAAAGAACTTAAATAGCCTACTTTCCTGTTACTTAAATACTTACTAAAATTCTTATCTTGAAAAAACTAGGTTCGTAACAGTAAGTGACATCAACAACCGTTTTTCCACCTTAAATTCTAAAATAAATTTCACTAAACACAGCACTAAACACAGCTTTATTTGCAGTTATAAATAAGTATTTAATTTTTCGTAGAACAAAAACCAAAAAACTACTCCTCAATAAACATTTACTTGCTAAATTCGGCTAGTTTCATTTATTTTATTTCGAAAATTAAATAATTATTACTTAAATCGTTTGCAAAAAGTTATAAATATGTAATATTCCTCGCTTTTAAATAAATGAAAACAATTTATATCAACATAAAGAGATCTCGTAGTGAAATATATATTTGACGTCATCTTAAATTGATCGATGTCTCAAAAATACATTTATTTTAATTTATTGTCTAAAAGAATTAAAGTTTCTCAAGCGATTGTTGCTATGGCAATGGTGGTTTCATTCTAATAAAAATGGCTTCCTATGCTTTCTAAATGAGCATTAAACTTTGCAGTTTTTTAAATAATTTAAGTACTTAGAATTCGAATTATTTTATGAAATTTTCAATGTATTCTCATTTCGATGCGCTGAATTTTTTGAAGTATCTCACTTGTCCGTGGCATTTCTAGTTATATTCAGCGATTTAAATGACTCGAAATTGAATTTCAATTCAAGTTCAATGGGAAATTCGTCAACAAATAGTCGATTTATGTCCGTCCTATCGTACAGACAGACAAAAAGTATGAAAGTTGGGTGTCTGAGGTTATACTTTTCTAATAAAAAAAGAATTTTTAAGATCGGATGGATAGAACCGATTTTGGAAGGGGGGTACGGACAGACGGACAGACGGACGGACAGACAGACAGACGGACGGACGGACGGACATTGACCGCATGTCAATACCTACTTTTTTATTTTTTTTAATTCTTCGAATTAAAAAAAAAAGAAAAGTAGGCTACAAATGACTTTCCATCGACAAAGTATTATAAAATTGTTTAAGCTGTCTATAACTCAACTTTAATACACAAGTCCCAAAGTCAGTTTAAGGGAAAGACCATTACCATTTTCAACGCCCACTCATGTTTGGAATGATAAAAGAAAGAAATATGCGACGGAGGCCACATTTTATATTTTACGATTTGAATAAATTTTTGTTTCAAAATGTGTTACACATTTTCGCAAGGTTTACCATGATTTTTTCGTGTGTAGGAATAAACCGAAAAAAAAACCCAAAATTTTTAATCATATTTTTAAAAGTTTTTGGTTTATTGAAAGAAATTCTCGTACAGGCATTAGTTATGTCCTGATTTGAGAATGTAGAAAATGCATATACACATTTTGGCCCTGTCCGTTAGGCAAACACCGCATGCGAAAAGTCAAAGGTTCGGGCCCGGGCAACGCCAAAATAACAGCCGACCTATAAACGGCCCGTGCAGCCCGAAAATGCCCAACGAATAAAACTCCGTCTATAGGAAATGCACGTTAAATATGCTCCAAAGTCCCGACGCTGCGTGCGATGTCGCCCTTAACGGTTGTGTTGGGTGCCTATTCAGGAGTCGGCTGTTCTCTTGACTGTGGTTCTAAATTACGAAACTCGTCGCCAATAACTCTAATGTGACGATAATTCAAACCTACCTTACCTAGCAGATACATTTTTTTCCCAATGGGGTCTGCTTTACTGCCGTAGCATAGCCTTTGCAGACTCAGCATATTCGACAGAACTGAGAGTCGCTTTTTGTGGCACCACCTAGGTGATACTCTCGCTAACAATTTCGCCACTCAAATTGCAATGAGGATCAATGACGCTCAGATTGTTATGATGCCGGCACGTAATACGTACCTCTCAGTCACTAAGCTTCTCAGATACAAATAAGTAAGGAACATTCTAAAGGGGATCAGACCCCAAAATATTTTCATAAATGAAATTTCAATGTTTTTCATGTTTCTTAAAATTTGAAAATCTTAACTTTAATCGATAATAAATCTTAACTTTACAACGATATCTTGCAATAAGCGTTTCGAGTACTATAAATATTTTAAAAACATTTTTTTAATGTTTTTTAGGTAAAATTCACTCATGTTCTATAGGTAAGAAACCACTATTGTTTACTTAAAGGCTTACATATATTTGTTGCTAAAACTTACTTTTCAATGTGCGTGTACATTTACCTCAGATTCTACTACAAGTATCAGCATGATTTTTTTTTATATTTTAAAAATCGCTGGAAGGATTTGGGAATAACTATCTTACTTTTTTTTTCTTTTTAATATTATTGATGTTTTTTATTTAAAAAATATACAGCTTCACTTAAAAATTATAATTTGAAACCCCAAACGAAAATTTTAAAAATGCCTCCAGTAATGTATGGTTGAACATAAATTTATTAACTAGTAAAAATCTTATTAAAAAATAATTAACAGATACTGAGAAAAGGGTACATAAAAAATATCATTTTAACATGGGCTTCAATGGGGGGGCTCAGGTTCCAATTTAAACGTATGAAATTAATGTAACAAATAAACACAGCATGCCATAACAGATTAACATGTTCTAAAACTGAATTAGACGGATACTCTTGCCAAAGTAAACAGAAGTATAACCATCAATATTACTTGTAGACAAATGAACTCACAAAATTTAAAAATGGAATAATTGTGAGAACCATTTGATCTGTGAGAACCATAGAAAAATACTCTTGTACTACGTGTGTTATTATGAACACTTTTCACCGAAAAAAAATAAGAAGAATTTTAAGTAGTTTTACTCCAGTATTAGCAGTTAAATGTCACCATTAAATAAACGGCAGCATTGTTTATTTACCAGTTTTATAGATGTTTATGAAAATACCTGCATTCGTTTTACGGTGTATAAAAAAAAGCTGTATAGTGTGGCGATAATATTTTTAGGCTCAATGGGGCCACCAGTTTTTTTTTTAGTAAAGTTACACCAACTGTTTTATAGTGTGAGTAAAACAGTAATGAATGTAACAGTACTTTCCAGGAACCACGTGATAAATGAGACAGATGATAAAACCCACGTAACAAGATAATGCTCATGGTAAACTATTAACCAGATAGGGCTTTCTGTGCAGCCAACTAAACGGACGGAATTGTTTTTGAATCATTTTAATGACATTTTACAATTTGCGTCTTAGGCGAGGCTAAACACTAATAGAGAAATAATTACGTAAAAAACATAATAAATTTCAGATAAGGAATAATCGGTTTCACTGATATTATTTCAAGCTAAGATAAAAACGTATTTAAATGCTCAAAAATTAAATTTTCTGATTCCAAAGTTTATAATTTCAATTTTTTTTCGATTCGTCAATTTATAAAAAAAATCTGAAAATAAAAGAAAATTACTATGTTTATAAACTAAATATATAATGATTTCAAGCTTTCAAAAACAGCAGGAATTACAAATTTCTCGTAAATGAAATTTTGCGGAATTATTTTTTGTGCGGGATTCTCTCATTTTTTCCTCAAGCTTTTATCTACAAAAATTATATTACTACTTTTCAAAAAAGGAAATATACTTTTAAACAGTAAGAGAATAAATCTTTTAACCTGGAAAACTTCTCCCATGTAAGGGGTACTTTTCCCAGTTGAGGAAAATGGATGAGAAAATTTTCCATAAATATTAATTTGTTAATGTTGTGTACATTTCATTTTCAACTAAATTTGCAAAGAAAAGTTTACCCAGAAAATTCGTAAATATTGAAGGTAATGCCAGTTAGTTTAGTATTCAAAACGTTTACCCATTTCAATAAATGTCCTTATCTTCTGAATCACTATGGACTCAAGCAAATTGTTTTACTTCACCTTTTGTGGAACCATAGTTTGGGTGCTTGTTTCTAGCAGTTGTTTAATGTATAAAATAATTCAGTTTGCAAACAGTGGTAATTTGCAAGTTTAATAACAGTACGTTTATGTTGGTTTGAATAAACATAAAAAATTACTAACATTAAAAAAAAAACACAAAAAGAGCTCATAACAACTATATGACAACATATAATGAACACAAATTGTTGTGGGTGCCATATGACGCTTCGTTTCATAACCCAACCCTTCCTTCTAACAGCTAATTTCCAATATAAAATCAGTTGGAAAACTTACGTCTTTGGAAAACTGAACCCAGTCTCCCCAACTGTCAGTTTAATTTTGAACACCATATACACATAAAATGGCAATAAAGAAACTACAAACCTTGGAGCAGAAAGAGCAGCGCCACTGTCAAAACAGCCAACACCTGTCTCCTTGACAACAGGCCATCTTCCCACGTCATTATTCACTCCTGATATTATCCCACAGCACGCTTTAATAAATTAGCATTATCTTTATGGTGATAGCTTCTGTTCTTATTAAGACTTCTGGAAATCATTCTCATAGTTTTTTTTTACTTAGTTGAGTGTTTTTCACCATGAAATGTCTTTTCCGATGAGTCTCTTTCGATTAGAATCAGAATGTTTAAGAGTAGTTTTATAACAGTATCCAAATATCATCGAATTTGTTTCAGTTAAAGCCTGTTGCATAATTTTAAAAAAATAAGGTTTAACAGATAAAACTTCAGTTTGCTTTTATTGGTGATGTTCAGATGTTTTATTCAGGTTAAATAAGAAATATCCAAATCCTATTGTTTAATTAAGTTAATTGATAGCTCTCAAATATTACATTATTAGAAAACATAAAGTGACAAAAAACGTTACGTATGTTATAGACATTATATAGTTTTAATGTTTTACTGATAAAATTACACTGATTGAATTGAAAAGATTCACTAAACTAAATAAAATAGTAGTATTGTCATAAATAATAGATTTCAAATTGTTTGCATACTTTAGATATTGTCGAATTATATTTTTGGCAAGTATCGCTCTAAAACTGATACGTATGTAATTATACTGTATATATGAATTAACTGTGGATGCAAGGTTCACAAAAAAATTCATATAAACTTTTATAAATTTAAATATAAAGTCTCTCTACACTTTAATAAAGAAGAATTCAAGCTTGCAGACTTTAGTAACGAATTTAAGCTATTATTTTAAAAGCTGTCATTTAAAGTAAACTAATTAATTCTATAGAGTAGTCTAAAAGTAATCTTTTATCTTTTTAACAACAAAACTATATTATTGCAAAGTTACAAAATTATCAGCTTATTTCATATAACACAAGCAACTTATTCCTTACTGTGAACAAAATATGTTTTAAAAACCATATTTTTTTTTAAATAGTTGCTTTTTTTTTTCAAAAAACAAAATAAATTTATAGTTCTATCAAATAGATATTCTTTAAAAAAATATAATTCAGACATCATATTTAGTTATCCTTAATCAGTTTGTTTAATTTTTCCTATACAGACTTATTTCTGCAATCTATCAATCAATCAGTCACATCAATTTATCTTATCAATCTATCGCCTATCAATTTCTAAAATAATTCATTGTTGACAATCTTCTAAATTACTTTCAACAAACGCAATTTTTGGTAAACCACGTGCGTTGACCAAACACACAACTCCTCATTAAGTTGACACTTCACAAGTCACATGCATAAACAAACGTCTTTGACACGCGAGCAAACACAGCACAGTCAAAACAAACACCGGTTAACCGAGAGTTGTGTTCGAACAACCGAACACGTGCGGGCTTATCCGGAGAGTGTCCAAATAATGTCGGGAACGATTGTGTCGTACCCAGACCACACCTCCTCAGGGTGACGTCACAGGAGAAAATCGAAAGAGTTGGAAAGTTAACCGGAGTTTTCGTTCCAGTTTTGATTGTTTGCCAATTTGTCTCTCTGTTTTTGTATGTTTAATAATTGTAAGTCTTTCGATTTGTTTATTTATTTGGCTGCCTCGATGATTGTTTGTTTGTTTAAATGAATGGAACATTAATTTTTTCATCAAACATGTAAACGATGCACTTGATATACAGTTAATGACTTTACACGATTTTTTTTAAATTATAAAGTTTAAAGGTACCTGCATTTTAAAAGTCGTAACTAAAAGTCCAAAAGACCAAAATGGAGGTTAAATAAATTGATTTTTGGATGACTTTTTTTATGAACTTGTATTTAATTGTGTAAAAATAATATATAGTTCAGACTTTGGTAATCCAAAAACTAATTCGGTACAAAAAGGTCTCGGTTTATGTTGTTGTCATCTAAAAAACAATTATGAGATGCCTGATGTGAAATTCACTGTTTCGAGACTAAATGGAAACATTTGCTATTCAGGAATAGCGTGAAGGACGAGGGGGGGGGGGGTCAAATACTCTTTCTGAATATTATTTGTATTTTTTTTTTCAGTAGAGGTTAAAGTTGAATGATCGTGGCCCTAGAGCTACACGAGGATTATTGGCGACGGACATCGTAATTTAGAACCACCATTTGCGTCAGTAATATGATTTAAAATATAAAAAATAAATGTTTGCTGATCGGATTTCACAACTAGAGCCCTCCCTTGCGCGTACTCATGAATGAGAACCAATACATTTTACAAGTATACATTACCATGCGACGTAATGGACAACTGTAATGGCCACACCTACATTGACGTCCTAATTTAGTAAACCGTTGCCTTAAGGGGAAATGAATTTCCGAAAACGGAACTAACTTACCCCATGTTAACCTACGGAGAAATTTGATGCAGTTTTTCATAACTAGCACCCACAATTTTTTACTTATTGTTTCCGGACTTGTTGGCATGCTTAGGTATTGATAAGCTTTACATTTGGGCGTAGCAAAATTCTTGCTATTGTTTTTCAAAATTGTTTTAATCCTTTGTAAAGCTTCGTTTTTTTTTCAGCTTATAAAAAACATTCTAATTAACTTAAAGACAATTTGAAAAAGCAGTTATAATTTGCAGAGTTTCTTTTTTTGCTGTAATTAATTATAAGCAGATTGGATTTCAACTTTTTGAGTAATTTAGGAAAAAGTAACACTTATATTTTCTGCTTTGACAACTTTTCAAAACACTTTGTATCTTTGCCGCCACTATGCTCGTGACATTGATTGATAGCAAGGGAGGACCTATCCTGCTGAAGTGGACAAAGGACTTGTCGCGGGGCCAGGATAGGGTCGGCCTGGGCAGTGTGGAAGTAGCCAGTTCTCGGAATTCTCCCCACAAGCTCAAACAACACCTCAAACCAGTCAGTGTTGAGATGAGAGTTTGAGACAGCATCACCCGACAACTAATCCGTCTATACTAGAACGGTCATGCCTGCAGTGACGTCACAATCACGTCAAACAATGTGTCTCTCCCACAAAAACTATTTGATATTTAATTTACTTCGAATTAAAAAATTCAAACTTGAATTATTTAAAAAGCAAAACAAATCGATCAACATTATAGAAACAAAATACAAATACAAAAATTGTCGACCACCAAAAGGCCATAGGCCCAGCAAGTTAGGTCCAGAAAATGTAAAAAATTTTCCCAATATATCCAATAACCAACCAAGATAAATCATTTGCTACTTCTTCCCTATCAGTTAATCAGCTGTTATTACTGCATCGTGTTTACAAATGAAAATCTTACTTTTGTTTTTCCTCTAAATATTTATATATTTTTCCAGTAAACATTTTGAAGACTCAATTTGGGGAAAAAGTGCATTTTTACAAAATCTCTAATATCTAAGTTTTGTTCCTTTTCTTGTTTTTTAAAATGTGTAACATATATTTCAGATACAAGAAGGAGAGCCGAACACATTTTTGTGACAATTGAAGAGTTTCCAGAATATCGTACTATTTTTAGAAGTATTTCCTGTTTCATATTTCTGGGAAAGTTTCTAATTCCAGAAATTCGGACAGCAATTGGTGACACCTGTATCACCCAAATCCATAATATTATAATTCATCATCTGTTCATTAAATGGCTCCTTCATAAGGTCATCATACATTAACATCCAACATCAGGAGCCAGCGATGTGAAGGAAATAATTACCTAACATATTTGTCCTGCTCTTTGTCGTGCGATGAAAGCTGCAATTGATATTTTCACCTACGCAGATAAAAAAAAATTATAATTTTTAATGGCCTAGTATCGTGGATTTTTTTTAAAACTTTTTAAGAACGATAAGCGTGTCTAACATGGAGTTTGCATTGCATATTAGTGTTTCTATTTTTTTTTTACACTTACGTTAACTATTAAGTTACATTTTATGCTCCCAATATATTCCTAGTTCTCTGATTAAAATCTTGATTTTACAGCGGTTTCACGAAATTTTATTTAAAAAATAGGTTTGAAGCAGTATACATAACAAGTGTTTAAAACTACTTCTGAAAATCAATTTGGCGTAAATAACATTACCTGACAGGTATGCTAAAAGCGTATTATAAGGTAAGACTATGAATTTGAAGAAAATATATTTATACCAGCTATTATCAGTGCTTGATAGAAGAATTTATTTTGACACACTTTTATCAGCTTTGATTTAATACAGCTCTAGCATTCCATGTTTGGTAATATGGGAAAGAGGGATTTGCTGTCAGCTGGCGAAAACTTTCAAATATGACAAGCTTTTCTTTTTACAGCTTGTGTTACTTCTAAAAGCTATGTTTACAACCCCTCAAGTTAAAATTCACCCACGAAACATTGCGATCCCAGCCAATCAGTGTATACTAGAGATTTTTCTTTAATTTATACAATAGTTGCATAGATAACAATAAGGAGTCCAAGATATTAAATTTTAAATTATTTAATTTAAATGATTTTTCCTGAAGGCCTGTTCGTAAAACAATTCTTAACTTGGGAATATGTTTTGCTTGAAAAAGTTAAATTTAAATTAAAAATTCAAAAACTTGAAAATTTTGATGGTCGTAAAACTTTCTTATGGCTTTTGAATTTTTATCTTTCAAAACTTTCTCTCTCTCTCTCTCTTTCCCTGCGTCTTTCCTTTGAGTTCGTTTTACAATTTTTTTTCGTGGTTTTAAATAAAATTAATTTAAAACAAATATTCCCGAACAGAAATACAGAGGCGGTATCTTATACCATCAGAAAGATTTAAACTGTTTATTCTCTATATTTTTCAACGAGTTTCTGACTAAATTGATATTACTGTTTCAAATTAATTTCAGAAGGCTAAACTTTTAGATATGGCTCGCGAAATACAAAGATGTCATGAAACAAAAAAAAACATGTATCTCAAGTTCTTCTACAGATAGAAATCAAAATTTTATGTCAAAATATTCAAAATGGATTTTGTTTATATTTTGAAACTTTTTTTGTAGAAGATTTTGTATCCTTGACCCCCCTAACAGTTAGAAATATAAAGAGAGAAAAAAAAGTATTTCAGATTTTTTATTAAAGACACAAAAAGTGAAACAAACATTTCGTTAAAGAATATATAACCGGAGTAAGTGACAACTGATCCTTGAAGGAACTCCTAGCATAAACTTTCCAAACCCAAGCAGAAATCATCATTCCTCGAAAGAGCCCCCATCAATACTGGATCAATTAACCAGCCTAGCTTCTGCTGTTTCACAATACTCCGCTATTCAAATTTAACCTGTCAATAAAAGATTTCTGTAATTAGTATTTGAATCTGGTGAGTCATTGATTATAGAGTACTTTCGTGGGCTCTATCCTTGCCTCAGTCATTCTACACTGCTCAAAACAATTAGGGGAGCACATGTTTTAAACCCTTTCGCTCCCAATGATTCCTTTGGGAATCATCAGATTGTGATTTTTTTCTGACCAAGTTAAATTCGCCACTTATGTATTGTTAGATTCATCGTTAGATGGAAGAATAACGTATTTTGAAGAATTTAATATTTTTTTATATTAATAAAAATATGAAAAATATGGTAAAATATATTTCACTTTAAAACAGTTTTAGAAAATAAATTGACCCTAAATTTTTCATGCTTGCATTTTTTAGATGTTTAAAAATATATTTCAACTATTTTCAACAAAAAAAAGTTTTGAAAAAATTATTGTTATAATTTATTAAAAAGTTATTATTCCATTTCCCCCCTTTAAATTTAAGTATTAAAAACTTAAGATTTTTTTCTCCTGTTTTTTACTATTTCATTTCGAATGCATAGTGAACCTATTTAACAAATTTTAGATTTGTAGGACAAAAATTAAAAAGTTGTTAGTGAAGTTAAAGTTGGAATTAAAAAGTGCTCCCCTAATTGTTTTGAGCAGTGTATTGTATAAGCTGATGACCACGTACAAAACAGAATTGACAAAAGTCTTGGCGATTATGACGGCCATAGTTAAGGGAAATATTTTTTTTATTACCTATATATTTCCTTTGACAGACCGATTAATCAGGTTGTTGATACAAACTTACTGGTATTTCTAGTTCTTTAGCTCACATCAGATGTCTGAGATATGGACAATACATACCACAGCATAATGAAGCTTTTTAAAAAGGAGACAATACCAGATATTTGAAATCAAGTGACCTCAGATAGGGATAAAGGCAGTCTCCACATAAAGTAAGTAGTATACCTAGAATAGTGCTGTCGTTAGGTAAACTACAGTAACTAAACAAATGACTTAAAGCATTGTTGTAGCACTCATTTGACTTTAACTTATAAGAAAGTGCACTGAAGGACTGATTATTTCAGAGCAAAAATGGTCTAATTCATTGTTGTGATTTTTACAGTTACCCGACCACGGCATAATGCGCGTGTGCAAGTATATAATAAGCGTATATCCTTACCGAATGCTTATTGTAGGAGAGAAACAAGTTTAAATAGTGGAGACTGAAAGTTTTCAAAATTAACCCAATCAATAATAATAAAAATGAAGTTTTGTGCGTGTGTGTATGTCTCTCCGAAACTCACAAACTAGACATTTGTTTGACTCGTAACTCGGCACAAATGCGTAGTTCCTACTTGAGTTACAAAATAAGAACTTTCAGAGCTCAAAGTGTTCTATTTTCAGAGAAAATTCGAATTATCTGGGAAAACTACACCACCCAAGTACTCGTGTCACGTCAAATATGACGTGAAAATAAGGTCATATTTTTATGAATGACGTCAACAAGTAAAAAATCACGAAAAAAATGACGTCAATTTTTTGTCAGTTCAGTTGACGTCCTTTAATGACGCCATTTTCGGCGTCGTTTTTTTGTCAGCCAAATGACGTGATGCAAAAGACGCCAAGTAGTTGGTCGCAAAATGACCAAACTGACTAAAGTGACGCCATAATTCACGTCGATCGGTCGTCAACAAAAGTACGAATTTCCGGTGACGTCACTTCCTTCTATTTAGCGCGGGATCATTCAAGGCGTCGCCAATGCCATTCGCCATTTTATTTTGGTTGGCATCTCGGCCGACGCCGAAGTAAGTTTTCGGAAGACGGTGAAGTAAGTTTGTATTTTCTAACTTTGTTTTCACAATGCTCATATTTTTCTAATTAGTTTTTGTATAGTATTTAGCACTGAGTTTTTCGTTTCACCAACGTATGCGTTTTGACAAGGCCAACCTGAATGCATTTTTATTAGGCCTATTATACTGACAAAAATGTATGAATCATTGTATTTTTATTACTTAACTCGTGTTTTACAGTGTTAGTGGTAATCTAACTTTACCTTTAGAAGAATTCTCGTATAATAGATTTACAGAAAAAAAATGTTTTGTTTTGAAAAAATGCTACTGTATTGTTTACATAATGATTTAGTTAATCACTGAACATTTTATGTGTATTAGCCTGTTTTAAGTCTAGTAACTTGCTTTATTAAATGGTTAAATGCCACATAAGTATGTATGTTTGTGTTCTGGACTAATTTTAACAAGTGAAGTGAATGGTACCAGTGAATAGTTACTGGTAGCAATTAGTACCACTTGCTGGAACTCTGTTCAAAGGGCTAGTTTTTACTAAATACAAAAGGGCTAGTAACTATTGCATAGTACAATTTTCTGATGCCATATAAGATGTTGTTTCAACGGCTATCCCAGTGTTATCCTTGTTACTTGACCGTGCTTCAAGGTGACAGTTTTTGCCCATAGCTTGTGTAATCAGTGACCGGTGGAATTTTTCAAGTGAACCAATCTAATTCAGTGATCACACTAATAATTTTGTGATTCTTATTCACATTTTGTTTCCACAAGGAACCAAAGAAGGACACAAGATACCAATCAAGGCTGCGCTTCCGCAGATCGACCGTTGGCAACCCTATAGCACGCTGCTAAGAAGACCTTTAAGATGCCTTGACTTCGATAAAATGTAAGTTGCATTTTTAATCTATTAAATGTATCAATCTTTTACACACGTCTCAAGTAAAAAAAGCATAATTTTTTAATCTATAGTATTTTTTTAACCTCGGCATGATCTCAGAAGCACATAATGTTAAGCTACAGTAAAACCAACTTTAAGTTTGCAGTATACAAATGTTCTATGAGAAAAAGGGTAAATAATTCTCATTTTCGAGTGCGAGAATCGAATAAAAAAAGGTGCTTCACATTCAATAAACAATTTTATTTATTATTTCAAGACATAAATTTATTATTTTTATTAGTTTAGTTTCAGTTGGAGTGTAATTTTAGTTATTTTTCCTTCGATTTTGAAGTAAAAGGGCGCACGAATATCAGGATCAAAGGAGCAGCCAATCAGAGTAGGCGAAATTTCGGCGCCAGCTGCGTTGTTTACCCAGTTTCTTCTGTGCAGTACATTTCTCTGCCGAAAACGTAAGGTCGGTTTTAGTATAGCAAAATTAACTCAACATAGGATGCAATTTCATTTTTTTTGTTTACAGATTCTTAGTTTTTGAGTAACTGACCTTAAAAATGATTCTCGTGATAATATTAGTTGTAGATTTTGGCTGAATTTTCTAGCTAGGCTTAGAGTAACGTGTTACTCTTCTAACGGTTGCTGTTTTTAAAGTTACACCGTTGCATTTTAAAAAAGCAGTAAAACTGAACTGAGTTACTTTCAATGTTAACAAAGTAATGAAAAATTTTGCTACTTTCCAAAGGCTGCCATGAACTTATTTTGAAATGTAACTCCTTTAAACTAACTTTTCAATTGGAATAAAAAAAAACTTTGTTTTGTTTGTTTAATTTTAGTTCTCTTTGAAGAACAGTTAGGTCAGTGGTTCTCAACCGGTGGGTCGCAATCCACTGGGTACGGGTAGCGAAGGGATCCTAGGGAGGTGGCAAAATGTTTTTTTTAAATAAAAAAATATATATTTAAGTAATGTTTTATACAATAATTTTACCAACTAGAATGGAAGAAAATAATCGGCACATATTATTTTACTTATTATCTTGGTTAATTTACATTTAAACTTTTTTATGATATTAATACATAATTTTACTTCTAGTATGGGTTTACGTTGCAACAAGCTAATGAGAAACTTGTGCTTGTTTTGATTTAACAACTTTTTGTATGTTTGGTTTGATTCTTGTCCGCATGCAAAATCAATATTTTACCCCAAGTTTATTGTAAAGTTTTTTTTAAAAAGGTAGTTATTTACTAAAAGTCAAGTCTAACCCCTTCTCCAGAAATTACTGGAAACCTCAACAAGTAGTTTGACTTGCAAGTAGCCTTGGTAAAAATAAGTAAAGCTAGCTAATTTTAAACTTCAAATCTCTAATGTATGTCTTTTTTTTTCGGAATCATCGACAAGTTCATCGGTCAAGGACGAGAGGAACCAGGCTGGATGGCCAAGCCTTATGTGTCACAGGGCACGAAGAGGACTAAGTAAGTTGTTAAATAAGTATAATTGTTAAATAGTGTAATTTATATGTTGCCAAACATGCACCTGATGTTAATTTTTGCCAAATCCTTGAAAAGCTCCATCGATCGGGTCCAAGTTATTTTTTTTTACAAGATGGTCCACTACATATTTGCTATCAAATTCATAAATTGTTTCTTTTAAAATATGCAGCATGTAAGTTTGTTTTTTCCTCATAAATGTTGTATCAGCGCCATCTATCGGCCACTTATTGAAACTCTGCCCTTAACCGCCATCTTTTTGTGACTAGTAAAGGCGGTAAGGGTGGAGAGAGGATGTAATTCTTCAGAGCTGCACTTCATTAAATGGATATTTCTACACTAAAGAGTTGCTTTCTTCTTTACTGCCCCTCCTCCTTACTAGACATGGGGGCTCACCGCCGCCTTGCCACCCGCCTCTCGTCGCAAAAATCGATATATTTTAAAAAAATTTAATTTAAACTTTTACAAAACGAAAGTTCAAGTCCCACGAGGTTCAGACATAAAGTTCCTCTCCACGGTGGGCAATCACGAACTCATGCACAAAAACGAACTTTTATCTACACTGCAATAAATCAGCGATGCCAAAATCGCCATCGTCACGAAAAAAGTGAAAACTCCCGCTTCAAAAGGAATTTCCTGCGCCATCGTCAAGCGATTCCTTCTTCAGCCGCCAAGCCGAAATCGCCTGTCAACCAGACAATAGGGAGGATTCAAAAACATGCACGAACCAATCAGAGGCAAAGGAGGAGCTATCGAATGCAAATTCGCCCGCTCATCTAGAGTACGGAGAACGAAGATTTTTTTTAGCGGAACGAGATGATGTGTCGAACCGATTAAATTTTGATAACGCCACCGGTAAAGGTTTAGCCTATTTTCCCGTAAAGCACGCTTCGGCGAATGATCTTACGTCCACAATGGATTGTGACTACGGTAATGACTTATATTTTACACACGTTGATAATACGGATATGAAGAAACGTTTTTCACATTTAATTGAAGAATATAATTCGAACAAATTAACAGATTTAGGAACTTACGAAAATCAAATTTTCGCTTCAGACGTACAAGGGGACAAGCCCATATTGCAAAATGTAAACAAACCATTAGACACTACGGGGACCAACTCAATATTTAGTATTGTAAGTGATGATACGCTTTTTGAAGATGAATTTTCTCACATATCTGATGCGAATATACGAAACACTATTATGAAGATGGTCAAAACTTATAAACCGAATAAAATTAAGAGTACTAATTATCAAATGAAATTATTTCTGTCAGATGACACACCTATATTTCAAAGACCACGCCGTCTTGCATTGTCAGAAAAAATTGAGGTAAATAAACAAATTAAGGAAATGTTACAAAGTGGAATAATTCGAGAAAGTTTTTCAGATTTCTGTGCACCAATAGTTTTGTGTAAGAAGAAAGATGGTTCAACGCGCTTAGCCATAGATTTTAGATCGATTAATCGGAATATCGTAAAAGAAAGATTTCCTTTACCCCTTATCGAAGATGTTTTTGACAAATTACAAGGTGCTTCTGTCTATTCAAACCTTGACTTAAAAAATGGTTTCTATCACGTTGATGTTCATGAAGATAGTCGTAAATACACTTCTTTTGTAACACCAGACGGACAGTACGAGTTCACAAAGATGCCTTTTGGACTATGCAACGCACCATCTGTTTTTCAAAGATTTATCCAAATTGTTTTTCGAGATCTTTTAGAAGATGGAACACTGATTCTATCTTGATGATTTGATTATACCCTCATCTGATGAGTTCGAAGGTCTACAAAAGCTGAAAAAAGTTTTCCAAGTTGCTTCGGACTATGGACTTGAGTTTAATTTCAAAAAGTGCAATTTTCTACAACGAAAAATAACTTTTCTCGGACATATCTTGGAAAAAGGTACAATTCGACCATCGTCACACAAAACAAATGCTGTTTTAAGTTTCCCTCAGCTTAAAACGACGAAAGATATTCAATCCTTTTTAGGTCTGACTTCATTCTTTAGAAAATTCATAAAGAACTATGCAGCCATTGCAAGGCCACTAAGTGATCTTTTACGGAACAACACACCTTTTCACTTTGGCACAGAACAACAGCAAGCTTTTCTACAACTAAAACAAGCACTCTCCACAGAACCTGTCTTACACTTATACAAACAGGGCTCACCATTACAATTACACTGTGATGCTTCATCAAAAGGTTTTGGTGCTATTTTGCTTCAAGCTGACAACGAGAACAACCTGCATCCCATTCACTATATGAGTCGTAAAACATCACCACAAGAAGAAAAGTATACATCATATGAATTAGAAGTTTTAGCAATAGTAGAATCATTAAAGAAATTTCGACATTATCTTGTAGGCACAAAATTCAAAATCTTCACTGACTGCCAAGCGTTTCAAAAAACAATGTCCAAAAAAGAACTGCCTCCTAGAGTTGCCAGATGGGCAATGTTGCTCGAAGATTTCGACTATGAACTAATTCACAGACCAGGACAGCAGATGAAACATGTTGACGCACTTAGCCGTTATCCTGTCATGACAATACAAGTTGATGACACAACCAGAAAAATCTGCGAAGCTCAGTCAAAAGATGAGTTCACACTAAGTATTAAACAACTACTAGAACACTCTCCAACATCAGAATACAAATACAAAAATAATATTCTTTACAAAATAGTCAATGACCAAGAGCTTTTAGTAATACCACAAGACATGCAAAAACAAATCGTACAAATTGAACACAATAAAGGACATTTTGGTATCAATAAAACTGAAGCTTTAATTAAACAACAATTTTATTTCCCAAACATACGTAAAACTGTCGAAAACGTAATATCCAGCTGTGTAAAATGCATACTTGCCTCACGAAAAACAGGAAAACAAGAAGGATTTCTCCATCCCATTCCTAAAGGTGACATTCCATTAGACACATACCATATAGATTTTCTAGGGCCACTGCCAAGCACAAACAAAAACTACAAGTACATATTCACTGTGGTAGATGCCTTTACAAAGTTCATTTGGATATATCCTGTCAAGTCAACATCTGCAAAAGACGCTCTGGACAAACTTCAACTTCAGCAAACCACCTTTGGAAATCCTAGACGAATAATATCAGATCGCGGATCAGCTTTTACTGCAACAGAATTCAAGAAATACTGCGAAGATGAGAAGATTGAACATATCACAATCACTACAGGTCAGCCAAGAGGAAACGGTCAGGTTGAAAAATTCCATGGAACGCTAATTCCAGTTATCTCCAAGTTATCCCTTGATGATCCGAACAAATGGTTCAAGCACATACCATCTGTACAACGTGTAATTAACAGCACTATTTCTTCAGCTACTAAGTACACACCCTTCGAGCTTCTAACAGGAGTTAAAATGAAAAATAAGGAAGATCTTAACATCAAGAAAATTTTAGAAGAACAACATGTACACTCAGTCGTCCAACATCAACAACAAATGCGCAAAGAAGCCAAAGCAAATATATTGCAACAACAAGAACAGAGCAGGCACAACTATAACACTCGTCGCAAGACTGCTACCAAATACAAACTTGATGATATAGTCGCCATCAAACGTACTCAGTTCGGGACAGGCTTAAAACTTCGTCAAAAGTTTTTCGGCCCATACGTCGTGACTAAAGTTCGCCCAAACGACAGATATGATGTACGCAAGACCGGTACAGGTGAAGGACCAGCATGCACATCCGCATCTGCCGACCAAATGAAGAGTTGGGCAAAAACCTGAACTTTGACTTTTATTCTACAAACTTTCTGAAGTCCAGAACTTTATTTTTTTTTTCTCCCAAATTGTGCTAAGAACTTTTTGCACAGACTTTAAAATTTATTTTTACTTACTTGCTAAGTTAATTTTATAAGTGTTTTCTTCTATTTCATAATTTTCAAAAGAGAATTTTAAAGTGAGTTTAGAATAATTTTCTAGAGAAATGCTTAAAAGTATTTTATTTGTTTATGCTTATTTTTATAGTTCTTTTCAGTATTAGTAGTGAATTTAAGTGTATTATTTTCTAAGTGTTTACGTTTAATTTTTATCTTGCTACATGTTTACTTTTAATATTTAGATAGCATGTTTTTATTTTATTCAATTGCTATTTGTCGGGACGACAAACGTCAGGATAGCAGAGTGTTGTATCAGCGCCATCTATCGGCCACTTATTGAAACTCTGCCCTTAACCGCCATCTTTTTGTGACTAGTAAAGGCGGTAAGGGTGGAGAGAGGATGTAATTCTTCAGAGCTGCACTTCATTAAATGGATATTTCTACACTAAAGAGTTGCTTTCTTCTTTACTGCCCCTCCTCCTTACTAGACATAAATATATAATTTCTAGTGCCACACATAAAGAAAGAACTTAATGGTACTAACAAAAAATGCAACAACTAACCCAAACACTGTGAATTGCCAAACTTTTACTTTCTTATACACACTCGGGTTTTTTTTTCAAACACAGAACATGGTTAAAGAAAGATTGTTTTTCTCACATTTTATTCATTATGAATCTTAAGTACATATTTTTTCAATCAATAATTTTGAGGGGGTTTTTTTTGTGGCAATTAACTAACCTTTTATAGATTATTACTCTTTGATTGTGACTAAGTCCAAAACATTTTGTTTAAATAAATTATAAATACAACTTTAGAATAGAAAAAAATCAATGTACATTGCATTAATAGAAGTTTTTGTGTTATATTTTTGAATTTTATTTAGGTTTTTTTTTGTGTTATTTGTATAAATGATACATTATGATTAAAGTTCCACAAAAAGAAATTTGAGTCCTTAAAAAATTTTGATATTTATTTTGAAATAATAGTGGGATTTATGTTATATTAACACTTTTTTTATTATTATAAATTACACTTTATAATTTAAAGTGTGTTTTTGCGTTATTATTCTTTAAAAATATACTGATTTTTTTTAAACTATATTACTGTATTGTTAAATAAAATACTGAATGTCTGGTCATCCTAGAGATGCTGAAATCAGAGTTTAGCAAAATTTTGGGAATAACGCAGATATGTGATATTAGGAACATTTTTTAAGGTATTGGTTAAACTATGCGGTATCTCAGAAGTGCATAATTCTTAGTAAGTTAGTAAAACTAGTACACTGCTTTAAACAATAAAAGGAGCAAATGGTTTAAGGTGTCATAATAGTCTTAAAAATGTGCAAAGAAGGTACTACAAAGCATAGTTTGATCTCTCATGTAATTTTTTGACTACTCAATATACAAGTATAATTTTTTCATATGTAAATCTACAAGATTTATTTATTATAAAGCAAATTTTAAAATTTATGAAACTTTTGCCAAAACTAAAATAAATGATATTAAACATAAAGCTATTTTAACACATTGGGATTAGGCTTGCGAGGCAAATTTTGAGGTCAAAATTGAAAAAATGACCAAGAAAATGACTTTATATTGTACAAATATGTACAAACAAAGACTTATACCTAAATTCTCAGCTCAATTTTGATTAGAAATTATTTTTAAAAAAATTTATATCCAAATTTAAAAAAATTATTAATTTTTTTAGAAAAAATTTCTTAAAATAATTTCTTATTAAAATTGAGTTGAGAATTTAGTTATAAGTCTTTGTTTGTACATATTTGTACAATATAAAGTCATTTTCTTGGTCATTTGTTCAATTTGACCTCAAAATTTGCCGCGCAAGCCTAATCCCAATGTGTTCAAATAGCTTTATCAGGGCGTCTACCGGTCAAGAAAATCAGGAAAGTCAAAAAAAGTCATGAAATCAAAAAAAGGTCAAGAAACTGAAAGTCCTTAAAAAGTCATAAAATTAGAGCAAAGGTCATGAAAATTTTAAAAAATGTCAAAAAAGACGAATTTTCCCCAGAATTTATATTGTTAGTATTTTGTAGTCCTTAATTTTTCTGGGAAAGTCCTTGAAAAGTGTTATAATTTTTTCCCTCTTCCTCTAATAAGCGTATGATGCAACAGCTGCTTGAATTTGCTCTGTATTGCATCGAGTATTATTTTATGGTTTGTCTTTGTAACTTTTTCTTTAATGGTTTAATCTTTTAAACGGTTGTAAAAGTTTCTGAAAAGGTCAAGAAAAAGTCATGAAATTAGACTTGACAAATCTGGTAGACACCCTGTTTATGTTTAATATCATTTATTTTAGTTTTGGCTAAAGTTTCATAAATTTTAAAATTTGTTTTATATTAAATAAATCTTGTAGAATTACATATAAAAAATTGTACTTATATATTGAGTAGTTAAAAAGTTACATGATAGATCAAACTACTTTGTAGTAGCTTCTCTGTACATTTTTAAGACTCCTATGACCCCTTAAACCTTTTCACCCGATATGATTCCATTTGAAATCATCAGCTTGCTGTTTTTTTCTTACTAACTTAAGCTTGCACTTATTTATCATAAGAAAGATGGCAGAATCATGTCTTTGGAAGAGTTAAATGACGTTTGTTTTAATTAAATGAAAATATGGAAAACATGGTAAAATAAAATTCACAATAAGCAATTTTATTAAATATATTGACCCTAAATTCTTCATGCTTGCATTTTAAGATGTTTGAAAATGATTTGAACTGAATTTGCAATATAAAGTTTTGAAACATTATTGGTATAATTTATTAAAAAATTATGATTTCAATTTTCCCTCCTTAAAATTTGGTTTAAAAAATTAAGATTTCTTTTTACTCCTGTTTTTTACCATATCTCATTCTGGATGCATAATGAATCTATTTCATAAATTTTAGATTTTTCGAATAAAAAATAAAGAGTTGGACCTGAAAGGTTTATTAAAAATACTCAAATAGGAATTGTGGTGAACCATGCATGAAATATCATAATATTTTATACTGCCAATGACATAAATTTAATTTATATTTTGGAGGAAAACTCTTCATCTGTTCTTTTCGTTACATTGAATATCTATTTTGTCTTTTGCAAGAAAAACTTAGGTTTCGTAAAATTAATTGTAGTTATTTTTAAATAAAAAAATATTTGATTTAACATTAATGTAACTTCTATCTTGTCAAATAAATTGTTATAATATCTCGTGGTAAAATGAGTATTTTATTCACTTTTCTTTTTGTTTTTTTTTAATATATGATTTAAGGCCATTCAAAACTTAAAAAAAATAGTGAAATTCTAAGAGTTGTAATGTGTTAAATGGGCTTTTTCTCCCTAATACTTGATATGTATTGACTTTTTAACATTGTTAAAAAGAAGTAAAAGTGTTTCATTTTTGTTGACAGTATTTTTATAGAAGTTAAAAAATGCTTTAAATGCAATGTTTTTTTTTAAATATTAAATATATAAAGGTATTCCAAGATGAATTAAAAGACTAATATATTTTTTTATAAAAAGTTATCCTTTTTTTTTTGTAAAATAAACAACAGTGGGATGTGAATAATGAAATCAAATTAGCATTGTATTTTTACTCATTTAAGTTTAGTATAAATTTATTATCAACTTTAATTCAGATCCCTATCATAATCTAAAACAGGGGTTCCGGGTGGTACGATGGGAAATTTCAGATAGTTCAGTGAGTGATGTGGCTACATGATACTATTACTAGCTTCTATAGGCATGAGCAGTCAGCATGCAAACATAGTACAGGGTTCGTACGCCTCCTGAAATTCCTAAAAAACTCCTAAATTTTATTTTTAAGGGCCTTTATATCTCCTAAAAATTGTGTATCATCTCCTGATATTTTGCCCTTTCCTGAATAAAATTAACATGAATCATTTTTCTCCTTTTTCACACGGTTTTCTCTCATACTTTATTCGGATGTCTACCGGTCGAAAAAGTCATGAATTTAAAACAAGAGTCACGAAAATTTAAAACATCACCAAAAAGAAAGGCGATTTCTTCCCCCAAAAGGGAGGTTGGCTTTTACACCGAAGTCTCAAATTTTTCACAACATTTACACCCCTTGTTTCCTTCATTCTCGGTCTAAGTCCCTAGACCAATACAATAATAAACACACACATATTCAAATTTATTTCCCGAAATCTCCTGAAGTTACATCGCTGTACTCCTTAGAAACTCCTGAATTCCACTATCATAGATAGAGTACGAACCCTGATAGTTTTAATTATTTTAAAGATATATCTTTAATTAATTCTGGATCAGATGTAAAACAGAGTGCCCTTTGAACTCCCTCAAGCATTTTTTATGCCATTTGTTAGGAGTTACTTGTATGAAAGTGGATTTTCTAAACTCTTGTAAATAAACATAGAAGCATAATAAGTGTTGAAGATAAGTTCCACATTACTCCTAATGTTGATGTTTTAATCAAAGGCAAACAACAATTTTCGCACTAAAGACTATAAAAGTATATTTTGTATGATGATTAATTTTTTGCTGAGTTTGCACTAACTTTTTATTTGTATGGTTGTAGACCTATAGGTAATAAATAAAACTGTAAATTAATACCATTTTTTACTTCTCTTTTATTAAAAGGATGTTATAAATAAACAAGTATCTTACCATTAAATATAATTTTTCTTGGGAATTTGATTCAAAAAGAGGAAATATTGTATGTTTATTAAAATATTAAGATCAAGTGGTACGCCAAAATTTTTCAAAGTCAAGTGGTATGCATGTGCAAAAAGGTTGCGAACTCCTGATCTAAAACATAAAAATTGGACCATAAATCAAATACTCGACACATTTTCCTGGTTCAATTCATTGAATTTTATGTCAGTCAAGCAGTTAAATAGTATTCTAATATTTTTTATTTATTTTGTGTAATCTATACTTTGCGGTTATAAAAATAAACTTTTCCATTTTTAAAATGTAAAGACAAAGTTATTGAATCTTTTTATGGAAATATAGAAAATATTTTAAAAAAACAACTAAATTTATAATCCTTTGAATATTTGATTAGATTTATTTAAGATGGGCAAGGTTATTATGTGAAAAAAAGTTATACTGAGAATATATATTTACAGTTTTTATAATATATTTACAACATATTTTTTCTTTTTCAGTTTCTCCTTGAAAGTCTGTTTATGAAATCAGTTATGTCTTCAATTGTTTATTTTTTTTTTTCAAATAAAAATGTTTTGCTTCTAAATGATTTTGTATTTATTTAAAATATCAAGATTTATAATTGCCTATCTGTAGCTCTAAATGTTCATTAAAGTAAAAATAGTAAAGCAAATATAGATATAGCAAAATAGTAATAGCAAATAAAAATGAATATCATTTAAAAATTCTTAATTATGTACTAAATAGTTTTTGAATTTCAGTTTTCTTTTCTCATCTTATTTATATGCAATCTCAATCATGGTGTAAAATACAAATTTGTTTAAAATATTATTGAATATTTTGAAGTTATGAGGAATATCTTTTTCAAAATAAGTAGAATTTTTTTTTTAATTAATGACTTATGAATAGAATGTTAACAGTCATTAATTTAGAAATTTCTTTTTAAGGACAATATGTTTTGAAAATGATATATCTCTGTAATTCAAAATATTGTATTATATTTTAAACAAATTTTTGTTTTACACCATGACTAAAATTACATAGAAATAAAAAAAATCACGTGAAAATCGCGTCATATAGTCACGTGAGGTTAATGTCATTTGATCACGTGAAAATAGCGTCATATGATCCCGTAAACTTAACGTCATTTGATCACGTGAAAAGCGTGACATTTGGTCACTTAAAATTAACGTCAATTTATCACGTGAAAAGCGTGTCGTATTGTCACGTGAAATTCACGTCCACTTTTCCCGTGAAATTCACGTCCACTTTTCCCGTGAAATTCGCGTCCACTTTTCCCGTGAAATTCACGTCCACTTTTCCCGTGAAATTCACGTCCACTTTTCCCGTGAAATTCACGTCCACTTATCACGTGAAATTCACGTCCACTTATCACGTGAAATTCACGTCCACTTTTCACGTGAAATTCACGTCCACTTTTCACGTGAAATTCACGTTATTTGTTAACGAAAAGTTCACGTCATATGGTCACAAAAGAGTCATTTATTCACGTCAGATTAACGTCATTATTTGACGTCGAATATCACGTCTTCAAAATGGACATTGTCACCAAAAAAATGACGTCAATTTAGGGGCATTTTATGACCAAAAAATCACGTCATATTCGACGTCACACGAGTACTTGGGCACTTTGGCTCAAATCCGACCATTTCTTTACTTTCCTGATGCCATCTGAAGAAACAATTAAATAAAACTTTCAACGAAAATAAATAAAATTGAAAATGTTTATTTTATTGTGTTGCCATAACTTTCAGAAACTATTCATTATTTGAAATTCATTATTTGAAAATAATTGATATGTTTCAAGTGACGTATTTCCGACAAGTCTTGATTCCTGGATTTGTTATGGGTTTAGTTGATGATTTCGTCAATGATGGTTCTGTTGATTACAAATATGCATGTTCAGGCAATAAATGTGTAGTTAACCTATAAGTTCTAGAGCTGCACATTAGGTCTTTATTTTCTCGCCAAATAAGTTGCCAATCCAGCCAAATTATAATAAAAACTCCCCAAATGAGCAAATTGTTTGTTAAGCTATTACTGAACAATGATGGTTAATAAAGGTCATCGCACGAGCTGCATATTAGGGTTTTATGTCTTTACTTTTTCGCCAAATACGTTGCCAATCTCGCCAATTCATTGATTAAAACTCGCCAAATGAGCAAAATGTTTGTTAAGCTATTACTGAACTATGTTGGTTAATAAAGGTCATCGCACGAGCTGCATATAAGGGTATTATGTCTTTATTGTTTCGCCAAATATGTTGCCAATCTCGCCAAATTATTTATTAAAACTCGCCGAATGGGCAAAATATTTTTTTAAATAATTTATAAGCTGGTTGGATATGCTAAGGTCGTTGTGTTAGAGCTGTATAATGGGTGTGTTTGTAGCTATATCTATTTTCTCGCCAAATTTTTTCCCAAAACGAGCCAAAAGAGTTAAAAGGTTTTATGTATTTATGAGGGAATTGTGATGAAATTTATGAGTGCATTTTACAGCGTATTTTTGATTTTAGAATATTAGGGCAATGAATTGAGATTTTTTACTTGATAACGAGTGGGAAGAGAATATCTTAAGTTTCTGATTTTATAACAGGTTATATGGTACACATACTTGGATCGATTTGATATTTATTTAATCCGTGCGAAGTACGGGTATAAATTTGCTAGTCAATAATAAATAACTATTATTCATGAATGTTGGATCTATTCAAAGTATACTAAGGTCTTCAAAAAATGGCAACTGTGCAAACCCTTTTCCTCGGGCGTTCTGTTTTGAAGGAACTTTTGATGGAGGGTAACCCCGATGGGAAAGTTGCATTACTTACTGGTTTGTAACTTTACTGGGTTGTAGCCAGGGATGTATGATGGCATGATGACAAATTTTTTCTCTACTACCTTGGCGCTTTTATCTATTGGGTTGTATTTTGGCAATATTTCATTACGCCAAGCATCGCTAATATTTGAAAAATATCCAAAGCAATTAGTTGAGTTGGAGGAATTAGCGGCCAAGTTATTTAGATGAATAAAAATACTTCACAAATATATTGATATATTGTTAGTTGTATTTTGTTTTTTCATTTTTTATTTTTATATGGAAGCTTCCGTAAATTATGTGATGCCACACAACAAAAAATCAACGTAAAATTTCGAAAAATTATAGTTTATCAGTAAAATATGTTTACCAACTTAAATTTGGCAAAATCTTACGATAAAATTTATCGTGGCTTTAAGAACCATATTTCAAACTGTAGAAATTTTTAAGAACTACACTACTCAAAACAATTAGGGGAGCACTTTGCGTACTTTTGTTTACCCGCCCAGTTCCAACTTCTTATTTTTTATTATAAAAATTTAAAATTTATGAAATAGATTCCTTATGCATCCAGATTGAAATGGTAAAAAACAGAAAAACAAATCTTATTTTTTAAACTAAAATTTAAGAGGCAAAAAATTGTAATCATAACTTTAGAAAAAATTATAATCAAAATCTTTTCAAAATTTTAAATTTAAAAAAAGATAATTAAATTTTCGACTTCTAAGAATGCAAATTTAGGGTCAATTTATTTCATAAAAGTTTTTGGGAGGGAATTTTATTTTACCATGTGTTTTTTCATATTTTTAATCAATTAAAACAAACATTATTTATTTCTTCAAAGGACATGATTCTTCCATCTAACGATAAATAAGAATTATTTATCGTTAGATGGATAAATAATTCTTATTTATCGTTAGATGGACGAATCATGTCCTTTGAAGGCCCTCTAGCTCATTAATGTTTGAAGGAGTCCAACTTTAGTGAGAAAAAAAATTGGAAGCGGTGTTTTGAGAAGTGTATTTAGAATTCAATTAAAATATATCCAATTTAAAAAAAATTCACATGAGATTACTGACAATGGAATGGGAGGAGGTGGGGGTCCAGCCAAATATAGTGAAATCTCAACAGGGGGTGGGGGTCAAAAAATTGTCAAAATTGCATCGCGTGAATAATTGACGCCCCAGCACTCGATGGTATTAAAGTTATACATCTGTAACATATTTTTTCTCCAGGCCTGGCCATTAATGTTTTGGGTAAAATAAACATCAAGTTCGAAAAAAAGAATAAAAAGGAAAAGTTATATTACCTATCATTTTCTGGGAGAAAAAAAACGCGCGTTTTCTTTTTCTTTACAAAACTAAACTATGATTGCGTGCGTCTCTGGTAATTTTTGAAGCTAAATAAAATACTAAATTTTCTGCATTTTGAATAACATGTAGAAAATGCGAATTTATGTAGTAGTTGAGGAACTATGAAAATTTCAGTTGTAAAAATGCTAATCAAGGCCAATAGACCGGATGTCATAATTTAGAACCACACAGTCAAGCGACGAGCCGACACCTGAAGTGGCACCCAATGCAATTTTTAAGGGCGGCATCGTTCTCGGCATCGGGACTTTTTGAAGCATATAATAACGTGCACTTCCTCTGCAACTGGGTAGTATTAGTATTCGTCGGATTAATTAACCCTTTCACACTTCCAATGATTCCGTTTGGATCATCAAACACTAGCAATTTTTCCCTCATCCCTGCTAAGTTAAAAAATTTTCAATAGGAAGATAATTTTTCAATAACATCTTTGTTCATTTGTTTGAAATACAAAAGTAATGTAAGGGCAGATGCATTATTTAGTTAGAGGGGGGCAGAGAATTATGGGGAGGGGGGGGGGTCATGTTTAAATTTTATCCTTGAAAGGGGTCCAATTTTCTTTTACCAAGGTGAGAAGGGGGGATCATCATGATTAGGTTTTAAGGTCTTCAGAAAATTATATATTACCCGAAGAATATAAAATTCGTATCACACAAAATGTGTAAAACTGATGCTTTTCAAATTTGACCGAATAAGTAAAAGTTATACTACAAATGCATAAAGTAAAACTTTTCTAAATTATCTATCGTAATTACTGTGAGCTGCATCATATTGATTAACTTTATTAAATCGATACAACCTACAACAGGAAAGTCAACCCAATTGTAAAAAAAAGGAAAATTTCCAAAGACATCTTTTTAGAACATATAAACAATTACCGCAAAAAATGTTTTAACTTTATTCACCTTATTTATTCATATTTTTATTTATTCATTTTTACAATAGAAAAGAATAAACATATTTTTTTGGAACAGGAAATGAGCTCAAGTCAAAAATATTAATTTTACGAAAACTGTAACAGTAAGACATCGAAGTTGAAATTTTGAGAAATTTAGTTAGGAGTGTTATACCTTTGACCTGGCGGTCAAAAAAACATGCTACAGTTAAAGTTGAAGGATTAGAATTACGATATTCAAAGCTCAACAATATTTTGTGTGTTTAGCTACTATGTGTGCTCAACAATATTTGAAGTGTTTAGCTACTACGTCAAATGATTTCTATCAACAAAAACATAACACAAAATATTTATTAGGCAAAACCTTATGAACAAAATAGTTAAATTTTTAAGGTAGAAATGGATTTTTATATTTCACACGAATCCTCTTTGCCTTGAATAATCCACATTAGGATACATAAACCTCCCAGTGGAATAACTATATACTAAATAGACTAATTTTTATAAAATATCGCTACAAGGCCCCACAGCCTAGGTGGTCAAAGGAACAATATGGTCAGAGGTACAACACCTTCCCCGACTAATTACTAAACATTTATTTGTGTAAATGTTATCAATCATCACAATCTGAAAAGCTTCTTCTCAGCTACTTGCATATACATTTAGAAAAAGAAGCATTTAGCCTCGAGATCAAAAACATTACCTTCTACAAGAACCAGCAACTTATCGGAATCAAACGGTGTAAGTATACCTTAAACCATTAAAATTTATGATGGATGCTAAAACTGTTTAAAAAGAATATTTTTTGATGTTTTATTTTTAGGATATGTTTTTTCCGGCCGCCCCTCTAGTTAATTAATGCGCTCAGGGCCGTAACTTGGACATTTTATTATGGGGAGGGACCACGTTTTGGCGTTTGTCCACATTCGAGAAACTACTGTTAAAAAATATATAACAAATTCTGATTATGTATAACTTAACTTGGAATGCCTCTTAGTTCATTAAATATTTTAGGCCCCAGAGGTATTAAGACCACCACCTTGAAATAAAAGGGTGCTTGTTATGTAGGATATAAATTAAATTTTTCTTTTAATCTCATACCTCCATTCATTTAAAATTCCTAAAAATTTAATTGTCAATTGGTATCACATAACTAGTTTATTTAAGTTTAAATTTCCATTTAAATTGAAACTTATAGCTTGTTGGCTAGATTCTTCAAATTGTTTTAATTTTGATCGTTATAGTTAATGAAACCATTTAAAAAAAATCTTATGTTCAAAACCAAGTATAAAGGAGTCTTAAAAATGTGCAAAGAAGGTACTACAAAGCACAGTTTGATCTTTCATGTAGTTCTTTTAACTACTCAATTTATAAGTATAATTTTTTTATATGTAATTCTACAAAGTTTATTTAATATGAAACAAATTTTAAAATTTATGAAACTTTAGCTAAAACTAAAATAAATGATATTAAACATAAATCTATTTGAACAAATTGGGATTAGGCTTGCGTGGCAAATTTTGAGGTCAAAATTGAAAAAATGACCAAGAAAATGACTTTATTTTGTACAAAATGCGTAACAAAATGTGTAAATTTCAGCTCAATTTTAATTAGAAATTATTTTTCTAAAAAATTAAAATTTTTATTAATTTTTTTAGAAAAAGTTCTTAAAATAATTTCTAATTAAAATTGAGCTGAGAATTTAGGTTTAAGTCTTTGTTTGTACAATATAGTCATTTTTTCAATTTTGACCTCAAAATTTGCAGCGCAAGCCTAATCCCAATGTGTTCAAATAGCCTTTTATGTTTAATATAATTTATTTTATTTTTAGCTAAAGTTTCATAAATTTAAATTTTTTTTTATTAAATAAATCTTGTAGAATTACATAAAAAAAAAATTATACTTATATATTGAGTAGTTAAAAAACTACATGAAAGATCAAACTATACTTTGTAGTACCTTCTTTGCACATTTTTAAGACTCCTATGACCCCTTAATACAACATGGAAGGTTAAATTTCTTTTCGAGGACAGTTTATTTCTCATTAATTAGCTGACAAGAACAAAAAAAACATTTATTGAACAAAAACATTGTACAGGGAAAATGCAAGACATCTCAAGCAACACACAAGCCAGGGCAAAGAAGCTAGGCGAATCATAGGACTTAGCAACTTTTGGCACAGCAGCACTAAAAATAAATAAGATTAAATCAAAAAATAACATTTGTTGCTTTTCCAAAAAAAACCTATTATAAACTAAGTTTTAAATTCATGATGAGACATTCGTTATTAAAAGGCTATAGAGAGGAATGTCTGTAACCTAACCTATTGAGTGGGATTTTCCGCGCAATAAAGCCTGTAAATAATGTGGACAATATTGAGAAATTGTATTTAGTTAAAAAGTTAGTTTATACATTGGTAACCAGATGCCCAAAGTCTGTTATTTAAGTTAAAATCTCAATTTTAAGCAACAAACACTTATGGTCCCTTTGTAAAGAATTTGCGGATTTGAAAAACTTGGCAAATTTACAAATGGGAGAGGCCAGCTTTGTCATTTGGTTGCCTTTCAAAATTAAGATGCTCTTTGCCAGCAGCCCAGATGAACACCAGCCACCAACTCATGTTCAAACCCTGGTCAAAAGCTTGGGAGTGAGACAAGCTAACCATCACCTGCAGCAATATTTAACCAAAAGATATTTGATAATGAATGCTAACAGCAACAAAGCAGTCCAAAATCAAATGTCATTTAGTTTAGGAAATATGGTGTATCGTTGACAGCTCTGTCTGAAAAAAAAAACACAAAAAACATTGAATTACAACACAATTAAAACAATGAAATAGAATAAACGATGTAAAGGGACACGAAACAATTATCCTTGGCAGTGCTGTGGGCAATGCATTTAAAAACAAGTTTTGACTTGCATCCTTAGAAGATTAGCAAATCTGTAATTTTTAACTTAGACTTTTGTCAGCCATACTAGTTTGCCTTTTGCTTTTCCTACAATATTAATGGTAGCCCAAACACAGTTGCTCAGGGCCGGATTTCTAAAGGCTAAGTAGGCTGCAGCCTAGAGCGGCAAATTTTGGGACCAATTAAAGCGACATTCAGCATAAAAAAATTATTATAAAGATTCCAATATTTAAAAAAAACAAATAATTTACATTAATGCGTAAACGTGTAGTGCTAATGTTTCGTAGCAAATATGTCGCTTTTAGGGCAAGTGCACCTGCCCCCCCCCCCCCCAGGATTTCGAAGTTTAGTGGAATAGTTGAAAAAACTTCACCTATTTCTCTTTCGATTTAGAGTGTAAAGGTACATAGAGGATTCTAATCTGTGTAGGTATTTTAAACAGCACATACCATCCTATTTAATACCGGCTGCCTTTCCTAAAGTGGGAGAATATTGTGACAGGGGCGACCAACCGTAGCCTACAGGCGGCGAATCTTTAAATCCGGCACTGCAGTTGCTGGATGCATAGAAGCTGGAGCGTCAAATCCGGAACAGCTAGTCTTGACGACTTGCATTACTTTTCCAAGCAAGGTCAAGGCCAAAATATGGTAAGCACTATACACAACTCAATTAGTATTAAGTGGCAACTGAACAAACCAACCTGAAAGGTCTGTTTGTGATAGCTATGAGAAAAAGGTCAGACCTTTATTTCGAATGCCAATTTATAGACAATGGTCAGGCAACATATTTGCTTGATGACATTTTAATAATTATATAACTTTTTTGATAGTGTTTATAGCTCTGTAATTAGTTAACTAGTTTTCATTAATCTCCCCTCTTCGTGAATTAGAGTACAATCTAGTAATTTGAAATAACTAGGAATGTTTTTGAAACACTAAATTTTACCATTTGTCCCTTAACAAAAGGATTTCTCCAAGCTGCTATCTTAACCCTAAAAATGAGTATAGTATTAACTGAACAACAAATGCCATTGAATTCTTAATTATCTTAAAATGACAAACTGAACAAAACTGACAGACAGTTTTAAAATAAAAACTTCACAATAATCACATTTTAACCTCTTAAAACCCGGAGTTCTTTTTCGGGGACATTTTTCAAAACCTCCCCAAAACAATTAACCAAGTTAATTAGTTTTGAAATTGACCTGGTGCGAAAGATTCGAAAATTAGTTTTCAGGCAGCAATATTTTATTCCTTTTAAAATATATTAAAAAAAGTAATTTCTTTTTTAAAAAAAGGAAGTTGAACGAGGGCCCATGCGACATTGGCGTTCATAAAATAATAACTTTCATAGCACATATAATTTGTATTTTTAGAACTTAAGGCATGTCACAGTAACTATTAATCATTTTTTAAAAATTTACTCAGCAAAACATACTTTTTAGTATTATGCATGAAAAGTATGTTCAGATGAAGATACGTGCTGAGATCGTAAGAGGTTAAAAAATAATGGGAAAACGAAAACTTATTTGCCTGCTCTTTTCGTTAAAATTTGATGAAAAACAAACAGCGACAATAGTACATGGCTCGTCAGATATTAACTAGGAAAAACCAAAAACTGGGTTAATTTAGATTTTATTTACTTACCTATTTTGATTATATGCTTCTTTCCACAAATATTTCTAAGACAGTTTTTAATTTTCTATATTCATTAAATAATTCAAAAAAAATTTGAAGCAGAAAACGTGGTATGAATTCCGACGTCATCAGCCATTTTGTAATAACAAAACAGATGGCGAAACTGGTGACGTATTAAGAAGCTGCACTCTGATTGGTTATTCATCTTTCCCATCGAGGTTACCCTCCAGCAAAAGTTCCTTTATAGTGTAAATCTCCTTTTCCTCTGACATAAGACGGATTTAGTTCTTATATCTTCACTATTATATATGAAATTATATGTCTGCAGTAAAGTGTGGTTTTAAAAACTCCTCGATATATAAATGGCAGTTTGAAAATGACTTTCACTCTTCGATTAATTCGAACGATAAGTGATCTTTTACCATGTGACATTTATCTACCAATCGATTTTTCTTTCCAACATATCCCAAGATCGGAATGAAGCCCATTAAGTATTAAACGATAAATAAAACATCATTATTCGGCAAAAAGTACGTACAATAATAACTGTAATAATATTTCCGATTTCTCTCTTCATTTGTATATGTGATTGCTCGAAAGGTCATTTTTGACCAATTTACTTGACCAGGGTCCGAAATAACGGAACCAGTCAATACCAGTTAGCTAAACCTGAGACTCCTTCAATCAAAATTTTTCATTTGTAGTGCTGCCATCTATATAAATTGCCTAATACTATTCATTTGACTAAAATACTTTTTGATTTCTGAAAATACATTTTGATGTAGAGATATTTAATCAGGGCCACCTTTAGGGCTAGGTACTTCCAAAGGTGCTTTCGCACAGAATCTTGCATTTTGTAAGAGGCCTTTAGATACCTTCCAAACACATAAAGTGTTCTTTTTAAAATATTTTATTGTGATTTGTCATTTTATTAATGGAATTTTAGGAGTTAACATTTGTTAATGTTTAATGGAACATTTGTAACAACATAATGGAACATTTGTTAATTTTAAAAGTTAACATTTGCATCTAGAGGCCTCTTAAAAAGTGCAACATGATCAAATTAAAATAAATTTATCATGTTCCACTTACTAAAAACATATTGAAAAGCCTTTCTACTTTAATATTTTAAGATATATACAGAAAATATTACACCCAGGAAGACTTGTAGATGGGTTCAAATATATTTCCCTTATATACTTTCACTTCCAACTCCTGAAAATCAGCAACAAAAGGGCCACATGAGACCTCTCTTACACTTCAAAGGGTTCTTGATTTTTTTAGCAACAATATATTTTTTTTAATTACGAACCATTAACACTGGAGCAATTACATGTCTATCAGTAAATGGCAACTACATTCTCTTCATACAAACCTCGAGTTTAAAATAAAATAACTCAAAACACTGTCACTCATAGAGTTGTTTCACTGTTTAATTCCAATTTGGAACTTTACTCTCCCCCATGGATGATAAATATTTTAATTTAAATGTTCTATAATTTTAAAAAAATCTTAACATTGTAAACTGCAATCAAAACCTTTGTCAAGCTCTTATTCTTATTTAATAGTAATTTAATGGGGAATAAATATTTAAAAAAAAACTTTAAATAAATTTTAAAGGTATTTATTTTACTTTTTTAAAAAAAAATTGGAAAAACCTTATATTCACATACTTTATATCTTAAATAGCTACATATTTTAGCAATTAAATTTCATTCAGTGCATATATTTCTTCAACTTGATATTTTCAAATTGCAACTTTTTAAAATGTTTCTTAAATTATACTTATAGTAATATGTAAAAGGATATGCTCAAGAAGAAAGCACAAAAATTAAAGATTTTAAAAGAAAAGTCGTTCCTTTCTTTCAAAAATAAAAACCCAAAATTGTACAGAAATAAAGAGGTGGAATTTTTTTAAATAAAATAGGTTTCGTGCAAATTCATGAGGACAAAAAAAATACATGACCCGGACGTGATTTGAACACGCAACCTTCTGATCTGGAGTCAGACGCGCTACCGTTGCGCCACCAGGCCTTGATAAGTACAGTGTAATAGTATTATATAAATACGAGTTATTGACTAATATATTTGTTGAAATTTATTGCGCATTTTACACTTACTTCACAAAATGAGACTTAAAAAATTTTGGTTGCTTCATAAACATATAAAATATCATAATCAGGGAAAATTTACACTTATGATAAATTTTCTTCTCTCTCTCTTTTTACAGATAATCGTAAAAAATCTTGAATATATTTATTTATATCCCCTAGTTTAACATTTTTATGTAAAATAAATTTGTTTTTCAATCAAATCCAACTATTTAAGAATTCCCAAAGTCGAAAGTCCCAGATTGACCAGGCTCCCAGGATTGACAAGCCATTTATTTATAAACAAAAACTTAGCTTCCCAGAATGGCAACACTTTGATAGTAAATATGGCATTTGACTTGAGCAGAAATTATGGACTGGTTGCGAAGAGTAGGAAGCAGTAATGCTGAAAGTTAAAACAAGTTAAGAAAAAGAAAACAATTTATGATAAACGCGACAGTAGTTGGTATGAAAAGAAGAATATCTCTACTAACACCGGTAGGTCAAGTTTAACGAGATATTTATGGATGACGATGTGCGAAGATTGTCATTAGAGTTTACTTTTGAATTTTCTTAGCGATGTCAAGTTGGTGAGTTCATCTTTAGTTTTGATATCGATAACCGACATGTCTGTGATTTTTCGATTCAGTAATGTTAACTTTTGATGTATAATTTAGTTTTTATAATGTTTATTATCTTAATTGTTTCTGTGATGAGGATTCTTAAACAATTTTGATCGTTGTTACTATCAGCTTGTCATTGATGTAAATACTTCAAGAGATGTGTTTGTTTACTGGCAATGACTTTGTTTATAGTAAATAGCTTTGTCCGATATGCATTTTGAAATCAACTGACACACTTTCGTCCGTTATTAGTGTTATATTTTACAATCATTGTTGCCAAAAAAAATACTATTTTATATTAATATATATTAGTGATATACTTTTTTTTAGTAACTAACCTATGTATAGGCATATCCTTTTTTTGTTTTTTCCAAACCGATTTCCAATTATTTATTAACCTAACTAAAGAGTATGGAAAAGAGCAAAAATAAATGGTTGTTCCCTTTGAATATTTTTTTTATATATAAAAATCCCATATTGGTCTAGAATATCAAAATTAGACATATATTTAACAAGATGGTCTCAAAATCTTTATTTATAAAATAGAAATATTATAATTTTATTTAGAAATTCTTGGTGCTTAAAATTACAGTAAAATAGACAGTTCTAATGCTCAGAAGGTTAAGGGAAGTCCTCCGAATTTTATGATTCCTTAGATTTTTTAAAGGAATGATGAAAAAATTTCATAAACACATTGGAAGAAAATAAATTTCCAGAAAATTTAATTAAACAGTAGTAAACTAGATGTTAGGTTGAAACTGACCTACATCATTGCTATAAAATGCAGCAACCCGATAGAGGCTAAGGTATTGTAAATAATATTGACATGCTAATAAAATTTTTTTATTCAAAGCTTTATATCAAATCATTTCGGTGTATAACAAAGCTGTTGTGAAATTACACGTACTTTTCATGATAAACTTGCACTCCATACAAATTTAATAGCCTTGTAAAAAAAACGTATCTTCTCTATGCAAATGCTTTGATAACTTTATTGAAAAAAAAACAATACCAATTTTAATTGTTTTTCCATTTTAATGGTTCATTTTAAAATAATTATATGTACACATATATATGAACTATTAAAGAACAGTATTGCAGAATAGAAACAGCACTGCAGCTTTCTTTTGAATACCGAGAACAAGCAAAGATTAACTTCCACTAGTTCTACAAATCTGTTCATAAACTAAAAAAAGAAATTACTTACTGTTACCCTTAAATATACATAAATATGTTAACATTCTTTCACAATGCTTAAGGAAGCTTCGTCACATCTCGCTCATTCTTTGCTTTGTCGTTCCAGCATCAGTGAACTAGAAGATGCTAAGCCGCGCAAGATGGACTTGTCCCGCAACCGTGGCGCCCCCTTGTGTGCCCCCGCAGAAGCGACATGCGGAGAGAAGCCCCCTTACAAGAACCCACAGCACACCCAGAAGGCATTCGAAGTCATGAACATTCTCAGGAAGTATGCCCTCGCCTTTCAACTTGGTTTCGATTTACTCCTCTAACCTCTTGTGACCTGGTGTCCCCATTTATGGACATTTTTTTAAACCTCCCCACAAACAATTAACACATTAATGAGCTCCGAAATTGACCTGGTCCGATTGAATATCCAAATATCAGTTGTCACCCTTTGATTACAGGTATCAGTCATTTATTTCTGTGAAAAAAATATTAAATTGAACAAAGGTCAATACGATATTAGAGTTCATAATAAAAATTTAACTTTTTTTTCAAAAATATCTTTTAGTATAGTAAATTTTAAAGACATTTTGCATTAAAAACAATGTTAAAATAATCTGTTAACTGCAAATAAGTGATACAGCTTTTTGTTGAATTTTCTGGTTGTATTATTTGCATCCAGAAAAAGACCTACGTCCGTATTTATCCCAAATGTTATTTGCACAGGATTTATTCCAACGTTCCTTAAAGCTCCGGTTTTTAAGAACACGAAATCGTCCGCTGAGCTATGCTTCTGAATTTCCCGCTTCAGTATTGTCCCTCATTGTAAAGTGACTACTACGTCATAAATAACATTTATGTTCTAAAGAATCAGTCGCTGTTTGATTAGAATGTCCAAAACATGTGAAATTGCTGATTTATGTACCTACTTGTTTGGAAGAGTTGGCAGTAGTTTTTGCTCAATATGCTTGCTCTAGATGAGGAGGCATTACAAGACATGAATTCTAACAAACCACCCAAATATTGATAGAGCGCTGATGTCGCCCAACAGGTGGTTTTTTAGCACCTTGACTTGTGTCTTTATTCCTTACAAACTTTAGCTTTAAGGCTGATGCCTTGCAAAAATTATCATTCTGTAGTAACATAAGTCACGTATAATAGTTAATGGAGAGTTTAAAAAAAGTTATTTTCAATACAATTTTTAACTTCAAATTAAAATTAATTTGCTTAATAGTTGATCGATACTTATTGCAACAAATTTATGTTTTATTTAATTTTTTTTTACATGTAAACTTTTTTAGATTGACCTACACTTCCTTAATCTTCAGTTACATGAAGCTGTAAATGTTCTTTAAACCTTAAAAAAAAGCCATTTGTTTTAGCTTAAAAATGCTGGGTGGGGTTTTACTGTATGACCTTACAACTCCTTAAATGGCCTTTTTTTTCTGCGTCAAAAATGTTATTTTAAGATGTACACAAGCAGATTTTTTTTTAAAGTTCTCTTTATACTGAAGCTAAGATAAAAAGATTAATTTTGCTCAATATCCTCCAATTTTGCATATTATATTTGTGCAAAAATCTAAGCATGTGTTATTTTCGAGGGCTGGGGAGCCCAGTCGGTTAAGCACTCGCTTAGCATGCATAAGGT
This sequence comes from Hylyphantes graminicola, assembly GCA_023701765.1. Taxonomy (NCBI): domain Eukaryota; kingdom Metazoa; phylum Arthropoda; class Arachnida; order Araneae; family Linyphiidae; genus Hylyphantes; species Hylyphantes graminicola. The sequence continues at coordinate 76,255,867 of CM043113.1, read as the reverse complement.
CCCAGGATCAGGTCTGGGCATCGCCAAAATAGCTGCCGATCTATAAACGGCCCGTGCAGCCAAAACTATCCGACAAATAATACCCCGTGTGGCGTGTAAGGGAGTGCACGTTAAATATGCTGCAAAGTCCTAATGCTGCGTACGATGTCGCCCTCAACAGTTGCTTTGGGTGCCTATTTAGGTGTTGGCTAGTCACCTGACTGTGGTTCTAAAAATACGACGCCCGTCACCAACAGCCCTTTTGTAGCTCTAGTGCGACCATTATTCAAACCTAACCTAACCATGTGTTATTTTCAGACAAAACCTTCTGTGTGATGTGACGTTGGTTGCCGACAGTGTCGAGATCCCGGCCCACAAAATGGTCCTGGCGTCTTGTAGTCCTTACTTCTATGCAATGTTCACCAGCTTCACCGAGAGCAAGGCAGAGAAGATCACCATACAGGGAGTGGACGGACAAGCTTTGCAGCTATTGGTCGACTATGTTTATTCATCTGAAATTCAAGTAACTGAAGATAATGTACAGGTATTGGAAAATTTATAATTACCCTATTTTAGTTGGATCTAATCCTAATACAAATTTTGTTTAACGTTTTTTGAGTACAACTAGAGCCTATAACTTGGTTTGTATTGCAATTGCATTGTTAATGTGAATAAAGATTTTAAATGTAACTAACTTATGAATTGTATTTAAAATAATTTTGCACAAGTTTCTGTAAGAAATTCAATTTAACGAGAGTTTTATATGTAATTTTACTACATATATACGTATTAGCTTTTTCTCAAATAGCGTTTAATAGCTCTAGTATGAAATTAAATCAAACCTAAGTGGCGTTTCAAATTAAATAACATCATATTTTAATTATACCTAGAGAAGCAATTTTTGGTTTAATTAAGTGTATAAAGAGACAAAATGTGTAAAAAAATACAACTTGATTTACCATAGAATGGCCAGTCTTTTGTTAAAGTTCTAAATTTAAAGGTTTGGCTGAAGCTTCCACTAGGGATGGATTGATTACCTTTTGTAAAAGTAGGCAGTAGTAATACAGGCCCTGTAGCTTTGAAGTAGCCTCCTTGGAACTTGCTGAAAAATTGTTGGTAATAATTTAGTGAGATTGGAAATGCCATTGGTAAAAGATGTAGGCATAAAACCGCTCTTGTGGAATGTCTTGAAAAGCTGTCATAGTTATAATTCACAGTAATAGCTTGAATATGTATAGTGAACAGAACTATCAAAGATTTTATCACCTGAACTTTCAATCAAGTCCTGAGAAGAAGGCTGGACAGAATAACTTTACTTGAAACATGTCCATTATTTGTCAAGTATTAAATGAAGTTTCTGTAAGTAATGACAACTGAGTAAAAGTATTTTCATTTTTAATTTATGTTGATTTCTTCAGCTGATGGCAACACATGTAAAAAGAAAATAATCATATTTGGGCGAAGGTGGTGTATTTTCTTTAGATAATTCTATTTTTCAACAAAAGCAGAACATTTTGTAACCCAAAATTTTAAAATTCATATCTTAGCTATGGACTACTTTACTTTAACCAATGCCTGTCGTTGGCGGTTGAGCCATTAGACGGCGAGCCTCCCAGTATCGAGAAATCAAGTCTGGAGGGAGGTGTTGAAGTCCAATACACAACAACAGATGGCCCACAATCAGACGTGCAGAGCGGGCAAATGTCCATGTCGGTCACACCAATGCGATGGAGACGGGCCTGCAGATAATCGTGTGCAGTGGCCATGTGAAAGCGGTTGACTGCAGCACTCTTTTCCAGATTGTGGGGGATGAAGCCGGGTACCATTATATCCCGCCATTGCTTGCTGGAGCAGAGGCTCTTGAAATAGGCGACGACATGTTTGGAAATTTTGGCATTGATAATGCACCGCCAGCAGCGTTTGGGGAATTACTGGTGGTTCGGCCTCTGCCCCCTTCTTGGCCAATTCATCTGCTTTCTCACTACCATCAATACCGACTTAGCTGGGAACCCATTGCAAAGTAACCTTAACCTTAGCTATGAACTACACGTTTGTGCCAAGTTCTGAGTCAGACAGATGTCATAGTTAAAGAGTCTATAGGGAACACACATACGACGTTTCATACATTACATTTTACTTATGTGTTGCTTTATTCCTTCAGGTCCTGCTTCCTGCGGCCCACCTGCTGCAGCTGACGGACGTGCGTGACGCGTGCTGCGAGTTCCTTCAGGGCCAGCTGCACCCCTCCAACTGCCTGGGCATACGCGCATTCGCAGACCTGCACGGATGCCTGGAGCTGCTACTGTTTGCGGACTGCTACACAGAGCAGCACTTTGTGTGAGTGCCCTAGGACACAGTTTTGTGTGGGCTCAACCCATGGATATCATTAAAAGTATTAGATAATCGAATCATGTGACGTCCAATGCTAACGACGAGACACGTATGGAGACCAGTATTTAAGGGCAAAAGCGTCAGTGTTGCCACCATTTTAAAGGGAAAATATACTATGGTGTCATCAAAAAATAACATTTAATTCTAAAATTAAAAAGACTAGATAAAGGTTTCAAGTCACTAAAAAGAGTCCATAATGCAGCTAGTATTTTGATGGTATTTTTTTGTTGTAATTTTAGTATTAACAGGTATTTTTTCGTTGACCCGTAGTATTTTCTCCTTGAAAATGTGGCAGCACTGACATTTTTGCCCTTAAATTATGGCCTCCATGCATGTTCCGTCATTAGCATTGGAGGTCACATGATCCACCGATCTAATACTTTTACTATGATATATCTGTATCTATGGGTTATCCCATTGTAAACTCTGACTGATTCCACTCACTCAAAGTGCTGCTCTGTGTAGCAGTCAGCCCTAGGACACAGTTTTCAATGGTTTAAGGGTTTTTAACTGATCTTTTAAAATGTCTAAGAGGACCAGCATAAATTGTTTTGGGTGAGAGGAAATAGCTGAGCTAAATATCACCAAATCTGACATGGGGGGGGGGGGGGGGAACAAGGAGTCACATTAAATATCATGTCAATGGACAATGCAAGTTTGAGGTTGGGTATCGATTAGTAAATGTTTTGAAGTTTTCCAAGTATCAAGCATCTAAATGTAAACTTTCAAAATACATATTTTGAAAAGTGTCATGTGAGATTACAGGAAGTGGGGAGGTAGACCCAACAGCCAAATATCACTGGGGAAGCTGAACTACATAACAGCTAAGCTTTGTGCTCAAAATATGCCTTGTACTGTAGAATTTTCGGTTCCTAGACTATTTTTTAATAACACTTTTACTAAGTTAATTTAAGTTAATTTAGTATATTGGATATAAGAACAACACAAAAGAGTTATTTAAGAATTTTTGAAAAGATACCAGTTTAACCATCCCCACCCCTTTTTTGTTTTCAAAATACCTGTTTGGTGTATACTGATACAAACTACCATGCTGATTTTGGAGAAAATGTTGTTATTGAGTTAATGCTTTGTGTCTGGTTATCGGTTTACAATGCTGTCTAACTACCTGTAATTGCCCATAATCCTTGTTAAGTCTTATTGAGCCAGCCTTGTTTTTGTTCAAAAACTGTAAGTAAATAAATGAGCTAGTTGACTATCCATTTCAACTTCTTGGTAATGTTATGTTGAACTATGTTATTATTGTTATACATAAAATTGTTTATTGTTTTATATAAAAATAGCATAGGACTTGAAGTTACTGAAAGGGTACTTGTCCATAGTAACTAAGTATGTAGGTTATAAATCTTCCTTTATAGTAATTTCGAGTTCTTTTCTTACAGGCCTCAGTATAATTAGCCATCACTTTCAAAAAATAATAATTATAAAAATAAACATACTAATTATTTATACTTGTTAAATTGTTTGTGTAGTTCAAATTTTACTTTTCAATTTCCTATTTGCAGGGAGGTTGTAGAAAGTGAAGAGTTTCTTGCTCTTTCTCCAACCCAAGTCTGCAAATTGATATCCAGTGACAAACTCGCTGTTCCTTCTGAAGAAAAGGTATTGGCATTTGTCGTTTGAATTAAAAAATATATTTTGCTGTAATTGCATTAACTTTTGTCCTTATGTAGCTACAGTAACGACAGCCCACTTTGCTTACATACATAAGGTAACATTCTGTTTGGACATTGTTCCCCCAAATTTAACTTAATGTGTTGATAGAAAATAAGGGGATATCAGGATGATAAAAATCTTTGATTCAACGTGGCAATTAATAGGAATAACTTGTTGGCAAAGCTACTTGAATAATAAAGTGCTCCTAGTCAGTAGGGTTGGGATCATCCTTTAAAGTCTGGCATTTAAGATTGTAAAGTAACATTTGGTTTAGTCATTGCTCCCCTAAATTGAACTAAATGTGTTTATAAAAAATAAGGGCAATATCATTATGATAAAAATATTTGATTTAACGTGGAAATTGATAGGAATAACTTGTTGACAAAGCTACTTGAATAATAAAGTGTTCATAGTCAGTAGGGTGGTTGGGATCATCTTTTAAAAGCTGTCATTTAAGTATCAGCTATTAACGGATTCTTTTGACCCTCTGAGAAATAAGAAAATTGGCTAAAGTGTAAACTTTTTTTCACTGCATTAGATTTAAATTAAAAAAAATAATTTCTTAATTTATTTTTTAACCAGCGGGTGACCGAGCTCTGCTCGGAGAAAATAGTATCGAAGCTAACTCGAAGATTTAAATTTTCAATTGTGATTTATCAAAACAATCATACCATAAGAAAATTTGTGAAACCATTGGTGAAAAGATAACCGGTTAAAGTTAATGTGACCAGATTTTCAAAATCAAAAAATCAAAAAGTGGGACACTCCATCACCCCCCCCCCCGGTGTATTTTTTAAGTATTTTTTTAAGCACATAATAGTCCCTTCACACAATGACACACTTGGTATAAGAAAGATAAGGAAGGCGCGTTCAACAGCAGAAGTGGCTCCAGGCAAACAGAAACCATACTCCACCAATTTGTTGATGACTTTAGCTTCATTTAACAATTTCTAAAGACGTCATAGCGTTTTACAACGATTATTCATAAAAAAAAAGTCTATTTTATTTACAATTTCCTCATTTTTCGGGACTTTGCGGGACTTTTACAAAAAAGCGGGACTGTCCAGCCAAAAGCGGGACGTCTGGTCACATTAGTTAAAGTGCACCATTGTAAACAAAGTTAGAGTTTGGACAGGGAACTATTCTATACAAAGGTAAAGTTTTAAAAGTCATAGGAAATGAAATGTAATTGATAATTGGCGTTTCGTTGAAAAGCAACAAAAATGTCGAAATGTGGTAAACATTAAATTTCATACTTCATTCAACTCGATAGGTATAGCAACCATACGTTAAATTTTCAAGATCGCCAAAAATCGCCAATGAACAGAATAGAACTAAAATCGTCTGCTGATTGGAACTAAAAAAATATTCATGTTACCATTTCTGTAAAACTCAATAAAGTTTAAAGCAAGGTTGAATTTATTTAAATTTGAAAAATTAAAATCTTAACTAAACATTTATAGCTTAAGCAGAGGCTTATAGCTTTAGCAGATGGCATCACGAAAGTAGCCATTATGGCGAACTAATGAAGTTTGAAAATATCCTATCTGTAACTCCGAACTGCTTGACCGTAGCGCTTCAAAACCTGTTCCAATCGATTCGTCGTGGCCAAAAACCCCAGACCCCTAAGTTTACCGGAGTTTATTAATTCTGGGGCGATTTTCGATTTGGGTCCAATTCCTCGTATTATAGTATAAGATATATAATTCTTTAGTAGTTGGTTTGATATCAATGGCTCTCCTTCATGCTTTAAAAAATTTTTTAATTTAATAAAATTATTTATACTTTATCATTTTTTTAAAATTATATGTTGCAGGAAAACCTGAGAGCTAGGTAACGGGTTTATACATCTGCATCCCTTAGAAAGATAAACTTTATAATACTAGATTGTGCAGTATAACATGCTTAAATAGAAATTTTTTTTAATTGTGCAATTCTTAGATTTATCATTTTATCCATAATGTCTTTTATATTATAATCATTTCAAATTTATTGGATTTAGATGTTAGTCATTCTATTATCAAGTAAACAATATGAAGGGTGTAGTCAATGCCGTCTTTACCATAAGGGCACACGGGGCCCGTGCCCAGGGCCCCCATTCTCAGGGGGCCCCGAAGGAACGACAATTTCTCTCGCACATTTATTCTCAAAACATATTTATCGGGCACATTACATTTTCTTCACAAAACAGTAATCTTATCATAAGGTATTTTTACAAGGCATAAACTACGCCATTATATCGATAACTGCACCTATTCCTACTGTACTAATTAGTAATATTTCCAATCACATCCTACCTAATTTACAAAGTACGCCATCTAGAGATTACTCACACGCAATCACTCCGATTCCAAAGTCAAGCTGCACCGCCGAACAAGAACCAAAATAAATGTTGACATTGTTTCTGGTTGAATTGTACAATTTTTTCTCAGTTTCGACAAATCGATGGAAAGTGTTGACGGATCGTTTAGGTGCAAATAGAGTCCTGGAGTCTCTTTCGGAAACTAGATTGTCTGCAAGCGCCAATGCTATCAATGCTCTTCAAAATGGTAAATTAGAAATTTTTGAAGCATTGTCTTTAATTGCAAGTGACATCAATCAACCAGGAGACACTAGAAAGGAAGCCTAGAAAAAAAAAAGGAAACCATGGTCGTTGTAAGGAAACTTTACGAGTCTCTGATCAGTTATGTCAATACCGCAGGCAATAATTTTGATCAGTACGAAACGGCTGCTAAAGATAAAAATCCATATGCTGACTACAAAGATACATTTTGAAAGAAAAAGATTTCGCTCCTCAGCACACGTATCACTTTTTTTTAAGGATCTTTAGAGACTGCACTGTTGAGAGGCAAGGAGAAGTTTCGTGTAGATAGTTTCATTTACATAATTGACAAATTAAATACACATTTAAAGAAACGTCCGGCAGCATACCAAGATATTGATAGTCGATTTAGTTTTCTTTAAGTTAGTTTTCTTTCAGTTAACAACAATTGAATCTGGTGAGTTGACCAAAAAAATGCAAAGAATTTGCAGAGTTTTATCATGAAAAAATTAATGCAGATGACATTAAAACAGAATGTTTTCATTTAAGCTAATATTTAAAAAACATATCAAAGCAATAAGCGGATTTAAATGTCTCAACCTTACATAACCTAATAAAATCAGATAAATTCGAAGAAACTTTTCCAAACATAGAAATTGCTACAACAGCAGCTTTCGCAGCTTAAGAGAATAAACAACAGCAGCTTTCGCAGCTTAAGAGAATAAAAAAATTAATTGCAAACAGCAATGGTACAAGAACGGCTGAGTAATTTGTCAATTATGTGCATAGAAAATGATATCCTTAGAAAAATTGACTTTGATGATATAATAAAAGATTTTGCTCAACAGAAATCCCGAAAGAAACCGTAATCGTAATAAAAAAAACAGCACCATTCTAGCATCATTAATGACATATTATTCATACTGTATTTGATTACCTATAATAAATGGTCATCCTCAGTAAAAAATGTTATAAGCTTTTTGTACTGTCCAAAAGGGCCCCAAATTATTGTGTGCCCAAGGGCCCCAGCCTGGTTTAAGACGGCCCTGGGTGTAGTTGCAAAACTCGCATTCTCCAAAGTATAACTAAGGTATAGGGTCTGTTCACTGGCCAATTTCAATTGGTCTATCGTAAGTTGAATTGGACAAAGTTGCCAATGAACAGGACGGATCCTATATCATACTTCCATTTGGAGAATGTGAATCGTGCAGCCATGACTCGTGCGTTTGGAAATTGCATTTCATAAATATTGTTCTATTGGTCTTTTTTGAAGTTCTTATTGAAAAAAAAGGCCTTGAGCATTTAGTTGTATTCTAACCCTCTAAGGGTTACATAGGTCATTCACCTGACTTCCAGGTTTTTCAGACAATTTGTTTGTCATTTAGACACAATATGGGAATTTTAAGGTAACCAATCCAATACCCCCATGTAAATCTATTCTAATTTAAATCAAACCTCCCTCCTGTACTTAAAGAGCTACAGGACTGTTTTGATCCTGGCACCTCTTGCATGCTTGCCCAATACTGAACTTACTAACTAACTCCCTGGCACTACAGTCCATGCTGAACCATGGCCTCTCTTACAATACGACTCCAAAGACGCCTGTCTCTAGTCTTCGCTTTCCAGTTCTTAATTTTCATGTCCTTTAGATCTCTTTCCCCGCCATCTATCCATCTTTTTCTTGGTCTTCCTCTTTTCTCTCCATATGTCCCAGCCATTGAATTCTCCTAGTTTATATGATGTTAATAATGTCTTTCTCCTCAAATAGTTTAGCCACTTTAAAATTGTAATGCCTTCTCCAAACATCACCTTCTTTGATTGGTTCAAATATGGCAGACTAAACTTAATTCGAATACTTGCCCCTGAGGTGAGGTGACTGGTGTTGTTGTAGAGGAAATAAGTTGAAGATGATCAGTAGGTTTTAAAGACATTTAATTAACGACCACTGCACTAAGCTACATAACAGATAACAAGTAAATTTGGATCAAATGACAGTTCCTTTTGGCCTGAGCGATGGAGCTAAAGTGATGTCTTGTTCGGTTTGAATCTTACTGGAAATGAATTTGTTTCGCCTTTATGATGCAGGGATTGGTTAAAAGCACATATAAGAATTAATATTATTGGGTGAGAAAATTGATTGACAGAACTTTAGTTTTAGTTCGTAATTTTGAAAGATTCGGGTGCAAAGATAAGTACCTTTTGCAAAGGTTTTACTTCCCGAATTGGGGCTCAAAGTGGGTTGCCGAAACAAAGAAAGTTAATAGAAATTTAATTAAATGAGATTCACCACACCCCAATACTCAAACGCAATGTAATGATAAACTACAATATGAGTATCAGAGTGCAACCAGTTCCTTCCAACCCTCGTGTACCTCTAATCAAAGTTAAAACAAACCTTCCTTCCTCCCCAGGTGTTTGAGGCCGTGATGTCCTGGGTGACCAATGACCTCCCCAACCGTCAGGACCACCTCGCCCTGCTGATGGAGCACGTGCGGCTGCCCCTCCTCTCCCAGGAGTACCTGGTGCAGAGGGTGGAGGAGGAGCCCCTCCTCAAGTCCAACCACCTCTGCAAGGACTTCCTCATCGAGGCCATGAAGTACCACCTCCTCAAGGGGGAGCAGAAGACCCTGTACAAGACACCCAGGACCAAGCCACGCACGCCCATCGGGAGGCCCAAGGTGAGTGGATAAATAAAGTGTCTTACAAATCTGGAAGCTACCAAAATGTTTGGTAATTACTATAACCATTATGTTATTTTGAATAGTCACCATTTTAACCTTAAGTTCCAATGGAGTTGCACTGAATAGCATTTTTATGTTGTTTTAAACTTCCATATCAAGAAACTGGCCAACTCCTTTGCCAAGCTTTTAACCAGTTTGTACCTAACTATAATAGTTATTGCTCAACAGCACCTCAGCCAAACTGCAAAGAAAGCTAATATTCGTTTGGTCTATTTGCCGAATAAAAACTATTTGTTATAATTGTTTTAAAATACTTTACAATGTATACAAAATTTTACAAATACTACTAAATGTATTATGTTTTAAAACACTACAGAAGATCAAATCTTAATTCCATAGACCTCAACTGAGCTTCTATGGAAGGGTTTAGCGTAAAATGTAGTTCAGACAATCCTGAGGTCTATGGAATTAAGATTTGATCTTCTGTAGTGTTTTAAAACATAATACATTTAGTAGTATTTGTAAAATTTTGTATACATTGTAAAGCATTTTAAATCAATTTTAACAAATGGTTTTTGTTCGGCAAATAGACCAAAAGTTAATAAACTTAAAATTTTGAAACTTGAAAAAGTCAATAAACTTAAAATTTTGCTAATTATGCAGATTATCACATAGAACTCTTATTTTCACTCAACAAACTATGTGAAAAGAGAAAAAAATTAAACACAACAGTTGGAGCATTGGACAGAGGGGAAATCCTAGCCACTCTAATTTTCGTTTCATATATTCTTGTCTGTCTATTGCTTTATATGTTTTCACCAATTCCACAAACTCCAAAAAACCAGAAAAATTCCACATATCTGGATGAAGTTTTTACATTGTGGAAAATAGTTATTTTAAAGGAAGCAAAAGTTGATCTTTCACTATTTAGCAAACCTTTTTTTCTTAGTGTACATTAGAAAAACCAAAATAGACATACCATTTGCAAATAGCAAGTGTTACTTTAAAACAAGTACAGTAAACTCCCGATTATCCGCGAAATTGGGTGGCGCGGCTTCCGCGGATAAGCGAATTCGCGGATAATCCGCAAAAATGAAGAAAATGCCTATGAACAAAATTTCTTCAGGGTTTTATTAAAGTAAATTACAGCAATCGAATATAGAAAGTACAAATTTACTTACTTCAAAATGTCTATTGCTGTCGTTTCTTCTATGCCACACTGCAAGCACATTTGATTCGTAGAAGATCCGTTTTCTAACTTTTTAATGAGGTGTAGCTCGTCTTGAATTGTCAAGACAACTTTTTTTTTAGTTTCTCACGCATTTGGCTGGTATCAAAATCACATAATGCAATTCAATTAAAATAGTGGGCAGTCTATTTTCATCTGACGCTTTTTGACAAAAACCTGTTCGTGATGTGCACCTGGCCGAACACCAGGTTTCCTATAATGCACTCGTTGTTCTTGTTAAATGTATTCGTCGTTCTAGAAAGGAATTCGTTGTTCTTTTGGAATGCATTCCTTCAAAAAGCTTTGAAACAAATTAAAATTCATTTATCGCGTGTTTTTTTTTAAAATTATATTTGGACTGAAAAATGGGAAAAAGTGTCCCGTAAAAAAAAATAATAATAAAGTGTAAAATGGAAAATAATCCGCAAAGCGGATAATCCACCCGCGGATAATCAGGAGTTTACTGTATATAACCTCAGCAATTATAGTTTTTACCCCTGAAAACACTTTAAAAAAATTCTTTCATTTTTGAAACAAATCCATTTAAATTTTGTTATCCCATTCTAGATCCTCCTTGTGGCTGGTGGACAAGCCCCTAAAGCCATCCGCAGTGTTGAATGCTATGACTTCAAGGAAGAGCGTTGGTACCAACTGGCCGAACTGCCCACCAGACGGTGTCGGGCTGGACTGGCTGTGCTCAACGGGTCTGTTTACGCTGTGGGGGGATTCAACGGGTCACTGCGGGTCAGGACGGTGGACGTGTACGATCCAGTACGAGATCAGGTTGGTTTGGGACATTTATTTGTTGATTTTTTGTTCTATGTATTGTATGTTAGAGCCATGCAAACTGAGCACTTCTGTAGTGTGAGTCAGCATCAACAAGAAGTTCTAAGAATACTAAAATATCATACTTTTCCTGTTACTAAAATACTCTCTGAAACTTTTAGTTTATTCCATTATCATGTGAATAATACTAAAAGAACTTGTTGCAAAACTCACTTTTTCCAAAGTCTAAAGGGTAAAATCTGTCCCATTCATGCACTAATTTTAAGGATTATTAAATACAAAGTTTTGATTCGAATCACAGTTTATGAGTAAGTTTATGTTGATGTAGGTATTAAACTAAAAGATAAAATTTCCTCTGAAATTCAACAAATGTAGGTTGTCAAGATTGCCTGGATAAAAATTAATTTGATTTTATGATTTTAAAACATTTGTTTTGAATTTTTATTATGGGAAGTAGATTAGATTTGTTTTCACCCCCCCCCCCAAAAAAAATAAATATATATGTTAGCATAAATTAAAATTGAGTAAAACCGGGAATAATATAAACTATTTAAAAACTTTCGATCGATTTTGTATCGGAGGCAGTAAAACTTTACCAAAACAAAGCGTAATTTTCTAGTTAGAACTTTGACATGTGATTTCCATTTTAACCCTTTCAGTCCCAGTGATGCCATTTGGCATCATCACTTTCAATATTTTTTTCTCCAAATGTTTATGTCCTGTTATGGCATCAAAGCCCACATCATTCGATTTTTCACACTTTGTTCTATTGGACCATATTTTACATTAATCTCAATAAAAGTCAGAACTACTATTTTTTTTTATTTAGAAAATAGTCAACAGGCGTTTCTCCTGATTTTTGATAAGTTCACTTCAGTTCCACATATTTAAAACCCAATTTAAACTATTTTGGTTAAAATAATTACTAAAATTTTTTAATAATATGGTCAGATACCCTAAAATATATAACTCGAAGTGTTTTTGGGTTATAAATATTTTTTTTATTTTGTTGTTTTCCAATTTTGGCATTATTTCAAAAACCATATAAAAAATTAAAATGAATTTTTTTCTTATGGAACTCTTATCTTTGACCTAAAATAAGCTTATTTTGTCAATATCAGATGTTTCTGTAGTGTAGTAAATTTTTGGGACTGAAAGGGTTAAGTTACAGTCAATATGTAAACCCAGATATTTAGTACTACTTAACTAACATATTCTTATGGCATGGCAATTACAGTTTGATTCAGAACGTGAAAAGAGAGTGAAATTTAATTAATTTTTCATAGTAAATGTATTTTTACTTTGTTAAAAATTTTATTCATTTAACTGATAAAGATCAGACTTTATCCCACCCATCTGTGAACGCCAGAGGGCGCGACGAGCATCAAGTTAACTTAAAAGGAAGAAGCAAACTAACGGTAACTGTGTCGTGGGTGTTGAAGAACGTGTTGGCATAACAGTTTTCATGCAAATTACGAGGTGTTTCGTTGTCCCGCTGCGGCGCTGCCCATGATGTCATGGACTATATTTGATTCGGACAGCGTCGTAGTGGGCGTTGCTGACATAGCACCCAGTACTATTATATAAGCTTTGTCTTTAGTTAACTTGTGAGATGACTGTTTATGAAATATTCTTTGATGGTTATCAGATTATTACTCTCAAATATAAGATGAAATATTATAACTTTAAATCTCTCTGTAGCATTAATGTTTGTGATGATATTTTTATATACTTTGAAAAACGAGCTGATTTTTCTGGATCAATAAATTAAATGTGTTTGAACTATGGCTTATTTCATTCCACTGAGCGAATATAACCGAATAGAACAAAGGTGATGTGTTCTTGAGAGCAGCTTTTATAATAATTTCTGCTTCTATTATTAATATTTGAAATTAACTTAAAATGAAATTAAATTAATCTTCACCACCTTCATCGTATGGTTTTCTGAGCGAGTCATAGGTGTTTCTCACCACAATGGAATAACGAACATCTACAATAACTTTCCACAATCCCTATACCAAAAGTGAGCTTAAGTTTTCAGCAGAGAAATGTACTGAGCGGAGGAAACTGGGTAAACAACCTGGCTGGCGCCGCAATTTCGCATACTCTGATTGGCTGCTCCTTTTGACCCTGATATTTGTGCGCACTGTTACGTCAAAAACGAAGGAAAAAATAATTAAAACAACACTCTAACTGAAGCTAAACTAATAAAAATAATAAATTTATGTCCTGAAATAACAAATAAATTTGTTTATTGAATGTGAAATACCTTATTGTATTCGATTCTCGCACTCGAAAATGAGAACTATTTACCCTTTTTCTCGTAGAACATTTGTATACTGCAAACTTAAGGTCGGTTTAGGTATAGTCTACATTCAGACCCAACCAACTTCCCCCCTTTTGCAGTGGAGCCAGGCGCCGAGCATGGAGGCGCGCCGCAGCACGCTGGGGGTGGCCGTCCTCAACGCGTGCATCTTTGCGGTGGGCGGGTTCGACGGCTCCACGGGGCTCAACAGCGCCGAGTGCTACGACATCCGGGCCGAGGAGTGGAAGACCATCGCCCCCATGAGCACACGCAGGAGCAGCGTCGGGGTCGGGGTGCTCAACGGTGGGGATATGTTTACTGTTTTACCACAGATTTATGACCACGTTGTAGTTTAAGTTTGTGGTGTGGTTGCAGTTTCCACTCTCTTGCTCTTGCTGCTTCGCCTGCGGCGTTTTAAAAGTTTGAAACTTTAATTAATTTTATTATTTAATTTTAATATGAAGTAACTAGGGTTTTTTTCTAGCTCAATCGTCATTCGTTTTTTTTTGTTTCTTGCTCCAAAGTAAGACTACTATTATTTATTTGACGATTTTATTAAAGTTTTTAGTCCACTATTCATCTGCTTCTTATTATTATACTACTTATTATTATTAAGTTATTTTTCAACCACTGCTTTATAAGGAGCCGTGATTAGATTCTATTACGTATGTATTTTCTTAACCTCTTCATGGCATTCTTGGCACAGCCTACATTTCCAAGCTAATTGGTCTTGGGCAGTGATATCTTCTCAGGAAGTGGAATATCATGGTGCCCATAAGCAATGGGGGCGTGCTCAATGGTGGGCTATTTACTACTTTTAACAACTCTTAATCCATGGGATGTATACTTTTTTAACCTTGTAATATCTTACTGGGACCTAGGGCATCTGACCTACACCTCCAATTTAAATGGTCTTTGACTTGGATTGTGGTATCTTCAAGCTTAGTAGTGGAAGGCAATTGTGTCCATGAGCACCTGCAGGAGCAGCGTGGGGGTGGGCGTGCTCAACGGTGGGGATGTTTACTATCTTAATAACTCCTAATCCTATTGTTGGACATGTCATGCAATTTGTGTTGCGTCATTTGTTTCGTGACGTCACGACAGTGGGCTCGGTACGTCATGACGTCACGAGCAGTCCCGGAGTTAACAAGTAGCCCCGGAAAAGTCGGCGGTCACGTGACCATGTGTTGTCCTTTGCTCTTATACTAACTCCTTTAGTATAATAGCAAATATATCCTCCTTTGCTATTATACTAACAAGTTTTTATACTTGGGCTGTTTTTGACAACTTTTCATAATTGGGATATACTTTCTTAACTGTTAGATTGGGACTTGAAATGAATGTGCTGACATGCTCACCTAGGAAGCTTTGGATTTGGTTCAGCCTCTGTAATTGTTTCTTCTGTGGATGCAAACACTGTTTCCAAGCGTAGAATTTTTTTTCAGTGCTTCAAAATTACCTTCATTTCTCATGTAAATTGCCCTAGAATCTTATCATCTGTTATAGCAAGGTTTCATACAGGCCATTTTAAGGACATAAAAATATCTTTTGATAACACCTCACAGTCCTAGTCATTCTGCTGAAATTGCCCAGAAACCCAACTAATGCCCGACCATTTGTTTGACTGCCAAGCAATTACAGCCCCTCTTTTTGGGCTTGGCGCACCCCCACAACCACAAGACATACTTTTATAATCTCCAGGCCCATGACTGACTCTCATCATCAATGCCTTTGGCCCTATATAGAAATGACTTTACATGGATAACAACAACAGATTGTGATTTTTAAATTGTTAAGTTATGCACTAAGAGATTAAAATAAAATTTAAGTTTAATTTCATTTAAACAAGGCTAATAATATAAGACAGTTATCCATCCTTCTGCCACAGTAGGCATCAAAGTATTGATTGACTCAAAGGGTTTTGAAAAGGCAAAATAAAAGCAAGATTCAAATAGAAATTGTTATGTTAAGCATACATGACACAAAATATGGCATAGATAACCCAAAACACTCAGACCAAGAGGTTGAGAAAACTAGAAATTTCCAAGAAAATGCATGTGTCAATCTTTTCTCCACAAACAGGGCAGATGGGAGAGTCTACGTGATAGCCACGCTGCTGTGGGCAGGTAAACTGCTGTAATCCCAACAGTAAATTTAACTATTTTTGCTTACAAACAATCGTTCAGCTTACTTTCTGGCAACTTAGAGTAATTTGAGTGTTTGCAACACAATCCAAGTCAGTAATAGATTAAATGCTATTTACCATGTTAGGGTTCCCACGGGTCCTTGAAAGTCCGTAAGACGTCCTTTATTTTCAATTTCAAGGACCCTTTAATACTCCTTGATTTTGATTTTTGATAAAAAAGAACCCCTTAGTACTCCTTGATTTGACAAACAATCGTTGAAAAGTCCTTGAATTTTTTAGTTCGCAACCTTCAAATTTCGAGAAGCCATTTCTTAAAACATTGCTAAAGTTGGCTCTAAATGACGCACATAGCACTTCGGCATTTGATACAAAACATTGCTTATATACAAACACTTCTATACAACTCTGTGTTTTCTTCCGATATAGTTGCCATGGCTTTGGCGGTATTTTGAACGCTATTTTTTTTTAATGTTAGGTCGATTTTAATAGGTATAGTAATCGACACATTATGATTAAGGGTCCTTGAAAAAAAATTTGGGAGTCCTTGAAAAATCCTTAAAAACTCCTTGATTTTTATTTTGAAATAAGAGTGGGAACCCTGCGTGTTTTTAGATACTTTACCTGCCCAGGAACAGCACAAGTACTAAGATGTTTTACCTAGTAATTACCATGTTAATGCAATCTGTACCATCTTGTCCCTTCCAGGCGTGCTGTACGCGGTGGGCGGCTACGACGGCGCCAGCCGCCAGTGCCTAGGCACCGTCGAGCAGTACGACCCGGACACCGACTCGTGGCTGCCGGTGGCGGAGATGTCGGCCCGCCGCAGCGGGGCGGGAGTCGGGGTGGTGGAGGGGCTGCTGTACGCGGTGGGGGGCCACGACGGCCCGCTGGTCAGGAAGAGCGTGGAGTGCTACAACCCGGAGACGAACGCGTGGACGTCCGTGGCTGACATGATGATGTGCAGGAGGAACGCAGGTGGGGTGCCTCCTCTTTATTTTTTACAATGTGGTAACAGAACCTGGAAAATCAGGGAATTCTCAGGGAACTTTTGTTAATTCTGGAAATATCAGGGAATTCTCATGGAATTTTTCAAATTTTGCAAAATATCAGGGAATTTTTCTTATTTTCGATTACTTAAACAGCAGGTTTTGGTTCTTGTGATCACTACTAATACTAATGGACACTTGATCAAAAAAATATATATATATATATATATATATATATATATATATATTCTGGTTGATCCAGTTTGCCTGAAAGACCAATCTTGGAGGAAGGATCAATCTCTCTCGCGAATCATGTTATAAAATGATTTTCTGATCACATGATTCCTCTAAACTTATTCAGATTATCGGAAATGTTACGTAGAAAAGTTAGGTAGGCTAACCCATGATCCGGAAAGTCTTAATGTCAGGATTAAATTTTCTGTAGTGCCTAGAATTGTGTATATTGCATGTTCTCTAGGTAATAGTAAAATCAGGGAAATTTTTGTAAAAGTATCAGGGAAATCATAGAAATATCATTGAACTTTTTTTCTAGGATATTGTAACCACTCTGTTTTTAGAGAAACTGTATAGATGGCACCACCAAACAATAGTGCTTACATTTTAATCAAAGATTGGAGTAGCACATTGCTGTAACACTTACTTTTAATGAAAAATTAAGATGCTTTTCCATTACTTTCCGAAGGCTATTCACTTCATTTTCAGACTTCACTACTGACTAACTGTGTTCACTTCATTGTTGACCTGGAACTTTTTCAATTTCTCATTATTTTGAAGTTCTGGTGAAGATGGGGCTATTGTTTTTTTTTGTGTGTGTGACTTTTTAATTTAAAAACGTAACTTTAAAAACCTTAAAGGCGATCTTAGAAGATATACAAAATAAAATTGAAATTTACACACAAAGAATATATTGCTCAATAAAAATCTTGCCTGAAAAATTACTGCTAATGTAAAGAGTACAGATAATCATGAGAGATCCTGAAAGACATTAGCTTTTCTACGATGGGCCTTAAAATGTAATGGGTGTTCTAGGATAGTTCAAAAATTGTATTAAATATTTATTTCCTTTTACAAACTGACAAATTCAAATTATCCAAAAATGTTTTTTCTTATCCTGATTAACGTCAATTCCTGAAAGTTAATTTTACTGTAGATTGTTATAATATTAGGAGTTGTATTGATGATATGGGATGAGTATAGCATTTTTGTATAAAGCAATCCTTTCTAAAGACAGTAAATTTGTTAATTACTGTGTTAAAGAATATAATTAAATTCACCTTTAAATTAATAATTAAATTGACATATATACCCCATAGTTGTCATAACGTTCAATTACAATTTATCTGTATTTATATTTTAGCATTTATATACCAACTCTATCAAACAGCTATCACTGTATTCACAATTTCTATGAGTTTTCTCTGATCTTTTTATTTTATTCTTATGTTTAATAATAGCCATTGTAAACTTTGTGAACAGGCTTTTGTTACTAATCCTAATTTATGCTTCCAGGTGTGATAGCCGTGGAAGGCATGCTCTACGTAGTGGGCGGTGACGACGGCTCTTCCAATCTCTCCTCGGTAGAGGTCTACTGCCCTCGGACCGACTCCTGGAGCATGCTGCCCTCGTTCATGACCATCGGACGCAGCTACGCGGGGGTGGCTGTGGTCGACAAACCCATGTGACTCCACTCTGCAGAACTGTGAGGTATCCATGCATTTTGTCAAAAAAAAAACCACTGGATTTTGTTACAATAAAATGACCTGTTAGTGTGCAAGTGTGGGTTACAATATAATGGTAATACTTGTATAGTTTGACTCCCATAACCTGGCAGCTAGTGTGTGACATTGGATTTTTGTTGCAATAAAAGGACTTGTCAGTATGCAAGTATAGATTGGGCAAAGATAATAATCTTTACAGTTTGTCTTCAACAATCGGGCATGAAGTTAGTATTGCTGGTTTATGTTACAATAAAAGGACTTGTTAGTCTGCAAGTATGGGTTAAAAATAATGCTAATACAATAGGATTCGACTCCCATAGTCTGGCATCTGGTTATAACACTAGCTGTTGTGACAATATAGTTATTTATTAGAGTGCCAGCAAAAATAAAATAATTATATGATTTGACTCCCATATTGGCACCAAATTAGTAACAATAGATTTTGTTACAATTGAATTACTTTTTAGGTTGTTGGTGTGCAAGTATGAGTTAAAAAATAAGGTTGACACAATATAATTTAACTCCCATAATGTGGCAGCCAGTTATAACGCTAGCTATTGTTACAATATCATTATTTGTTAGTGTTCCAGCATAAGTTAAATAATTATACGAATTGCATTATTTATCATTTGACTCCCATATACTTGGCAGCAAATTAGTAACACTGGATTTTGTTTCAATAAAATGATGTGTTAGGTTGTTAGTATGGAAGTATGGGTTAAAAATATGCTAACAAAATATAATTTGACTCCAATAATCTGACAGGTAGTCAGTTGACATGTGACTCAGTTGACATGTGACACTTGATTTTTGTTACAATAAAATGACTTGTTAGTGTGCAAATGTGGGTTAAAAAATGCTAACACAGTATAATTGGGCTTCAATAATCTGGCATCAAATTAGTAACACTGGCTTTTGTTACAATAAAATGACTTATTAGCTTGTTAGTGTGCAAATCTGGGTTAAAAAATTATGCTAAGACAATATAATTGGACTGATTATACAGTAGTAAGTTAGTAATACTGACTTTTGTTACAATAAAATGACTTGTTAGTATAAAAAGTATCAATTATAAATAATGCTTACACAATATAACTTGACTCCCATATTCTGGCAGCAAATTGGTGACACTGGCTTTTGTTACAATATAATTTGACTTTCATAATCTGGCAGCAAATTCTCTGTCTGTTGCTACAATAAAATTATTTGTTAGTCTTCCAGTATAAATTAAATATTTATATTAATAACATATTCAGGTTTGGTTCCTATAAACTTTCAGATAGTTAGTAACACTGGATTTTGTTACAATGAAAGAAACTTATGGCATGTAAGCACCAAATGTCAAAAAAGTAATAATGCAATAACAATGTTTCTCCAAAAAGTTAAATTAACAGTTAAAATTAAGTTAAACATATTTCGCATTTCAAGTCTGTGCCTATTAAGACTGTTTGCTTGGAAGGTATTTCATATTTCACATATTCAAGAGTTAGAGTCTGTAGAGTTTCCCCCCCCCCCCCTTTTTTTTTCTTGATTTTTTGAAATAACCAAAATTAAGGTTCATTTTTCGGTATCTTGAACGTGAGAAGCAGATAAACAGTTTAACATACTTAGCTTTTAATTTTTACTTTTCTAACCCAAATATAATGAAGTTTAGTACTTTAATTTCCCATTTACCTCATGTTTTCACATCTGATAATAGATTTGTCTTCCTTTATTATTGTTTTCTGCTGGGAAAGAAATTTTTCTTCAACTCACTTAAAATAAACTCCGGAATTTTTTTTACAAAGAACTTTGTTTTAAATTTGAACTTGAATTGTAAACTTAATTATATTCCAACACAGTCTTCCTTTTAAAAAAAATATTCACCAATATAACACATTGCTTAGGACAGCCGTTCCCAACTTGTAAGCGATCACCCCAAGTGGGCGATTTGCGTTAAGAGGGCAAAAAATACTTCAGAGGCGATCATTGGGCAATGAATATTCAAAGGGGGGAAATTAAAATAATGTTGTACCTTTGTACAGAAAAGCCATTCTTCAATCACAACCAATTTGTATTTTCAACTTTCTTAAATTTTCTAGAAACTAGTAAAAATCTCTAGTTAAATATTTCACTTTTGTTCTCTAAAATTTTTAAAAATTTCATTTAAAAGTGACCGGATAAAGCTTCTTTAGTTTTAATAAACAGTGGTAACTGTTATAAAACTGTTTTACACTTGAACTCAAATTATAATTCGACATAGCATGAAAATTGAAAGTTTATGATGGATGTTAATCTCTCCTAAAAAATAAGCAAATGGTCCATAAAAGGCTGGGGACCACTGGTTTATGGGATAAGCTGTTTTTAATGATAATTTTTTTACAAACATCTATCAAGTTATTACTAATTCTTCCATGAATATTTTGTAACAAGATAAAAATAAATATAAATGATTATGGGTTTCTTTTCTACAAATACCTTTACTTAAAAACTGCATGGATACGCACCGCAAAAGTTGAATGTATAGTTGACTTTTTTGTTGAATTAGTGTACATACACTGTACAAATAAATGTATATTTATTATTTTTACTTGACCTGTTTTTAACTGTCTCAATCTGAAATGCAATTCATGACTATTTTCGTTTTTTCATTGTTGAACTCTGTTGGATATATATTTGTGTAGATCTGATATGACTTGATTTGAAGCTATATGTTATGTCTTTTAAGTATGTATTTATGTCACAAATTCTCTCAGCTGAAATATTATTTCAAAAATCTTTATGGCTGATTATTAAATTGTTGTGTAACACATTGGTTGCCAACAAGCATTTTTCTTAACCTTTTCAGTCTCAGTGATGTCATTTGAAATCATCATATTTCTGATGATAATTTTAAAAAAAAGTAATAAAGCCGACATCATCTATTGGGATTAATGAAAAATATTTTCTAATATAAAAAAGTTTGAAGAATGGAATGGTGTGCTTTTTGATATCATAAATGGCTATAGAAGATGATCAGAAAAAAAATTCTTAAATGATGATGCTAAATTGTCATTGAGACTGGAAGGGTTAATTGTTAGCATATGTAAAAAAAATTTATTTGAGTATGATATTTTTATTTTATTGTCTCGGCTTTTTATCAGAAATACATAGACATGCAGATCTGTTATTTTGGAGACTGTATACTGCTAAATAATAATTTAAACGGGCCGAGATAACTACTAGCTCAATTCCAAGTTGGTGAACAGTGTGCAAATGTAATTTGCATTGGATCTTATTTGGTTATTGATACCAAATGAACAATTCAGAGTTCCCACAGACCTTTTAAAAAGGCATTTAAGTATTGCATATATAATTTTTATTTAATTAGGTATATAAAAAAACGACAATCCTTTTACCAAATATTCCTGATAGATTTTAAAGTTGAATAAATATGTTAACAAGGAAACATAAGAAAGAAATTTCTAGGGCCTGAAAAAAATTATGTTGCCTATAAAATTTATAAAAAGCTCCATAAATTTTCAAACAGATTTGAGTGGGAACCCTGCAATTGACATAGTTTGCTGAAAAGCAGTGGCATAACTGTAATATAAAGGTAATCAGATATTTTAAAATATTTCCAGTCACCCACTTTAAACTCAATTTGTGAAATTTAAATTGTGCAATCTATTTACTTTTAACTTGATAGTTTTATTTATAATTTTACACATTTTATACTTACTTACACAACTTTTTCTCTGCTGCATATAGAGCAGTGTGTGAAAATCAAAAATTCAATTTTTACTTTTTTCTTTGTAAATGTGAAGTTATGCTTTTTTTTTATTTCTCAATGTTTTGTCTCTACATTTAGCATTAAAAGTAATTGAATTATTTCTTCTAACATTGCTAGTAAATAAATAAGTTTAACGTTTAACTTTCGGCTCCAGTGCTATTTTGTGTTTTTTGTGTGTTCAGTAATATTTGCTGTGTGGCCTATGCTTATTCCAATAGGAATCAAGGCTTGGGAGTGATATGTATACAAATGAATTTTAATACAAAATAACCAATGTGCAAAACACACTACTTACATACATATCAAAATATTTTATGCAAACAATTTGACACTGCCATTTGTAATAAAAAAAAATAAAGTGTATAAAGGAAATTTAAAATACTATTGAAACTGAAAATATCGAAAAAAATTGTACTATGTCTGAAACCAAATATAGTTTTGCCATTGTTTTGAAATTATGTGCCATCAAAAGACTTAATGTCAATTTCATCTATTTTTGAATGACTACGCTAGTCCTATTTTAGAATTATAGTTTTAATTGTACTATATTCAAGCACATTTTACCATTAAAGCAAATAGATGTTTTTGGAATAAGAATGCATTTTGTCTGTTATACAATCTTTTCAATTTGGCTATTTAATTCTAACAAAGACTTGTTGTAATGTTTTTGCCTTTAACAATAGTCCCATTTATCATAACTTGCCTTCTCGGTGTCATTACATTTATGTTTTCTGTTGAATAAAGAGTTGTTTCATGATTTCTGATTGATTTTGTTGTGTGATATCAGCATTTTATAATGTTGGCCTCCCTCAATAAAGTTCTTAATCGAGTTTTAAAACTAATGGGAAGATGTGGCATTTTTCAGTCGGATTATTTAACCTTTTTTGACCTGGCGTCTCCATTTGGATAAAATTTTTAAAACCTTGCCACAAACAATTTACATGTTAAATAATTCTGAAATTGACCTGGTCCGATAGAAGAAGATCCAAATATCAGTTTCCAGCCTTTGATTACAGGTATCGGTCATTTATTTCTATAAAAAATGAAGTTGAATGAGAGTCAATACGATATTAGAGTTCTTTAAAAAAAATATTATAACTTTTCAAAAAGTTGTTTTAATAAATTTTAAGGGCATTTTGCATTAAAAACAATGTTAAAATAATCTGGTAACTGCGTGATGCAGCCTTTTTTATGGCATTTATAACACAAAAAAATTTGTATTTTTAGAGTTTAAGGCATGTACCTATTTAACTATTAAGTATATATTTTTTTTAATTTCTTTGCAAAACATACTTTTTAGCATATATTTGTATGAAAAGTATGTTTAGATTATATAAGAATATACGTGTAGGATTTTGTTCGGGTCTTAAGAGATTAAGAGTTGAGAAAAAATGTATGGCTTTTTCTTTTCTTGATCATTCTTTGGGCTCCAAGTAGTAATTTCTAGTAAGTCATTCAATGACTGTTCATTGCAGAAGCTTAAATGTAACTTAATAATGAGCAACATTTATATTCCGAATATCTAATGCTAGTATAACGGTCACAATATTAAAATAGTTTAAAGGGCGAAATATTCAAGTATCTATTAAAATGCAAGAGGTTTCCACCATTGCAATCTGCTGCATCGCCAAAAAACAAAAGTCACAAGGTATTCGAACTTGTTAGGCTATTTTATTTTTATAATTTTATATTTAGCCTGCTAAAATGATACGCTAAAATAACAATAGCTGTAGATCAAATTTCTAAACAATGTACACTGTAAAAAATTTGGCTTGAATTTACTAACGATTACTTAGTAACTTTACAGGTTTTCACCATTTACTAGAAAATCATCTGTAACCTAAAGAAACTACTGTAGTAATACTAAACAATACTAAGTAATTTGATGTAACGCTTACAGCGCCCCCTGGCTATCTTTTCTAGAGATTATGACGAATCGATATCGCAACGATAAAAAACCTAAAAACGTGGTGTTTTTTTATTTTAGTATATAAAAACTACGTTAAATTATTTCGAAAACTTCAAATCCGAAAAAAAAAATGAATCTTAAAATTTCTTAATCAATAACATAAAACGCCTTTAACGATCAAGATTTTAACCTCTTTATTTACACGCAACCAAAATGCAAGTCCCCGATAGCAGAGAGGACTAACGCGCTGTTCCACGGATCCCGATAATCTTGGGTTCTGTCCTCGGGAAGTTCGAAATAAAACCTGACTAACAGAAAAATTAGTGGCGCCCTCTGGTTTTATAATTTTGTAACCAGTTTACTACCAGTTTCTTTGTAAACATACAAGAAAATCCCCTGTAAAATCTACTAATTTTTCTTAGTATAACTTACTAAGCTTTAATTAGTAATATATACACATATTTCTTATGTAACACTACTAAAAAAACTTATGGAAGCTGAGTTTCCTAGAGAATTCTTAGTAACCTTACAGATATTTTTTTAGAGTGTAGAGGTTGAACTTGGCTTTCCACTATTGCAATTTGCCTCTACTAAAAAAAATACTCTGTGTTTAGTACAGTTATAATTCGGCTTTCTTTTCGTTTCTGTTTTAGATATTGGTATGATAAATGGTTGTGATGTTGATTTCTATACATAAGTTAGTACTGGATTTTTGGATTGTCAAGTCTTTTATTAAGGAAGAACGTGATTTTATTGTATGATAGAGCTGTTATTTTTTTAATATTATTATTTTGAGAATTTAAATATACAAGTTTGAAATTTTTTGTGCTATTTAAATCTTGTAAAATTGAAACAAAACAATTATTTTGCCTGGAAAGAATGCATTAATGCTAAGTTTCAAGAAAAGAACAAGAACCTCTAAACTGAGTTGAAACATATACATTTTATTTTAGGCATAACTAATCTACATCTCATACTACAGAAAAACTATCACACAAATTATTCGTACACCATTATACGTATTCTACACATTATCTATACGTTCTTCTACAATGTCTGGCTGCAGGAAAGTTTTCTACAACTTGTTTCCGGACAGTCTGTTGATTAAATGTTCATATGTGCTAGCATTAAATGTTGAAATTGGTTCTTTAGTTGAGAAGGAAATCCTTTGTTGGAGTCATCAGACGTGCCCACTATCACTGAAAGTCCCAAGATGGCGTTGAATACGAAAGGTAACAACCAACTTTTCCTTAAAAAAAAGCAAAAATGACAATTATTTTCTGTAGATATCATAAATATTATTATCATGTAACTCCTATTTTTAATAGGGGCTGGGGAGCCCAGTGGGTTAGGCACTAGCATGCGAAAGGTCCCAGGTTCGGGTCCGGGCATCGCCAAAATAACTGCCGACCATAAACGGTCCATGCAGCCAAAACTGTCCGAAGAATAATACCCCGTGTAAAGGGAGTGATTATCCTTCAACGTCCTAATGCTGCGTACGATGTCGCCCTTAATGTGTGCCTATTCAGGTGTTGGCTCGTCACTTGACTGTGGTTCTAAAATACGACGCCCGTAGCCAATAGCCCTCGTGTAGTTACAGTGCGACTATAATTCAAACCTAACCTAACCTCTTTTTTATTGCTATTTTCTATGTGACAACAAAATTTTTTTTAATGCATAGCAGAATGCGTTTGGGTAGAACTTTTGCCTTTTTTTTTTATTCGAAAGAAGTACAGAAAAAATTGAGAAGGATTTGAATACTTGTTCAGCAATCTAAGTTGACTGTGCTAAAAGCTGTTTAAAGCAATCGCGACTGACTACTAAAAGATGTACAGTCATCACATAGACATACTTCCCAATACCGAGCTCATGTATGATTGAGTTCATGCGCGTGCACAGGAAAATGTCAAGCAAACCAAGCTATTTTTTGCTTTAAAAAGTTGAACAGATTCTAAGCTACTGTATGTTTTTAGACACATGATTTGTTTTGAAAATTTAAGCATTATCGCTCTTTGTATTAGTCAACTTTTCCCGATATAAAAAATGGCAATTTGGTATTCATAATCAAAGGCTATTATTTGCTATTTTTGACACACAAAAAATAGTCGAACGTACACATTCTTGCAAATCACTAAAATCGTTTTGATCATACGATGACCTTATTGTCAATGGTATTTGTAAAAATCTATTTTTTTTTAAGAAAAAAAAATTTTTAGCTGCAAAAAGAGGATTCGTTTTTATTTGGGTTCCATTATTCCGCTATAAGTCACGTATAAAATGTTTAGGAAATAAATTGCGACGACTTTTTTGCATATTTGACTTATCTAATTTAAAAGCACAAAAATTTGTAATTTTTACAAATTAATTTTTCTTAAAAATGTACATCCTGCAATATTTTTTACATTAGGAGTTTATCATGGAATTACAAACAATTTATTACTTTTCCATGGTACTGAGCCCAAATCAATAATAACAACTCTTACTTTTGCAAAATATATTCATAGAAAGTCTTTCTAACTTGGCTATGTGTTTTAAGGTCTTGGCCGATCCAATGCTCTTCCTGAAAAAGAGGAAACACACCAGACTTCATTACAAAGCTAAAATTCATCCAAAATAATTAAGTGACATCCTTTTATAATTTACCTCTTTTGCCCCATTTCATGCATCGCCTATGCCATGTTTAAAGGCTCTCGGAAGTATTTTATTTAAGTCATGGAAATATTGTGAGCGCAGTAATTCACTCACCCAATACACTCACACTTTTGGTCCCAATAAAAATTATAATAAGGGTTTTTTACTGCTCTTAAACTGTGGTTTTGAGCCGTAAACTACATTTTTTGTGTGCTATGAATGAACAAACAAGCTATGTTCGGTTTTTGTTACCAATCCAACATTTTTAATCCAACATGTCTTATAAATTCAAAACTGAAATACAGAACTCTTTTTACAGATTTTTTTTATGCATATAAACTACTGATACTTGTCAGCTGCCGTGGTATGGATATTTATAAAATCTTGTACAGGTTGTTTTAGTTTGTATTAGAAAATTTAGTATTAAAAAAATTGTTAAATGAAGCAAGCTGTAAAGTGAGTTCTATAAAATTTCACGTTGTGTACCTCTGTAGTGGTAGAAGTTGAATCCCGAAAAGTTATTTGAATATTTGATAAAGTTCTAACTTTTGGGGTATTACACAATATTATACATGAATACCAACTATGTTTTATCTTAGACATTACAGCCCAACTTTAAATGATACATCTATCATCAGTTGAAATTCTAGTTCAAAATTTAAATAATTTCATTCAAATTTTTGTTCTTTGCAAAACTATTGAAAATATTTAAAGTAACGTTACAAAATATATATTTTAATTGTATTTTTAAATACATTACACATATACTTATAAAATAAATTCTTTTAAAAATAAAATTATAAGTTGATTTAAAATATATAGTTTATAAATTGATTTTATACTTACATTAAGTTGAGATTCAGATAATCTTATAGAACTCTTCATATTATTAATTTTCTTACAGAATTTTTTGGTATTTACATTGTTGCCCATTTCTCCCAAAGAAATACTCTTCGTTACAAAATCTTTGGACTTTGATGTGAAAGACAAAAGGGATCGAGAACTTCTTGTATAAAATCCATAACTTATATCACTATTTCTAGGTGCATTTAAAACAGCTAAGCTATTTCTAGAAGCAGCTTCTCCTGAAACTCTTCTCAGTTTATTGACTTGATTATCTGGCCTTACCCTATTCAAGGTACTTAGTTCCATCAAGACGTTTCCTAATCTTGTTGAAACTCGATTAATTTGATTCTTATTAGAAAAATATACATGGTCCCTTGTTTTCTGTAACCTCCTGTTCATCTCGTCTTGCCTAATGTGGCTGTCAAAGTCTATTCGACGGTCTGCGGTGTTCCGTTTTTCCATCACTCTTCCATTGTATAATTTACGATTTTGGGTTGTCTCTCGAATGTTTGTCTCTCTAGCAGCACGGGATACCATCCTATTTTCAAACTCTATACGATTCATGTTATTTGGATTTGTTTCCCTGAAGCTGTTCTCTCTGACTGGTCTCGTGTCAACCCTTCGTCGGACTTCACGGCCATTCCGAAGTGTCTTACTTCTTTCTTGAAGTACGTACACTCTATCTACCCTTGTGTCCTCCATTCTTCTGGATTCTCGTTGATTTTGACTTGTTTCTTGAATTTTGTTCTTTCTGAATCTCCTTGTATCCACCCTTTCTCGAATACCTTGACGATTTCGACTTGTTTTTTCGAATGCGTACTCCCTAGCTGCTCTTGTCTCTTCGACTTCTCGACCATTCCTACTTGATTCTTTTACTATGTTCCCTCTTCCTGCTCTTGTATCTATCCTGCCTCGTACTTCTCGACCGTTCCTACTTGATTCTCCTACTATGTTCCGTCTAATTGCTCTTGTATCCATCCTGCTTTGTACTTCACGACGGCCCAGTCTTGTTTCTTCAAATGCGCCTTCTCTAATTGCTCGTGTATCCAACCTTCCTTGCGATTCTCGACCATTCCGACTCGTTTCTTCGTATGTGTTCTCTCTTATAGCTCGTGTTTTCGTTTTTCCAATATACCTTCTCTCATTTCTTCGATTTCGATTTGCTTCTTCAATGCTGTTCTCCCTAATGGCTCGGGTTTCTGTCCGTCTCCCTGATCCTCTACTATTCCTTTGATTTTGACTTATTTCTTCTAAGCTGTTCTCCCTAAACGCTCGTGTTTCAGACTTTCCTCTGAATCCCCTACCATTCCTTCGATTTTGACTTGATTCTTCCATACTGTTCTCCCTAACTACTCTTGTTTCTGAACTTCCCCTAGTGTTTCTTTGATTTTGTCTTTCTCCGATGTTCTCCCTAACTTCTCGTGTTCCCATCCTTCCTCTAAATACTCTAACATTCCTTCGATTTGTTTCTTCGATGCTGTTCTCCCTTACAGCTCGTGTTTCAGACCTTCCTCTAAATCCTCTACCATTCCTTCGATTCGCTTCTTCGATGCTGTTCTCCCTTACAGCTCGTGTTTCAGACCGTTCTCTACTATTCCTTTGATTTTGTCTTTCTTCGATGTTCTCCCTAACCGCTCGTGTTTCAGGCCTTCCTCTAAATCCTCTACCATTCCTACGACTCGTTTCTTCGATGCTGTTCTCCCTTACAGCTCGTGTTTCTGACCTTCCTCTAAATCCTCTACCATTCCTACGACTCGTTTCTTCGATGCAGTTTTCCCTTTCAGCTCGTGTTTCAGACATTTCTCTACTATTCCTTTGATTTTGTCTTTCTCCGATGTTCTCCCTAACCGCTCGTGTTTCTGACATTCCTCTGAATCCTCTACCATTCCTTTGATTCGCTTCTTCGATGCTGTTCTCCCTTACAGCTCGTGTTTCAGACCTTCCTCTAAATCCTCTACCATTCCTACGACTCGTTTCTTCGATGCTGTTCTCCCTTACAGCTCGTGTTTCAGACCGTTCTCTACTATTCCTTTGATTTTGTCTTTCTTCGATGTTCTCCCTAACCGCTCGTGTTTCAGACCTTCCTCTAAATCCTCTACCATTCCTACGACTCGTTTCTTCGATGCTGTTCTTCCTTACAGCTCGTGTTTCTGACCTTCCTCTAAATCCTCTACCATTCCTTCGATTTGCTTCTTCGATGCTGTTCTCCCTTACAGCTCGTGTTTCAGACCTTCCTCTAAATCCTCTACCATTCCTACGACTCGTTTCTTCGATGCTGTTCTCCCTTACAGCTCGTGTTTCTGACCTTCCTCTAAATCCTCTACCATTCCTTCGATTTGCTTCTTCGATGCTGTACTCCCTTACAGCTCGTGTTTCTGACCTTCCTCTAAATCCTCTACCATTCCTACGACTCGTTTCTTCGATGCTGTTTTCCCTTACAGCTCGTGTTTCAGACATTTCTCTACTATTCCTTTGATTTTGTCTTTCTCCGATGTTCTCCCTAACCGCTCGTGTTTCTGACCTTCCCCTAAATCCTCTACCATTCCTTCGAGTTGCTTCTTCGATGCTGTTCTCCCTAACAACTCGTGTTTCAAACTTTTCTCTACTGTTCCTTTGATTTTGTCTTTCTCCGATGTTCTCCCTAACTTCTCGTGTTTCATACCTTCCTCTAAATCTTCTACCATTCCTTAGATTTTGACTAGTTTCTTCGATACTGTTTTCCCTTACATCTTTCTGCATCTTTGGTTTCATATGTACAATTGCATTCGTTACAGCTGGAGAGGAATCACGTATTTGTTCACGAACCTGTCGAATGTCCATTCGTAAGTTTGAAGTCCTTCTTTTTAAAGTTGTCACAAAACCTTTTCGATTGAAACCAATTGAATTTGTATTCTGTATAGTGTAATCGGTCATCATAGCAGCTTCCAATGCGTTAATTCCATAATTATTTCGTACAGAGATTTCCCTTATATCTACAGTTTTCCGCAAGCGTACTCTTTCCAAACTGCCGAATCGGTCAACTCGCCTGGCTTCATCTCTAGCACGAATTAAATTGATCCTTCGAGTTTCCGTGTAAGTGAAATCACAGATAACAGCTTCTGATGAGAGCAGAAACAGGACAACTCTCAACATTGTGTCCCTCTTTCTATTCATGCTTGTTGGTTGTCTGAAAAAAAGATGAATTTATTACAATTCAAGTTCTACGCTCTGAATAGTCTTCTGTTGGCATAAATACGTATTCGATAAATTGTGTTTTAGAAAATTATATAAGTCTATATTAGGCCGAACTCTTTTACAGGGTAATTAAGTATTATTTCGGACAAAGATGATTCTCAACTCGCAATTTCAAGAGGGATTGTCAGTCCCATAGAGCAATGCATTAGCTTTTGAATCTCAACTTCCGCAGAAGTATTGCTTTGCCATGTTACTTCTTTCCCCCAGGTATGGGAATCAACATAACATCGAAATGAAACACATTTGACACGAAAGTGATATCCAGTTATTTAATAACATATTTTTGAAGTTTTATTAATGCTCCAAAGTATTCAAAACATGGTGACACTATTTTAAAACTTTATAAATTAATAATTAAATAATAGGATTTTAGTATCTTTTACAAAAAAAAGTAATAATACTTTGGAAAACGGGTTAACATGGCAATACTTCCGGAAGTTGGATTTCAACGGAACTGCGAAAGTTGTGATTTCAAAACTAACGCATTAGCTCTTTAGGACTGAAAGTCCCTCTTAAAGTTATAAACATGTAATTTTGAATTTTAAGCTTCCAAAATGCCATTCTATAGAAATTAGTAAAATTAAAATCAATCTTACTTTGCAAAAAGTGGTTCGCTGTTCTATTCTAAATGTATTACACCAAAAACGCAAAATTTAAAAATTTACCTGCAAAAAATTATTTCTTCACTAGGAATTTAGTTTTAGCTATTTGAAACAAGCATTCTTTTTGTGGCCGTTTATCCGGTAAATACACCACAAAAAAGTTAGGATTTTTTTTAATGAGATTAATTTCTTTTTCTGGTTTGTAATGAGAGATTTCTACATTATTTTTCCAAAAACATAAATCCAAACGCTTTCAATTTCAATATACATAGAAAATGAAAAAAAAAATATATGGTAAGAATAAATTTCTGTATGAAAAAAGATATTTTGTTATTTTTTTTAAAACTTTAAATTGGACATAATCACTTAAACATACAAAGTTTAATTTTACAATTTTCATTTTAATAAGGATTATTTAAGTATAATATTACTAATCCATTATTTATTTAAAATGCATGATAATGATTCACATGGAAGACATTTTTGAGCTTCAAAGCAGGCATTAGTTGCAAGCAATAGCATAAACATCCAACTGCATTAGATACCAACGTAAACTATCCAAATAATTAGCTAAACAATATTTTTAAAAACACTTTATATACCTAAATTTTAAAATTTAGCAAAACTATATCATTAACAATTCTTTTTTAAATATCTGTGTTGCTAGAAAAACTGATGGTCCGTTTATACGTTCTATATTCGATCTCGGAAACATTTTAGAACATTTTATAACGAGTAATATATTACACGAGTAATATTTTATACGAGTAATATATACGTCCTATATTCGGTCTCGGAAACATTTTAAAACATTTTATAACGAGTAAAATGACATTTAAAAAACTTTGTAAAAATATTCAAAAACTTTGAATGTTGCATAGTTAAACAGCCCCAAATAATATTACTTTTTACGTGTTCATGTTTCAAAAGTGAGTTGAAATCTTCTCACTTTTAATTAGGTCGTTGCTTCAAAATTGAGTATAAATGTACTAATAAAATAGACGCGATCACTTTAGGATTGTTTCTACTTTTTTCCACAAGTCAAACCTCCTTAAAACGAATGCCAATGAGACCTGCAATAGTTATTTATGCAACTAGTGCGAAAAGTAATGCTTTTTAAAACAAGTGGATTTTATTTCACGAGCGAGGTACGAGCGAGTGAAATAAAGACACGTGTTTTAAAAAGTTTACTTTTCGCACGTGTTTCATACACTATTTTTTATAATTGCGTGAAAAAAAAATCAAATATCATTGGCTCAAAAATAATTCACGTGCTAATTAGACTAAAATAGACTAAGAGATGTCAAGGAAAACAACCAATGATCTCACAATTCGGGGCGCGTGACGCTATAAAAAACCAATAAGCGTGTTTCAACATTTTGTCAAAGAAAGCAACCAATGAACTCGCAGTTCGAAGGGCGTGACTTAAGAAATATTCCCATCGCGAGAAAAAAAATTCATTGATTCAAAAATAATTCACGCGCATAATATTTTTAAATACAGCAGATCGATAAATCTTTGGATTTTATGAGTATTATCAAATCGAAATTTTACTTGAAATGTTGGCATCTTATAAAAAGAGTGCGACAAAGTCTTTTTTTCACTGCTTTTGGGTGAAAAAAAGTACTTTTTTTCACTGTTTCAAAAAGCCTAGCTTTGTGCACGCGTCTGATATTGAAATTATAATGTAAAAGTCGGCTTTTTTTCACGCAATTATAAAAAATATGTTTGTTTAAGGCATTGATGCACCCGAAAAGTTGACAGTGTTTCCAAATATGGCAAAAAAAATTCTTTTTTTTATTTCTAAATAAGTCTATCAAGTTTTAAAAGTGTAACTATATTTTTAAAAAAGTTATTCCGCTTTTTATGCGGAAAGGTATTATAAAAATGCAAAGGAATGAAAACGTTAAATGTGTTTTTCATGGTGTTCATTTTTTCTCGATGACAAGTTTTTCAAAACGCTAAGCTTTTAAAATTATTTTTAAGTCTAAGAAATTGCAGTTTTTCAAATATTTTATCAATAAGGATTGCCATTAAAATTATTTTCAAAAGTATTACTTTTTTTATAAAAAAAAATACTTAAGTCGAACTTTTTCAAATATGCTGAAATAATTTGGGATTTTCTAGATAAATATTTTTTATGAAACAACTACTGAAGATAAATAAAATTTGGATATCAATTTTTATGTAAAAGAGCTTAAAGTACAAGATTGAAAATTTGGGTTAAAATATTTGTATTTTAAAAAGGCTTTAGCATTTTTAAAAAGTTTTTTTTTTTAAAAAATTCAAATAACTTAAGGTAGGCGAATACCCAAAATTCTAAAATTTTTACTATTGCTTTAATCTTTTCCAAATTTGGCATAGTGATTTCAAGTATAATGAACAAGGCTTTTTGGGCAATTTTTTTTATTTAAATATAATTGATTTATTTTAAACGGTGTTTTTCAACTAAAAAAAGGGGTTTACGCCAACACTTCTAGCATAAAAAGTTTTACATTCATTTACCTGAAATTTTTCACAGATGCTATTTCAATATATATCTGTGCCATGAATCTCTAAAATCTGATGCAAGTATGCAAGTTTTTTTTTAAAAAAATGTCCAAGTGTAAGTTAATCGAAAAAAATCCTTTTTTTGTGGTTAATTTATAACATTTTTCTTAATAACTTTTTTTCTTGTAATTTGTATGTAACTCTAGAGGGTCATTGCATGTATCAGTTCAAAACGAGGAATTTAACACATAATAAATGTTCATAGGATGAAAATTCAATGTGGTAGGCTCATGCCCAGGACCCCTAAAGTTGTAAGTCGAGCCCTGACGATAATCCAAACTAAACTAACCTAACAAAAGTAATTTTGTTTGAAAGTGAGTATGTCGACTATTTCAGAATTGAAGTTATGTCGCCATATTCAAAACATAATGCTTCGTTTCAAAATAAAAATTCAGATTTACCCAGATTTGAAAGTGTCATATTTCTCATTGAAATCATATGGATTTACCAGAAAATAAACAAAGAAAGCAAGCAATTTTTTACATTTATAACGCTGATAATAGTTATTTAAGCAACTAGTTTCAAAAAAATACTTTATTAAGCGAGTGGCTTTTATTTCACGGGCGAGGTACGAGCGAGTGAAATAATGACAAGAGCTTAATACAGTATTATTTGGCACGTGCTTGCTTACAATATTTTTTATAATAACGTGCAAAAGCGTGACATTTGTGTTCTTACTTTTGTCTTATTTAATTTCCTTTAATAATTTCTGTAGTACTTATTGTAGTTTCCATTGAGATATTGGAAAATGCAAAAGTAATGAACCAATTGAAATAAGTGAGTTTCATGACAATCATTTAGTTTCTATGGAGATATTCATGACATTTTGTTTTTCTACCAATCAGATACTCTTATTTACTTTACCGCACTAGTGCCGACAATCGCATTTTCGCCACTGACTGTGACGTAAGCACGTAAAGTGCCACTTTCGCAACGATTTATGAATAAATATGATACAAAAAATTAAACTTTTTTGCACGTTGCTATAAAAAAACCTCTTAAAATACGATCATTACAACACAACAAGTTAGCTTTCACGAGAAAAGCAATGGAATAGTTTTATCATACCTAGGAAGCAGCAAATGAGCAGCACTCCTCAGCATCTATCTGCTGCAGGCAACTGACTTCCAAGACCAGGACTGCACTTATATACATCCCGTAGACTTAGGCTTTCAATACTACCCACCCACGCTTTCTAAATAGATGCTCCAGTGGTGTACCACGATCATTGTATGTATTGGTTTGATAAAGTACTAAGAAATATTATTCTGAGTTTGAGTAAAATTAGAATGAAAAAAAAAACGTAATTCGATCTAAAATCATATACCTCACAATAATTTTACCAAAGTTTAGTTCATTTAAATGGATTTGTTTAGTGCGTATCAATTAAAATTTAATTGATGTGAAAGGTATCCCAGAGTTCTAATTGAATTGTGACCTATCTGAAATTTTGAAATTGAAACCTATTTCATGGAAAACCAAGAAAATATACGTTCATTCACTGGTTCGTCTACCCTGACAGCTTTGTTTTTAATGCAAAATTCTTTGAAACTCAACTGCTAAAATAATTTTTCGAAAAGTTTGAAAAAAAAGTTAATTTTTTTAAGAACTCTAATATCGGACCAGGTCAATTTCGGAACCAATTAACTTGTTGATTGTTTGTGGGGAAGATTTAAAAATGTCCCCAAATGGGGACGCCAGAAGTCAAGAGCTGGTTCTCCGTTTTAATAAAAATGTCAGTTGCATTTTTGTCAAACAATCTCGTGAATTCCCGTCCTTTAATCCTCCAGGATGTGAAGACAGAACTTTCTTATCGGGTACCACACTCGGTACAGATTAAATTCGAGCCAAGCCGGATTAAAACCCCCTCTGCCGAACATTGAAACCAATGAGATGTTGGTGCAAGGGATTTTGTGTGTTTGTGGTACATTTATAAGGGTTCTTAGTTTATGTTTTTGGAAGTGTTATGCTTATGATATCAAAAGGCGAGTTCCAGAAATAGTAAGTAGGTTTCGGAAATGAAAATTACTTCACTTGATCTCTAAACATAGAAGTGTTTTCAGTTTGTAATAAGAAATTATTTATACATTATCTAAATATAATTACTTTCCACATTGATTAAAGAATTGATTTAGGATAGACCGATTTTTTTGCCCTTCGCATTTTCTAAAACATTTTAGGGGCTGTGGATCCAGTTGTTTAGGCATTCGCCTTGCATGCTGAAAGTCCCAGGTTCGGGTCCGGGCATCGCCAAAATAATTGCAAACCCATAAACGGCCCGTGTAGCCAAAAATGTCCGACGTAAAGTAAACCTTGTAAGGGAGAGTGCACGTTAAATATCCTTCAAAGTTCCAACGCTGTGTACAATGTCGCCCTTAATGGTTGCGTTGGGTGACTACTCAGGTGTCGGCTCGTCACCTGACTGCGGTTCTAAATAACGACGCCCGTTGCCAATAGCCTTTGTGTAGCTCTAGTACGATGATAATTCCAATTGAACTTAACTCGAAGTGTTTTCAATTTGTTATAAGAAATTATTTATGCATTATAAAAATATAATTACTTTCCACATTAATTTAACCCTCTAATGCATGAATTTTTATTTTCATCCCCAAAAAATATATATGTATCTATAATACTCACACATTATGGGGAAAATACTAAAAAAAATTTAACTGCATTAGAATTAAAATAATTTCAATTTTTAAATTTTTTTCCATACGACAAAAACCAACTGCAAAATTCCAATTTTGATAATAATGACTAGAAAACTACTAAATTTTTTTCAAAATAACCCTTTTTAAGTATGATTAATTTTTCAAAATAATTTATTTGTGTTTAGTACTAATATTATTATTCTTTGAATACTGCCAAAAACGTAATTTCATAAAAGTTAATAACCTCACTCTTTAATTTTGAATACACTTTTACTACTGTCATCTATGAGGATTATTAGAAACTAAAACTTTAAAATGAAATGTAATAGATGAAAAAACACAGATTTGTCTAGGCGGAGCTCTAATTTAATAGAATAAAGTGGATTATGTTACTTGTTACCAAACGGTAACAGTATGCATTAGAGGGTTAAAACGGATTTGAAATAGGTCAATTTTTTGCCATTTACGTTTTCGAAATCATTTTAAGAATGCATCGACCTACTCACAAGAATCTACACTTTTCCTATTGCGATTAACAATTGTTGTTTTATATTTTTCTCAACTTCTTTCATCGGTCACTATTACTCGGTTATATATTATTAAACATTTTTGTTATATTCCATTTTAATATTAAATCTATTGTTAAATATTTTAATGGAACAAAACCCTGCTAAAATATTCAAAATACCTCTCTTAAGTAATTTAATTATATAATATGTTTGCATTTCTTTGTGTTCGAAAAAAGATTGTTTTATTTTAGCTCAAAAAATTTACAAAATCAAATTTTAAATGAGTTTTCGACTTTATTTTTACATTTCTATTTAGTTTTTAAAGTACCGTATCTAAATATTACACGGGCACACCGCAGCTAAGTATCGTCTGCAATGCTATTGCCCATCATAGCCTTATTGACTTTATTGTGTTTATTTTATTAATCACTTCTTTAAGAAGGACTGTCAGTCCCATGGAGCATTAGTTTTGGAATCACAACTTCCGCAGAAGCATTGCAGTGTCATGTTAGAATTTTTCCCCCCTCAGGTATGAGAATCAACATAGCATCGAAATAAAACAAATTCGAAGCGAAAATGTTAACTAGTTATCATTTTTATATATTTGGAGTTTTTAAATACCAAAAATATGCAGCAGATGGCGACAATATTTTAAAACTTTA
This sequence comes from Hylyphantes graminicola, assembly GCA_023701765.1. Classification (NCBI taxonomy): domain Eukaryota; kingdom Metazoa; phylum Arthropoda; class Arachnida; order Araneae; family Linyphiidae; genus Hylyphantes; species Hylyphantes graminicola. The sequence continues at coordinate 76,218,062 of CM043113.1, read as the reverse complement.
TCCATTAATAATTAAATAACCGGATTTATTTTCTTTTTAATTTTACTTAAAATTGATATTATGGTGGTTCCCATACCTGATGAAAATGAGACACAATAAGTCATATTCATGAATACATTTTTATTTAATGAATTGTGAAGATGATGAATGGAATTTCGGCAATGATGGTACTAGGTCACATAGCGAATATGCGTTTGATGACCAGTACCACCGAATTCCAGTAAGGGGTTGAAGCGCAATGGGTCACAAAGCGAATATGCATTTGATCGCCAATGCATTTGGCGTTTGCCTCTAGGGTTACAACAACTCACTAACCATAACCATGCGATGTGGTGTGAGAGCAGGTTGCCAGGCGGGATTGAGATCGCCTTCCATGGCATCCTCGGCGAACACAAAGGATTTTTTTTGTAATAGATGGGGTAATTTACAAGTGTATGATGATGAAAATGTTCAAGTGGTCTCAATGGTGTAGGTCTCGTCTCTCGGCACGGCCTTCACGACGCCGAACTTGTCTGTTCCGACCAACGTGAAGTTGTGGAGGAGGTTTCCGATGATGAAGTAGATCTCCATTTGGGCCAGGGATTGACCAACGCAGTCCCTCTTACCTACAATTGAAAAGAAAAATCTAAGAATTTGTTGTAAAAAGTATAAATTAAATGACAGTAGAGTCCCGCTTATGCGAAAGGTACGGGAACAAAATTGAGCACAGCAAAAATTAAAAAATACTGCATATTTCGAGAAATAAATCCAACTTTGTAGGTACGTATTAATTGTCTGTGTATTTATTTCTGCGTATACATCTCTTATTCTAACCGAAATATTTTTTCTTGATAAACCGATTTTCAGATAACCGGGACTCGGATAAAAGGGTTTCTACTGTATAAGTAAAATGTAAGGATCAAAATTTTCCTCTCTCTCTCTGTATGAGATGTTTTGTAAAGTGTGTGTAATTTTAGAAAGCCTATTTTCTCTTGATAAATTTTATCGGATGGATATTTAAATCGGATTTTATTTATGAATACATAATTTTATGTTTTTTTACACACTACCTAAAACACACATTCCTTAAAGTTTGGTTCTCTGCTGGATCTTATTTAAAGTCGAAATCGTCGACTCAGAGGTATTGATTTGGCATGGAAACCTGGAGGATTTTATTACCATGGCAGGCTTTCATGTGCACCAGTCACTATAACCGTACACTGGGGTCTTCAATAGGCAAGGCTCCCTAACTCATAAGTCAGTTTAAGTAAGTTAGTCAACTTACGTTAGTTTAACACTCCAACAACCAAGCTATCAAACCCCGATGTCTCTAGGGTTACAGCAACTCACTAGATGGCTCTGAATTGATACTCAAATGTGCCAGGCGGTGAAATGAACTTGTAGCGGCCTCGATAACCCACAATCTACCAAAAGGATACTCAAGGCGGAGTTGAGTTATTCTGGCTTATTTACTACTATTAGCGCTGTAACCTGGAATAGTTGTAGGAATATGGGCGGTAAATCAATGCCACCTAGTTGTTAATGGAAAAGTGAGGTTACTTAAAGTCGCAGTGCTTGGCGATCTTGCCCCCCCACCAAGAAAGTCATAAGACATAGTGAGGTTGCGTATGTGGTAAACGTCACAAACTGTTCACCAAAATTACTAGTGGTCGCGACTCAAGAGTGCTTATTAGTGCTAAGTTGAACAGATAATATTGATAGTGAAAGTAAAAACTAGATAATCATGTGTGATTTCTTACCCATGCTGAAGGGGTACGGCCCGTCTGTCTTGATCCTCTTCCCGCCTTCGTTCAGGAACCTGTTGACGTTGAACTCGGTGGGGTTCTCGTAGATGTCCGGGTCGTAGTTGATGCTCCACAAGTTCCCGATCAGGATGCTTCTCTTTGGGATCCTGTAGCCATTCAGCTTGGTCTCCTCTGCAAAGAAATACAATTTTGTTACTTTACCATTGTTTTTGATAGCAAAAGGAATGCTTACGTATAATTGAATTGTGACAGAGCCATATCAACTAATATAACCAGACTTGGAAAAAATCATTAAAAGGTAATGAGGATTTCTGCTAAAGGTCCGCGTATTTTCACAAATATTTGGAATCATTCGGAATACATGTGAACCAAGTCCACTTTTTATCATTTTCGAGTTGGCAGCGCAATTGCATGTACTGTCTGTGTAGAATTTCAGTGCAATAATGAAAAATTCCAAGTTCAGATAATATACGCTTGGCAACAGAACTTTTTTAAAAAAGTGTTTAATTGCTACTGCCTTGCGGCTTTAACTTTAAACGTCTGTAGCACGAAGAACCATTTTATGGTTTTTTTTTGTTCCCCTTTTGGTTTGGATATAATATGATGTTTTAAATTTTAATTGTTGAATTCAATTATATAATTTTATGTGTTGTCTGGAAGGGCCTGGGGGCCCCTTGGCAGCCTATGTATTCTGCTTTCAACACATAAAGCTTCTTTTTTCTTATTATTACTTGGTTCCCTTGTATTCTGAGCCCTAACTTTTTTCTCATTGATCAGTAAAGCATCCCACCATCTCCCCAGCACATCATCAGCTACCCAACAATCCAGGCTAAACTATATTTAACATTGCCATTGAAGACGAAGTAGACTAACTTTATACTGATAGAGCTATTGAGGAGGCAAAAGCTGTCTTTGACAACTTCGGGGTCATATAATTGCACATAATCATCGACACGACATCGTCAACATCACTTCACTGTAGCTTATTGGCATTTTCATTACTGCAAATCGAAATCGATCTTCATCGGCTTAATTTAAAAGCAACTCTCAATGATTGTGACGACGTACACTTGGAAATTTCATAACAAAATATAAAAATTATGAAACGTGACGCATGCAAAAAAGAAACTACTCCACACAAGAAATAATATCTGCATTATTAGCCTACTAGGAATTGTGTGGGTTTCGAAATAACGTTTGCGTCTACTAAAGGCGACCCCTTTTTGAAACAACACTTCATAAGGACACAAGCTCTATCAAATAACATCACTCACCGAAGTTACAATACAGCGTTGTGGTAGGGAACGCAGGCGCTGTTCTGTACAGCTCCTGGATGAATGCCTCCAGGTAAGGGGTGTTCTTCTTGTTCTGCCAGGACAGCACTCCGTCCTTGCCCAGCACGCTGTCCAGCTCTTCCTGTACCTTCTTCTGTTCTAGGGGTCGGTGGCTGGCCTGGGTGAGGAGGGAACACACGGTGTCGCCCCCCGTACCTTCCATCGTCATGTTCATGGCGATGGCGATTAGTCGCTCCACTGGAAGAGACATTAAGTAATTTTAGATGTTAGCAAATACGTCTATACGTCAATAAATACTTTTATATGTTTAAAAAATAATTTTAGATGCAAGTAAGTAATTCCTAGGCATAAATAAATAATTTTAGATGCAATTAAGTAATTTCAAATGATAATAAATAATTTTAGATGTAATTAAGTAATTCTAGGCATAAATAAATAATTTTAGATGCAATTAAGTAATTTCAAATGATAATAAATTATTTTAGATGTAAGTAAGTAATTCTAGATGTAAATAAATAATTTTAGATGTAATTAAGTAATTTCGAATGATAATAAATAATTAAATGAGGTAATAAAATATTTTATAATTTCGTAAGTTGCTAAAAAAAAATTTTAAATGTTAAAATAATTATAGATGTTAGAAAATAATTTCGGATAATAATAATAAAAAATAATGTAATACATTTCTACGTCAGTAATTTTAGATTTTACTAAATAATTTTAGATGTTAACCCTCTGAGGGATGAGCAAATTGGCTGAAGTGTAAACTTGCTCTCACTTCATGAGATTTAAATTAAAATTTTTAGCTGCACATTTAATTTTAATTTCTGTAGTAGATGGTCAAAACGGCTCCAAGCTTTGAATTAAAGTTTAATTAAATCATTAAATTTATAATTTTTAAAAAATAATGCACACTGCTAGAAAACCTGATAGCTTTGGTGACGGTTTCATACGACTGTATCCCTCAGAGGGTCAATAAAGAATTTCGAATGATAATAAATTATTTAATTTGGTATTAATTTTATAAATTAATAAATAATATCGAATAAAAAGAAATTTATGATTTAATAAATTGTGGTGTCAATTTTAGATGGATGGTATTAATTTTAGATGATACTATTCAGTAGATGTGAATAATGTTGTATGTAAATTTTAGATGTGAATTTTTTTTCAAATGGCACTTAATTTATATTTTAATGATGAAAAAGGAGAATAATTTTGAATGTCAATAGGCTCAGTTGCTATAATTTCCTATGTTAATAATTTTATATGCTAATAATTTCAGATCTTAATAATTTTAAGTGTTATTAAATTGTGACTTGAATAATTTCGGATTTTACAAATAACTAAATGTAAATATTTTAAATGTATTTATCATATGCTTTTGCTTATGCAAGGAACCATGATAATATAAATTTAAAATTATTGGTTATGCATAAATTTGAGTCCTTTGTTAATATCAATATGTGACTATTTGTTCAAATATCTTTGCTTTCAGATGTTTAGTTTATGTTGGTTACTTCAATTAATGCATTTCTTTTAAATTAGCACACTCTGGCTCTTTCAATTTCGGCACTTGACAGATTGCTGTTATCGTTCCATATGGTTGAGACTCTCTTTTATCACTTCGCTAATCGCGAAGTAGTATTCTATGGAATGATAACGCTATCAGTTTGTTCGAGTTATGTAATAGTCTCAAACTCGTGTTATACGATAACTTAAAATTCAAAGGGTTTAAGTAGTCTGTGCTATCTGTTTATCTCCTTTTGATATAGGATGATTATGAAATGCTGGTGAATTAAAATATGATATAGAGTACTTTCTTTCATAATGGTTGTTAAAGTAATTTAGAAATTATTTTGAAAATACTTAAGCGTATCTATCGGTATATATGAATAAACATGAATTGTTTTTTAAACGAAGATTGTGCAAGTCTATATTTATACATTTGAAAATCCTGTCATGGATATGCAAGTAGCAAAAAGCAAAAATGTAAATTCGTTTTTCCTTGAGGGGATATGAAACACAAAACCGTCCAAATGCTTTACTTTTTTTGTAATGATATCTTTAAAACACTACAATTATCTCTTAATCATCTGACATATTTATTTCTGCAACTAGTTTGAAAACCAAGACTTTTTTAAACGAGTTAAATTATTTCACAAGCGTGATAGTGTAAGAATATAAATTCACCAGTTTATAAAGAGGCTATTTTTTCATGTTTATCATACAGTATTTTTTTATGTGGTATCATATAGTAGTTTACATGCAAAACATTATTCTTAGATTAGCATTAGAAACTGGACTCCTAATAGGTAGCCACGTTCAAATAAAAAATTTATCCCCACTAAGATGCTCTTATTTACTTAAATACGTTATTAGCGTTGAATATGCTAGGACTCACTTGTGTAAGAACTTCCTTGCAGCTGTCCGTTCTTCCTCAACTTCTCCATCTCGTAAAGATAGCTGTCGACGTAGTTGTCAACGTGTTCGTTTTCTGGATCGAAGTTTCGAACGTGCTCGGCGACAATTTCCTCCACCAAGTTCCTCAAGAAAACTCGGCTCTGGCGAACTTCGGTTGCCCAGGGAAGGACGTGCATGCCCAACCTGAAATTAATTCAATCGTTATTTGAGAACATGAACATAATAAAATATGTTTCTAGCATCAAAATTGTTATTCCTTGTTATGTTAAATAGTATTTAATAATGGAACAATTTTAAAAACCACAGTTTGAATCAGTTAAACATTTAATGGGAAAGTTTGGTAAAGTTTCGTTGTACTATGAGGAGTGCTATGAGCTTCAAACTAGGAGAAATAGATTTTGAATACCAGATACAGTTACTGGTTTAAAATTACTATGACCTTAAATACTAATAATAACTTTCTAATATAATTTAATTACTACGTGTAGATTCTATAATTTAAAGAACTTCTTTAGTTGGTTTGACTAAATTTTAAATTACTAATATATATTTCTATTCACCAACCCATGCTTCAAAAATTTTGAAAAAATTCAAGTAACTTTTTTAAAGGGTAATTTTATATAATTTGTATGCATGAAATTGAACATAAATAAATTAAAAGTTAGCGCGCGTGCGCGATTAAAAGTTTCACGAAACCTGTTTTAACTCTTTGCTCCCTAAAATAACATTTACCCGCATTAAACTGTCGAAATTTATATATTATGAAATAAAAACAGTGTGGTTTTTATATTACGGATACGACATCGCCTGATGGGTCAGTAGGCCGGGCAACCTTTAACCTTAACATAATTCCAAGTATTACATTTTCTAATTCATCTTATAACACGAAGCTACTTACTGAAACGGTTTTCCAACAAGCATCAATCGGTGGTCAGCAATGTTAGCAAGCAGAGCGTGGACTGCCTTGGAGAGCTTCTTGAAAAGTTCCCCGTTCTTGTCGAACTTCTTGTTGAACATGACCTTGAGGATGACGCTGTTGACCACGTAGTCCAAGTGGTGGCCCAGGTGCACCGGCTGACCGTTGGTCTTCCTGAGGTCTTCCACCAGAGTGGTGGTCTCGTCGCGGATGGTGTCTTCCATCTCCTGCTTGCCGAAGCCGAAGTTCTTGGCGGTGTGGAGGAAGTAGCGGCGATGCTCCTTCCAGGTTGAGCCTTCTTCCTGAGCTACGCCTGAGGACATAGATTTAAAATCGTTGAATGACATGTATTCAGCAACTTAAGAGTTTGCATTAAGAAACTTAAAAATTTGCATTTAACAACTTTATAATTTGTGTTTAGAAACTTACACCAACCGTTGAAATTTCTGAAAAAAAAATTATTTGCAATATTTGAACTAAATAGTTGAAATTTATAAATCAACTAATGTTCAATGGTGAGGTATCATTTATGTTCAGGTAAGACCATTCAGTTTTCAGATTCAAAAGAGATTATAACTGGGCAAGAAATAGCTAACAATTCGTGTTTAAATGACCATTAGTAATTGTGGAATACTTGATGAAATTGTATGCTTTTAGATAACTTTCCAGAAAGGATAATAATACCGAAAATAAAAACATAAAAAAGAGTTGCATTAAATCATCACTTACCCATTCCGTGGGACAGCCAATCCATGAAGTTCATCTCTTTCGGTTTCCCAATGAACTCTTCAGCCCTTTCGACCAGGGCTCCTCTGATGTTCTTCGACCCGTTGAGGATGACAAACAGCGCCCCGCCACTCCTGAAGCTGAACACTTGGCCATATTTCTTGGACAGCCTGGCGAAGTCCATGCTGGTCTGGTGCGTGAGGAAGGGGTAGTAGCCCACGAACGGAAGACCCCAGGGTCCAGGAGGGAGGTTGCGATTCCTCCTCCAGAAGTCCAGGAGGATGCAGGTCACTGCCGCCACGGCCACGGACACGGCCAGTGGCACGGACATGTAATCGGTCATTACCACCATGCTGAAGAGTTTTCTTAGATTTGAGGGTTGGAATGTCCTGCTAGCTGGGGAAGCAAGGTATTTATTAGACAGGGATCGGCCGTTACGTCATGAAATGAAGTTGCAAAAAACTGTTATCTGGTTTTTGATTTCAGAAAGATTCAAAGGTACCTCTGGATATAAGTATCTTGTTTTATTCATTAAGGAGATTTATTATTCAATTTTTTTTATCGCAATGAAAATCAACACTTGTAGTACCTAAGCGTCATCGAGTATGGTGTTGTATAGATAAGGGGGTATGTATAAGATAAGTGGAGATAAGAAAAGATATTGATTATGATAATTGAATGGGCCGACGTCTTTCCCGGGATGCCTTGGGAAGTGATAAGATTTTTTTGCTGTTACGACGACTCTTGTATTATCATCTGGTTTCACAAAAAAAAGCAGTTAAAACCGGACATTTTTTTTTATCTCCATCCACTCAAATGGTTGCGTCGAGGGGAGGCTTCTGCTGCGAAGATTCAGTAGAGTATTGCAGCAATCTTGAAGAAGTACTTTCGAAACTATTACCAGGTTGCATTTAGAGGCGGATAGGTATATCTATATAGCAGTTTAGCAGAAAAAAGACCTGTGTCCTATCCTGTGATATAGAACACCATCCTTTTTTTACGGATAAAAAGTTTGTTTTTATTGCAAGTTGGGAAATCTCTGATTTACATTGATTGAAAAAGCTGCGCAGTTATCTTAAAGAAAAGTAATCTTCATTGTGTATTTAAGCATCATGTTTACAAACTTAATTCAGGTTGTAGTGCACTTACGTAAAGGTTTTGAAAAAAGTTTCTAAGTGTTAATTCTATACAATTAATATATTCATTAATTACACTTAGATCAAACGCATACACGAGCACGTTTAATCATATAGTAATAATTGCAGTCGATCAGTGTTTAAATCTTCTATAACCTTAATAACTTTTTAATCACTATTCTATATAAACAGATAGCGCATCATGAAGAAAAATATTTAGCATACGAAATGTCTTTTATGTAAAGTGAACGATCAAACGGACGCTTTGTTCACCTACTTCTAAACTGACGACACTGCAATTACCTGCAAGTCAGCCAACACATAATATTAGGTACAGGAAATAGCACACAAAATCCCTTAGATTGAGTCCTGGTGCAAGAAATGGAAAATCGAAACAAGCGCATAAACTGAAAACAAATCCAATATCCTGCTCATTCTCAAGACCAAGAGATATAAACATATCACAGCTTAAATTAGTAATACATTTTTGTGAAGCATCTTTTAGTTTTCAAAAGGCTAGTTACTTGGCCGTCGTTATTAAAAAAATTCTCACATGGAAACATCATGCTTTCACCTTCAGCAAAATGATGCTAAGAGTGCCGTGTCAGTCTGAGACCGTTTCTCAGACGCCAGTACAAGCTGCCACATATTCTTAAGATGCTACACTCTTAAAACAAACGAGCGATTTTAACTGTCTGAGTAAATTTACTCTTCTCCAGTGTCGAAAATGCACTTCCTCTATAGGAGTGGATCCTTAGTATGTTGAATCTGCGACAGGATCATTCCAAACGAGTGATTTTAACTCAGTCTGATTTAATATTCACTCCTTTCCAGTGTCGAAAATGCACTTCTCCTACAGGAGTAGATTTCACTCTTGTTTTAAGAGTGTACTATTGCTCCCTACGTCAAACCAACTTTGACATTTGCAGGGCCAGATTTCTAAATAGGCTAAGTATAGGCTGTGGTCTAGAGTGGCGAATTTTTGGGGGCGGCATATTTTACGACCAATTAAAGCGGCATTCAGCATAAAAATAGTCATAAAGATACTGATACGAATTAATTTTTAGGAAAATTTAAAATTCTTTATTTGAATGCGTAAACCGTAAACTTATATTTAATGCTACTATTTCTTAGCAAACACCTTTGCGAGGGCACAACCTCCTCCCGGATACCGACGTTGAAAGATTAGTTTGAGAGAAAGTTGTTTCGATTTAGTGTGTAAAAGTACATCGATAATTCTAATATGTGAATCTATTTTAAACAGCACATACCATCTTATATTGCAACTAACCAGTCACCTTTCTCCGAAGGGAAAGAATATATTGGTGCGGCAAATCAATCGCACCCTACAGGCGGCATATCTTTATCTTTAAATCCGGTCCTGGACATTTGGCTTACCTACCGACGCATGCCTCTTTCCCAATTTACTTTTGCAGGTATACCAAAACAATATCCTATGGAAAATGGTGCCACTCATATGTACATAGTGATTAATAACCTTATTCATACGAATCTAAAAAAATCAACATATTACACTTTTAAATAAAAGAGAGAAATCCACTCCAGTAGGAGGAGTGCATTTTCGACACTGGAAAGGAGTGAATATTAACTCAGACTGAGTTAAAATCAACAAAAAGACTGAGTTAAAATAAGCAGATTCAACATACTAAAGATCCACTCCTATGGGGGAAGAGCATTTTCGACACTGGAGGAGTGAAAATTAACTCAGACTGAGTTAAAATCGCTCGTTCGTTTTAAGGGGTCATAGGAGTCTTAAAAATGTGAAAAGTAGGTACTAGAAAAAAAAGTTCGATCTTTCATGTAATTTTTTAACTACTCAATATACAAGTATAATTTTTTTATAAGTAATTCCACAAGATTTATTTATTATAAAACAAATTTTAAAATTTATGAAACTTTAGCCAAAACTAAAATAAATGATATTAAAATAAAGCTATTTGAACACATTGGGATTAGGATTGCGCGGCAAATTTTGAGGTCCAAATTGAAAAAATGACCAAGAAAATGACTTTATATTGTACAAATATGTACAAACAAAGACTTATACCTAAATTCTCAGCTCAATTTTAATTAGAAATTATTTCAAAAAAAATATTTAAAATCAAAATTTTAAAATTTTTATTATTTTTTTAGAAAAAAGTCCATAAAATAATTTCTAATTAAAATTGATCTGAGAACTTAGGTATAAGTCTTTGTTTGTACATATTTGTACAATATGAAGTCATTTTCTTGGTAATTTTTTCAATTTTGACCTCAAAATTTGCCGCGCAAGCCTAATCCCAATGTGTTCAAATAGCTTTATGTTTAGCCAAAATTAAAATAAATGATATTAAAGTTTCATAAATTTTAAAATGTGTTTTATAATAAATAAATCTTGTAGAATTACATATAAAAAAATTATACTTATATATTGAGTAGTTAAAAAATGACATGAAAGATCAAACTTTTTTTTGTAGTACCTTCTTTGCACATTTTTAAGACTCCTATGACCCCTTAAGAGGGTAGAAAGCCATAACATAACCAAAATCATAGTCCCACAACCAGAGTTGGAACGGGTCACTGGGTCATCTGGGTCACTTGCGTCACTTTTTTGGTCTGAGGCACTGGGTCATGGGTTACTCTATCAGACCCGGATTTGACCCAGTGACCCATGACCCAGACTGACCCGGAATGACCCAGGGACCAAACCATTCTGGGAATATAGACTAATCACAAACAAGAGAGATATTACTAAATAAATGAAAGATCGTCAAACTCTGTTGATAAACCTCGATTTTAACCTCGTCTTTGCATCACTAGAAAAAGTGGTTAGTTGGCTCAGTTCAAGTTGTTCAAGTCAAGTCAGCCTAGTCGCAATTACAAGGTTAGTTTGAGTCAATTCAGGTTACTGGGTTAGTTCAGAAAACTGGGTCAGTTACTCAGTTCAGGCTTCTGGGTCAGGCCAGGTTCCTGGGTCAGTCCGGATCACTGGGTCAGTCCGGGTCACTGGGTCAGACCGGGTCAGTGGGTCACTAGGTTATGGGTCACATATATGAATGAGTCAGTGGGTCATGGGTCACACAGTTTGTGACCCGTTCCAACTCTGCCTACAACAGAGGCTTTTGAAGGGATAATGTCATCAAAATGATTATTTTATTGGAATAGGAGTTGTTCAAAACCAAATGAGTCTACAAACCAAAATCTTCTCTCTATGTTAAATCTATGTCTATCTATCTCTATATTTTTTTTAAAAAGAAAGCTTTTTCTTATGTATATACAACGCAATTTTTATCGTACAACTCCAATTTTTTTTTATTTAATGTCACAAATGGTCTATATTTTATGTCCACAAAATATTTTTTTAAAAAATTCGATCTGTTTTTTTAATTGCAAAATTACAAAAAAAGGCCAAAAAAAATTTTTTTGCCGAAATTCGAAAAAAAAATTGGTCTGAAATTGTAGTACTTTATAGATTTTTTTAATTTATGAACAAATTGACAAAACACTAAAATAAATTTGACCACCGTTCGTAAGATGGATTTTTCATTTTTTTTAGTTTAAAGTAAGACATTTTGACCTCTACGACAAATTTTTTATAACGTGAGATGTAGTTGCAGTCTTTAATTTGAAATCCATAGGTTTTCATACTTTTCGTGAGTTTTATTTTAGAAAATAACGGTGGGTAATACTTTTTATTATTAAGTTGCGGTTTTTATTAAAAATTTCACAATAACAAAATTGCTAAAATTATTGTTTGTTTTCATGAAATATTTCTTAGGTTTAACAAATCCTTCAATTACTTTATATTTTTTACGAAACTAAAACTATTTAAGTTGTTTTTTATCATAAACATTGAATTTTGAGTTTCAAATGTCTTGAAATGTATGTATACTTACCTACACACAAAAATCATTAAAAATGGGAAACTCCCATATTGTCCGAAAAATTAAGTTTTAGTTCTTAAGTTTAGTTCTTTCACTGAAAAAAAGGCCACGTAATTCAAAATATCTCAAAATTTAAGAAATATGAACTTTTAAATAACATGTGCAGAAAAAGTGCATACCTTTGTTAAAATGGCATATTCCGAAGAATAAAATATAATTTTTACCGTTTATGCAATAAACAACGTCATTATATTTTCAAATGTAACAAATTGAACTCACTCAAGGCAGCTAACTGACTGTTGAAACAACTGAATGACTTTTCACCATAACTTTAACAAAGATCATCGTTCTTATATATGTGTCATAATATTATTGAGTAATTACTATGGTTATCTAAAATTGCTATCCTAGATATTTCCGAAGATGTCCGAAATCTGAAACTATTGGTGTAACAAGGTCAAGGTTTGTAAAATAAGGTGCAATTCACGTGGACTAATCAGAGCTCATATCATTATTGTCATTTGCAATATAACATTATACGAAAGCTTTGTTGCTATTAGGTGGCTAACGTTAAATAAATTGAAACTCTAATAACATTAATGTTATATTTCATTTAACAAAAACGAGGGAGGGAATTTTGTTAGCTAATTTCAATGCGGATGTTGTTTTGTGAGAAATTTGTACTTTTAATAATCTAACATGAAATAGAAGGTAATGAAAGTATTGCGATTGGGTTAAACATCCAAAGTGGAGATTTTGTGTCTTCTACTCGTTTTAGAATGCGTTGATTCCAAAAAAGGGATTTTTGAACATTGGTATGCTGTACGTCCGTTTGAAACCATTTCTATAGATCAAACTAAACGAGCTACGGACTTCAAATTTGGTGCACGAGTTTCTACAACCTGTCGGACGTCTTAATAGTCCGGCTGCAAGTGTGAAAAATTGTGCCTTTTGAGAAACATTTATGAAACTTTCAGGGTTTGTACACAAGAACAAGACGATCATTTTTTGATATGGACGTCGGCTGGGTTCCGACCCGTTTGGCCGCCATCTTGAAAAATGGCGGAAAATCTATTTTTGATCATAACTCCTGAACCGCTTGTCCAAATAAAATGAAATTTGGTTTAAAATGATCGCAATTGTTTTCTAAACCTTTTACATAATATGTTTTATGGGGTTTTATCCAGCCGTTAATCCGCTACGTGGCTTTATTTCAGAAAATCATGTAATATTTAACGCGTTTACTTATTTATCTGGACACACATAAAACTTCGCTAATAACATGTATTTGCAAAGTTGTTGGTCTTTTTATTGTTTAAAAAACAGTTTTTGTTTGATGCAATTCGGAGCAGGACTTCTTTAGATACGCTATATGTAATATGACTACTGATGGATAAGTGTGGCGTCATATGATCGCAAAATACGTCGATGCTGTAAAAAAATATACTGCCAACAAGTACAAGCGTAAGCACACTGACTAACCCATAGACGACGACTTTTTTTCAGTACAATTAACACTACATTTCCAAATAAAAACGTTAGCTGAAAAATTGTAAGTTTACTTCTGGTGTAACTCAATTTATCGTTCACATAAATTGTTCAGGAATATGTCCTTCATTTGCCTTGTATTTTGTTTATTCAAATAAATGTACCAGAATTATCAGTTTCGCCTGGTAAAATTTTCTTGCAAATCATCGTTAATTGTTTAACAAAAATTCTTAGTTTCTTAATATGAAATTTTAGTTTTTGCAGTCACAGGAGCAGAGTTCGGTGCATTTTAGTCCTAGGCGTTTGCATTTACACCGCCCTTTGCAAGTTTTTTGCAGCCACATTTAAGGAGTTGCTCTTGACATTTCTTTGAAACGTCAGGTAGAGTTCTCCACAGTGGCCGAAGCCCCTCTTTCCATCATTTCTGGTCCAACCACATTGCAATGGTTCTGGTATTGCTGGCCATAGAGTTAGGAAGGAGGTGTTACATCGGGGTAACTATTCCACACGTTCCAAGCAGTCTTCTTTCCCCGCCCAACAAATGCCGAAGTCGTATCACAGCCTGTGAATGCGTGGAATCCTAACAGAGCATGCGATTTCTCAGGCCAAGAGTAGCACTTATTGTATGGGCTGTGGTATGTATCGGAAATCGTTGCCTTTTCCAAAATCTACCTTCGATTCTTCTTGCGAAAACCAACCAGACTGACATAGCACCACCAGGTCTGTATCTACCGTTCTGATCAATATTTTCCAGTGTTTAAAGCATCACAAAATGAAGCATAGTTCTGCACCACAAAGCAAAGTCCAATGGCTCTTGATCATCGGTTGCCCCGATGTATGAGCAGTATGCGCGTTTTTGCAAAACATATACAAAGCAGCTAAGGAGACCTGATGGGCATGTCGCGTGCATGACAGATGCGAAACCTTTAGATATGATTCAGCTGTCCAAATTGTGGTAATACCGGCCTCAACTTGCATTTGAATCCAACCACCCACTGCCACATAATCAATCACCAGCCACTTTGAAACTAGCCATTTCAATGTGCAAACCTCCTGGAAGAATCACGAAATTCTCTTTACTATAGCCTTGCGGCCACGTCCATTGTATTTGTTTAGCAATGGCATACAGGGGTTGATCGAGAGTCAAACTGGCCCAGGATTTACGTGGGGTAACCGTTAAGGGCGATATTGATGCAGCGTTGGGGCTTTGGATCATATTTAACATGCACTTCCTCTGCACGGTCGTTATGGCAATTTTTTTACTCCACGGGCCGTTTAAATTCGATAGTTATTTTGGCGATGCCTGGACCTGAACCTGGGACCTTACACATGCAAGGCGAACACCTTAAGCGACTGGGCTCGCCAGCACCCAACACTTCAAGAGAAAAAATCTTTTCATGAAAACTAAAAAAAAACAGAGACAAATTTTAAAACTGCATTATATTCTACATTTTTTTAATTGAAAAAATTATGCTATATGAAAACAAACCTTTAAAAAACAAACTTAAAATTAATTCAATACTGTTTGATGCCTCTATGGCAAAAAGGGGTCCCTGACCAGGCTCGTAGCCAGCATTGGATAACCAATTACGATGCGGGAGTTAACTGGGCTACAATTCCCTTCTTGATTTCCGATTGGCTTAGTATGCAGTAGTTTCGTTTTTTTTTTAAAATTTATGCGTCATTTTTATAAAGATAAATTGTAAAATATTTGCTTAACATTGTATTAGCATCTAAGACTCCGGTACTGACGGTAAACTTTAAACAAAATGTTTTTTTTTTTTTTTTTGAAAACGAAACTTAGATTCAGAAAATGTTTAAAAAAAATACATTTATTGAACACAGCTAAGTTTTTACCGGTCATGCGAGTACTCAATTTTCAAGCAAAAATTGGTTTTAATTACATAAAACCGTATTTAAAGAAAAATAGGGAAACTAAGTAAATATTTCTTAAGATTTCGAATTTAAATCTTAAATGGACTTAGGTGGTAATATAAAACAAAATACGCAAAAATTAAAACTTTCTTAAATAGTATGAATTTATGATATCATGCATTGTTATTTAATTTACGTCAAATAAAAACTTTATCTTCATCTTTTCCTGCAATGTTATAAATTGGTAATGATATATAAACAAAAACATCCTATATGAAATTATTTCGAAGTGTTTGCCTGTGTTAAAAACAGCATATCCACAATCCCCACAAGACCATAATCAATAT
Source organism: Hylyphantes graminicola (assembly GCA_023701765.1). Lineage (NCBI taxonomy): Eukaryota > Metazoa > Arthropoda > Arachnida > Araneae > Linyphiidae > Hylyphantes > Hylyphantes graminicola. The sequence continues at coordinate 76,202,226 of CM043113.1, read as the reverse complement.
ATATTGTGCAGTAGATGACGCATCCAAGCGACGCCAGCGCCATAAACACACAGCGGATAGAAGCCGAAACGGTTCCACCAGCCCCACGTACGTATTACATATAGCGTATCTAAAGAAGTACTGCTCCGAATTGCATCAAACAAAAACTGTTTTTTAAACAATAAAAAGACCAACAACTTTGCAAATACATGTTATTAGCGAAGTTTTATGTGTGTCCAGATAAATAAGTAAACGCGTTAAATATTACATGATTTTCTGAAATAAAGCCACGTAGCGGATTAACGGCTGGATAAAACCCCATAAAACATATTATATAAAAGATTTAGAAAACAAATGCGATCATTTTAAACCAAATTTCATTTTATTTGGACAAGCGGTTCAGGAGTTATGATCAAAAATAGATTTTCCGCCATTTTTCAAGATGGCGGCCAAACGGGTCAGAACCCAGCCGACGTCCATATCAAAAAATGATCGTCTTGCTCTAGTGTACAAACCCTGAAAGTTTCATAAATGTTTCTCAAAAGGCACAATTCTCGAAGAATATGTCGCCCTGCAACTGGACTAGTCCGGCTGCAAGTGTGAAAAATTGTGCCTTTTGAGAAACATTTATGAAACTTTCAGGGTTTGTACACTAGAGCAAGACGATCATTTTTTGATATGGACGTCGGCTGGGTTCTGACCCGTTTGGCCGCCATCTTGAAAAATGGCGGAAAATCTATTTTTGATCATAACTCCTGAACCGCTTGTCCAAATAAAATGAAATTTGGTTTAAAATGATCGCAATTGTTTTCTAAACCTTTTACATAATATGTTTTATGGGGTTTTATCCAGCCGTTAATCCGCTACGTGGCTTTATTTCAGAAAATCATGTAATATTTAACGCGTTTACTTATTTATCTGGACACACATAAAACTTCGCTAATAACATGTATTTGCAAAGTTGTTGGTCTTTTTATTGTTTAAAAAACAGTTTTTGTTTGATGCAATTCGGAGCAGGACTTCTTTAGATACGCTATATGTAATATGACTACTGATGGATAAGTGTGGCGTCATATGATCGCAAAATACGTCGATGCTGTAAAAAAATATACTGCCAACAAGTACAAGCGTAAGCACACTGACTAACCCATAGACGACGACTTTTTTTCAGTACAATTAACACTACATTTCCAAATAAAAACGTTAGCTGAAAAATTGTAAGTTTACTTCTGGTGTAACTCAATTTATCGTTCACATAAATTGTTCAGGAATATGTCCTTCATTTGCCTTGTATTTTGTTTATTCAAATAAATGTACCAGAATTATCAGTTTCGCCTGGTAAAATTTTCTTGCAAATCATCGTTAATTGTTTAACAAAAATTCTTAGTTTCTTAATATGAAATTTTAGTTTTTGCAGTCACAGGAGCAGAGTTCGGTGCATTTTAGTCCTAGGCGTTTGCATTTACACCGCCCTTTGCAAGTTTTTTGCAGCCACATTTAAGGAGTTGCTCTTGACATTTCTTTGAAACGTCAGGTAGAGTTCTCCACAGTGGCCGAAGCCCCTCTTTCCATCATTTCTGGTCCAACCACATTGCAATGGTTCTGGTATTGCTGGCCATAGAGTTAGGAAGGAGGTGTTACATCGGGGTAACTATTCCACACGTTCCAAGCAGTCTTCTTTCCCCGCCCAACAAATGCCGAAGTCGTATCACAGCCTGTGAATGCGTGGAATCCTAACAGAGCATGCGATTTCTCAGGCCAAGAGTAGCACTTATTGTATGGGCTGTGGTATGTATCGGAAATCGTTGCCTTTTCCAAAATCTACCTTCGATTCTTCTTGCGAAAACCAACCAGACTGACATAGCACCACCAGGTCTGTATCTACCGTTCTGATCAATATTTTCCAGTGTTTAAAGCATCACAAAATGAAGCATAGTTCTGCACCACAAAGCAAAGTCCAATGGCTCTTGATCATCGGTTGCCCCGATGTATGAGCAGTATGCGCGTTTTTGCAAAACATATACAAAGCAGCTAAGGAGACCTGATGGGCATGTCGCGTGCATGACAGATGCGAAACCTTTAGATATGATTCAGCTGTCCAAATTGTGGTAATACCGGCCTCAACTTGCATTTGAATCCAACCACCCACTGCCACATAATCAATCACCAGCCACTTTGAAACTAGCCATTTCAATGTGCAAACCTCCTGGAAGAATCACGAAATTCTCTTTACTATAGCCTTGCGGCCACGTCCATTGTATTTGTTTAGCAATGGCATACAGGGGTTGATCGAGAGTCAAACTGGCCCAGGATTTACGTGGGGTAACCGTTAAGGGCGATATTGATGCAGCGTTGGGGCTTTGGATCATATTTAACATGCACTTCCTCTGCACGGTCGTTATGGCAATTTTTTTACTCCACGGGCCGTTTAAATTCGATAGTTATTTTGGCGATGCCTGGACCTGAACCTGGGACCTTACACATGCAAGGCGAACACCTTAAGCGACTGGGCTCGCCAGCACCCAACACTTCAAGAGAAAAAATCTTTTCATGAAAACTAAAAAAAAACAGAGACAAATTTTAAAACTGCATTATATTCTACATTTTTTTAATTGAAAAAATTATGCTATATGAAAACAAACCTTTAAAAAACAAACTTAAAATTAATTCAATACTGTTTGATGCCTCTATGGCAAAAAGGGGTCCCTGACCAGGCTCGTAGCCAGCATTGGATAACCAATTACGATGCGGGAGTTAACTGGGCTACAATTCCCTTCTTGATTTCCGATTGGCTTAGTATGCAGTAGTTTCGTTTTTTTTTTTTAATTTATGCGTCATTTTTATAAAGATAAATTGTAAAATATTTGCTTAACATTGTATTAGCATCTAAGACTCCGGTACTGACGGTAAACTTTAAACAAAATGTTTTTTTTTTTTTTTTGAAAACGAAACTTAGATTCAGAAAATGTTTAAAAAAAATACATTTATTGAACACAGCTAAGTTTTTACCGGTCATGCGAGTACTCAATTTTCAAGCAAAAATTGGTTTTAATTACATAAAACCGTATTTAAAGAAAAATAGGGAAACTAAGTAAATATTTCTTAAGATTTCGAATTTAAATCTTAAATGGACTTAGGTGGTAATATAAAACAAAATACGCAAAAATTAAAACTTTCTTAAATAGTATGAATTTATGATATCATGCATTGTTATTTAATTTACGTCAAATAAAAACTTTATCTTCATCTTTTCCTGCAATGTTATAAATTGGTAATGATATATAAACAAAAACATCCTATATGAAATTATTTCGAAGTGTTTGCCTGTGTTAAAAACAGCATATCCACAATCCCCACAAGACCATAATCAATATATATTGTGCAGTAGATGACGCATCCAAGCGACGCCAGCGCCATAAACACACAGCGGATAGAAGCCGAAACGGTTCCACCAGCCCCACGTACGTATTACATATAGCGTATCTAAAGAAGTACTGCTCCGAATTGCATCAAACAAAAACTGTTTTTTAAACAATAAAAAGACCAACAACTTTGCAAATACATGTTATTAGCGAAGTTTTATGTGTGTCCAGATAAATAAGTAAACGCGTTAAATATTACTTGACTTTCTGAAATAAAGCCACGTAGCGGATTAACGGCTGGATAAAACCCCATAAAACATATTATATAAAAGATTTAGAAAACAAATGCGATCATTTTAAACCAAATTTCATTTTATTTGGACAAGCGGTTCAGGAGTTATGATCAAAAATAGATTTTCCGCCATTTTTCAAGATGGCGGCCAAACGGGTCAGAACCCAGCCGACGTCCATATCAAAAAATGATCGTCTTGCTCTAGTGTACAAACCCTGAAAGTTTCATAAATGTTTCTCAAAAGGCACAATTCTCGAAGAATATGTCGCCCTGCAACTGGACTATAAGGGGTCAGAGGAGTCTTAAAGATGTGCAAAGAAGGTACTACAAAGCATAGTTTGATCTTTCATGTAACTTTTTAACTACTCAATATATAAGTATAATTTTTTATATGTAATTCTACAAGATTCTATTATTATAATACAAATTTTAAAATTTATGAAACTTTAGCCAAAACTAAAATAAATGCTATTAAACATAGAGCTATTTGAACACATTGGGATTAGTCTTGGGCGGCAAATTTTGAGGTCAAAATTGAAAAAATGACCAAGAAAATGACTTTATATTGTAGAAATATGTACAAACAAAGACTTATACCTAAATTTTCAGCTCAATTTTAATTAAAATTTTTTAAAAAAAATTTAAAATCAAAATTTTAAGATTTTTATTAATTTTTTTAGAAAAATGTTCTTAAAATAATTTCTAATTAAAATTGAGCTGAGAATTTAGGTATAAGTCTTTGTTTGTACCTATTTCTGCAATATAAAGTCATTTTCTTGGTCATTTCTTCAATTTTGACCTCAAAATTTGCCGCGCAAGCCTCACCCCAAAGTGTTTAAATAGCTTTATGTTTCATATCATTTATTTTAGTTTTGGCTAAAGTTTCATAAATTTTAAAATTTGTTTTATATTAAATAAATCTTATAGAATTACATATAAAAAAATTATACTTATATATTGAGTAGTTAAAAAATTACATGAAAGATCAAACAAAACTTTGTAGTACCTTCTTTGCACATTTTTAAGACTCCTGCGACCCCTTAAGGGGGAATAGGCACGCTGGACCGGGGGTCTCCAAAGCAAAGCGCATTAGTGTCAATCCAATTTAGAAAAAATATTTTCTCGGCCACATTTTTTGAGCTGTATTGAATATTCATACAAACGGATTTTTTTGTGATAAATGAAGCTGACTTGCAGGTCCTCTATCTTCCTACTTTTTGAAATGGGTTCGAATATTTTTTAAGCTTTCAATAAATAATTTTACAAAAAGTATTCGAAGCAATTTAGAAAAGTGGGATTGTAGAGACCTGTAAGTTATCTGCATTTATTATTTAACCCTATCAGTCCCAGTGATGCCATTTGGCATCATCACTTTCAATATTTTTTTCAATTTTTTTCTGTCCCATTACGACATCCAAACACACATCATTCGATTCTTCACACTTTGCTCTATCAGAAAATATTTTACTTTAATCTCAATTTAAGTCAGAACTACTATTTTTTTTATTTTGAAAATAGTCAACAAGCGTCTCTCTTGAATTTTGATCAGTTCACTTCAGTTCCACATATTTAAAACACAATTTAAACTATTTCGGTTAAAATAATTACTAAATTTTTTTTAATAATATGGTCAGATACCTTAAAATATATAACTCGAAGTGTTTTTAGGTAACATATATTTTTTTATTTTGTTGTTTTCCACAATTAAAAAATTTTCGCATTGATTCAAAAACCATATAAAAAATTTAAATGAATTTTTTTTTTCTTGCGGAATTCGTATATTTGACCTAAAATAAGCTTATTTTGTGAATATCAGATGTTTCTGTAGTGTAGTATTTTTTTGGGACTGAAAGGATTAAAAAAAAAACCGTTTGTAAAAATTTTCAATTCAGCAGAAGAAATGTGGCAGAGGGATGGTTTTTCCCTTTAGATTAACAAGAGGCACCTGAGTTTGAAGACCCCCGATCCAGCACGCCCAACCTTAATAAGACTTTCGAGAAAATTAGCATGCAAGGAGCTGCCATAGATTTTTTTTGGTTTTAAAGTTATTAAAATTTCGCTGAAAAACGAAAAGTGCTATACAGGCTTCAAATTTTGAGCACAAGTTTCCAGTACCTGTTGGACGTCATAACAAGGTTTTTGAGAAAATCATACATGTCATCATGGGTAGCTGCCATAGAACTCTTTAGATTTTAAAGTTATTAAAATTTTCTCCTAAACATATATAATTACCTTTAAACGTATTGATTTGTTGAGTGGGAATTGAAAGACTCGTGGTGTTTCACACTCCTAGTTTTAACAAAAGTTAAAATAATAATTTAATTAGGATAACGATTTTGGTTCAGCCCAAGATCGCGGGTTCGAGCCCCGGCTTAGTTATCTGTTTCTCTTTAATCCGGATGGGAAAAATCTTAGACACGCATGTCATATGATTGTGTGGCTTGTCAAAGATCATTGGAGGGTCCATTTGGCTTGGGATCTCTCTCTGCAAAATTAAATCTCGGCCTACTTTAACTTCCGCAGAAATTGCAGATTCATTGTGATCTGCGCGTCAAAATTGGTAGCGAGAGTCGCCTAGATGGTGCCACAAAAAATGGCTCTCTGTTCTGGGAAATTTAAAAAGTATTCGAGGGCTTGACCACCAATGTTGCATTCCCATTAGAGAGAGACGCTTTTAACAAAAAACAAACACTTTATTAATTTAGAAAAAACATTACAAGAAAAGAAAAAATAGTCACAAGGGGGTAGACAAGAACCCTGTATATGTGACCAAAATAATCAATTAAAATAAATAAGACATTAGTTAATTACAAAAAAACCCACAAAAATTACGTTTAAATACGTAAATATACACAAAAGAAAAGAACAAAATGTGACAATGTGGTTTAGTATTTTTTTTTTTTTTTTTCAAAACAAATGCCTAAAAATTCTGGACAGCGGAGAAAATATATAAACAAAAAACATTTCGCTTCTAAGAATTAAAAAGATACATCGATATCGTCTATTGACAAAATAAATTTAAATAATTTTTTTTAAAACCTGTTTAAAGAAGGGATACTTTGAAGTTCAGTAGGTAGTTTGTTGAATGCATTTGGGGTTAAATATGAAAAATGTTTTCGAAAAATTTCTTTATGTGGAAAAGGGATATGATAAATTTCATTTAAACGCCTAGCTGAAATATTTACTTTTAAATTACCAAAATAATTATTACGATATAAATATTTGTTCAGCAATCAACGTTTACTTTTTCTGTAAGATCAGGCAGGCAAAAGAAAGGAGCGGTTGCCTCTCTTCTTTTGAGGTAAGCGGAATACCCAAAATTCTAACATTTTTACCTTCGCTTTAATCTTTTCCAAATTTGGCATAGTGATTTCAAATATAATGAGCATTGCTTTTCAGGCAATTTTTTTTATTTAAATATAATTGATTTATTTTAAACGGTGTTTTTCACCTAAAAAAAGGGGTTTACGCCAACACTTCTAGTATAAAAAGTTTTACATTAATTTACCTGAATTTTTTTACAGATGCTATTTCAATATATATCTGTGCCATGACTCTGTAACATCCGGTGTAAATATATAAGTCTTTTTTTAAATGTCCAAGTGTAAGTTAATCGCAAAAAATCCTTTTTTGTGTGTGGTTAATTTATAACATTTTTCTTAATAACTTCTTTTCTTGTAATTTGTAAGCAACTCTAAAGGTCATTGCATGCATCAGTTCAAAACAAAGAATTTAACACATAATTAATGTTTATAGGATGAAAAATTAACGTGGTAGACTGTTACGTAAACCTCCTTTTTTAGTAGAAAAACACCGTTTAAAATAAATCAATTATATTTAAATTTTTTAAAAATGCCTAAATAGTATTATTCATTATATTTGAAATCAGTCTGCTAAATTTGGAAAAGATTAAAGCAATAGTAAAAATTTTAGAATTTGGGGTATTCGCCTACCTTAACGACACGACAGTCGTAAGCAATTATCAAATTCAAAGAAAAACATTCTGTAAAGATAATCGTTTAATAAGTCTAACATGAAACTATAAGAATTTTAAAAATGAGTTTCAAATTAAAATTTCATTCAAAATGTGGCACAGTATTTTCATATTTATTTTCGCAATTTCTGTCTCTTATTCTTATTACTATACAATTTATTATTATTTTTTAATTTAAAAACTACTTTTTAATAAACCTAATAAATTATAATTTTGCTACTTCGCATTTTTTTTCAAAATTTAAAATAATAAAATGTTTTTGCTCATAAACCATACATTAGAAGTATAAGTTGAATATCCCATTAAGATCTAGTTTTTCATTGAATTAAAAAAATGAATTACTTTAAATAAAATATATGTTTAATTGAATGTATGGCTATGTACTTTTTAAACTGTGCTTTTGGGCAAAGTATCTCCAGGTAGAGTTTTGATTTACAGTGTTTATCCAGAATTTAATCTTACGGCTACGAAAAAAACCATAAGCAACCCAATTTTACAAAGAGTAAACAACAAATTCGAACAAGACTCAAATAAGCCTTTTCAAATTCTTTATAACAGTTTGAAAAAGCCATTTTCTTCGCGCAAATTTAAAATTTAATTAAATAACATATATTAGTAATTAAAAAAAAATCAGAATTTGGTTTATTTGTGTAAAGATGTGCCATTGAAAACCTTTCCATCTGAAAGAAAAAAGAATATCTATAAAAAATTGTGATTTACATAATAATAAAATCTATTGTTGCGACAGAAAAAACTGGTGCATAAATTACACAAAATGCCTGGTGTAACGCCCAGAAAGTTCCAAAACGTCTCTCATTTGTGATTTACAATTACCACAAGTGTTTAATGGACTATGGTTCTTCCGCCATATTATAATAGCGATCCCTAAGTCCATTTCTCCATGATTTAGAAGCCATCAGTGAAATTCGCATTGTAACGTTGCGAACGCCATAAATACCAATAAGAATGGTGGAACTCTGTTCCTGCTGCTCGCCCGAGCGATAAAGTGCTCCGAAGTGATAAGGGAGTTGGGTGCATCCAGGTTATCTTCATGGATGCTTATCTTGCAAGAAAGGAAACCCTTAAGGCCCAGAATGACGTCATGGTAGTAAGGGCGTGGTCTGACAAATAAAAAGTGTCCGTACATTTGTTATTGACGAGTGTTTCATAAGGCCTGATTTCCGACAGGGGAAACGGGGCTCGTGTCCCACTTTAAGGGGTCATAGGACTCTTAAAAATGTGCAAAGAAGGAACTACAAAATTTAGTTTGATCTTTCATGTAATTTTTTAACTACTCAATATACAAGTATAATTTTTTTATATGTAATTCTACAAGATTTATTTAATATAAAACAAATTTTAAAATTTATGAAACTTTAGCCAGAACTAAAATAAATGACATTAAACATAAAGCTATTTGAACACATTGTGATTAGGCTTGCGCGGCAAATTGTGAGGTCAAAATTGAAAAAATGACCAAGAAAATGACTTTATATTGTACAAATATGTACAGACAAAGACTTATACCTAAATTCCCATCTCAATTTAAATTAGAAATTATTTTAAAAAATATTTAAAATCAAAATTGAAAAAAATTTTATTAATTTTTTTAGAAAAAATTTCTTAAAATAATTTCTAATTAAAATTGAGCTGAGAATTTAGGTATAAGTCTTTGTCTGTACATATTTGTACAATATAAAGTCATTTTCTTGGTCATTTTTTCAATTTTGACCTCACAATTTGCCGCGCAAGCCTAATCACAATGTGTTCAAATAGCTTCATGTTTAATATCATTTATTTTAGTTTTGGCTAAAGTTTCATAAATTTTAAAAAAAATTTCATATTTAATAAATCTTGTAGAATTACATATAAAAAAATTATACTTATACATTGAGTAGTTCAAAAATGACATGGAAGATCAAACTATGTTTTGTAGTACCTTCTTTGCACATTTTTAAGACTCCTGTGACGCCTTAAAGGGGCCTCTAAATTTTCTACAGGAACGTACACTTTACAATTATATACAAAATTAAACATTTATTTAAACTAATTAAATATATATTTATCACAAAGAGAGATAATTTTATGACGGGAAATGCTACAATGTTATACATGTAATATCTATTATATCATTTCTTCACATATCTGATTCATACTTTGTTTCCCACCCAGACAAAATATCATTGTTTCACAAGTGCCCTTCTTTAATTTATAATCTTTTTGGTGGGAATTTGTTTGTTGTTTATAATTTGTAGGTTGAAATGATAACAACGAAATTGGTTAAAATGTATAAAAAATGAACCCCCAACTACCAAACAATCAATAAAGTAGTGAAGTTGTTTCAGATAATAATTCTTATAGTTTCAATTTTGATGCTATTGGTTTGGTTATTTTAACCCTTTCAGTCCCACTGACAATTTGGCATCATCATTTTACAATTTTTTTTTCTGATTGTCTATAGCCATTTATGATAACAAAAAGCACATCATTCGATTCTTTGAACTTTTTCGAAAAGAATATATTTTTTATTAATCAAAATAGACGTCAGACGTATTATTTTTTTTAATTATGACCAGAAAAATGATGATTCCAAATGTCATCACTGGAACTGATGGGTTAAAGTTCTTTCCAATCAACTTGTTGTTATTCCTGCTATTAATTAAACATTTTTGGTTTCTAACCATTAAATTTAAAGTATACAAGTCATTACCAAACGGTCATTACCAAATTTCGGTTTTCATGATATTATGTCATATGTGTGGAAAAATAAAAAAAATTGTGATATAGCAATTTAATGGGATGTAGTTAAAAGCTTTAGTTCCAGTAAAAAAAGTTTCCACACAACATCCTTATATAGTAAGTGGAGAAAATATTGCATTGTTCAAAAGTAATGTAATTCCAAAAGTACCAAAAATGAAAACAATACCGCTAGACCTGTTGCCACTCACGGCGTGAAACATGCTCTTATATATTTGAATTACAATAAGTCGCTTATGATTGAATTACAATAAGCCGCTTATAATTGAATTACAATAAGCAGCTTATGATTGAATTACAATAAGACGCTTATGATTGAATTACAATAAGCCGCTAATGATTGAATTACAATAAGACGCTTATTATTGAAATACAATAAGCCGCTTATGATTGAATTACAATAAACCGCTTATAATTGAATTACAATAAAACGCTTATAATTGAATTACAATAAGCCGTCATGATTGAATTACAATAAGCCGCTTATAATTGAATTACAATAAGACGCTTATGATTGAATTACAATAAGCCGCTTATGATTGAACTACAATAAGCCGCTTATGATTGAACTACAATAAGCCGCTTATGATTGAATTACAATAAGCCGCTTATGATTGAATTACAATAAGCCGCTTATGATTGAATTACAATAAGCCGCTTATAATTGAATTACAATAAGCCGCTTAATTGAATTATAATAAACCACTTATAATTGAATTACAATAATTTTTAAAAAAAAATATCGGTTCATTAAATTAAACACAAAAATTGCTCTACACGCACAAACCTAAGTTTTAATGGAAACTTTTTTTATACAAAAAGTGATTAATAAAGAACTTTCAAATCAATGCATGAACTCTTTTGACCAATTAAAAGGGCATATTCATTAAACAACGTATGTCTTAAAATAATATTTTCTTGACTATTTGTTCCTTGTTGATTATTTTCTATCGTTTAAAATCTTAGCTAGGAAAAATATTTATTAAGAAACCTTGTGTGAAACGAATGAATTTATCTGCGAAACGAACTTCAATGGGATGAGATAGTGAAAATTGAACAAAAAACATATGCTTGGATCATAAAAATTTATCTTCTTATTAATCTTTCGTATCAATACGAAGAAGGAGGAGAAAAATGGAGTCTAGTGTATCAAAAACAAATATTGTGAAAGTGTTTATGATGTACCTAGTTGGGAATAAAACGTTACATAGAAGCATTACAAAGGGTTTTTAGAAAGTTTTTCAGCACTTTCTTTAAGTACTATTGAAAAAAATCTTATAATTATAAGCCAATTACAAATGGCAATATTTGAAAATAACAGCTACTATCAATGGAATCTATTTCTGAAAAAAAGTAGGAAAGGAATGGTGATATAAAGATATTGAAAAAAAAGAAGGTATCATTTATAATGATATAGCGTTTATTGAAAATAATATGGAGGTTTTGCAAAATTGTTTTTGAAATTTTCTGTTGATTTTTTAATTAATTTTATTATTTTAACTTTTTTTAGTTTATGAATGGTTAAAAGCCTAAGGGTTTTAAGTTAATAAATGTAGAGCTGTACTTTTTTTTCCAGTATTAAGGCGTATACCATAAACAAAAGTTGTTTTGGGATAAGGTCTAGTGTGATTAGAATTTTTTTTACATAGTTATGAAGTTAAAAATGTAGAAAAAAATCTGATTTTTTTGGCTATTTTAATACATAAATCTACATAACTATTTTTGTTTAACTGTTAGCTCAAGATCCATACCAACTTTTATTAATAGATGTTGTGGGAACATTTTGAAAAAAAAATCCACTAAAAAATTCCTTAAATTGTAGGAGGAGTAGTATTTTGAAAAATCGTTATTATTTTTTAACTTTTTGAAAAAACATAAGTTTCATTATTAATAATTTTTTTGTATATACTTATTGAATGTTAGTTCTTTGTAAAAATAGTTTAATTTGAACGCTAGCGATAAAAATACTGGATTTAAATTTTTGGGTAATGCGTCCCCTTAAACTCGCAACATTTAACTAGTCATTCCTTAGAAACGTGTCAATTAAAAAATTATTTCAATTTAGTTATTATATTTAAACACTGCAAATAATGAACAAACAGTGCAGGCAGGTAAACTGGAGTAATAGCAACAATGAGTATCGTACCATGTATATTATGAAATAATGAGCTTTTTACAGTTTATTTTCTATCGGTGGGAGTAATTGAGTATTTGCAACAATGGTCTAGATCATTATGGAAGTTATACAAATACAAATACAAAAATTGTCGACCAACAACAGGCCAGAGGCCCAGCAAGGTTGGTCCAAAATATATCTAATTCCTTACCAGTTTCCAATAGTTATCGAGATTCTTCTTAAAATCTTCCACTCTCTTCGAATACACAACATATTCTGGTAAAGCATTCCACTCATTGACGACTCTATTGTAAAAATAATGTTTTCTAACCTCCCTTCTCTAAAGCATGATTTATTCAATTTCTGACCATGCCCTCTGGTCCGGCTATTTAAGGTAAAACCTATGCCCTCCATGTCTCCCTGTTTAATGAACTTGAACAACTGAATTAAATCACCCCTTGATCTCCTATTTTCCAGGGAATACATGTTTAACGATCTTAATCTATTACCACAATCAATACCCGATAAACCCTTAATCATTTTTGAAGCCCTATGTTGAACCTTTTCAAGCATTTCAATATCTGCAGTTTACCTCCCCACGGCAGTGCACTGAGAGGTTAGGTTTCTTTTATTGGTGATATTTGTAGATTAGAGGGTGAAGATCACGAAGGGGTACTTTTTGGTAACTTTGAGTACTTTTACTTATTCAAGATGGCGTTGACGCTGGCTTGAAATTTTTTAACCTTACTTTTTTGATGATCTATTCAGCCAAAACTATTTTTTTTGTCTTTATTAATGATTGATTCATTTAATAAAAAAAGAATAACTATTAATAAGGAAATTGTAAAGATCAGTGCCTTTTTAAGCTCACGTATTTTTCAATGTGTATAGTAAATAAATCTGTAAACTAATCATTTGATAAAATAATTCAGTGCTTATCAAAGTATACACTGAAGAGCCAATATTTGGTGTAGTGTAATCGTTTCTGGCTGCCTATTTCTTGCCTCCATTAGGAGCTTTAACACAGCCAATAAACGAGCCCAACGACTCCTAATTTAAAACCCTGGACAAGTGACGAGGTTGACACCTGAGCGGGCACCCAACGGAACTTCGAGCGACATCGTACGCTGACGCCGTCGAGACTTTGGACTCCACAGATTTAACGCTCACGTCTGTCCCAGTGTACTCGGGCCCATCCGTCACGAGTTGGATTTTCTGCTCTTTCCCAGTACAGATTTCCGATTTATAGGATGATTGGCAGTAGGTGGGATTTGAACCCCCGCACTCCTGAGACGGCTGAATCCTGAGGCGAATGCCTTTAACCACTCGGCAACGGACGGGCCAAAAAATGGATGGTAGGCACACATTTGCGTATAAAGGTGTATAAAATAATTAATAATTAAAAAAATTAATCGCTATGTTCAGCTTCGTCGATGTTCTGCTATCATGACAGGTTTTGAAAATTGAAGGGATTATTTTGAAAGTATCGGGGAATGAGAAATGGAATTCCATAACCATGCATCTCCGAGGTGGGGATGAATTTTGAATTTTCACTTACGACAGTTTCACGAGTCTACCATGAATATCGATAATCCAGTAAAACATTAAAATTACGACACAGCTGCGGCCTATGGAATGGTATGGTATAATACATATGTATTCCAGCTTGTGTGCTTGTTCAGAGAACCGCTTATAAGCTTTCGTCAAGTGGGACAGACACAGAAAGAATATTAACACTCACAAAGAAAGAAATAACACATAGACAAATAACAACATTTATTGACTGTCACAAACATTCATGCCTGACCGGGATTCGGACTCGACTCCAGCAGCTCCAAAGGCTAGCGTCCTACCGATTAAGCCTCCGGGGCGGCAGAGCTGCGGCCAAAAAATGATCATGCGAAAACGTACCATCGATGACGGACGAAAATCATTAAACATGATATATTACGGACAGCTCCAGAAGCCCATATCGGTGAATATTCATTAAGTGGTTAACAATCGACACTTGTACGACATAGAATGGATATAGAATTCCATTTCTCATCCCCCGATACTTTCGAAATCGGTTCAATTTTCAAAACCTGTCATGATAGCAGCACAAAGACGTAGCTAAACATAGCGACGAACTCCAATTGATTTAAATATCCTGATTCGCAAATGTGTGCCTATACCATCAATTTTGGCACTTCAGTGTGATTTCCATATTTTCAAAAATTATTTTTTAAAAAAATCTGGAATTTTAGTACCAGTTAAATAATGCAATTTAATACAGTTAATAATAGTCAAAATAATTTCAACAAGTCCACAGAAATTTATATTTACCTGTAGAGTTCACCAAGTCTGCTGCAAAATTTAGACCCACCATCTTCCATCATCATTAAAAGAGGAAATGCGGAAGATTGATGTATTTCTTTGGACTTTTAAAAGACGTTTTTATGCAGCACGCGTGGACGTGCAGTACTGTTCAAACTCAGATCGGAAATTGAAAATTTTTATTACTCTTATTCAAGGTTAAAAAAACAACTTTAAAATTCAAAATAATATCTATAAGCTGCTTTGGCTGTTTAAAAGAAAGACAGCTGAAAACTTGAAGCACATATTTGCATGAATTCAAAAAAAAAAAAAAAAACTTCTCGCAATAATGAATAGTTACGCAACATTAAATTGCTAATATTTGGTTGGTATATTAGAGAGTCATAATATCTTTTAATGCAAATTAGACAGGTGATACGTGGAACACTTTGATCACGCCTTGAACATCGTGACTATCCTAGAATCTATTGGTGACATGACCTATAAAGAAAATTAAACTACACTGCTCAAAACAATTAGGGGAGCACATGTTTTAAACCCTTTCGCTCCCAATGATTCCATTGGGAATCATCAGCTTGTGATTTTTTCCTGACTAAGTTAAATTCGCAACTTATGTATCGTTAGATACATCATTATATGGAAGAATAACGTATTTTCAAGAATTTAATATATTTTTTAATATTAATGAAAATATGAAAAATATGGTAAAATAAATTTCACTTTAAAACAGTTTTAGAAAATAAATTGACCCTAAATTTTTCATGCTTGCATTTTTTAGATGTTTAAAAATATATTTCAACTATTTTTAACAAAAAAAGTTTTGAAAAAATTATTGTTATAATTTATTAAAAAGTTATTATTCCATTTCCCCCCTTTAAATTTAGGTATTAAAAACTTAAGATTTTTTTCTCCTGTTTTTTACTATTTCATTTCGAATGCATAGTGAACCAATTTAACAAATTTTAGATTTATAGGATAAAAATTTAAAAGTTGGAAGTGAAGTTAAAATTGGAATTTAAAAGTGCTCCCCTAATTGTTTTGAGCAGTGTATCTTAACAAAAAACGTAATAAAAAATATGAATTACTTCCTTCTCAAATGACAGTGACTGTGCCCTCTAGAAGGGAAGAGCATAGGCTTTATAGCCCGTTACCCCGCTCGCCAGAAGCGACAGTCACAAGAGACACACAAAGAAGGACGACACAAACACATAGACAAATAACAACATTTATTGACAAACACAAACATACATGCTTTACCGGGATTCGAACCCATACCCGGCAGTTACAAAGGCCACCGCCCTAACCATTGCGCAGCCGGGTCGGCGAATCACTTGCATACCAAAATCCAAATTAAAATCAAATTTAATGTTAAAAAATCAAAATTATATTCTCGCCATCTTAATTTTTTTTACCTTTGAATATTCGATGATTAGAAATTAAAATGATTTCAATTTTAATCGTATTTTTTAAGGTTGAGTTACCTTAACTGTAAAAATTTCGTACCAATTATAAATGTATTAAGGGGGTCTGGCACCCCAAAATCATTGAAAAAATTAAAAAAAAAATTAGCGGCTTAAAATACTATATCAACCTTTATTAATAATGTCACAAAGTTTTAAGACGATTGGAAAAATATTTTTGACATTAACCCGGCGGCACTCGCGCTAACTTACCATAGACTAAGAATCTTCTAAACCGAGAACTCAATCTGATGCCTAGCGCCCTCAAAGTGTCGAACAGAACTAATACACTATTAATGATTGATTTGTGATTGGCATAATTGAACTTTCCGATTGCAGCTCTACTGTTTCTTCGAAATGCATAGGGTGGTTATAAAATATCGCTCGCTATTCGGAGTGGTCTGTAGCTTGAATGAATAATCCAAACGCAAAAAAACTTTGAGACACCTAATCAAGAAAGGGGAAAAAGAATAGAATCATGAAAAACAAACTCGTCACTTGACCAGGGTTCTAAATTGGCGTATTTGGATGTGTTGGCCGTAATTAGCCATAATTGGCTGTGCCTCGTAATTTAAAACCTTGGTCAAGTGATTCCATTCTTTTTAGAAAAAAAGAAACTTGTCTCTTGGCCAGGGTTCTAAATTACGAGGCGCAATTGACTGTGCTAAAGCTCCTAAAAGAGGCTAGAAAAAGGCAGCCGTGAACCATTACATTAGTTATCTTAGACACAATTGGGGGAGTTAGTGTCTAAGTCAATTTTAATATAGAAAATCCTTATAGTTTTAATCCATTTAGAGTTTGAGATCTAGAAGTGTATTTAATCTATCTGGGGTCCATTAGACCCCAGGCGAGTGCTGCCGGGTTAAAGGCAATTTTATTTTACCCTTTCTTTAGTGAAACGGCCCAGAACGGCCGAACGACTAAGGATTCGATAATGTTATTCCAATCAAATATTACGAGGAAGCAAAAATCCTTCGTAAGGAAATGGGTTAACAATAAAAACTATAAATTGGTTTTTCTCGGTTTTACAATTTTTGAATCATGTGAATGTTTGGGGGCACATAACTAAAAATGTTATTCAATTAAATACTTGAATTTTTTATGTGTAATTCACAAGTATATTTAAACATTTTAACGCAGGGAATAGTCTGTAAAGTTTTTATTTATTTATTTTTTTAAATCTTTTAGGTTAAAAATATTGACATTCTTCAACGATATTTAAAAAAATTCGTATTTAATCTAGTTTTTAGTTTTTCAAAATAATCTTGTGTTAAAATACTTAAAAATGTCTATAGATGTAACTGTGAAAATTTGAAATGGATATACTAATTAGTTAATTCTTGAGATGCCCTCAAAGTTGGACAATTTAACATGGGCTTCTATGGAGGTGCCAGACCCCCTTAAACGATTCTAGAAGGAGGCTTCTGTCCCATTGGATTTTTCAACTATTAATATTCAGCGATCTATATTGACTAGAAATTAAGTTATCTTCTTATTTTAGTACTTTCGATACTTTTTCTATTTTACTTTTGTATAATATGGTCCACTGTAAAAAAAAGCTGATGTTTTTACATTGAATAATTGTCAGCTGCGGTGCCAGAAAAATGCCACATATTATTAGAGATAATCTGTTTATTATGTACGCACAATTTGTAAAAGTATAAACAAACAGCTAAAATGCTTGTTTAATGGTAGTCTAGTATTCATTATGCGATTTAAAAATTTATTAAAAAGAATATATCTTTACCGAAAAATAAGTTTTAAAAGGAACAGTATTTTTCTGTAAATCTATGGAGTTTATAAGTAAATTTAGCATTTTTATACGGAAGTTTCTATGACATTCTGCAAAATACACTGTAAAAAACACAAGTTGTTTTTACAGTTAAAACTTGTCAACTTTGACGCCAAATAATAACTGTTTAATAGTTTAAAAGTTTAATAATTTAAAAGTGTATTTTTAGCCTACTTTTCTTTTTTTTAATTCGAAGAATTAAAAAAAAATTAAAAAGTAGGTATTGACATGCGGTCGATGTCCATCCGTCCGTCCGTCTGTCCATCCGTCTGTCCGTCCGTCCGTACCCCCCTTCCAAAATCAGTTCTAGCATTCCGATCTTAAAAATTCTTTTTTTATTAGAAAGGTATAACCTCAGACACCCAACTTTCATACTTTTTGTCCGTCTGTCTGTACGATAGGACGGACATAAATCTACTATTTGTCGACGAATTTCCCATTGAATTAGCATTGAAATTCAATTTCGAGTCATTTAAATCGCTGAATTTAACTACAAATGCTACGGACAAGTGATATACGCCAAAAAATTCAGCGTATCCAAATGAGAATATATCGAAAATTTCAGAAAAGAATTCGAATTCTAAGTACTTCAATTATTTAAAAAACTTCAACATTTAATGCTCATTTAAAAAGCATAGGAAGCCATTTTATTAGAAATAAATTACCATTGCCATGGCAACAATCGCTTGAGAAACTTTAATTCTTTTAGACAATGAATTAAAATAAATTTATTATTGCGACATCGATCAGTTTGAAATGACGTCAAATATATATTTCACTTCGAGATTCCGTATGTTGGTACGAAATGTTTTCATTCTATTTAAAAGCGAGAACTGTTACATATTTATTCTTTGAAATATAAATTTTTGCAAACGATTTAAGTAATAATTATTTAATTTTCGAAATAAAATAAATGAAATTAGCCGAATTTATAGCAGGTAAATGTTTAATATAGAATTAATGCTGGGTTTGGCGCCTTTTTACCTGTGGAAGCGGGTTAAGTGACAGATTATGTTACAAACCTACTTGTTAATTTACATTTCCTATTTTAAGTAAATTTTGAAGTAGTTTTTTGGTTTTTGTTTTGCGAAAAATTTAATATTTATTTATAGCTGCAAATAATCATGCGGACGATAAGTAATATTTATTTTATTGGCGATAAAAAGTTAATGAAAATAATTCATTGAGAAGTTGAAATTATAGCTGGATGCTGTGTTTAGTGAAATTTATTCTAATGTATATAAATTTAATGTAGAAACGGTAGTGGATTTCACTTACTGTAACGAACCTTGTTTTTTCAAGATAAGAATTTTAGTAAGTATTTAAGTAACAGGAAAGTAGTCTATTTTAGTTCTTCTGGAACATCTTGTTTTTACAGAAAAACTGTAATTTTAACAGGGAGAAAGTGTTAATTTAGCAGGGAAAAACTGTTAATTCAGCGTTAATTTAACAGTTTCTCCCCACTAAAATAAAATACCCAATACTAACCCTCGCTACCGAGTAATTACTGTGTCGTGGACGGTTCAGTTTTGGGCTCGCACCCAAGAGGCTCCTTGAAGAGGTAAGGACCGGACCCAGTTTTGATCAGAGAACATATTGCGTGCGAGCAAATACTGAACCGTCTGCGACAAAATAATTACTCGGTCATGATGTATTCGGTCACTCGGTCATGATTCATGGGTATTTGTGCTAACTGCCACAAAACAGTTACATTCAATTAATACAACTAAAGCAAAGTTACAGTTAATAATCATTTAAAACGCTATAGAAACCAAATGCGCGGGAACGACTTAGAACGATGATTTTAATCTAGTGACTCTTTGCAAGTATTTAAATTTCCCAAAGGGCTGGTTCATTTGATGAATTGTGAGCTTGACAACAGTTGAAAACAGATTGTTGAAAACTGATAAAAACAGTTGAAAACTGTTTTTCTGAAGAACAGTTTTTAACTGTAACAATATGGTATATAATTGTAAAAACTACTGTTTTTTTACGGTGTAGGATATTTTTGAGAACAACTTCAATAAGTAATGACCAATTCCTTTCTCATTCAGCTGTCACCTATAACAACATGAAAAAAATCGTGGAATAGTTGAATAGAAAACTAAACTGCACTGCGAAATACAGTAATCTGGTTACACTAAGTATTAGTAATTACGCATTCAACCTCCCACTTACATTTTTAAAATACTTATTGCTATATTTTTATCTCTGTACTTTGACTTAAGGGGTCTAAGGAGTCTTAAAAATGTGCAAAGAAGATACTACAAAGCAAAGTTTGATCTTTCATGTCATTTTTGGACTACTCAATGTATAAGTATAATTTTTTTATGTGTAATTCTACATGATTTATTTATTATAAAACAAGTTTTAAAATTTATGAAACTTTAGCCAAAACTAAAATAAATGATATTAAACATGAAGCTATTTGAACACAGTGTGATTAGGCTTGCGCGGCAAATTGTGAGGTCAAAATTGAAAAAATGACCAAGAAAATGACTTTATATTGTACAAATATGTACAAACTAGGACTTATACCTAAATTCTCAGCTCAATTTTAATTAGAAATTATTTTCAGAACTTTTTTCTAAAAAAATTAATAAAATTTTAAAAATTTTGATTTTAAATTATTTTTTAAATAATTTCTAATTAAAATTAAGCTGAAAATTTAGGTATAAGTCTTTGTTTGTACATATTTGTACAATATAAATCCATTTTTTTGGTCATTTTTTCAATTTTGACCTCACAATTTGCCGCGCAAGACTAATCACACTGTGTTCAAATAGCTTCATTTTTAATATCATTTATTTTAGTTTTGGTTGAAGTTTCATAAATTTTAAAACTTGTTTTATAATAAATAAATCTTGTAGAATTACATACAAAAAAATTATACTTATACATTGAGTAGTTCAAAAATGACATGAAAGATCAAATTATGTTTTGTAGTGCCTTCTTTGCACATTTTTAAGACTCCTTAGACCCTTAAGTCAAGGTGAAGTTAAAATCTAACTTTTCAAGTTCGAAATATTTTCCGTCACATATTTTACACGGAATTTTTTTTATTCTCGAAATATAATTTTAATATTCCTTGCTAGCCGTACTACAATACGCTATATTAATTTGCTTCCATATTGTCCCATGAAGAGTTTATAGTTACAGAACCTAATTACCAAAAATCATACCTGTGGCTAGAAACAAGCTGGATGAGTTGAAGGGAATCATTGCTATGGAAGATCTCGACGTTATTGGTGTCACAGAAATTTGGGCAAATACTGATGATATACCTGCCTTTTTCACCATTAACCCTTTCAGTCCCAGTGATGCCATTTGGCATCATCACTTTCTACATTTTGTTTCCAAATGTTTATGTCCCGTATGACATCCAAACACACATCATTCGATTTTTCACACTTAGCTCTATTCTACAATATTTTTCATTAATCTCAATACAAGTCAGGACTACTATTTTTTTTATTTAGAAAATAGCTAACAAGCGTTTCACCTGATTTTTGAAAAGTTCACTTCAGTTCCACATATTTAAAACCCACTTTAAACTATTTCGGTTAAAGTAATTACTAATTTTTTTAATAATGTGGTCAGATACCTTAAAATATATAACTCGAAGTGTTTTTAGGTAATATTGTATATTTTTAATTTTGTTGTTTTCCACAGTTAAACAATTTTGGCATTATTTAAAAAATCACATAAAAAATTAAAAAGAATTTTTTTTTCTTAAGGAAATCGTATTTTTGACCTAAAATAAGCTTATTTTGTGAATATCAGATGCTTCTGTAGTGTAGTAAATTTTTGGAACTGAAAAGGTTAAAGGTTTCAATCTTTTCCGTCGTTTCCACAGTTTAAATAAAAAAGGGGGTGGGGTGCTGCTGTATGTTAGAAGCTACTTGAACTGCATTCACTCTTAAAACGAACGAGCGATTTTAACTCAGTCTGAGTTAATTTCACTCCTCCAGTCTGGAAAATGCACTTCTCCGAAAGGAGTGGATATTTTGAGTGTTAAACCACCGACGGGATCACTCCAAACGAGTGATTTTAATTTAGTCTGAGTTAATACTCACTCCTTTCCAGTGTCGAAAATGCACTTCTCCAGTTGGAGTGGATTTCACTCTTTTGTTTTAAGAGCGTAGAGTAACACTTCAATAGTGACCCTCAAGGTATTGACTCTCTATGGATTACGTTGACTAATGTTAATGTGAAGCATCTGGTCATAGGTAATGTTTATGGACCCCCAACATAATGTGGAGCAAGATACCGTATTGTATAACCTCATAAGAGAAGTTTGTCACAAAAATGAAGTTGTGCTTATGGGGATTTCAATTTTCCAAACATCAACTGGGACAGTAATGTGATTGTTAAGGGTCAGGGTTTAGATTTTCTTGAGGTTTTAGATGATTGTTTTATGTATCAGTTAGTTAGAGAGTGTACTAGAGATAATGTTATTTTGGGTTTAGTTTTGAGTAGCTGTGAAAATAAAGTGCATTACCTTATTGTCAGTGATCACTTGGGTTAGAGTGATCATAATAGTATTAAATTTGATATTATTTTTCAGGTCATACAGAATAATAGTGTAAGAGTCGTCCCATGTTTCAGAGATGTTAATTTTGAGTGAAATTAAGCTACAAACGGATTAATTCGACAACGCCAGTGACGCAGGCATTTCGTTTCGAGTATTTAAGTAACACCCTCCTATTTTTCCATAGATCTGGTTGCACGGTAGTGCAACCGCCAAGTTCAGCGCACTACCCAACCTTTTCTGGAAGGGTTTCGGCGCGTTTTCGGACCCCTCCGTTCTCCGGTTCTATGCATCACAGAAATGAGTTTATAAACTTTTATTGGTCAATAGGGGCTTGATGAAGAGTATAAAAAATATCAGCGTTCTATCTCTTTTTATCTCCGAGAAAATTGAATTGGAAAATGACCACTTTTGGGGGTCACTCACTCACCGATCATCAAAATGTTCTATGACACTCACTTGTTCTAGAATTACGAAAATTGGAGCACTGGTAGATTTTGTCATGCAACCAACATAAAAAATCTAAATATCGAATATTTAGTACGGGTTTGGTCTTAAATTGCTTGGCGCCTTTTTTTAAAAGCAGTTGCAATATCCTCTCATACACCGATATGCCAACGGCGATTACTTGAATCGCCAACAATTCAAATAGCTATTTACCTTCAGATGATACGAGAAAGGTTTTTCAAGTGTAGAATTTAGCACACGATATTACTAATTCAAAGTTTCAATCATCATTTTGATTAATTTTAATGGTTTTCCAGTGCAACACCTGAGCTGGCAACCAGCTCCATGTTTTAAAATGAGTTATTACTGCTTGGTTGTAGGTGTAGGAGGAGTTACATCGCTAAATGGTCTATTTATACTCATGAGCAATGGCTGGAACCAAAATGATTTACAATCGGCAAATGATTTTTTCTTGTTTTTTTTTGTTGGAATAACATCGCACTAGAGCGACACAAGGGTAAATCAATTCTTCCCTATTACTTATTAAAATAAAAAAATAGATACCAGAGTCCAAAAACACAAATTATGAAGTTATATTGATAATAATTGGAACTTATATTCCGCTTTGAAAATTTGTATAAAAGGAACTATTCGGGTTTCAAACTGTAATTGGGGTCAACAACGATTGTTTTCGACAAGGGTCATAAAGTCATTTTGATCGCAAAATGACCATTAGGCCGTACACAGCGCGTCTCAAAAGTTTATGGACAACTATTTTTTTTTACTTTAGGAGCCAGCTATACAGGTAAAAAGTTCTAAGATGCGACCTACAAAACGTCATTATTCATGTTTTTTCATTATTCACGAAGTACCCATGATTTTAAGTAGTGATAATTTATTTAAAATAGGTACAAAATGTACTTATGTCAACAAGCAGTACAGAACGAGCAGTAAAATGAAACAGTACAATATTTAAAAAAAAATTACGGACATTCGTCAAATATAGTTTTTATTTTATATATCATGTTTACTTAAACACGTGGATTGTCCTCTAAAAAAGTTAATATTTATAACAATTGAAAGTGTCATATTTAAAAATAAAATGTTTTTTATTTAAGTACTTATTTAAATTATTTTATTTAGTATACCTACAAAAAGAAGTGAAATCCAAGCAAAAACCTCTCAGTAAAAGAAGGCCAAGTTCTTAAAAAAAAATGGCCTGGCCTTAAAAAGAAGTGAAATCCTGAAAAAGGTACCAAGTTCATTAAAAGTTACTGATGTGGTATTGAACACCAAAACATTTTAGTCTTTGATCATTCTTATGTTTACCACATTCAAGCAAACTCGCACTTGTGTTTGTGTAACTTGGCCATTACGCATTTTTGAATAAAAATAAACAAGCCATTAAAGGTACGATACATGACTCGCAATTACTGTACAATTCGATTCCAACGGTCCCACGATATTGCGACCGCCACTAAAAGTAGTAACTATTTAATCACAAGTTAAATATAATGGTAGTTTAGAAATTCGTTTACGACATTTATAAAAAAAAAACCGTATAAAATACTGATACTGAAAAGAAGTTATATCAACGTTCAAATATTAATCGACAATTTTTTTCGAAGAAAAAAAGAGAAGGCCAAGATTACTCTGTTTGACCATTAGGCAGAAAACAAAGCTTATAAAATAAAACTTTTTTTATGTTAGGCCTCTTTTTTTGTGTGACTTGAAACACTTAAAACACTATACCTAAAGGTATACTTTCATTTCAATGATCAATAATTTATTGGTTACACCCATCCCTTGTGCAAAAGGTTCAACAAAATTTTCACAATGCGTAATGGAAAAGTTACACAAACACAAGTGCGAGTTTGCTTGAATGTGGTAAACATAAGAATGATCAAAGACTAAAATGTTTTGGTGTTCAATACCACATCAGTAACTTTTAATGACTTTGGTACCTTTTTCAGGATTTCACTTCTTTTTAAGGCCAGGCCATATTTTATTTTTAAGAACTTGGCCTTCTTTTACTGAGAGGTTTTTGCTTGGATAACTTCTTCCGGGCGCCTGGATGGCCGAGTGTTTTGGACCATTACGCTAGCTGTCTGCGCGCTGTAACAGGCACGGGTTCGATTCCCGCCTTCGCCCTGGGTGTACTTCCTTTCTCTGTGACAGTAAAAATTATGTATGCGTCTTTCTTACTTGGTTGCATTAGATCTTACCTGTCTGTCTTACTCTTGGAGGAATATATATTTACCTACCCTACCCACCTTCCAATTTTTCCATAGTTTACTTCTTCAAATGGTTGAGATTCAGAGACTTTTAAAAACGAATTGCAATTGAAAATTGTATTTTTTCGGCCAATAGAGTCCTTAACAGTGAAGGTGATGGATCCAATAGAAAATCCTCCTCTTGTAGGATATTTACAATATCTTTAGTGTTCTGGCAAGTTTTTATGGAACATTTATAAGCTGTAAGAGTACAGCTGTGGAAATAAAAAAAGTACCCACTTGAGGTTATTTCATCCGTTAGTTACCCTATAGAATCGGACCTTTTTGAGATTGTGAGCAATTAACATTATGAGTTAATTGCATGACACAAAATTTGCATAAGGGGCCGTCTTCATATTAAAAATGTTACGAACTTTGAAATTTCCAATAGCAACACCCAATTTTAATAACTTAGAAATGTTAAGCACTCTTGAAAACCCTTAAATCTAAGTTCTTGTTACATTTGGATGAATATTTGACGAGTTATTCAATCGAATCACTTGTGGACCTTTTGGGGACCATCTTTAAAATGACAAGCAAGCGTGCATGCAATTCAGTCTTTATTTATCAACTCCACACGTAATCTTATACGCGGTCCCCCAAAGGGTAATTAAAAAGTATTTTGTGATTTACTCAGCAAATTATGAATAAATAATTTAAAAAATTTGGATTTCGCTTAAACTTCCTGTCTTAAATTTATTTCTTTAAAAATATTAAGGGGTTTCTATTCATATTTTTTTAAAAAATTAATATAATAATTATTCAAAAATACAAAAATTGTTTTAAATACCCCAATATTAAATGCATTTTGTTTGGGTTATTATAATTTCTTTTCAGTAAAAAATTCGTTTCATTATATTAATTATTTATAGATCGGGATAGTTTTTTATGTGCAACTCATTTAACATTATAGGACCGAAACTTTGCATGTCTCTAACTCCTCTAATAATGTTTAAAA
The DNA here is from genome assembly GCA_023701765.1 of Hylyphantes graminicola. Taxonomy (NCBI): domain Eukaryota; kingdom Metazoa; phylum Arthropoda; class Arachnida; order Araneae; family Linyphiidae; genus Hylyphantes; species Hylyphantes graminicola. The sequence continues at coordinate 76,175,949 of CM043113.1, read as the reverse complement.
ACTAACAAAATTTGGCATTTCATATTAACATAGGTCATAGATTTGAAATATGGATTCAAAAAGGGGTGTTGCTATTGGAAATTTTAAACTTAGTAACACTTTTAATATGAAGATGACCCCTTAAGCAAATTTTGTGTCATGCAATTAACTCAGAAGGTTAATTGCTCACAATGTCAAAAAGGTCTGATTCTATAGGATGACTAATGGCCAAAATAATCACTAGTGGGTACTTTTTTATTTCCACAGCTGTACCTTTGTTAAATTTAGTCAAATTTCAATTTTTTTAAAAAAATAACCATTTTACATAAGCAAACTTGAATAATGAGTATCATTTAACGAAAAAATAAAGCCATATGTTCTCTCGTGTTTTACGTCCTTTGTAAAAATCCGCCAAGGCAAAAAAAAGTTTTTTTTAATAACAAATTTAATTTATTTAAAATTTTTGACTTCGGTATTATGAACTCAATTAAATGAGTTTTTTTTTAAATATTCATGAATGAAATTAATGTAATGTATATTATTTGTAAGATATATAGCAAGAACTATATTTTATGAGTTGAAATACCATTTAAATATCTGCCATTTTTTTGTCCTATAATCAAATAAGTAAAAACATTAAAAAAACGAATTTTTGATTTCAGCACAACAAATCACACACTTATTAATCAATAAATATTGTCTTTAGTATAAACTTAAGAATCTTATGTTGCTCTTTAATATACCTCTGAAAAAATATATTGCAATATATTATTTTATTGTAATTTTGAAACACAATATATTTTTATATATAAATTTATTTTACTAGGCTTTTATTTTTCCTCTGCAAATCTACTTCGATGATCTCAATCTTGTAACTCTTTGCACGTCATTAAAATTCCCAAAGGGCAGGTGCATTTGATGGATTGTGAGCGTGACGTCATGTTAGCGAAGATAAAAACAGTTTTAAACTGTTTAGATTTGAATTATCGTCGCACTAGAGCTACACAAGGGCTTTTAGCGACGAGTGTCATATTTTAGAACCACAGTCAAGTGACGAGCCGACACCTGAATAGGCACCCAACCCAACCGTTAAGGGCGATATCGTACGCAGCGTTAGGATAGCGTTCCCTTACACGGGTATTATTCGTCGGGCATTTTTGGCTGCACGGGCCTTTTATAAGTCGGTAGTTATTTTGACGATGCCCGTACCCGAGCCTGGTACCCTTCGCATAATATGCGAGTGTCTACCGACTGCCCCCCTCCCAGCCCTCAGTTATAAACTGTAATACAACAGATCTTTTCAGCGCAGGGTAATTTTAAGAACAACTCCAATAAGTACTGACCAATTCCTTTCTCGTTAGGTTGTCACTTATAACAATGTGGGAAAAATAGTGGAATAGTTGAATAGAAAACTAAAGTAGTACTGTGAAATACCGTAATCTGTTTACACTAAGTATTAGTAACTACGCATTCAAACTTCTTACGTTTTTATAGTACTTATTACTATATTTTTTATCCCTGACTTTGACTTAAGTCAGGTAAAGTTAAGCTCTAATTTTTCTCAAGTTCGAAATATTTTACGTTACATATTTCACAACGCGAAAAATAATTTGAATATTCATTGCTCGCGTATACAATAAGCTTTTTAATTTTGCTTCCATATTATACCTGTTGAACTCATAGTTACAAAACCTAATTAATAAAAATCATACCTGTGAATGAAGCAACGTATCGGGATGTCATCTATAATTCATGTAAAACTTGTGCGAAACGGTATCAACAATTCCGTAGAAAAACATACACATTTTGAAATCACTCAGACATGTACAGTACAGTGAGGATGTTTCGATCACAGACGGATTCTTTCTATTTAAGACAAGGCTAGTGACGCATGCATTTCGTTTCTAATATTTAAGGGGGTATGGGACACTTTCAACTTTTTTTTTAAATATTGCAGAGATCAATATAATTTTTTTCCCATAAATGTATACTAATATACTTACTCTTTTAGATAGTCAGAAGTTTTAAATTATCATTATTTATTTTTTTAAAAAATAAAATGTGTCAAAAAGTGATGTCTCTTATTTCTGTTATAAGTCAAAAACTTATTTATTGGCAAACAAATATTTAGCATTTTTATAAACAGAAAAATGTATTTAACAAACTGTCTTTACCGATTATTTATATTTGTCATTGTTTTTTTTTTCAAAAAAATATTGAATTTTATTTTATAATTTCACAGGTTCACTTTTTTTAATAAAAATCAATAAATAAAAAATAAACTATTTACAACTAATCCCTAAAGACAAATTAAAGATATATGTTTGAAAAATATGAGTAAAAAATTTTGACACTCTATGTACAGTAGATTTTGAGTTATATCAATTTAAGGGGACTCAGTACCCCAAAATCGGTGAAAAATTCAAAAAAAATTTTATTGGCTTAAAATACTATTACAACCTTTATTAAAGACGTCACAAAGTTTCAAGACAATTGGAAAAATATTTTTTACATTAAAAGCCATTTTTTACACTGGCTCTCCCTCTGCAATGGTGGGGGATGGGGAGCCCAGTCGGTTAGGCACTCGCCTAGCATGCGAAAGTGCCCAGGTTCGGGTCCTGGCATTGCTAAAATAACTGCCGACCTATAAACGGCCCGTGCAGCCAAAAATGTCCGACGAATAAGTCCGTGTAAGGGAGTGCACGTTAAATATCCTTCAAAGTCCTAACGCTGCGTACGATGTCGCCCTTAACGGTTGCGTTGGGTAGTTTGCATGACAGAACAATAAAGAGGCTCACATCTTATTACCAGGATGCAATTTTGAAAAACAAGGGTAACGTGCAAGCTTTGAAAATTGCAATTTATGCCACCCAGTATCACATCACAGCATAAGCACAGACAGTAAACCACTGCACTCAAAGTGTCCAACTGGGGAAAATTCTTGGTGTTTTTTTTAATTCTGCTGTGGCGCATGATAAGACCTCATAAAAAACTTGAAAAACTTCTATCAATGAAGAACACACACACATTTAGCCAAAATTTTACCCATATATCAAAGGCTTGCTGCAGATGAACTTCTAGAAAGATGTGTGAGGTGCTCCACGCAAAACGCAAACGAAAGTTAGCACAGTATCATTTGGTCTAGGTGTTCAAAGGAAACTTTTGTCACAGACAACAGTCACAAATTCAGTGTGCGAATTCAACAAGGGTATTTCCTCTAACATTATAAGCCAACAAGAAAACTTGGGTTTGCCAATAGGATGTAAAACACGACAGCTATCGACTATGCTCGATTTGCGCAAAAATCAATTTAGATAATAAGTCAAAACTTAAAATTACACCGTGCCCGTAAATTTATCAAAATGGCCATATCTAAGAGAGAAAAAGAGTATAAAAAGAAAGAAGTCGTTACCCATGGAAATTGATTATACTAAACTAATGGTGTGAATGTGCTAATAAAACAAACAACATATTTTGATAAAAAATGACACATTTTTAAACTTTGATTTCATAAAATATAAATTTCTTCGACTGAATCTATATCAAAAGTAATTATTAAAGCATATTTTATAGTTTTTAACAAGCTACTTTTGTATACATTTTAATGATATTCAAAATTTCAGTTTTCGACGTTTTTAAGAAGCAAAACTTGTAAACTACTTATATTCACATATTATTTAAATATTGTTTATTTCTAATAAAACCTCTTAAATATGCTTTATATATGTATAATGAATTAAGGAAAAATAATATCAATCAAATAACAAAATGTTTTATGAGTAATTTTTAGCAATAAAAACTTTAAATTGGTTTTTCTCGGTTTTAAAATTTTTGAAACATGCCCTTACTTAAAATACTAAAACTAGAGTAAATACTCATAAAAGAGTCCCAAATTTTTTTTCGAGGCACAAAAATGTATAATAAATAAAAATAGGTATGGAATAGTGAAAATATTAAATAGTTTTTTTTTAATAAAATAAATAAGTTGAAAATTTGCATTTTTTTAAGAAATTCAGGCGTATTTTCACTTAATTATTTTTTTCTCCTGAACCATATCTCATATGATGAATTCCATACCTAAAGTTATTAAAAATAGATCGATGGTGCTTGTGAAAAAAAATCTTTAAAAAAAAATTGAAATCTGAAGTAGAAGAAGCATTTTTTAAAAAGTGTTAATTTTTTGAAAAAAAATTAATTAAATTTTTTTGAAAAAATTTTATTAAATTTTTGCCACTGGAATGTCTTATTTAGACCATTTTATACACATTCATCACAAAAAAGTGAATGTTTTACTAAAAATGAAGAAAAAAGTTTTGGGGGTACCGAGTCCCCTTAAAGTCAAAAAATCATCGAAAACACGATCAAGGAGAAAAACAGCTTTGAAGTTTATCACTTTCCCTACTGAAGCGCTTCAATCCGACCGACCAACTAAGGATTCGATAACGTTATTCCTAACTAATATTACGAGGAAGCAAAGATTATAAACGTGGTTGGCCAACACAGATGTCATGACACAAAAAACTACACATCTCACGTTCTACTGCAGATATAGATAAAATTTTTGTTTTAAATTATTCTAAAATATTTGTGTTATTTTTTATGATAATAACAATTTTTTGATTTTTTTGAAGATTTTGTGTCCTATACCCCCCCCCCTCTTAAGGGGTCTAAGGAGTCTTAAAAATGTGCAAAGAAGATACTACAAAGCATAGTTTGATCTTTCATGTCATTTTTTAACTACTCAATGTATAAGTATAATTTTTTTATATGTAATTCTACAAGATTTATTTATTATAAAACAAGTTTTAAAATTTATGAAACTTTAGCCAAAACTAAAATAAATGATATTAAACATGAAGCTGTTTGAACACATGCGGTTAGGCTTGCGCGGCAAATTGTGAGGTCAAAATTGAAAAAATGGCCAAGAAAATGACTTTATATTGTGCAAATATGCACAAACAAAGACTTATACCTAAATTCTCAGCTCAATTTTAATTAGAAATTATTTTAAGAACTTTTTCTAAAAAAATAATAAAAATTTAAAAATTTTGATTTTAAATTATTTTAAAAATAATTTCCAGTTTAGCCTATGATTACAAGTATAAATCATTTATTTCTTTAAAATATGAAGTTGAACGAATTTCAATATGATATTTAGAGTTTTTTTTAATTAAGGTTTTTTTTAACTTTTCAAAAAGTTCTCAAAGTAATTAATTTTAAAGGCATTTTGTATAAAAAAAACAATGTTAATATAAACTGTTAAATACAAATAAGTGATGGCATTGAAAAGCCCTTTTAAGTAATTGTATTTGCATCTTGGAGATAAACTTTATTATTATTAATGTTGAGATTTCTTACTTCCTCGGCTTATCTATTACAATTTCATTACCTGCAGTGTCAACAAGTTCACTTGATCTCTAAACATAGAAGTGTTTTCAATTTGTAATAAGCAACTTGCATTATGTAAATATAATTAAATACTTTCCTCGTTGATTTAGAACTGTCTTAAAATATGCCAATTTTTTGACCTTTACATTTTCGAAAACATTTTGAGAATCCATCGTCTTACTCACAGGAATCTACACTTTTCCTATTGCGACCATTTTTTGTTGTTTTATTTTTTTCTCTACTTCTTTCATAGGTTACTATTACTCCGTTACATTGTTAAATATTTTATGAAACAAAACCCTGCTGAAATAGGAAAAGAATTTTACTTCGTTTCATTATTATTATTACTATTAATAATAATACATTCAGCAGAATAGAAAATTAATTTAACTCTATTGTATCATAAATGGCATTGAAAAGCCCTTTTAAGTAATTAAAGGGACCCAGTTATTTGCTAATTGTTACATAAGACATATCGTTCATTATTGCTATCCTGCGTGTGAATGTAAGATCAAATATTTTCAAGTATCAAACACACTCAGAAATAACACTTTCATTTTTGACGATTCATGAATTCTCAAGCCTCATTTCGTTAATTTTGAGGATTCTTTCGTCAAACTATCACGTGACCTTTGAGTAAAAGCGAATCCTCACTATTAAGATATTGATTTGATGATTATAAATCATGATTTTGAGGAAACTGAATCTCATCGTTGTACTCACATGCTCAAAAATGACGAAATATTTCTTTAGATTAAAAGACATTCAAATCCTCCTAAAATTGACGATCAAATTTTCTCACTTTGAGGAAACGAAAACTCGGAGCATTTGCCAGTAACGGAATCGTCAAAATTTAGGAAAATTTCGTCATTTTTGAGCATTCATTTTTGAGAGTGAAGTGTTCCTAGCCCTCCGAGTAAGCGAAACTTTTTTTTCTCCTTCTTCCAAGCTGGACGGGTCACAGTAATTTGGAATCGACCAAAACACTCAATTTTGAAGTGAATTCAAAATGAAATAATGTTTTTAAATAGCTGAATAGTAAGACTACAGTGGCACACTCGTTAGGATTCTGGCCTTTGGAGCTGCTGGGGTCGGGTTCGAATCCCGGTCAGGCATGGATGTTTGTGACCGTCAATAAATGCTGTTTTTTTTTGTCTAAGTGTTTATGTCGTCTCTTTCTTTGTGTGTCTCTTGTGCTTGTGTCATTTCTGGGGCTTAGTTCAATAGACTTAAAGTCGCAGTGCTTGGTGATCTTTCCCCCCACCAAGAAAGTCATAAAGTCAAGACTACAAAACATAAACCCTTAAAAATCTATTGATGATGTATTTATAAATACAAAAAAATCAAAAGGTTAAAAAACAGAGGAATTAAAGAGTACACGGGAAGAACCAATTGATTTCGTACAAGGCTTTCCTTAATAGCCTCTTTGGAGAAGGTAGCGAGAAATCGCATAAACTGGTGTGAAGAAACCAGTTACTCGATTTGTTTATTTTTCGCGGCAACCCTAATTCACGCCAGATTTGAGTGGAACGATCACATGGTTCTTCATTTGCGTTACAAACGTATGATTGTTCCACTCAAATCTGGCGTGAATTTGGGTTGCCGCGAACCAGGAAAACCGGTTTCCGGTCGCCAATGTTCGCCAAGCAGACACAATTACGGAAAGACTCTATATAAATCAATCGGTTCTTCCCGTGTACAATTGAGATCGCCTTCCATGGCATCCTTGGCGAACACAAATTATTTTTTTTTGTAATAGATGGGGTAATTTACAAGTGTATGATGATGAAAATGTTCAAGTGGTCTCAATGGTGTAGGTCTCGTCTCTGGGCACGGCCTTCACGACGCCGAACTTGTCTGTTCCCACCAACGTGAAGTTGTGGAGGAGGTTTCCAATGATGAAGTAGATCTCCATTTGGGCCAGGGATTTACCAACGCAGTCCCTCTTACCTACAAAAAAAAAATGAAATTTACTATTTGTTGCAAGAAATATTAATTGTTGTTTTTATGTAAAAATCTAAAAACTTTATATAAATAGTCACCTATTCACGATGTTTTGTGAAATTTGTATATACAGTCTTTGATTTTTTAGCCTACTTTTCATTTTTTTTAATTCGAAAGAATTTAAAAAAATAAAAAAAGTAGGTATGGACATGCGGTCGATTTACGTCCGTCTGTCCGTACCCCCCTTTCAAAATCGGTTCTATCCATCCGATCTTATTTTTTTTTTTAGTTAGGAAGGTATGACCTCAGAGACCCAACTTTCATACCTTTTATCGGTCGGTCTGTGCGATAGGACGGATATAAATCTACTATTTGTCGACGAATTTCCCATTGAATTAGCATTGAAATTCAATTTCGAGTCACTTAAATCGCTGTTGCCAGCTCAAAAATGGCACTAGAAACTTTGTTCATTTAAAATAATATAATTTGAAGCAAAATTTATTTTGGTTATAAATCAGTTTGGAATGGCGTCGGGAATGTGATATTTAGATTGTTTATTATTTTTTACTAAGCAAATGTCAAGGTATATTTTTTTGCGTATAATCCTGATTAGTTTTAATTTACATTTCTTATTTTAATAGCGTTTTTCAATTGTTTCATGTTTTTTTAAATAAATAAATAATTAATTAATTGTAGAACTACAAATAAATCAAGCAGATAAGTAATAATAATTTTATTAGCGATAGATAATTATTGAAAATGTTGAATTTGGCTTTAAGAAGTTTAAATTTTAGCTGGATGCTGTGTTTTATTGAAATTCATTCCAATGTGCATAAATTTTATGTAGAAACTTTTGTAAATGACACTTACTGTTACGAACATAGTTGTTTCCCGATAAGAATTTCAGTATTTAAGTAACAGGAAAGTTGGCTATTTTAGTTCTTTTAGAACTTTGTCAAATCGCATGATTTTGTCATTACTTTCGGTTTATTAACACGTTAGAATTATTGAGTCTTTGCAATAATACTCCAAGTCATTAGTCTATATACTGCAGTTTACCATCTCACAGTAGATTTGAGTGATGATTGAAGCCACCTCTAAGTCAGTAGCGATAAAGTAAATATCAATAATTTCTCAATAAGCAGTTTTATGCATATTAACACATTAATCATTTTATTTTGCAAATAATTAGAACATAGTTATGTTGAAAATTAAAGAAGAACAGTTAACAAATATAATCCAACAAGTAGTAAAAAAAAACTATTGTAAATGGTATTGTATACATAATTTATTATAGTGATTTAATTATTGTGTAAAAAGAGAAATTTATCCATAGGAAAAGTATATTGAACGACTTATTATCTCAGCGTAATAAAGGTGCTATTAATTGTTGCGATTACTGCAGCTTACCAGCCCATGGCAGAAATGCCTCAGTCAGAGAGAAGGATTTGTCTGAAGTGTTCGCCAACGCGCCGAAGTCACCAGTTGCAGCGGTTCATGTGAGCATAATAATGCAAGTTGAGCCGACAATATTCAGAAATAGTTTTTTTAAAAAAATCATCACAATATGTGCCTTAAGGGGGAAGTGCCTCAATGTTAATCCAATGGGAAAATATTATTTTCTTTGCCACATTTCTCCAGCTGTATTGAATATTTTTACAAGCGGATTTTTTGATGTGATAAATGCAGCTGACTTACAGGTCTCTATCTTCCCACTTTTTGAAATTAGTACGAATATTTTTTTAATATTCAATAAATTATTTTACACAAAATATTCAAAGCAATTTCAAAAAGTGGGAAGATAGAGACCTGTAAGTCAGCTGCATTTATCTTATCAAAAAATCCGCTTGTAAAAATATTCAATACAGCCGGAGAAATGTGGCAAAGAAAATAATTTTTTCCCATTGGATTAACATTGAGGCACTTGAGTTTGGAGACCCCCGGTCCTGCACGCCCATTCCCCCTTAATGCCTGTCAGAGAGAGGGATTTGTCTGAAGTGTTCGCCAACGCGCCGAAGTCACCAGTTGCAGCGATTCATGTGAGCATAATAATGCAAGTTGAACTGACAATATTCAGATTTTTTTTTTAAATCATCAATATGTGTCTCAATGCCTCAGTCAGAGAGAGGGATTTGTCTGAAGTGATCGCCAACGCGCCGAAGTCACCAGTTGCAGCGATTCATGTGAGCATAATAGTGCAAGTTGAACCGACAATATTCAGATTTTTTTTTAAAATCATCAATATGTGTCTCAATGCCTCAGTCAGAGAGAGGGATTTGTCTAAAGTGATCGCCAACGCGCCGAAGTCACCAGTTGCAGCGATTCATGTGAGCATAATAGTGCAAGTTGAACCGACAATATTCAGATTTTTTTTTAAAATCATCAATATGTGTCTCAATGCCTCAGTCAGAGAGAGGGATTTGTCTGAAGTGTTCGCCAACGCGCCGAAGTCACCAGTTGCAGCGATTCATGTGAGCATAATAGTGCAAGTTGAACCGACAATATTCAGATTTTTTTTTAAAATCATCAATATGTGCCTCAATGCCTCAGTCAGAGAGAGGGATTTGTCTGAAGTGTTCGCCAACGCGCCGAAGTCACCAGTTGCAGCGATTCATGTGAGCATAATAGTGCAAGTTGAACCGACAATATTCAGATTTTTTTTTTAAATCATCAATATGTGTCTCAATGCCTCAGTCAGAGAGAAAGATTTGTCTGAAGTGATCGCCAACGCGCCGAAGTCACCAGTTGCAGCGATTCATGTGAGCATAATAGTGCAAGTTGAACCGACAATATTCAGATTTTTTTTTAAAATCATCAATATGTGTCTCAATGCCTCAGTCAGAGAGAGGGATTTGTCTGAAGTGATCGCCAACGCGCCGAAGTCACCAGTTGCAGCGATTCATGTGAGCATAATAGTGCAAGTTGAACCGACAATATTCAGATTTTTTTTTAAAATCATCAATATGTGTCTCAATGCCTCAGTCAGAGAGAGGGATTTGTCTGAAGTGTTCGCCAACGCGCCGAAGTCACCAGTTGCAGCGATTCATGTGAGCATAATAGTGCAAGTTGAACCGACAATATTCAGATTTTTTTTTAAATCATCAATATGTGCCTCAATGCCTCAGTCAGAGAGAGGGATTTGTCTGAAGTGTTCGCCAACGCGCCGAAGTCACCAGTTGCAGCGATTCATGTGAGCATAATAGTGCAAGTTGAACCGACAATATTCAGATTTTTTTTTAAATCATCAATATGTGTCTCAATGCCTCAGTCAGAGAGAAAGATTTGTCTGAATTGATCGCCAACGCGCCGAAGTCACCAGTTGCAGCGATTCATGTGAGCATAATAGTGCAAGTTGAACCGACAATATTCAGATTTTTTTTTAAAATCATCAATATGTGTCTCAATGCCTCAGTCAGAGAGAGGGATTTGTCTGAAGTGATCGCCAACGCGCCGAAGTCACCAGTTGCAGCGATTCATGTGAGCATAATAGTGCAAGTTGAACCGACAATATTCAGATTTTTTTTTAAAATCATCAATATGTGTCTCAATGCCTCAGTCAGAGAGAGGGATTTGTCTGAAGTGTTCGCCAACGCGCCGAAGTCACCAGTTGCAGCGATTCATGTGAGCATAATAGTGCAAGTTGAACCGACAATATTCAGATTTTTTTTAAAATCATCAATATGTGTCTCAATGCCTCAGTCAGAGAGAGGGATTTGTCTGAAGTGATCGCCAACGCGCCGAAGTCACCAGTTGCAGCGATTCATGTGAGCATAATAGTGCAAGTTGAACCGACAATATTCAGATTTTTTTTAAAATCATCAATATGTGTCTCAATGCCTCAGTCAGAGAGAGGGATTTGTCTGAAGTGATCGCCAACGCGCCGAAGTCACCAGTTGCAGCGATTCATGTGAGCATAATAGTGCAAGTTGAACCGACAATATTCAGATTTTTTTTTAAAATCATCAATATGTGTCTCAATGCCTCAGTCAGAGAGAGGGATTTGTCTGAAGTGATCGCCAACGCGCCGAAGTCACCAGTTGCAGCGATTCATGTGAGCATAATAGTGCAAGTTGAACCGACAATATTCAGATTTTTTTTTAAAATCATCAATATGTGTCTCAATGCCTCAGTCAGAGAGAGGGATTTGTCTGAAGTGATCGCCAACGCGCCGAAGTCACCAGTTGCAGCGATTCATGTGAGCATAATAGTGCAAGTTGAACCGACAATATTCAGATTTTTTTTTAAAATCATCAATATGTGTCTCAATGCCTCAGTCAGAGAGAGGGATTTGTCTGAAGTGTTCGCCAACGCGCCGAAGTCACCAGTTGCAGCGATTCATGTGAGCATAATAGTGCAAGTTGAACCATCAATATTCAGATTTTTTTTTAAATCATCAATATGTGCCTCAATGCCTCAGTCAGAGAGAGGGATTTGTCTGAAGTGTTCGCCAACGCGCCGAAGTCACCAGTTGCAGCGATTCATGTGAGCATAATAGTGCAAGTTGAACCGACAATATTCAGATTTTTTTTTTAAAATCATCAATATGTGTCTCAATGCCTCAGTCAGAGAGAGGGATTTGTCTGAAGTGATCGCCAACGCGCCGAAGTCACCAGTTGCAGCGATTCATGTGAGCATAATAGTGCAAGTTGAACCGACAATATTCAGATTTTTTTTTAAAATCATCAATATGTGTCTCAATGCCTCAGTCAGAGAGAGGGATTTGTCTGATGTGATCGCCAACGCGCCGAAGTCACCAGTTGCAGCGATTCATGTGAGCATAATAGTGCAAGTTGAACCGACAATATTCAGATTTTTTTTTAAAATCATCAATATGTGTCTCAATGCCTCAGTCAGAGAGAGGGATTTGTCTGAAGTGATCGCCAACGCGCCGAAGTCACCAGTTGCAGCGATTCATGTGAGCATAATAGTGCAAGTTGAACCGACAATATTCAGAAATAGTTTCTTTTTTAAATCATCAATATGTGTCTCAATGCCTCAGTCAGAGAGAGGGATTTGTCTGAAGTGTTCGCCAACGCGCCGAAGTCACCAGTTGCAGCGATTCATGTGAGCATAATAGTGCAAGTTGAACCGACAATATTCAGATTTTTTTTTAAATCATCAATATGTGTCTCAATGCCTCAGTCAGAGAGAGGGATTTGTCTGAAGTGATCGCCAACGCGCCGAAGTCACCAGTTGCAGCGATTCATGTGAGCATAATAGTGCAAGTTGAACCGACAATATTCAGATTTTTTTTTAAAATCATCAATATGTGTCTCAATGCCTCAGTCAGAGAGAGGGATTTGTCTGAAGTGATCGCCAACGCGCCGAAGTCACCAGTTGCAGCGATTCATGTGAGCATAATAGTGCAAGTTGAACCGACAATATTCAGAAATAGTTTCTTTTTTAAATCATCAATATGTGGTTTCTTACCCATGCCGAAGGGGTACGGCCCGTCTGTCTTGATCCTCTTCCCTCCTTCGTTCAGGAACCTGTTGACGTTGAACTCGATGGGGTTCTCGTAGATGTCCGGGTCGCAGTTGATGCTCCCCAAGTTGCCGATCAGGATGCTTCTCTTCGGGATCCTGTAGCCGTTCAGTTTGGTCTCCTCTGCAAGGCGACACAATATTCGTTACGGCCATTGTTGTTAATAACCAAGAAAGGACAACTTGAACGAAACCCGCCCGCTGTGTCACTTTTAGGCCAAACGCTGTCTTAAACCCCACAAACACACCAACCGGCAGATAATTCGTCTAAAACAGAAAACGAACATGTATTCAGCGACTCCACAGCTATGCCAAACATTGTGTTTCCCACAAACTTCACTCCGCCCCTCGAATTGTCCATTATATTACGTAAAATGTGTAGAAACATTTGGTAAGGAAGAAAAATATTGTGTGATCTGAAATTTTGATTTTTTTCTTTCTAAATTGATTATTCCCTGAATATATTTGATAAATCCAAAAAACTATTCATGGGTTTTTAGATATCATTGAGTAGTATTCTCAGAAAAATCCGCTCATAAATCTGATCGAGTGATCATTGTTAAAAATGCAATTTTATTTTTCAAAAAAAAATTTTCATGCCAAAATCGTTTTTTACAATTTAGGATTTTGTCTCTACATATTCCTCTATTATCAATCTATAATATTTATTTTTTCAGATTTTTAAAATTATTGGACGATAGTTTAAAAAATAATTCTTAAAGCCTGATTTTTTGCTCTAAAATCCATAGATTTAGAAATACCATGCCCATCGATTTCGCAATCCCGTACAATGCAATGATGCTTGATGAATCCACATTTCGTCGTTTTCGCAATGCATCACAGGATATTGGTTCACAAAAAAGGTTTTGTCGAAGAGTAACATACAATAAAAACTGCATTTTTAACTTGCTTCTTTTATGAATATATATCTCATGCCTTACAGAAATTATCAATACGCATGCAGCTATAAAATTATGCTAGCGAAACTTGTAAAAAGTTTTGATTAGTTAATATTGAATATATATTTTTTATTAGTCGAATTATCTCATGGTGCCATGGTGGCGTATGGCATGCCATGTGCTGGAGCTTGCGAACTGCTTATGGGATACTGGTTAACAAATGGCTTCACCTTTCCCCCTAGAGGCAGATCTGCTACTTTCTAAATCTATGCTAAAATCCTTTAGTCCTAAAGAAATTCTCCCAGATTGAATTTCCCTGCCTCTGTTAGGAGTGCCATCTACCGAGTAAGTAGTGCGAAAAGTCAGGTTTTAAGAATATTTTTTTTTTAAACTATCGTCCAATAATTTTAAAAATCTGAAAAAAATATATATTATAGATTGATAATAGAGGAATATGTAGAGACAAAATCCTAAATTGTACCAAACGATTTTGGCATGAAATTATTTTTTTGAAAAATAAAATTGCATTTTTAACAATGATCGCTCGATCAGATTTATGAGCGGATTTTTCTGAGAATACTACTCAATGATATCTAAAAACTCATGAGTAGTTTTTTGGATTTATCAAATATATTCAGGGAATAATCAATTTAAAAAGAAAAAAACTTTATTTTTTTACTCAAAAATGCGTCGTATTTTTGAGCTGAAACTTGGCTGAGAAGTTGTCCATACTATGAGGTATTTTCAGAAAAAAAATTAGCCCGATTGGAATGGGGGCATTTTTCACCGTCTTATCTGGCGAGGGCCTTTATTAGCACTTAAACAGTAAGATGCTTTCATTGTATTCAAAATTAGAAAAGGAAACGTTTCAACAACACATATAGACTTTTTAATTTTTGATTTAGTTTAGTGGAAACAAATACTCTCGTAATTTTGCTAAAGTAATTTATTTAACTTAATAGAACACTCTTAAAATTGAATGCTCAAAAACGACGAAATTTTTCTTAATTTTGACGATCCCATTACTGGCAAATGCTCCGAGTTTTCGTTTCCTCAAAGTGAGGAAATTTGTTTCGTCATTTTTATGAGGATTTGAATAGCGTCTAATCTAAAGAAATATTTCGTCATTTTTGAGCATGTGAGTACAACAATGAGATTCAGTTTCCTCAAAATCAAGATACAGAATCGTCAAATCACGATCGTAAAAGTGAGGATTCGCGTTTACTCAAAAGTCACTGATAGTTTGACGAAACAATCCTCAAAATTAACGAAATGAGGCTTGAGGATTCGCGAATCTTCAAAAATGAAAGTGTTATTTTTTACAGTGAAGGTATAACTATTGTTATACTTTCTATTAAGTTAAATGGAATCTGAATTAATTCTGACCGTTTTTAAAAAGATAAGTTAACTTCTGTTGTTTTGATCATTCATATATTTTTATATGATTTTTGAAAAACTCGCCACAATTGTGCTGATGGACACTAGGAAATTTGACGAAACAAAAAGAAATCTTTAATTATAGCGAATAAAAAACTAACTCCTCACTGGAAATATTTGAAATATTAGTAAACTCGGAATTTTGTGGGTTTCGTTCGCATTTAACACTTTTTTTCGAACACCTCACCATCAACTTCAGAAAAACACATGAACAACAAATAAAATCCCTCACCAAAGTTGCAATAGAGCGCTGTAGTGGAGAATGCCGACGCTGTCCTGTACAGCTCCTGGATGAATGCCTCCAGGTAAGGGGTGTTCTTCTTGTTCTGCCAGGACAGCACTCCGTCCTTGCCCAGCACGCTGTCCAGCTCCTCCTGTACCTTCTTCTGTTCTAGGGGTCGGTGGCTAGCCTGGGTGAGGAGGGAACACACGGTGTCGCCCCCCGTACCCTCCATCGTCATGTTCATTGCGATGGCGATCAGTCGCTCCACTGGAAGGAACATAATGATGGGTGTCAATAATTTTAGATGGTATTAAATAAGTCTAGACGTTAATAAATAGTTTTATATGTTAATAGTTTTATATGGTTAAAGAAAATAATTTTAGATGCAAGTAAATAATTCTAGATGTAAATAAATAAATGTAGATGTAATTAAGTAATTTCGAATTATAATAAATAATTAACTAAGGGGAAAAAACTAGAGTTAGTTTTGTGTTGCTAAAAATTTTTAGAAGTTAAAATAATTTTAAATGTTAGAAAATAATTTCAAATATTTATAAAAAATTTAATGTAGCAATAACTTTCTACGTTAGTAATTTTAGATGTTACTAAATAATTTTAGTTGTCAATAAATTATTTCGGATGATTATAGATATTTTAATTTGGTTATCTATATACATAAAAGGCAATTTCTGTTTGTCTGTCTGTTTATTTGTATAGGACGCGAAATCTAAAGAACTACGCAACAGATCGTCACCAAATTTGGCACAAAAAATTATCTCATCTCCGGAACACACATAATTTTAAGAATTTTTTTAATCAGACCTTCTATCGTTTCCGAACGTTTTAAGGGAAAAAATACACCACTTTCGCTCAAATCCGATCTTTTTTTATCCTTTTCATGATGCCATTCAGCAGAAAAAATTAAATAAAACTTTTAACGAAAATAATTGAAATTGAAAATAATTATTTTGTTCTGTGTTTAAATTCGTAATTTCAAAAATAATGTATACGTTTCAAGTGACGTAATCCAACCAGTCTTCCCCCCCCCTTTCTATGATTTATTGTGTTTATTTAATTTGAATTATGATTTTTTAATGCATTTTTAAGATAATGCTGAACTATGTTGGCTTTAGAGGGCCATCGCACTGGAGATGCATATTAGGGTTTTTATGTCTTCCTTTTTTGCCAAATACTTTACCAAACTCGCCAAATGAGCTAAAATTTCTTATGATTTTTATGTATTGAAAATTTTTATTAAATTACGACGACTTTATCGGTGAATTTTATAGTGTTTTTAAAATTTTGAAATTTTAAGGTAATAAAAGTAGCAGGATTCTGTACTTCATAACAAACGGTAACAGCAACATAAGCTTATTATTCTATAACGGATTAAGGGACAGATGAATTGAACTGACCTATATAAAAGATGCAAATCGTTTGCTGTTTGCTGAAGTAGCTTTTTTGTATTCTTACTGATTATTTTTTACTTAAATATGTATTCTTTTTAATTTGAGCTTCTAATCAAAGGTATTTTTGAGAAAATAATATTAATCATTACTATATCCTGGACGGGTAATTAAATGGAAAAAAATACTGGGTAATCTTCATATCTTATGTAACTCAAATGAAAGAAAAAAATAGTTTAATTAACGTTAAATTATTTTTTCACCTCTACTCGTTCGTTCCATATGGTTGAGATTCCCTTTTATCACTTTGCTTATCATGAAGTGAAATTATAAAAAATGATAATGCTATCAGTTTGTTCGAGTTATGTAATAGTCTCAAACTCGTGTCATACGATAACTAAAGATTCAAAGGGTTTAAATATTTTGTGATATTTGTTTATCTCATTTTGGAAAAGAATGATTATGAAATGCTGGTGAATTAAAATATGATATAAAGTACTTTTTACCTTACATAATACATAATGTTTCTTAAGGTAATTTAGAAATTATTTTTAAAATACTTAAGCGTATCTATCGGTATATGAATAAACATGAATTGTTTTTTAACAGAAGATTGTGCTATTCGATACTTATACATTTGAAATCCTGTCATGGATATGCAAGTAGCATAAAAGCAAAAATGTAAACTCGTTTTTCCTTAAGGGGATATGAAGCACAAAACCGTTCAAATGCGTTATTTTTTTTTGTAATATTATCTTTAAAATACTACAATTATCTCTGAATCATCTGACATATTTATTTAAGCAACTAGTTTGAAAATCAAGACTTTTTTAAACGAGTTAAATTATTTCACAAGCGTGATAGTGCAAGAATATAAATTCACCAGTTTGTAAAGAGGCTATTTTTCCATATGTTGTCATATAGAATTTTTTAACGTGAAAAAAATTATTCTTAGATTAGCATTAGAAATCAGACTCCTCATAGTCACGTTCAAACATGGAGGAATGAGTATTGAGTAGTAGGGAGCGAGCATTGCCTATGGTATGGTACATATATATTCCAGCTTGTGTGCCTGTTCAGAGAACCGCTTATAAGCTTTCGTCAAGTGGGACAGTCACAGAAAGAATTTTTACAGTCACAAAAAATGAATTACACATAGTCAAATAACAACATTTATTGACAGTAACAAACATCCATGCCTGACCGGGATTTGAACCCGACCCCAGCAGCTCCAAAGGCTAGAGTCCTACCGATTGTGCCACCGGGGCTGCAGCATTGCCTATATCCCGCCATTGAGAGGGATTCAGAGGTGTAAATTATAGCAGGGAAGCTAAATACAGGGAATGATTGCCAACCCGCGCGTTTGACGATATAGGGAGTAATAGTTTCAGAAAAAGTGACTTTTGGAGGATTAAAAAAATATATACTGCATCCGTAATTTTAGATTTACATTCATGTTACAGACACTTGGAAACACAAGCTAAATAATATCGTTGTTATTTTTTATTATTATTTTAGAGAAATTTAGTTTGTTTAAAACCGTATCTTTAAACTTCGCATCAAAAAATATATAATCAAAGCCACCTGTATTTTTTTTCTTACCTGGAATGCGTTGAACATGTTCAATTAATAAAATAGGTTTTTCATTAAGAATCGTAAGCATATAAGCTGTACATTATGTTGAATAAAACTTTGGAATATGGAGTAATAAATCTTACCAAATGTAGAGAAAATATCTGATTTTAATTTTACAGATAAAATTACAACTTTTTATATGAAGGGAAAATGTATAGGATGGGGGTTGTTATATAACTGAGCATTATCTGATAAACAACTATTGTGCTAATTTTCTATTCAAAATGGTTTTTATTTTTTCAAAATACTGAATATATAATGAACGGTTTTGTTGAGAAATTGCGATTTTTCTTCATTGCCGCCCAGTGATTTGACAATTACAAAATTTTTTTCTCTGGACGATACAAATGTCGAACAGCCACTACGTTAAAAAATACTCTGGTACTGGGAACACTTGTACCGAATTTGATGGCTGCATTTCTTTCCGTTTTCAGCAGTACCTTTAAAACCAAAAAAGTGCTACAGCGGCCACCACTCGCAATTTTTTTTTCGAAAACCTTATTATGACGAATAACAGGTACTAGACATCAACGTCAGTTAGATTGTGTTCATATTTTACAGATAAAGTTACCTTTTTAACAATACAATTCATAAAATTTTCCTTAAATGTTTAATCAATATTAATTATTTTAATGCAAATAATTTTTTTGATAATAACTAAGGAAAACTTATTTATGCTATTCAGGGCCTCTTGGTTATCAATGAGAAATTGGCCTATCAGGATTTTTTTATCGATATTTATAAGGCAAATAATAAAACCGTAGCAAAATTTGATACACAGGTCAATATTGCACCATCATTTTGGAAATCATACAAAACATTTTCCGTAAAGGGGCCCCAAAATAGGTTAGTGCCTATAGTCCGGGTTTTCCTAGAGCAGGCCCTGATGCTATTAAAATATGGAAAGAATACATGAGGGTTATTTGGAAACAAATAGCAGTTAATATAGACTCGGTGGCAGTTAAGTACAAGTTTTTTTTTTTTGATTTACTAATAAATGAATTTTATCATATAAGACTCGTAGGAATAAAAAAAACAAATAGGAATGTTAAAATTTTACATGAAACTCACATAAAAATCATCTGAAATAGTAAAATAAAATTTATTCAATTCGGAAAACATAATTACATTTTAAAGTGATGCAAAAGATTGAAATCTAACTTCGTGCAATTTTAATTAAAATAAAAGCAAATTAAAATATTATTTACTCAGAATTAATTGAGAATGACCAATTCCTTTGATACATTAAAATTGTTTCAGAATCTTTCTTAAAATATGTAATTAAAACGCTATTATATTGACACAAAATCATATTCGACTACGCACTCCCACCGATTTTTTGGCAATCACAAGATGGCGTCGCGGTTCCAGTGACGGCTTTCCCGATGTCGACTCCCCTTTATTCATTCCTCCATGCGTTCATATAAATAATTTTCCCCCATAAGATGATCTTATTTACTTACTTAAATACACTAAATATATTAGCGTTAAATATGCTAGGACTCACTTGTGTAAGAACTTCCTTGCAGCTGTCCGTTTTTACTCAACTTCTCCATCTCGTAAAGATAGCTGTCGACGTAGTTGTCAACGTGTTCGTTTTCTGGATCGAAGTTTCGAACGTGCTCGGCGACAATTTCCTCCACCAAGTTCCTCAAGAAAACTCGGCTCTGGCGAACTTCGGTTGCCCAGGGAAGGACGTGCATGCCCAACCTGAAACCAATTCAATCGTTATTTGAGAACATGAACTTAATAAAATATTTTTCTAATATCACACACTATTTTTCTAATTCTCACAATTTGTAGCCCTTTTTATGTTAGATAGTATTGATAACTGAACTATTTTTAGCCTACTTCTCTTTTTTTTTTACTTCGAAGAATTAAAAAAAATAAAAAAGTAGGTATTGACATGCGGTCGATGTCCGTCCGTCCGTCTGACTATCCGTACCCCCCTTCCAAAATCAGTTCTATCAATCCGATCTAACTGGATCCGATTATAACCTGGATGCTGTGTTTTAGTGAAATTTATTTTAATTTATATAGATTTAATGTGAAAAAAAAGGTTGTTGATGTCACTTACTGTTACGAACCTAGTTTTTTCAAGATAAGAATTTTAGTAAGTATTTAAGGAACAGGAAAGTAGGCTATTTTAGTTCTTTAAGAACTTCTTGTTAAAACCACAGTTTGAATCAGTTAAACATTTAATTGGAAAAATTGATAAAATTTCGTTGCACTATGAGCTTCAAACTAGGAGTAATAGATTTTGAATACCAGATACATTTACTTGTTTAAAATTACTATGACCTTGAATACTAATAACTTTCTAATCTAATTTAATTACTATGTGTACATTCTATAATTTAATGAACATATTTATTTGGTTTGACTAAATTTTAAGTAAATAATATATATTTCCATTCACTCATCTCATGCTTCAAAAATTTTGAAAAAATTCAAATTACTTTTTTGAGGGTATAACGTAAAGGTAAATTTATATTAAATGGATGCATGAAATTGAACATATGTAAATAATTTAAAAGTCGATTAAAAGATTCACGAAACCTATTTTAACTTTGCTCCCTAAAATAACATTTACCCGTATTAAACTGTCAAAATCTGTATATCATGAAATAAAAGCAGTGTGGTTTTTTTTTTTTTTTCGTATTACGAATATGACATCGCCTTAACATAATTCTACATATTACATTTTCAATTCATCTTATAACACAAAACTACTTACTGAAACAGTTTTCCAACAAGCATCAATCGGTGGTCAGCAATGTTAGCAACCAAAGCGTGGACTGCCTTGGTGAGTTTCTTGAAAAGTTCCCCGTTCTTGTCGAACTTCTTGTTGAACATGACCTTGAGGATGACGCTGTTGACCACGTAGTCCAAGTGGTGGCCCAGGTGCACCGGTTGACCGTTGGTCTTCCTGAGGTCTTCCACCAGGGTGGTGGTCTCGTCGCGGATGGTGTCTTCCATCTCCTGTTTGCCGAAGCCGAAGTTCTTGGCTGTGTGGAGGAAGTAGCGGCGATGTTCCTTCCAGGTTGAGCCTTCCTCCTGAGACACTCCTAAGGACATATTTTAACCCATTGAGCATCACGTATTTAGGAAACGTAGAAATTTGTCTTAAAAACTTTATAATTTGTGTTTGGCAACTAAACAGCCTTTGAAATTTCAAAAAATATTTATTTGCAATTTTTTAACTATATAGTTGAATTTTATAAATTAATTCATGATCAAGTGAGGTATCAAGCCAAAGAAAGACCATTCAGTTTTCAAATGATCAACCATTTTTCAGATTCAAAGGGAATTGTAGCTAAGCCAAAAATAGCTAATAAATCGTGCCTAAATGACCATTTGTAACTGTGGAATACTTGATTAAATAGTATGCTTTTGGAGAACTTTCCAGGAAGGAGAATAATTCGGAACACAA
The DNA here is from genome assembly GCA_023701765.1 of Hylyphantes graminicola. NCBI lineage: Eukaryota > Metazoa > Arthropoda > Arachnida > Araneae > Linyphiidae > Hylyphantes > Hylyphantes graminicola. The sequence continues at coordinate 76,154,122 of CM043113.1, read as the reverse complement.
AAATATAAAAAAAGAGTCGCACTAAATCATATTACTTACCCAATCCGTGGGACAGCCAATCTATGAAGTTCATCTCTTTCGGTTTTCCAATGAACTCTTCAGCCCTTTCGACCAGGGCTTCCCTGATGTTCTTCGACCCGTTGAGGATGACAAACAGCGCCCCGCCGCTCCTGAAGCTGAACACCTGGCCATATTTCTTGGACAGCCTGGCAAAGTCCATGCTGGTCTGGTGCGTGAGGAAGGGATAGTAGCCCACGAACGGAAGGCCCCAGGGCCCAGGGGGGAGGTTGCTATTCCTAATCCAGAAGTGCAGGAGGATGCAGGTCACTGCAGCCACGGCCACGGACACGGCCAGTGGCACGGACATGTAATCGGTCATTACCACCATGCTGAGAAGTTTTCTTAGATTTGAGGGTTGGAATGTACTGTTAGCTGGGGAAGCAAGGTATATTTATTAGACAGGGATCGGTCTTGACGTCATGAAATGAAGTTGCAAAAAAAACTGTTACCAGGAAATTCCATAAAAAAAATATAAATTATGAAACGTGACGCGTGAAAAAAAGAAACTACTCCACACAAGAAATAATAATTACATTATTATCCTACTAGGAATTGTGTGGGTAGGGAACCATTGTCATGTTCATGGCGATTAGTCGCTCCACTGGAAGAGACATTTAATAATGAATAACATTTCTCAGCCATGGATACTTTAAAAATCCCTTTAATTTTCAAAACCTGTCATGATAGCATCACATAGACGCAGCTGAACATAGCGACGAACTTAAATTGTTTTACACACCTTTATGTGCAAATGTGTGCCTATACCATCAGTTTGGGCTCTTCAGTGTAGTTTCCGTATTTAAAAAAAAAATCTGGAATTTTAATACAGTTAAATAATGCAATTTTGTACAGCTAATAATAGTAAAAATAAGTTCAACAAGTCCACAGAAATTTAGATTTACCTGTAGAGTTCATCAAGTCTGCTGCAAAATTTAGACCCACCATCTTCCACCCTCTTAGAACGTGAAAATGTGGAATGGAGATGTTTTTCTTTGGACTTTTAAAAGATGTTTTAATGCATCACACGTGGACGTGCATTTCTGTTCAAACTCAGGAATCAGAAATTGAAACATTTTATTACTCTACTATTATTATTACTACTATTATTATTACTATTTTATTACTACTACTATATAAGAAGTTGAAGAGGCACACAGACACATAGTTTTAGGTATAAAATCTTCAATGAAAATGTGCATAACAAATAAAAAAAGAGTATCAATATTTAGTACAATTAGACTCTGTTAAACAAGAAAAATTAGTTATAACAATAATTATGAATAGTAGTTACTTTTGAAACAAAATTAATGTACAAATAGTAGGCAATAGCAATTTTAGTACAAATAATAGTTATTTATTAATAAAAATATACAAAAATTCATTTTTAAACAAAATTTTTCAAAATGGCAGAACTATACGACATGAAACATTTATTTTTAGTTTTAAAACAAAGTGGTACCAAACATCTTAAAAAACACTGAACTCTTGTGAATCCTTTACAGAGATGCACACACATAAGCAAACAAGAGTTGTGCTTATTGCATGATGTTACCAAACGGTAACACATGTAAAAACCAACTACAAAAACTACCAACTTTGAAAAGAATGAATAGAAAACTACTAAATATAGTTAAAAATAACCCTCTTGAACTGTAATATTTCTTTCAAAGCAATTTATTTGTATTTAGTACTAGTATTATTACTTTGAATACTGCCAAACACGTAAATTCACAACAGTTAGAAACTTCACTTTTTAATTTTGAATGCACTTTTACTACTGTCATTTATGAGGATTATTAACCCTTTCAGTCCCAAAAATTTAATACACTACAGAAACATCTGATATTCACAAAATAAGCTTGTTTTAGGTCAAATATACGAATTCCATAAGAAAAAAAAATACATTAAAAATTTTATATATGGTTTTTGAAACAATGCCAAAATTCTTTAACTGTGGAAAACAACAAAATAAAAAAATATGTATTACCTAAAAACACTTCGATTTATATATTTTAAGGTATCTGACCATATTATTAAAAAAAATTTAGTAATTATTTTAACCGAAATAGTTTAAATTGTGTTTTAAATATGTGGAACTGAAGTGAACTTATCAAAAATCAGGAGAAACGCTTGTTGACTATTTTCTAAATAAAAAAAAAGTAGTTATGACTTCTATTGAGATTAAAGTAAAATTTTGTCTGATAGAATAAATTGTGAAGAATCGAATGATGTGTGTTTGGATGTCATAGCGGGACATAAACATTTTGAAAAAAATATTGAAAGTGATGATGCCAAATGGCATCACTGGGACTGAAAGGGTTAATAACTTCAAAATGGAATGTAATAGATGAAAAAACACAAATTTGTCGAGAGGGAGGTCTACTTTAGCAGAATAAAGTGGATTATGAAACTTGTAACCAAACGGTAACAGTATGCATTAGAGGGTTAAAATGCTTGTTTGGTTGTAGTCTTATATTCTATATGCAATCAAAAAAATTTTTTAAAAGACGTATATCTTTAAAGAAAAATAACTTTTTAAAGGAAATAACAGTATTTTTCTGTAAAGCTATGGAGATTATAGGAAAATGTAAAGTTTTTATAGGGTAGGTTTATGGCATTTAGCACACACACAAAAATACATAAAAAAAATGTTATTTTTACAGTTAAAAAACTGTCAACTTTGACTTCAGTTGATACCTGTATTTTTACAATTTAAAGTTGTATTTTTCATACAATAAAACTGTAATTTTAACAGACAGCAGCTGTTAATTTAATAGTGCCCCCGTTAATTTAACAGTTTCTCCCTTCTAAAATAAAATACCCAATACTAGCCCTCACGACCGAGTACTTATTTCGTCGCTGACGGTTCAGTTTTGGTCTCGCACGCAAGAGGTTTCTGGAAGAGGTATGGACCGGGTCTGGTTTTAATCCAGGAACCTCTTGCGTGCGAGCCCAGTACTGAACCATCTACGACAAAGTAGTTGACCTGTCACGAGGACTAGTTGGCTATTATTGGGTATTTGTGCTGAACGCCACAAAACAGTTACAAATACAGTTAATATAACTAAATCAAAGTTACAGTTAATAAACATTTACGCTACAGACACCCAAATGCGCCGGAACGAATCAGAACGATGATCTCAATCACGTGACTCTTTGCACATACACTCGTAAAACAAAAGAGTGAAATCCACTCCTAGATGAGAAGTGCATTTTCGACACTGGAAAGGAGTGAAAATTAACTCAGACTGAGTTAAAATCAGTCGTTTGGAGTGATCCTGTCGGAGTTTTAAGTAAACATAAGAGTGAAATCCACTCCAATATGATAAGCGCATTTTCGACGCTAAAAAAGAGTGAAAATTAACTCAGACTGAGTTAAATTCACTCGTTTGTTTTAAGAGTGTATTTCCCAAAAGGGGGGGGGGGCAGGTGCATTTAGTGTAGGGGAGTTTTAAAAGCAACTTCAGCAAGTAATGGCCAATTCCCATCTTGTTCAGCTGTCACTTATAACAACATGTGAAAAATAGTTTAGTACTGGAATAGAAAACTAAACTGTATTGCGAAGTAGTGTAATGTGTTTACACTTAGTATTAGTCACTACGCATTCAACCTCCCTCTTAAATTTTTTTAAATACTTATTACTATATTTTTATCTCTGTACTTAAGTCTTGAGAAGTTAAGCTCTAATTTTTCAAGTTCGAAATTTTTTCCGCCACAAATCTTACAACACGAAAAATAATTTGAATATTCGTTGATTGCATTACTACAATAAGCTATTTTAATTTGCTTCCATATTGCCCCATGATGAGTTCATAGTTACAGTACCTAATTAATAAAAATCAAACCTGTGGCTGAAGGGACGTATCGGGATATCATCTATAATTCATGTAAAACTTGTGCGGAAAGGTATCAACAATTCTGTAGAAAAACATACACATTGTAAAAACACTCAAACATGTACAATGGGAATGCTTCGATCAAAGACGGCCGAGTGGTTTGGACTATTCCGCTAGCAGTCTGCACGCTGTAATGGGTGCGGGTTCGATTGCCGCCTTCGCCCTGGGGCGTACTTCCTTTCTCTGTGACAGTAAAAATTGTTTCTGGGTCTGTCTTACTTATAGAGTGAGGAAAGAGAATAGAGCGGGTCATGTATGTGTGCAGTAACGCCCGAAAGAAGCAAGGTAGAGCGGTGCATCTTGGGATACCTCAGTGCCAGTATGTTAAGGACAGTTGCTCGAAAAACTGGACAGCTCTGCTTCAAACCTTTTGAACTGATATTCCTCTATACTCCTCTTTTTTTAACTGTATTGTCTTACTTGACGAGTTCTTATAAGGGGGTCTCTCATCAAGCTATCACCAGCCAGAATATATATTTACCTACCTTACCCACCCTCAAAATTTTCCATAAATTACTTCTTCAAATGGTTGAAAGTAAGGTAATGCAATCGATTCCGGCTGAAATTAATTAAATGAGTTTTTTTAATCACAACTAATAAAGTTAATGCAATGTGTATTTTTTGTAAGATATATAATAAGAATTATAATTTAATGATATGAAATACCATTAATGCTATGAATATTTAAATGTCTGAAATTTTTTTAGCCTACTTTTCTTTTTTTTAATTTGAAGAATTAAAAAAATGAAAAAGTAGGTATTGACATGCGGTCGATGCCCGTCCGTCTGTCTGTCTGTCCGTACTCCCCTTCCAAAATCAGTTCTATCAATCCGATCTTGAAATTTTTTTTTATTACAAAGGTATAACCTCAGACACTCAACTTTTATACTTTTTGTCCGTCTGTCTGTACGATCTGACGGACATAAATCTACTATTTGTTGATGAATTTCGCATTAAATTAGCATTGAAATTCAATTTCGAGTCATTTAAATTGCTGTTGCAAACTACAAATGCTACGGACAAGTGAGATACGTAAAAAAAATCAGCGCATCAAAATTAGATTACAATGAAAATTTCAGAAAAGAATTCGAATTCTAAGTAATTCAATTATTTAAAAACTTCAAAATTTAATGCTCTTTTAAAAAACATAGGAAGCCATTTTTATTGGAATTAAATCACCATCATTGCCATCGCAACAATCGCTCGAGAAACTTTAATTCTTTTAGACAATAAATTAAAATAAATTTATTTTTGAGACATCGATCAATTTAACATGACGTCAAATATATTTCACTACGAGATCTTTGTATATTGAAATAAATTGTTTTCATTCAATTTTAAAGCGAGGAATATTACATATTACATATTTATTCTTTGAAATATACATTTTTGCAAACGATTTAAGTAATAATTATTTAATTTTCGAAATAAAATAAATGAAACTGGCCGAATTTAGCAAGTAAATGTTTAATATATAATTAATGCACTGTTTGGCGCCTTTTTACCTGTTAAACACAACTGCTGCGTGAAAGCGGGTTATAAGTGACAGATTCTGTTACAAATTTTCTTGTTAATTTACATTTCCTATTTTAAGTGCATTGAAGAGTAGTTTTTCGGTTTTTGTTCTACAAATAATTAAATATTTATTTATAACTGCAAATGAATTATGCGGACGATAAGTAATATTTGTTTTATTGGAGATAGAAAATTAATGAAAATAATTGATTTGTCGCTTCAAGAAGTTGAAATTGTAGGTGGATGCTGTGTTTAGTGAAATTTATTCTAATGTATATAAATTTAATGAAGAAACGGTTGCTGATGTCACTTACTGTAACGAACCTAGTTTTTTAAAATAAGAATTTTAGTAAGTATTTAAGTAACAGGAAAGTAGGCTATTTTAGTTCTTTTAGAGCTTCTTGCTTTATCTTTTACTCAAATAAGTTGATTACGACACACCAAAACTCGATATATTTTACAGATAAATTTATTTTATTATGTTTTTATTTTTCCTCAACAAATCTACTTAGAATTGTTATTTATGACTAATGTTAGTAAGATATTAAAATTAGTTAAAAATAATAACAACAAAATGGATATGATAAAAAAAGTTTGATTATTTTTGTAACATATTACTCATGACTTTTTAAAGTCCTTATTTTCGCGAAGGAATACAACATGCAGCGAAACATGGTATACAAAGAAAGTTTATGCAAAACGATTACGTAAAGTAAATCCTGTATTTTTTTATTGGATACTTTGACAGTTATTATTTGCCATTACAAAAGTTTAAAATATTGAAAGTATATTTACAAAATAAAGAAAATAAATGCTTTGCATTCACATTCATTATTCATTTGCAACATAGTTAAAAGTAGATACATCTGTAGTCATCAGATGGCAGTACTATGCATTATCAGATTACCACATGTATATTGTATAGCTCGATGGGAAATAAAATATTAAGTGTATTTGAAACGTTTTTTTAAATTACTTATGTTAAGAGCACAATTGCAATAATTATTAACTTCAAAATAATGTGTAAACTCTAACCGTTGTCTGTTTTTTTTCTGTAAACAATTATTTTTAAAAACTTGTGCTTATAAAATTCTTGTGTAAAAACAACTTTACACCGTCAGTAAACCTCTTAATACTCAATAAAATGAAATAAATATAACGTAAAATAATGTTATGCGTAGTCAGTGGCTACATAAGGGTAGCTACATAGGAGCTAGGTGGGGCAGTGCCCCGAGGCCCTCAAGCTCAGGGGAACCCTCGTTAAGCATTGTTTGTGGAGTTCGAATTTACATTAACAAAGTTATTTTTTTTTAATAAAAATCTTCGAACTCTCTTAGCCAAAATTCCATTTCACAACAACGAACAGGAATCCGGATCAAAATTCGTAAACAACAACACATATCACAGTGCACATGGTCCATCGGCTAAGGCGCTATCTACTGACAGCTGGCTTTGACGAATGCAAGATTTTGATCGAGTTTAGACGGCATTGTATGTAGGAGGCCATGTTGTAGAGTATCATTGTAATCCTTCTCGTTCCTTATATTTTACTTTTAACGTAGTCACTGATCAGTGAAAAATCGCATCAAGCCTGGATTTAAATGAAGTCATTGATACTTTTGCGAATGCAAAAGTTAGGAATTTTTTAATATACGTATTTGTTGGGTGGGCCCGACTTTTATATAATAAACTCTTCCATCTTCTCTATTTCATTTTATTAGCGAAACCTACACCAAGTATTAATTGTAATTTTTGTTGTTACTCTTTAATATTTTCCTTACCTCCCCAGCAGGCAACAAAAAAGAGCTTAAGTAGCTTAGAATTTTATAAAAGTATTTGTATATTTCAAATTTTTATTTGATAAACACCTAATCAGTTTACATCGCATAGCAGTGGGGCCCCATTTTTTAATTTGCCCCATGGCCCTTGGTTACGCCACTGTTCGTAGTGCCTGTTAGTCTCTCGGTACGATCTTGACGACTGATTCTTCTCCTGTTGAGTACAAGGTAAAATTTTGTAAAATGGAGGCTATTATGAGGAAAACTTCCATTTGGGCCAGAGCTTGTCCCACGCAATCCCTTTTGCCTGCAAAAAAGTTGAAATTTAACAGCAGATATAAACACTTAGTAAAAAAAACAATGCAATTATAAACGTATGTAATTAACTTTTTTATTACAACGTGCTAAAAAGTTCACTATTTTATATCATATTCTTTCATAAATATATTAATCATATTCTTTCATAAATCGTTGCGAAAATGACACTTCACGTGCTTACGTCACACACAGTGCCGAAAATGGGACTTTCGGTGATTTGGATAAAAAAACCCTTTTAACCTCAGTTTCACATTTTATTATCGCACGTTAGAGATAAAACATAAAAAAAATATAATAATTAATTGTAAATAACAATATATAATAAAAAATCATAATTAATTAAATAAATTATACTATAAAGTGAAACCAAACATCACCGTTTTCAGCAACAAAAAACTGCCTGCTTTCAGTAGCAATTTAACTCAATTTGGTTATTACTTTGTAAAATTTTACACATCACTAACGTCTTTGCCTTACCTCATTGTCTCATCCATCTTGTATCCTTATTTTTAAAAATATTTTTTGCCTGTTTTATCTTCACTTTAATTATCCCCAGAGTGTTTCATCTCACATTGTAGATATATATTTTTTATAAAGAATAATATAATTGAAATTGCACTCTCTTATTAAGAGGGACTCTCAGTTAGATACAGTTAATGCATTAGTTTTCAAATCACAACTTTTTCGAAAGAATTGCCCATGTTATGCCATTTTCACCAGGTATGGGAATCATCAAAACTTCAATTTAATGCAAAATTGAAAAGAAAATAAAATCCGGTAATTTAATTATTAATTGACGAAGTTTCAAAATAAGTGTCGCCATCTACTGAATATTTTGGGGCATTTTAAAACTTCAAAAACAGATAATTATGAATAACCAGATAACATTTACGTTTCAAATTTGTATCATTTCAATGTTGTGTGGATTCCCGCAAACCTGTTGAAAAGGGACTAAAACGGCAAAGCAATACATCTGCGGAAGTTGTTATTACAGAACCAATGCATTAGCTCTATGTGGCTGACAATGCCTCTGTTTTTCTTTTTCAGTCCAATTTCAGTTGGATGGACGTTCGATTTTTTCGTTTTTCTATTTCATTTAGCCTTTTTTTTTTCAAAGCCTTGGCATGTTTTGTTTATTAAACTTTTTGGTGAATATTGGTGTGCCTCTGTGATACAATGCTATCCTTACTAGGGTGGGCCGAAAAAAACTTTTTATTTTATTTCGGATCGCTATAGTGCGGAAAAGTTGCCATTGGTAAAGACATGAAAAATGCACCAATTATTATTTTTTTATTACTATATCACTATATCTTCCGTTCGCGCAATGCCATCAAAGTTGGCAAAAATTGTCGAAAATCGTAATTTTTCATAATTTTTTTTAACTCGATGTATGATTTTAATTGCTTTCCTATATCATGTTGCATGATTAAAATTTACAAAAAGTTAAAACTTTGAAATTTAGCGAAAAATACGAATTTTAATAATTTTAATCTACGTTGAGTGGCCGGAAAATCTGACACAAATGTACAAAACTTTTTTTCTATATATTATAGCAATTATTATTAATAAGTGCTATATAATATGGATTTTACATACTTTTAGTAGTTAATTCATGATATATCAACGTAATTAAAAATATCTAACGTGTTTTAAAAAAAATTATAAAAATTGAGGTTTTAACAATTTTTTTGCAAATTTTGATGGCATTGCGCGAACGGAAGATATAGTCATAAAAAAAAATAATTAGTGCATTTTTCATGTCTTCACCAATGGCAACTTTTCCGCACTATAGCGATCCGAAATAAAATAAAAAGTTTTTTTCGGCCCACCCTACACTCTAAAAAAATATCTGTAAGGTTACTAAGAATTCTCTAGGAAACTCAGCTTCCATAAGTTTTTTTAGTAGTGTTACATAAGAAATATGTGTATATATTACTAATTAAAGCTTAGTAAGTTATACTAAGAAAAATTAGTAGATTTTACAGGGGATTTTCTTGTATGTTTACAAAGAAACTGGTAGTAAACTGGTTACAAAAGTTTAAAACCAGAGGGCGCCACTAATTTTTCTATTAGTCAGGTTTCATTTCGAACTTCCCGAGGACGGAACCCAAGATTATCGGGATCCGCGGAACAGCGCGTTAGTCCTCTCTGCTATCGGGAACTTGCATTCTGATTGCGTGTAAATAAAGAGGTTAAAATCTTGATCGTTAAAGGCATTTTATGTTATTGATTAAGAAATTTTAAGATTCATTTTTTTTTTCGGATATGAAGTTTTCGAAATAATTTAACGTAGTTTTTATATACTAAAATAAAAAAAACCCACGTTTTTAGGTTTTTTATCGTTGCGATATCGATTCGTCATAATCTCTAGAAAAGATAGCCAGGGGGCGCTGTAAGCGTTACATCAATTTACTTAGTATTCTTTAGTATTACTACAGTAGTTTCTTTAGGTTACAGATGATTTTCTAGTAAATGGTGAAAACCTGTAAAGTTACTAAGTAATCGCTAGTAAATTCAAGCCAAATTTTTTACAGTGTAATCCTTACCCATGCTAAAAGGATAAGGTCCGTCCGTTTTGATTTTCTTTCCATCTTTTCCTAAGAACCTGTTTACATTGAACTCGGAGGGCTTCGCGTAGATGTCCGGATCATTGTTGATGCTCCACAGATTCCCGACCAGAATGCTCCTCTTTGGAATCCTGTATCCGTTGAGTGTCGTTTCCTCTAGAACATAAAGAGTCGATTGTTTGACTACATACAATATCAAACAATCTGTTAATATTACAGAAAGAAGATATTTACAGAAAAAATAGTTATTTTCTTTATTTTTTTTCCTTAGAAATTTGCTGTTTAACCCTGTAAATAAGTGAAGTTCATAATAAATGATTTTTTTTCTTACCGAAAAAATATATTTGAATATTTAATACTCATAGATTATGGGAAAAATACTGAAAAAATAAATGCATTGGAATTTAAATTATTTATTTTTTTTTTAATTTTTGCCATATAACAAAAAAAACATCTACAAAATTCCATGTTTAATAAGAATTACTACAAAACTACTAAATATATTTTAAAGTAACCCGCTTGAACTACAATTATTTTTTCAAAACAATTTATTTGTATTAAGTACTAATGTTATTATACTTTGAATTGAAGCCTGGTTGGGCGAAGTTATTATTAGGCCTTCATTAACTAGATTCATAGGTTGCGTGAATGCTTTCTTTTTGGTAACAGAGGAAAAGAGTAACAGATAAAATTTAGACTATTTTATTTACATATTTACATCAAAAGTACTGCTGACATGAACACGTTACGCGTGTGAATTAGCTCTGGTAACAAACGGTGCATTCAGTTTATGTAACATAAGATATCTGCATAAAAATAAACTATTGCAAAATAAAACGGATACATAAAATTTTAAGTGTTTGGTTGAATAAGTTTAAGTTTTGGTTTGCTTAAGATAGGTTACAGATAATGGTAGGTTCAGCACAGCAAAAAACTTGAGACAGGACTAGGTTGGTGGCTCGCCACAGAATACTGCCCAAGACGTAATTGCGCAACTGTAAATAACTTCAAGCTTTAATTTTGAATGCACTTTTACTACTGTCATCTATAAGGGTTATTAGTAACTAAAACGGAATTGTCGAGAGGGAGCTCTACTTAAATAGAGTAAAGTCCCTGCTTGTTATTTGCGTGACAATGGGATTCAATTACTTCAAATCCTGAAAAGTCCGATAACAGCTACTCTATGTGTATGCGCTATATTCTTTCATTATTATGACTTTCGTCAGGTACTGAGAACTCATGCAACAAATTCAAAGTTAATAGTTTTTCAGTTCAGAGTTATCAAGTAGTTCCAGACAGATAGATAGGTCAATGTTCAAAACCAGGTTTTCCAAATCAGCACCCTTTAAAACATAAAATCTACCCTTGTCATTCCCCTTCAATCCCATCGCAATAGTTTCATTCATTTATATTTCTTATTATGTAATTGTTGTTGTGGTCGTATCAGTGGATATCAGAATATAGTTGACTGTGCCTCTGACGAGGTCGGACATCTTTTTATACAAATAGGGACAAAGACACACACATAGACAGAAAAGCACTTTGTTTACAAGACCAAATCCATGCTCTTGCCAACCGGGACTCAATCCCGGGGCGTACTGGTTGGGTTGGGATTCAAACACGCTATCCACTACGCTGAGAAGGCGGCATATTAAGAAATTAAAAGCAAAATAAGAAATATTGTAATAAAAATACCCACATCAGAGGTTTCACAGAGTCAAGTGTAGTTCGTATCCTCACCAAAGTTGCAGTACTGCGTGGTGATCGAGAAGGGCTGCCGCGTCCTGTACAGCTCCTGGATGAATGCCTCCAGGTAGGGCAGCCTTTTCCTGTCCGCCCACGAAGGCAGCGCTTCCCTTCCCACGACAGAATCGAGCTCTTCCTGTACCTGTCATAAACGGTATTTAATTATCACAAGCACTACATTCAAATTCAGCTTTCAAAATTAATGAAAACTCAAATACGTATAAACAAATTAAGTATTCATTCTTCAATAATACAACATAATCGTGTACTTAAAATTAGATTAACACATGATTAAAATTTACTTTCACATTCAAATTAAAAGGGTTTTTTTTTATTGGATGGTAGATTCAAGGATTGTAGAAGCTTTCAATTTTTTGCGGCACCATCTATGTGGCTCTCGCTACTAATTTTGAATCTGAGCTCTGTTGATGTTAAAGTATGCCGAGATTTTAGTTTTTCCATAAAAATACTAGTCAAAAGAGCACTCAAGGTATCTTTTACAAATACAAATACAAAAATTGTCGACCAACAACAGGCCAGAGGCCCAGCAAGGTTGGTCCAAAATATATCTAATTCCTTACCAGTTTCCAATAGTTATCGAGATTCATCTTACGAGATTCTTTTACAAGTCGCATAATCATACGACATGCTTGGCACGATTTTCTACCCTGAATATCTGTCGACTCAGCCTTGCTCAACAACTAAATTATAGAAGAAGTTTCAAGTGCTTATATATAGTGTATTAATATGAGTTTATTTACAATCTACTGAAGCAGTACCTTCAGCTGCTCTTCTGGATATCTGCTGGCTTGGGTGAGGAGGATGCAGACGGAGTCGCCCGCGGATTCCGTCCCCTCCATGGTCATGTTCATCGAGATGGACAGCAGACGATCCACTGCAGAAGAGAATGATACTCAGATTACACTCTTAAAACAAACGAGTGAATTTAACTCAGTCTGAGTTAATTTTCACTCTTTTCAGTGTCGAAAATGCACTTATCCTATTGGAGTGGATTTCACTCTTTTGTTTACTTAAATCTCCGATAGGATCACTCCAAACGAGTGATTTTAACTCGGTCTGAGTTAGTTTTCACTCCTTTCCAGTGTCGAAAATGCACTTCTCCTATATAAGTGGATTTCACTCTTTTGTTTTAAGAGTGTAGGATTGTTAAACAAAGATGGTTAATAACCTCACGTATTATTTTTTAAATTACAATATCTGTCGTATTTAGTGCTTAAATATTCAATAAAATTAATCGGAGGAGAAAATATCGTCAGATTCATCAAATCCTAGTGACTATCATGGCTTGACCACATAGAAAAAATGGAGGATAGTAGATGGAATCAAGAAGATCTTAAACTGGAAGCCTTTGGGAACAAGACCAAGCGAACGCCCAAAGAAAAGGTGGAAGGATGATGCGTTGAAAGACATTGACACAATGAAGATTCGTAACTGGAAAAAAAAGCCCATACATAGAGCTGCCTGGAATAAAATTGAGCAACAAGAACCAACAAGTGAAATACCTCATGATTTTCAACTTCCACTTAAGTGATAGATATTTGATACGATAAAATTCGGTTAAGGATTTGTGCAAAAGGCCTTAATTTTTCACCCATACTTTTAAGCTGTAAAGATTTCTGCTGTAACACCTTTTGTGCGCAAGTGAAGTGTTTTTTTAGAAAACTTCGGAGATTGAATTAGCATTTGTGGCATCGTCGCGGAGCGTCCTTTCCACACATCGAAGACTCCCCTAGAAGGGGCGAAACGTTTGTGGGTTCAATAGTATAGCCGAGCCGGCTGTCTAAGAACATGACAGAACCAGACTAAGAGGGACGCATGTTGAACAGTGCCAACATCTTTTTCTCCTTGCTCCAGCCCTACAAGCTGCAAGGGCTGCAGCATATTTCTTAAGGGCCCTCATTCGCCCTCCGATTTCGAGCGTGGCTTCTTCACTATCACTTTACTTCACATAGCTGATAAGGGGGGAAGCGGGGAAGAATCCGACTTTTCTTTTGGGAATTCTTTGGCGAGCTTACTGGTTAGTGAAAACTAGCAACCCTAGGGGGGGGGGAACAACCTAGTGTTAGGGGGGAGAGGGTTGGTGACAGTCGTAATTGATGGACGCGGACGGTTCGGGGACGGACGGTTTAGGGGAATTGCTGTGTCATTCTTATCATTGCCCAGTCCAACCAGACGAAGAAATGTCTACATCATATGGTTTTTCGATGATATTATTAGTTGTGATTTGTGAAGATTTTGTGGTTGCACGATATAGAAAAAAACTGTTCTGCGTCAAATTCTTTTACAATTGCATTTCTATGATGCATGACTAATATTTCTACTGTTTATTGTTACTAATATTTTTAAGATTAGTATAAAATATTTAGATTGGAATTGGAAGTATATAAGAAGAAAAGCTAGTACCATATATCAACGGAGTGAATTAAGACAAATTTTAAATAAATTTAAAAAAAAAAAAAGACAAATTATTCTAAAAATATGAATTGCATGGCCTAATTCCACAATTGATTTAAAATTAAAATATCTATCTATAAATATAACAAACTGGTGTTTCAATTTCTTTTTTAAATCTAGGGCGAATTGCGTCAATGATTGGAAAATCTAAAAGTTTTTAAATAAAATTTCTAAATTGAAGAGCTTAGTGGAAGAACGCGCTAAGTGTCAAAAAGGTGAAAAAGAGACAAAATGTGCTTCAGAGCTTTTAGTTTGCAACTTCTCTCTAATTCACAAAATCATAGTTTTTTCTGCATGATATATCCGTATGGATCGTCAAAATGCTTGGTGGCTTTTGGCTTAATCGTAATTTACGTAATAATACGAAATTTACAATTTGGCAGTCGTTTAGTGGAAGTGGAAGAACGAGATAAGTGACATTTTTTAGGTAATTTTGGTCCATAATTGTTTCATAATTCCTGTACTAAACTTCCGATTTTCAAAATTCTTTTTTTGTTTAGAAGATAGGACTTCATAAGATCTTTTATTTAATACGTTTGCCTGTCCGTCCATCATTTTGTCCGTCCGTCCATATATATCCCTTTCAATTTCCGATCCAAAGTGCCTGAATTTGGAAATTATTTTTTTGGTTCGAAAGTGAAAAATTCGATGACTACAATGTATAGTGTTTGGCCACCTGTCTGTACGTCTGTTATTTTGTTTCTATTCGTACGTCCTACTACCCCCCCCCCCCCTTCTTTGTACCCGTCCAATTTTTAAAGTTGTTAAAAACTTTCAATTACCTTGAATAAAATATATGGTAATGAAACTATTTGTGCCTTCTACACGTTTTTGAGGGTGCTCATACTAAAAAATTGTTTTTTTTTTCATTGATCTGTCTGTCTGACTGAAACTACTTTACAATTCGAAATAAAAGAGCTATACAGACTTCACATTTAGTACATATACAATCACACAATAATTTTAATACAATACAACCATTAAATTTTTAGTTAAAGCATCACACAATAAAGTAGTACTCGTTTGTTAATAAAACAATACGAAATCAGAAGTATGAAAACAAAAACAGAACTAGGTAGATCCGATGTAGAATGAAAATTAGAAAAAAAAAGTTATAAATAAAACTGTGTCTTACAATATTATTATACAATTACAAAATTAATTTTGTGTATTTTGAACAAAATTACAATTGTGATAGATGCAGCAATTATTGTTTATTTAATACAATTTGAATAGAGTTTGATTCAACATTATAAATAAAAATAGCAAAAACTTAGGTATTTGAGTCTATGAAAAAAGAAACCAAGTCCTGTTTGGGAATTTTTCGATGTTTCAGAAGATGATAACCAGAAGAAATCTGAAAAATAATAATTATAATTAATTATTATTAATTCCACTATTCGGCCAAACCGAATATTCGGCTAAAGTGGCAAAATACCGAATATTAGTAACCGATTATTCGGTGCAATAGATACAGTCTTAAAATTTTATACTTGGTTCCATGTACTAGTCGGACGCCCCAAAATAAAGTTTTCTATATTTTGCATTTGCAAGGAGTAGCTGCCATATAGAACTTTGTAGGTTTGGAAGTTATTGAAAATACTTTATAAATATAATAACTTTTAAATAATAATCAGTAATTGAAAGTCGTATAATGTTTACTTCATTTACAGCATTTGTACAACAGTAGAACATGATCATTTAAACAATTTGTTTTTACAATCGTGATGCATAGTCATTTTAGGAGTTTAGAACATTGCGCGAAATGCGTTCGATAAGCTTTAGAGATCAAACGTAAAATGGCTTTGAAACGATTTTTGTACCCATAATTCATTTTTAGCCTACTTTTCTTTTTTTTAATTCGAAGAATTAAAAAAAATGAAAAGTAGTTTAGACATGCGGTCGATGTCCGTCCGTCCGTCTGTCTGTCTGTCCGTCCGTACCCCCCTTCCAAAATCAGTTCTATCAATCCGATCTTAAAAATTCTTTTTTTATTAGAAAGGTATAACCTCAGACACACAACTTTCATACTTTTTGTCCGTCTGTCTGTACGATAGGACGGACATAAATCTACTATTCGACGACGAATTTCCCATTGAATTAGCATTGAAATTCAATTTCGAGTCATTTAAATCGCTGAATTTAACTACAAATGCTACGGACAAGTGAGATACGTCAAAAAATTCAGCGCATCGAAATTAGAATACATTAAAAATTTCAGAAAAGAATTCGAATTCGAAGTACTTCAATTATTTAAAAAACATCAAAATTTAATGCTCATTTAAAAAGCATAGGAAGCCATTTTTATTAGAATTATATCGCCGTTGCCATCGCAACAATTGCTTGAGAAACTTTAATTCTTTTAGACAATAAATTAAAATAAAATTATTTTTGAGACATCGATCAATTTAAGATGACGTCAAATATATATTTCACTACGAGATCTTTGTATGTTGATATAAATTGTTTTCATTCTATTTAAAAGCGAGGAATATTACATATTTATTCTTTGAAATACAAATTTTTGCAAACGATTTAAGTTATAATTATTTAATTTTCGAAATAAAATAAATGAAACTAGCCGAATTTAGCAAGTAAATGTTTATTGCGGAGTAGTTTTTTGGTTTTTGTTCTACGAAAAATTAAATATTTATTTATAACTTCAAATAAAGCTGTGTTTAGTGAAAGATGCTGTGTTTAGTTAGATGCTGCGTTTAGTGAAATTTATTTTAAATTTAATGTGGAAAAACGGTTGTGGATGTCATTTACTGTTACTACCTAGTTTTTTTCAAGATAAGAATTTTAGTAAGTATTTAAGTAACAGGAAAGTAGGCTATTTTAGTTCTTTAAGAACTTCTTGTTTTTTAACAAGCCAGATGCTTTGAATGTTCGGTGTAATGTTGTTTTAACGCAAAACTGCGATCTCCATAGAACAGGTGCAATTTTTTTTTAATTATACCATCTGTTCACTGCTAAGTTATCTATGTTTGTTACAATAAAAATCAGACGACATCAAAATAGACTATATTTTATAAAATGTTAAAACCTTTAACTCCATTTAATTAAAAAATGAAAATGCATTTTTTTTCCTTTCTTGCTAATACACATTTTAATATAGATATAAGATGTTAATTTTAATAACTTTAAAACCTAAAAATTTTTTTGGCAGCTTGACCCAAATGACCCTTGCTCATGCGCAATTTTCTCGGAAACCTTATTATGAAGATCGACAAGTACTGGGAACTCGTGAGCCACATTTAAAGTGTGTTGCTCTGCTCTTTTAGTTCAAATTGTAAAGTGGCTTCAGACAAAAGGATAGAACAATGTTCGGAAACAACTTTTTTAGAATCATCACCCTCCAAATCGCGCAGAAAACACAAATTTTATGAAGTACTTGTACCCATTATAGACAATGCTCTCAATATAAACACCTCAGATCTTTAAAAGTTAAATTTTTAGTCGAGAGATGGTGTTACATGTCCGGAAAGAAAAGCAGTTAAAAAATATTTTAGCCTAAAAGTTGCACACACAAAAAAACCGTGCTTTTGAAAGTAATTTGTATTTTCGTGTCATGCTGATTCTAATTATAGGAAAGCTATTTATTTTTATGACATAATGTATACTTTAAATATTGAAAAGTGGAGTGTTTTAGAAAGCTGGCAAAACTTATTTTCGATTGTTATATGTTATTGCATCAGTATTTTAATGATGATAGCCTGTGGTCCAGAGAATGTAATCCAAGGATCGCCCATGCAGGGCCGGATTAAGCAATGTAGGACCTGTAGGAAGTAGATTTTAACACAGCCCCGGACATGAATTTTTTAAGGCTCGCCCATTCTATTTGGTCCTTTATATTAAAAATTATCCCCTTAAAAATACTTTGGAAATCGGTAAACGATTCGAAAAACGTCAAATATTTGGATTGCTTTCTCTGTACAAACCCAAATCTTTTCATAAACAATAAAGATGCCCATAGACATCGGTATTTATTTTAACCCGCAATTAAATATCTAGTATTGAGCAGGGCGTCATTTATGTACGTCCTCTGGTAATATTATTTTATAAAATACGTGATATTTTTATTAAAATAAAATAATTATAAAGTGAAAACCTATCTGTAACAAATAATTAACACTCGATGAAAGCCTAAAAAATAATAGAAATTAATGGCATCTCGCCCTTTTTCAAGGAATGTATGAATTAAAAAATGCTTAAATACCCTTAAATTTAAGTATTATACGAAATTATCAAATTGAAAAATAATGCATTGAACCGCAGGGCCGTTTATTCCCCACTTCTAAGGTTTGTGCAGCTATTCGTTTGCATCTTTGTCCTTTGGTCCTTTAGTATGGCCTCGATGCTTGATGCCTTTATTTTACCGTTTCTTAGTAGTTTTCATGATAAAAAAATAGTACCGGATTTACCCCTTTTGGTACTAGGAAAAATATTCAAAAACAGCTTTTTTATTACTATTGACAGAAAAAAAATCCAAAATCAAATTTTAAAGGAGAAGACACTTTTTGTAAATGCCTTAGATGACACAAAAAAATACAATCGTCACTTGAAGCAAAGCGGGGAAAAAATGACCAGTCCCTTTCACGATTCAGAAAATCAGCACCGTTTACGAGTCCAAACCAAAAATAGTAAACGAAGAACACCTCTTATCTCACTTTCCAGTTATCTATACCACAGACAATATACCTCTCACATTTTCTCTCCCTCATTCTCCCCACATACGTCTCATATTACCCCCCGCCTAGGCAGAACGACTACATTTGGCTACATCTCTCTTTTTTTTCTAATCACTATAGCCAACATCGCCAAACTGCTGGGAGGGGGGGGATTTGCAAAATAATTGCTTTTTGTCATCAACTGCTCTTAAACTAATTAAAATTATGCTTCCAAATTTTTAGGGAGGCTTTATCACTATCGTAACTTACATGAGAAGAAATTGCAACGTGTTCGGACGGTAATTTTCAAAATTGTGACCCCCTAAAAATTTTTAATTTTTAGACATTTTTGATAATTTTTAATTAAAAATCTAATCATCAAATTTGTTTCGTTTTTTGTCGTTTGTTAAGTGAACTTGTTCTGTGTATGAAAAAAATTACTTGGAGAAATTTAGCGTTTTTGAACATGTGTTATTCTTGACACAAAAAACGTCTTTTTTAAAGTTTAAAACCCCATATCTCCCTTAAAAATTAAATTTCAAAGCCCAATTTTTGAAATTTTCTTATTTTCAAAATTAGGCATCGAATGGTGTGTTTCTTAAAACTCGACTTGATGTTTTAATTTTTGAGATGAGGGCCCTTAAACGCTTTTAGGTCACCGAAAACGTCAGCAATGGCGTCTTTTACGGATCGTGGGGCAGCCAATAGGGAGGTAGTTTAGAAAACTTTTTTATGACCCCCGATATTTATTAAGAACTATAGAGCTCTTTTGCTTCGAGCAGCAGAATGGTTTCTGACAGACAGTCTAACAATTTTCAGAATCCCTTTAAGGGGTCTAAGGAGTCTTAAAAATGTGCAAAGAAGATACTACAAAGCAAAGTTTGATCTTTCATGTCATTTTTGAACTACTGAATGTATAAGTATAATTTTTTTATGTGTAATTCTACAAGATTTATTTATTATAAAACAAGTTTTAAAATGTATGAAACTTTAGCCAAAACTAAAATAAATGATATTAAACAGGAAGCTATTTGAACACAGTGTGATTAGGCTTGCGCGGCAAATTGTGAGGTCAAAATTGAAAAAATGACCAAGAAAATGACTTTATATTGTACAAATATGTACAAACTAGGACTTATACCTAAATTCTCAGCTCAATTTTAATTAGAAATTATTTTAAGAACTTTTTTCTAAAAAATTAATAAAATTTTAAAAATTTTGATTTTAAATTGTTTTTAAAATAATTTCTAATTAAAATTGAGCTGAAAATTTAGGTATAAGTCTTTGTTTGTACATATTTGTACAATATAAATCCATTTTCTTGGTCATTTTTTTCAATTTTGACCTCACAATTTGCCGCGCAAGACTAATCACACTGTGTTCAAATAGCTTCATGTTTAATATCATTTATTTTAGTTTTGGTTAAAGTTTCATAAATTTTAAAACTTGTTTTATAATAAATAAATCTTGTAGAATTACATATAAAAAAATTATACTTATACATTGAGTAGTTCAAAAATGACATGAAAGATCAAATTATGTTTTGTAGTGCCTTCTTTGCACATTTTTTAAGACTCCTTAGACCCCTTAAAACATACAGAAAGTACACCCTACTAAAAATGGTCAGTAGAGATCAATAGAAAATTTGTATGTGGAAATGACCAACTGGTACCAATGGAAATCGCTATTGATATCTACACAAATCTCTATTGATCTCTATTGATATCCATACAAATCTCTACTGATCTATATAGATATCAGTGCAGGCCTATTGATGTCATTTGAGATCAGTAGCTTACTGATATTTTCTTTACTGGCGTCTAAGGAGCTCTATTGATATCAATAAGAACTATTATCAGTAGATTACTGATATCAATAGCTTCTACTGATAACAATAGTGACATCTGTAGAAATAAGTAGACATCAATAAAGCTGCACTTATGTCAATAGATTTTTTTATTGATCTCTATGGATCATTTTTAGTAGGGCAAATCTCCGTAATTTTCCTTTTCCTGATACAGTCAGATAGATGTCCTGAATACAATAGAAAAAGTAAACCAAAAGTAAATTCATATTCTGGGAGCAGTTATATATAAACTGCAGAGCTGTTCGGGAGACAAGAAACAGATTCTCGACACCTGATCTGCGACATAAAAGAAAACTCATTTTATATTTTCTGCTCTAGATTAAACGACGCTTTACGGGTACAGGATTCCCGAGAGGAGCATTTTGGTCGGGGATCTTGTGGAGCATCAAAAATGATCTGGACATCTAGACGAGAATGAATTATAAAAAAAAAACCTTATCCATTTAGTGTTGGTAAGAACGATGTTATGATAGAGCATCGGCACACCACTATTCACCGAGAAGTTGGATATGCTTAAACTCAATGGGTGAGTTCAATGGGAGTCTAAATTTATTCTGTAAAAATTTTGATTTCTAACTTGTTGTAATAAATTGTGAAAAGTAGGTTCAATTTAAGCTTTTTTACTCAAATAATTCTACTTCATACACAGCAAAATGTAAGTTTATGACGAATTTTTTTAATTTTTTTCACTCATATATTTTTATCAATGACAAATGACAGTGATTGCGCCCTCTAGAAGGGAGAGTGTAGGCTTTATAGCCCATTAACCAGATCGCCGGAAGAGACAGTCACAAGAGACACACAAAGAAGGACGCCACAAACACATAGACAAAAAACAACATTTATTGACAAGCACAAACATCCACGCCTTTACCGGGATTCGAGCCCGAGCCCAGCAGCTCCAAAGGCTAGATTACTAATAAAGCTCCAGATTAGCGGTCGCCAGTAGCCAACTGGCGACTATTACATCGAAAGTGGCTACCTAAAAAATCAAACCCCAGTCGCCAAAAGTGGCGATCATAATTTTTCCTTTTTGTCCCAACAAATAATTAAATCTGAAGCTGCATTTCTAAAATAATAATAATAATAAAACGCTCCGATTCGATTCTGTAGGGAAGAAAGACTTGATGACAGTTGTTGCTCATCGGTGAAATTTTTCCCTTATCATTGACCGGTGTTTTGTGTGGTGCCCGGCCTCCGTGTGACGTAAATGGAGCTGTGCGTTTTCATTTCAAAAATGCAATAAAATTTTGTTTTGTGGATAATTGCACTTTCTTTTTGTCGTATATACTTAAATTTAAAACTGGCTACTAAAAATTCAAATGTGGCTACCATATTTTTTCACTCTGGTAGCCACTGGCTACTATTAAAAATTCCCAGTCTAGAGCATTAATTACTAATCACTGCGCCAGCGGGCCGGCATATTTTGATCAATACTTATTAATCAAAATTTTGCGTAATTTTTTATACTACTTTGCCAATAACTCACTTGTGAATGTGCTTCCCTCCAATTGCCCAGATTTCTCCAGTTTCTCTCTCTCGTACAGGTAGCTGTCGACATAGTCCCTGAGATGGCCGGGATCGAAAGTTCCCACGTGTTCGTCGATGATGTCCTTGACTGTCCGCTTCAGGAAGGATTGTCCCTGTCGCACATCCGAAGACCAAGGGCGCAAGTACAGGGACAACCTTTGAAGGGAAGAAATGAGTTCAGTTATCGTTGAACTAGAGCTGCAGTGAAAATCTGTTAATTTTACAGAAACAAAAGAAAAAATTTGCGAAAAATACTGTTATTAACCACAAGAGTACTATACTGCCAACTCAACCACGGCCAACTTCAATAACAATTAGCAACTTAGCAACTTAGCAACTTAGCAATTAACAACAGAGAAAATTTCCCAAACATGAGCGTAGACGGAATTTTTGACGTCACTGTTCCGATTGCCGAAGATCGGGAAACCAGTAGGACGCATTCGGAAACCTAAAAATGTAGTTAGCCGTGAACGAGTGGTTCCGAACAGGTTTCGAGACAGGTGTTCTTCATCTTCGGAACAACGTCACTCAGAACTATGACGTCAAAATTTCCGTCCCAGATCGCGTTTTTCTTTGGCCTTAGTAGTTGAGTAGGCCGTGCTCTCTAACAAAATCAATCAGTGACAACCTTTAAAAGGAAGAAATGAGTTCAGTTATCGTTGAACTAGAGCTACAGTGTAAATAAATCTGTTAATTTTGCAGAAACAAAAGTAAACATTTGCAGAAAGGTACGTTATTTCCAAAAAGAAATTCTGTAAAAGATGCTGTTTGAAGAAAAAAAATCCTGTTTTAACCACGTAAAGAGTACTAGAATGCAACCAAACAAGCCTTTTTAGTTTTGGTGGAAATTCTGTGTGCCGGAATTGCTTTTAGGAGAACGTTGGACCGAAGATCCTGAGTTCCGTGATTCGAACCCGGCTTCGGCAGTTTATTTTTCCTCTGTAGTGTTGTCGTGAATATCACTGCGAGGATGTGATATTTTTTTATAAACCGTGTCGGTTAAAAGCAGTTTTAGTGGTACAATTACTACTTGTTTGTAAAAAGAAACAGATCATCTCTACAAATGTTGCTGTATTTTTCTGAAAACCACGTTATTTTCACATATTAAACTATTAATTTTATATGCTAAAAGGTCGGACTGGACTGTAATAACTATAAAAACTAAAAATAAAAACTGGATAAAATACTAACTATAAACTAGAACAATTGGAAAAACAGAATGAAAATGTAGTTATTAAATAATTAAAATGGAAAAGATTTAATAATTATAAATGTCTAGACGTATTTATTATGGGTTTTTTTTTAATCGAGTTTCCTTTTTCTAAATGGTTAATTTAAGTGATATTAAAATGTAAGAGAACTGTGTGCTTCATATTTCAGATTTTCTAATTTTTAAACTTGTTTCAATAAAACTTACTCTTTAAAATAATATTTTTACGATTTACGTTCAGCAGATTTTTTAAAAAACTGTGATGTGTTAAGCATGTAATTACATAAATTACTTTTAAAGATTATTTATTTCAAACTTTTTTGCCTTATCATCCTCCACTTCAAAACAAAAATAATTAATCTTACAAAAATATTTATTTCAAAACTGTAAAAAATGAACTTTATTTAAACTTCGAGATGTAATTGCTACCAGTTTATTAGAAAATTTAAAAGAAGCAAATTTTTAATTTACAAAACTATGTACTTCGTTCACGTTACATAATTCGTTCGCATATTTTATTTAAGAAATATGGTATTCTTAGAGCGTTTTAAATGACTCGCATTTTTTTCGAGAGAAATTACTCATATATTTCAAATTTCTACAATGCATATGACTTAGTGTTTTAGGAATGTGCGGCTCATTAAAAATGTGTTAGATCCTCAGAAATTAGACCTTGCAAGGAAAAGTTTCGTAAAAAATAAATTTTAATAACGCAATTCACAGATTTACTTTTTTTTTATTATTTTACAAAAGCTAGTTTATCATTGCTTTCAATTAGATTAAATAGATTAGTTTTAATCTTTAATTTTAATCTTTCAATTATCTAATATTGAATGCAAAGTAATGAAAGTGCTGTGATGGTGGTCGATCATCTGAAATGAGGATATTGTGCTTTCTATATGTTTTGGAGGGTGCAGATTCTAAAAAAATCTTTCTGAGCATTTGTCTAAAACCACTCTACAGCTGGAGCTAAAAGAGCTAGGAACTTCAAATTTGGTACATGAGTTACCAGTAGCTGTCGTACGTCATAATAAGGTTGAAGAATTGGCACATGCTCATGAATGAGCTGTATTCGAAGTCTTTAGATTATTTATTAAAACTGCCTCAAATAAGGTATAGTTTTACCTTTAAGTGTTTATTGATTTGTTAAGGAGTAATGGAGAAAGTAGTGTAGTGTTACATACCCTTATTTTTTAAAAATTTCAATGCACAAAAAAACTTTTTTTTACTGTTACGGATCACATAGTAAGTTACTCCGAATTGAGTATAATCAGGACTTAGAGCCGCCGTATACAGCTGCAGCCACACAAATTTGAACAATTGAGTAAAAGGCACTAGTTCTGATTTGAAGGAGCAAAATAACTTGTGTTGTTATTACACTCTTAAAACAAAAGAGTGAAATTCACTCCAGTTGGAGAAGTGCATTTTTGACACTGGAAAATATCTCAGACTGAGTTAAAATCACTCGTTTGGAGTGATCCTGTCGGAGGTTTAACACACAAAGGATCCACTCCAAAAGGAGAAGTGTATTTTCCAGACTGGAGGAGTGAAAATCAATCTGAATGAGTTAAAAACGCTCGTTCGTTTTAAGAGTGTATGTGTACAACTATGAAACTTGAGTGATAAACATATGACAATTTACATGATAGAAAAGGGTTTAGTGGTTAAACGCACAGATTGTCATCTTTTTTTTCCCTTTATTCTGTAATGGGGCTGCAATATTGGCGGTCAAAGCCTTTGCAGACTCGGCATATTCCCCATAACTGAGTGTTATATGTTATGCCCAATCTAGGCAACTCTCGCTACCAATTCTGACGCCCAGATTACAATGAATCTTATTTCTGTGTGGATGTTAAAGTATGCCGAGATTTAATTTTGCCGAGAGAACCCAAGATTCTTCATCTTATTTCTTTCATAAATTTTAGTAGCCTTTTGAGTGGAAACATCCACATTTCTAATTGTGATTGATGCCTTTTTTCACCACACTCAATGATATTTAATTTTTGAAGAACATGCAAGTTAATTTTAAGTTTCCTAAGAATGGAACAAATAATTTTTGGATACAATTTTTCTAATGTTTTTAAATTTACCTCTTTTACAGCATTCATCAAACTTTTAAATGGACGGCAAGACTTCTTTGCAAGTAGTGGCTGTCAAAATCAGTTTTTAGCCAGTCACGATTTTTAATCATAAACAAATTTCTATTGCGGTAACATTGCTTCCACGTGTGTTTGAATGTAATAACAAAATGTTTAACAGCTTTGTTAGTCTCTTTAATGGCCCGTTTAGAATCTATATTTAAAGTTTATATTTTAAAGACTACGAACATTTTCTATGAAATTCATTATTAGTTAGCCTCTCACATGGATTTTTGCCTTTAATACTCCCGGACAATTCATTTCGTGAAATGGTAAGCCACTTTCCTACAAATTAAGTTAGACACCTCGTAAAATTGCAGGTTATTGCAAAAAACTTGATGGAATATATGTTCAAAAGCTATAATATTGCATTGCAAAAATAAGATTACGATATTGAAAGGCTTTGCATAAAAGCGGCAACTTCTTAGATGTCGTACATATTTATGTTTCGAAGTTTTCACATTCTACATTTATCAAGATCAGAATACCATATGAACTTCCTAAATTATTTTAAATGGGAAAGAAATATAACTGCACTTAGTTTGTTAAGAATGTCCCATTTTAAAAATTCTCACAATTAAGTACCTTAAGCTGGTACACAATCTCTCACATTACGAGTAGACATCTGAGTAAATGAATTGCAAATTAGCGTTAAACAAAAAAAAAGTATTAATTTTGCAGCCTGTCGATTCCATACAAGTCATCTGCTCATTCAACTACTATTATGAAAACTTGTTTCCTAATAACTTAGAATAACATAATGTAAGTTTAAAAGATTTTTTAACTCTATTTTTTAAATTTTTCCTCGTATATTTGGATTTTTAACTAATATGCCGTGTGTGTGTGTTGTGTCTGTCTTACTTGGCGAAGTATTAGGCGGGTCTTTGACCAAGCACACAAACCTGAATATATTGGCGCGTTTAAATGAGCCATCGAATCCATGGAATGAAGAGCAAACTCAGCATTTTCCGGAATTGCAGGGTTGGGGAGTTTTGCAAACCCTCCGATGAAGGAGAGTTTGATATTTCATATCATGGATTCGGCCACAGACTATAATTTGGGTTAGAAATCCTGCACGACCTCTTTTTCCCTCAATGGGAATTTTGGCATTCCATGGATTCGATGGCTCATGTAAAAGCGTCTAATTAAAAAAACTGAGTAACATCTAACTAGAACAGAGAGACTCCTCAACATGTAAAAGGGCTAGAGAGCTCAGTCGGCAAGCTCTTGTCTTGCATGCGAAAGGTCCCAGGTTCAAGCATTTCCAGAATATCTGCCAACTAATAAACGGTCTGTGTGCCTACAACGTCCGACGAATAGCACAGTATGTATGGAGGGAAACAATATCGCCGTTAAAAGTTGCATTTGCTCAGGTGTCGACTCGTCACTTGAATGTGG
Source organism: Hylyphantes graminicola (assembly GCA_023701765.1). Taxonomy (NCBI): domain Eukaryota; kingdom Metazoa; phylum Arthropoda; class Arachnida; order Araneae; family Linyphiidae; genus Hylyphantes; species Hylyphantes graminicola. Next base: position 76,126,954 of record CM043113.1, on the reverse strand, counting down.
CTCTAATTGAAGAGTACACGGGAAAAACCGATTGATTTTTCAGAGAAGTTTCCTTAGCAGGCCACTTTGGCGATGATAGCGAGTGATCGCCTAAACTTGTGTAAGGAAACCAGTTCCTACCACAGAGATCATAGTTAGAGTAATAGAGTGGCAGATCGCGTGACCTCCAATGCTAACGACGGCACGCGCAAGGATCTCCCAGAAGAGCCCCAATGAAGTCAGTGTTGTAGGTCAAGTGATCTTCCACTCTAATACTGTAACTACTATCTCTGTAGTTCCTAGCTACCAAGATTCAGGTGATTGACGATCCCGACGCTTGGACCAGCGAAGAAGAAAGAGAGAAACCGGTTTTCTACCTCCAATGTTCGCCAAACAGACAATTGCGGGCGTCCACCTAATAAATCAATCGGTTCTTCCCGTGTACACTTCAATTATGAAGCTCGTAGCTGAAATCCCTCGTGTAGCTCCAGTGCGACGACAATTCAGCCTAATAAAAAAAACCGTCCCAACAAAAAAAAGAGAGCAAATCACCGAAAAGGAATCCCGACCAGCATGAACCTATTATCAGCAAACATTGCAATCAGGTCCTTCACTGCCTTGGCCAGCCTCGGAAAAACATCCCCATTCTTGTCCAGCCTCCTACCGAACATGATCTGCATGATGGTGCTGTTGACGACATGCCCCACGTGGAGTGTCAAGTCCACTTTCTGTCCGTCCGTCTTCCTCAGGTCGGCCAACATGGTAAGGACGAGGTCCTGGATGGTGGCTTCGATCTCCTGCTTGCCGAAGCCGAAGTTCTTGACGGTCTGGAGGAAGAATCTCCGGTGTTCTTTCCAGGGCGCGCCTTCTTCTTGGGTCACTCCTGTGTGGAAGAGTAAAGACCTTATCAAACATGGAAGCCCCATTCATTCAACCCCCAATCCTCAACGCAATCGATCTTCGACTTTTATTTCGATTTCGGGAAGTCGGACATATTGTTGCCAGCGTTGAATAAATGTGCTCGCATTTTATGCTTTCGGGAAGTCGTGAATATAACTTCATACTTACAGTGGTGGCCAAAAGTGTGGACACATTTTGAAATTTCATATTTTTCAACTTTGTGTGATTACAGAATATATTAATTGTATATCAAATTAAACAATTGTATATCAAATTAAAAGTAATTTAATCTTTATGAGGACCACTGTGTGCAGATCGCTGAAGCCGTCTATGAGGCCTTTGGTCCCATATAATCTATATCCATGGATACACCATCATCATCATCAAAGTAATTTCATGTAGAATTAAAAATAAATACAGTATTACAATATATGTTTTACGAATAAGTTATGCAACTAATAGTATGATCTGTCTTAGATTTGCAAGTCATTAAACCACCAACTTGTATTGCAATTTCAGCATAAGAAAATCCATTGATTGTGCTTGCTTGTTCAACTAAAATGAGCATAACTTTATTTGTAATAAAGATACTTTAATTCTGTTTCTATAGTGAAATTCTACATTAAATTACCTTCAATTAAATATTTAAATGTTTGTATTTAAGCGAAATTTAATGGATGCAAGAACACAATTAACAGTTGAAACACATGAAACTTTCAAAATGTGTCCACACTTTTGGCCACCACTATATATTTGTGTGGTCCAAATCTGTATTATTATTAGGGGCAGGGGAGCCTAATTGGTTAGGCATTCGCCTAGAATGTGAAAGATCCCAGGTTCGGGTCCGTGCATCGCCAAAATAACTGCTGACCTATAAACGACCCGTGCAGCCAAAAATGTCCGACGAATAATTCCCCGTGTACGGGATTACATGTTAAATGTCCTTCAAATTCCGAACGCTGCGTACGATGTCGCCCTCAACGGTTGCGTTGGGTGCCTATTCAAGTGTCGGCTCGTCACTTGACTGTGGTTCTAAAACACGTCGAACGTCGCCAATAGCCCTCGTGTAGCTCTTATAGTGTGACGTTAATTCAAACCAAACCTAATCTAACCTAACCTAACCAAATCTGTGTTAGCTCATCGAAACTGTCTGAATCCACAAATTATTTAAGGGGTCACCGGAGTCATAAAAATGTGCAAAGAAGGTACTACAAAGTAGAGTTTGATCTTTCATGTAATTTTTTAACTACTCAATATATAAGTATAATTTTTTACATGTAATTCTACAAGATTTATTTAATATAAAACAAATTTTAAAATTTATGAAACTTTAGCCAAAACTAAAATAAATGATATTAAACATAAAGCTATTTGAACACATTGTGATTAGGCTTGCGGGGCAAATTTTGAGGTCAAAATTTAAAAAATGACCAAGAAAATGACTTTATATTGTACAAATATGTACAAACAAAGACTTATACCAAAATTCTCAGCTCAATTTTAATTAGAAATTATTTTAAGAACTTTTTTCTAAAAAAATTAATAAAATTTTGATTTAAAAATTTTTTTAAAATAATTTCTAATTAAAATTGAGCAGAAAATTTAGGTATAAGTCCTTGTTTGTACATATTTGTACAATATGAAGTCATTTTCTTGGTCATTTTTTCAATTTTGACTTCAAATATTGCCGCGCAAGCCTAATCACAATGTGTTCAAATAGCTTTATGTTTAATATCATTTATTTTAGTTTTGGCTAAAGTTTCATAAATTTTAAAATTTGTTTTATATTAAATAAATCTTGTAGAATTACATGTAAAAAATTATACTTATATATTGAGTAGTTAAAAAATAACATGAAAGATCAAACTGTACTTTGTAGTACCTTCTTTGCACATTTTTAAGACTCCTATGACCCCTTAACTTGAACCGCTGCTGTGACAAAAACAGTGATCAAAGCATCGTTTTGGTTCAAATACGAGATTCGATCAACCAGGTCGTGCGGTGTTGTCGGCAAACTCGGACAATCATTTAGTTAATTGAACTCTACTGCCAGCTAGCCGAATGCACGTGCAATGCTCAGTATGATTATTGGCGGCTGGATTAACACAAATACATAGTCTTTCGTCCGTATACAAAATATAGCGTATTTTCCTCTAAAAAAAACTTCCGCCGTTAACTTTGAAGTAGGTCAACTTTGATTACTAGTAAAAGTATGATCATTGTATAGTTACAAAGCATAATAATCTTGTTATCTAATGTAACTAAGTTTATTTCATTAAATACATTGCGTGCCTAATTAAAAAGCAAGAAATGAAATATGGCGCGTTCGGGTAATGACGCTCGGATGGGTGGCATTACCCTCAACTGTTGGAAGAGTCGAATTATAACTAATCAAAACTGAAAATAAATATTTTCATACACAATTTGAATAAACCTGATATCTTTTCCATTTACAATTATCTTATCGTAACTGGAATAAAGGTCCTCTTTTTCAGCTAGAGTGCCATTTTCTGATCACCGATAACAGGCTCTTTAAGACTCCAGAGCCACTAAGATTGCTGTGGAGATGGATAAAGCAAAAAAACAATATTTTTAACTCTTGCAAATTGTAAAATTGCTTTAATCAGTTGCGAAATATGTTGTATAAAGGATTTGAATAATGAGCCCGTCTCAGTGAGCGGCATTACCCAACACGTTCGGGTAATGGCGCTCAATTTAATATTTTCTTGTCTACAATTTTTCAGCACAAATGTTTTTGTTTTCATGTGTAACGATATGGTATTCGGTTTTCTATTTGTTTATTTATAAATATCAATAAAAAAACATAATTGAAGTGTCGTATTTTGCGTGTGGCATTCACTTTTCCTTAAGGGGTCACAGGAGTCTTAGAAATGTGCAAAGAAGGCACTACAAAACATAGTTTGATCTTTCATGTCATTTTTGAACTACTCAATGTATAAGTATAATTTTTTTATATGTAATTCTACAAGATTTATTTATTATAAAACAAGTTTTAAAATTTATGAAACTTTAGCCAAAACTAAAATAAATGATATTAAACATGAAGCTATTTGAACACAGTGTGATTAGTCTTGCGCGGCAAATTGTGAGGTCAAAATTGAAAAAATGATCAAGAAAATGATTTTATATTGTACAAATATGTACAAACAAAGACTTATACCTAAATTTTCAGCTCAATTTTAATTAGAAATTATTTAAAAAATAATTTAAAATCAAAATTTTTAAAATTTTATCAATTTTTTTAGAAAAAAGTTCTTAAAATAATTTCTAATGAAAATTGAGCTGAGAATTTAGGTATAAGTCTTTGTTTGTACATATTTGTACAATATAAAATCATTTTCTTGTTCATTTTTTCAATTTTGACCTCACAATTTGCCGCGCAAGACTAATCACACTGTGTTCAAATAGCTTCATGTTTAATATCATTTATTTTAGTTTTGGCTAAAGTTTCATAAATTTTAAAACTTGTTTTATAATAAATAAATCTTGTAGAATTACCCATAAAAAATTATACTAATACATCGAGTAGTTAAAAAATGACAGGAAAGATCAAACTTTGCTTTGTAGTATCTTCTTTGCACATTTTTAAGACTCCTTAGACCCCTTAAGTGGGCGCAATACCCTTCTCTCCCCTACACAGAGATATAACAGTTAAAAAATTAATTAAACGTCTCTGATGTGTGTGTTACTTTTCGCAAAAAAATATTTTGCAAATTGGAGGGCTAGCAAGTAAGTTAAAAATAGTTTATGTTCAGACAGACAGGCTAAAATTATTTGAGGAAAAAAGTTCTTCAATGTAATATCTATCAAGTAAAAATAGAATTTTTAATATCGGGCAGTTAGAACGGAAGTTAAAACCGAGTTAGAGACTGACGGAAATTTAAACTAAGTCACTGATATAATACCCATTTTTTTATATAATTTTTAATAAAATTGGAGTAAAAATTTTTAGTAAAAAATGCTGACACTTACCTAATCCATCTGACAGCCATTCCAGCAGGTTACTCTCCAGAGGCCTCCCAATAAACTCCTCCGACCTGTTCACCAAGACTTCTTTTATGGCCTTTGTGCTGTTCAGAACCACAAACAGCGCACCTCCGGCACTCCTGAAACTGAAAAAATCGCCGTATCTTTCAGCTAGTCTTGCAAAGTCCAGATATGGCTTAGATGACAGAAAAGGATAGTAGCCAAAGTACGGAATGCCAATCGGACCAGGCGGGAGGTTTCGGTTTTTGCTCCAGAGATTCAAAAGAAACCATGTCAGGCACAGTATGACCATAGATACTGCCAATGGAGCAGAGATGTAGCCTGACAGCCACATTGTTGCTGATTGAATATCTTTATTGGATTAATGTGCCATGATAGAATCGTGTAAAAGAATTTAGTGATAATGTTTTCCTAATTTTTGACAGTACGAAATTGCATAAAAGCCGGGTTTTTTTGTGAGCGATAACTGTAGCAGCTGTCTGATAAATAAGTTTATTATCTGATAAAGGAAATTATCTCTCATGATTTTGGTGCTTTCGATTTTATACATTCGTCAAATCTCACTTAAGATCAAGTCTTTACATGCCTAGCATAACATTCCCAAAAAATCGGCCGATATTGCAAATGCATTAAATAAAAGGGACACGGTAAACTGAACTTAAACCGTGCATTTTTATTTGTAAAAATAAGTGTTTTCTGCGCCGACCAACTTTGTCACTTAAGTTGAGTTGACTTCTTGTAGGACTAGATATACACGAGGGGTGTAGGCGGCGGACATCGCAATTTATTGCCACAGTCAAGTGATGAGCTGATATCCCTAGCCAATGTAACTTTTTAAGCTTCTAGAAGTAAAGGTCATGCTTCATCAGCAGCATAAAAATTTCAAACCAAACGTAAAATTTTATAATACTGGTGCAGTAAAATTAGATTTAACAAATTTTATAAAAGGCTTATTACAAATAAGATATATTTTAGGATGATTTATTTGAACTGTGATTTATGTTCAAACAATGGCTTAAGTTAGCTCTAGTGTGGAGCTTTATTCATTTTAAATTTATGCATGCCAAGTTTTGTTATGGCCATACAATAAGGCGCATTGTGGGATAAAATCTAACCTCCCAAGATCCCTGTCAATAAGTTATAACTAATATTATTTAAACGTTAATTATAAGTATCAAATGATTGACCATTAATTAATACACTTTTAAAAAGCTCAGTACACTCTTAGAAATAACGCCTTCATTTATGACGATTCATGAATCCTCAAGCTCATTTTGTTAATTCTGAGGATTGTATCGTCAAACTATCACGCGACTTTTGAGTAAACGCGAATCCTCACTTTTACGATCGTGATTTGACGATTCTGTTTCTTGATTTTGAGAAAACTGAATCTCATTGTTGTACTCACATACTCAAAGATGACGAAATACTTCTTCAGATTAGACGACATTCAAATCCTCATAAAAATGACGATTCAAATTTCCTCACTTTGAGAAAACGAAAACTCGGAGCAGCAGCCAGTAAACGGATCGTCAAAGTTAAGGAAAATTTCGTCGTTTTTGAGCATTCATTTTTTAGAGTGTAGAATAATCTTACTATAGCTACGCGATGGCTATTGAAGACAGACTTAGTAATTTAGAACTAAAGTCAAGTGACGTACTTTTTTGAAAAAATGTTAATCAATCAAACTAGTTTTAATAACAGTTAATTAAGAATGCCCACGAATATCGATTGAATGTTTATTGAATTGAATATAAATTACAAACTGCAGAATCCATCAATCAAATACAGAACACTTCAAAAGTTAATCAAGTATGTGCATCATTATTTTGATTATATGTGCAAAGTAAGACACGTTCGAGGTCAAAATACTAAAATAGTAGTATGCTCTTATGTAAACACTGAGGACCTTACAGAGCAGATAGATTCTGTATAACAGAAGATAATGCCCTGCCACTGGTCTGAAAAGATACATAAGTTAATTCCTTTAGGCTAATATCAAGTTATCGATCATTGCATAATCATTTGTGAAGATACACTTCACTCAAATATATACAGAAACATATGTTAACAAAAAGTCGTTGATCATAATAGGCATATACTTTGTGGATCGAGCAGGACGGCCCGACTCATCTTATCCCAAGTGTCGCTAGTAAACGCGCCGGTCAGCTTGAACAACCGAACAGCTTCAACAATGACAGTGACGGCATGCGACAGACACGTCTTGTAGTTGTTGGCGAAGGCGAGCACAGCGAGCTTGCACATGACGGCCGAGAAGACGACGAAATCCAGATCGCTGTACCCGCGGACAGTGACCAGCACGGCCATGGTGCTGGCGAAGCTCCTGAAGTGTCGGTTGAGATCCCCTTGGTCCAGCAAAACGTTGAATATGTTCCTGATCGTTTCCTCGCGTTGCTTCAGGAAGAGTCGGACGGCGAACTGGATGGAGGTAGTCAGGGGTGAAGACGAGCAGCAAGGCCTGAGGTTTCTGGAGCTGGACCTCCGAGCAGATTCGTTCATGACGAAGACGAGGAGGTCCTCGGCGAACATCTCGGCGTCGTCGATTGTAGAGTGAGACATGATTTGGAAGTGGGTCTATCGTCTACAGAACGCTTTCAATGCACTTCGGAATCTTTACAGTTTACACCTTCCACCGCTGAATGATTATCTCGATTGTATGTTAACATAGGATTGATTCGATTCAAATTAAGATTTTGAAAAGGTCTTTCAGTTTATGAAAAGTTTTGGTACTTCAAATATTGTTCGCTACCGAGAGTAATTTATTTAAACTATCAGTAAAAGTTTTTCCCTACATCGATCGGTTGGTTGGTAGACATATTTTCAAGCTCGTTTGGTTGATCAGAGACCCGCTTCTAAAACTTCGTCAAGTAAGACAAAACACAACACACACATAAGTGATAGATGCGGCCATCTATCGCCACCTCCGCAATTTATACATATGTCCCTGAAGGGGAGAAACAGCGTTTGGTAGGTAGGTAGGTAGAAATATATACTTTCAGGCTTTGTGTGCTTGGTCAAAGAACCGCTTCTAAACGTTCTTCAAGTAAGACAAACACAACACACACATACGTGATAGGTGCTGCCATCTATCGCGTGCCACCTCCACAATTTAGACATGTCCTTGAAGTGGAGGAAAATAGTCTCCAGGGACCTGTACCCGTGGGAAACTGCGCAATGACCGCCCACAAGACTTTCGGACCCAACAGATTTAACACGGAGCACGGCCTCCACATATACTCGACAAACACGAACACCCATGCCTGATCGGGATTCGAACCCGGACCCAGAGGCTCCAAAGGCTAACACCTTAACCACTGCGCCGCCGGGTCGGCCAGCGTTTGGTGAAGTTATAGTTGGTTGGGTTTGTATAGATGGTTTTTTGCTTCACTCGAGACGTGATTTACCAGACATGATCCTTAGTATTTTTCAGTAAGCATCTTACTTATATAGTCTCTACACAACCAATACACCCTCATAATTTGAACCCTGATCAAGTGACGATGAAGTAATAGATTGTTCCAACTGCTATCTATTACGTAGAAAATTATAGGTTAACTCAATTCTTGGGAAGTAACAATAGACATCTGAAAAAGTTCAATTCCTCTCCTTCAGGGTCATGTCTAAATTGCGGAGGTGGCGTGCGATAGATGGCACCATCTGTCACGTTCTTGTGTGTGTGTATGAGTGTGTTGTGTCTGTCTTACATGGCGATTGTTTAAAGCGAGTCTATGACCAAGCACACAAGCCTGGAAATTTATGTCTTCTTACCTACCAACGTTCAATTCAAGGTTAGGTTAGATTGAATTATTGTCGTACTAGAGCTGCACGAAGACCTTCCTTCTTTGCCTTCTTTTTCAAAATAATTGCTACGGAGAATTTGTTGACTGAACGCCTGAATAGTCTTTTCATGCCTGATCTTTCCTACTTTTGATCATGCCTGATAGGGAAAAGTTTGTCTGAACGCTTTTAAACCCGTCTGTCAAAAGGACTTTACGGTGTGTTTACAAATGAAGAGTATTTGGGAAGAACCACTTGATTTTTAGGAGTCTTATCTTACGTGTCTGCTGGTGAACATTGGCAACAGGAAACCGGTTTTTCTTTTGGTTCTTCATTCGCGGTACAAACGTGTTACTCGTGTCCACTGATCTCTGGCGTGAATAAGTGTTGCCGCTAAAGAAAAACAAAGCGAGTAACCGGTTTCTTTGTACTAGTTTAGGCGATTTCTCGCTATCATTGCCAAATAGGCCTATTGAGGAAAGCCTTCTACCAAATCAAGTGGTTTATCCCTTTGCACTATGACCTATTTTACACCTATCTTCTAGACTTTACGTCTGTCTGTACTATCCGCCTGTCTGTACAAAATTCTATGAGCATTAAAGTTACTTTGAAGTATGCTATTCAAGTTCTTTCAGAACTACTTGTTAGTTATATAGATAACACACGTTTACGGTTCTAAAAGAGTTTTTGTGACTTGGTAATCGGTCACAAAGCGCTTATTGATTTCGGTTTCCTGAATTTAGTACAAAAGAAAAACTAATATCAGAATACAAAATATATGGTACAGCTGTGGAAATAAAAAAGTACCCCCTAGTGATTATTTTGGCCGTTAGTCATAATATAGAATCGGACCTTTTTGACATTGTGAACAATTAACATTCTGAGTAAATTGCATGACACGAAATTTGCATAAGGGGCCATCTTCATATTAAAAATTTTACTAACTTTAAAATTTCCAATAGCAACACCACTTTTTGAATCCATATTTCAAATCTCTGACCTATGTTAATACGAAATGCCAAATTTTGTTAGTCTTTAAGCATTATTAGAGGAGTTAGAGACGTGCAAAGTTTAGGTCCCATAATGTTAAGGGGTCACAGGGGTCTTAAAAATGTGCAAAGAACATACTACAAAGCATAGTTTGATCGTTCATGTCATTTTTTGAATACTCAATAAATGAGTATGATTTTTTTATATGTAATTCTACATGATTTATTTATTATAAAAAAAGTTTTAAAATTTATGAAACTTTAGCCAAAACTAAAATAAATGATATGAAACATGAAGCTATTTGAACACATTGTGATTAGGCTTGCGTGGCAAATTGTGAGGTCAAAATTGAAAAAATGGCCAAGAAAATGACTTTATATTGTACAAATATGTACAAACAAAGACTTATACCTAAATTCTCAGCTCAATTTTAATAAGAAATTATTTTTAAAAAAATTTAAACCAAAATTTTTAAATTTTTATTAATTTTTTTAGAAAAAGTTCATAAAAAAAATTTCTAATTAAAATTGAGCTGATAATTTAGGTATAAGTTCTAGTTTGTACATATTTGTACAATATAAAGTCATTTTCTTCGTCATTTTTTTCAATTTTGACCTCACAATTTGCCGCACAAGCCTAATCACAATGTGTTCAAATAGCTTCATGTTTCATATCATTTATTTTAGTTTTGGCTAAAGTTTCATAAATTTTAAAACTTGTTTTATAATAATTAAATCCTGTAGAATTACATATAAAAAAATTATACTCATTTATTGAGTAGTTAAAAAATGACATGAAAGATCAAACTATGCTTTGTAGTATCTTCTTTGCACATTTTTAAGACTCCTGTGACCCCTTAAATGAGTTGCACATAAAAAAACTATCCCGATCCATAAATAATTAAGATAATGAAACGAATTTTTTACTGAAAAGAAATTACAAAACCCAAACAAAATGCATTCAATATTGTTGTATTTAAAACAATTTTTATATTTTAAAATAATTATTATATTAATTTTTTTAAAAAATATGAATGGTAACCCCTTAATGTTTTTAAAGAAATAAATTTAAGACAAGAAGCTTAAGCGAAATCACAATTTAAAAAAAATTTTATTCATAATTTGCTGAGTAAATCACAAAATACTTTAAAATTACCCTTTAGGGGACTGTGTATAAGATTACGTGTGTAATTGATAAATAAAGACGTCTTTGCATGCATGCTTGCTTGTTATTTTATAGATGGTCCCCAAAATGTCCACAAGTGATTCGATTGAATATCTCGTCAAATATTCATCCAAATGTAACAAAAACTTAGATTTAAGGGTTTTCAAGAGTGCTTAACATTTCTAAGTTATTAAAATTGAGTGTTGCTATTGGAAATTTCAAAGATCGTAATATTTTTAATATGAAGACGGCCCCTTATGCAAATTTTGTATCGTGCAATTAACTCAGAATGTTAATTGTACACAATCTCAAAAAGGTCCGATTCTATAGGGTGACTAACGGATGAAATAACCTCAATGGGTACTTTTTTAATTCCACAGCTGTACCAAGCGCAGCATAATATTATGGGTAAAATGTCGTTATCAGCTGCCTTTTTCCACGTTTTTTTTTATAATATTTGATGGGGTTTTTCGATATATTATTTATTTTATATTTAAGTTTTAAATGCTATTTACACTTAACGAATTTTTTAAAAAAATAAATTTCCTTTGTTCCATCCTTATCCTTCCAGGGCGTTTTAGTATGTAAAATACAAATAAATCTATTAAAACAAAATAATATTTTATTGAATTAAACACCCCACCTTATAGGATACGTCCATTCTTTGCATATTCTGGTTTTGACGATCTTTTGAACCCCTCAATCCCTCCTGGTGAAATTTTGTGACATTCGGCTTGATTCTATGTTGCCATAGAAAACCATTTGGGGCTAAATCGTACAAAATGTACGGCTTAGCCCCAATCTGTACCATGCTTCAATATATTAAAAAAAAACCTTAAATTCAATCACTTAAGGGGTCATAGGAGTCTTAAAAATGTGCAAAGAAGGTACTACAAAACATAGTTTGATCTTTCATGTCATTTTTGAACTACTCAATGTATACGTACAATTTTTTATATGTAATTTTACAAGATTTACTTATTATAAAACAAGTTTTGAAATTTATGAAACTTTAGCCAAAACTAAAATAAATGATATTAAACATGAAGCTATTTGAACACATTGTGATTAGGCTTGCGCGGCAAATTGCGAGGTCAAAATTGAAAAAAATGACCAAGAAAATGACTTTATATTGTACAAAAATGTACAAACTAGGACTTATACCTGAACTCTCAGCTCAATTTTAATTAGAAATTATTTTTAAAAAAATTTAAAATCAAAAATTTAAAATTTTTATAAACTTTTTAGAAAAAAGTTCTTAAAATAATTTCTAATTAAAATTGGGCTGAGAATTCAGGTATAAGTCCTAGTTTGTACATATTTGTACAATATAAAGTCATTTTCTTGGTCATTTTTTTCAATTTTGACCTCGCAATTTGCCGCGCAAGCCTAATCACAATGTGTTCAAATAGCTCCATTTTTAATATCATTTATTTTAGTTTTGGCTAAAGTTTCATAAATTTTAAAACTTGTTTTATAATAATATAAAGTCATTTTCTTGGTCATTTTTTTCAATTTTGACCTCACAATTTGCCGCGCAAGCCTAATCACAATGTGTTCAAATAGCTCCATTTTTAATATCATTTATTTTAGTTTTGGCTAAAGTTTCATAAATTTTAAAACTTGTTTTATAATAAATAAATCCTGTAGAATTACATATAAAAAATTATACTCATTTATTGAGTAGTTAAAAAATGACATGAAAGATCAAACTATACTTTGTAGTATCTTCTTTGCACGTTTTTAAGACTCCTGTGACCCCTTAACCAATCATCGCTAACAACCAAAAGAGAGTTTGAGAGAAATAGTTTATTGTGATCTAACATTTACTAGCATACAAGAAAAGATTCTTCACTTACCTTTTATTTAGGACTGAACGAAAACTATTAGAAAACGAGTAAAAACAGTTTTTTTTTTTACTGCGACGCATACTCATACGCATAGCGAAACGCATCTAGACTCCTTGCCAGCCTAAGTTGGATAAATAGAAATATCCTATTTAGAAGATCCTTTCGCTCATCTAAAGAGTTCTATAAATTAATTGTGAATCCATCCAGAAAACATGTTCAAAACATTAATTTCGTTTAATGTCTAACAGATTTGAATGTTATTTGAGAAAATTTGGCAATTTTTTTTTATCAGAATGAAAAGTGTATTTTAATTAAATTGTATTCAGACGATTTTGTATATAAATATTATCTTGCAAGAGTTTCCAACTGACGGACGTTTTTGCTCTTTGTTTTTACTCAAGTTAGGTTGGCACGGAGTGTAGACTACATCACTTGACCGGATCGTCAAGCTTGAAATCCATGCCTAAAAAACTGGACATACGCTTTAGCCCCGCTGTCCAGTTTAGCCCTACTCTCCCCTACTAAATAATTTTGGTTTTTTCGAACCAGCCTACTAAACATCTGACGTAATTTATGGACGCCCCCAAACGAATATGCGAAATCGCCAACAAGCAACTTTCCAAGAAATATAAAAAAGTAACAAAAAATCACACGCAATGGTTTTGGTAATTTTTTTCCTTCCTTACGGTAACGGATGATCGGAGTTGCAATGCTAAGTCAATCGGATCTTTTCATAGAGTTAGGCGAATACCCAAAGTTCAAAAATTTTTTCTATTACTTTTATCTTTTCCAAATTCGGCATAGTGATTTCAAATATAATGAACAATGCTTTTTGGGGCAATTTTTTTATTTAAATTTAATTGATTTATTTTAAACGGGTGTCTTTCAACTTAAAAAAGGGGTTTACGCTAACACTTCTAGCATAAAATTTTTTACATTAATTTACCTGAAATTTTTTACAGGTGCTATTTAAATATACAGTGAGCTACAAAATTGAGTATACACCTCGTAAACTCTCAGACTTATTCGAATTACAAATTAAATATTGATTTAAAATGGATGATTTTTTTTTATTTTAAATACTTTATCCTCAGCCTTAACATCCTACAATAGCACAATTATGTGGTTAATTTATTTTTTGCAAAAAAAATAATTGATTCGAAGAAAAGGCGGAAAAATTCTACACAAAATTGAGTATACACGTCTTAAATTTGTGCATTTTACCACCACCTTTTTTAGCTTGAAATTTTCTTTAAGATATTTCGGGACTAGCTGCTACTTTTAACACTTAAGCAGCATTTATACGATTTCGATAGTATTTTTTTTCTTATTAGAATTCATAAAATGAGCTCTTGTAAAAAAAACTAGAGAATCTGAATGTTTGCTGGTTGTAAAATGGTTAAAAGAAGGCAAATCTCTTCGAGAAATTGCTTTCTTAATTGGTGTCACTCATAAGTGTGTCCAAAAAATACTACAGAAGTTTAAAAAAAACTGGATCTGCGGCCAATATTCCTGGAAGAGGACGCAAGCAAATACTGAGTACTACAGCTGAGAGGAAGATCATTCGCTCAGTAAAAAAAGATCCGAAATTGAGTGCCTCTAAACTTTCTTTATCGATGTCCTATAATCGGGAAAAATATATCAGGTGAAACAAGTCGACGTACCCTTCACCAATATGGGTTTCACGGCCGTACACCAATACGAAAGCCACTCATCAATTATTCAAACAGGCAAAAGAGGGTGATTTTTGCTAAAGAACATCTTTTAAAGCCTATTTCTTTCTGGAACACTGTAATATTTTCCGATGAAAGTAAATTTAACCTTTACGGAAGCGATGGACGATGTAAAATGTGGAGAGAAGCTTTGAAAGCACTGGATCCTATCATAACACCATTTAGACAGTCTAGTGCGGAGGTGAATCTGTCCTCGTTTGGGGTTGTATGTCAACTGGAAGAGTTGGATATCTTGTTTTTATTGATGGCATAATGGACAAAGATGTATATTTGGGGATTTTAAAGGATAACTTGAAAAAAAAGTGTTAGTTAGTTGGCTCTTGGGTCGATTTTCATATTCCAGCAGGACAATGACTCCAAGCACACAGCGAAGATTGTGCAGTTGTACCTGTTGTACCATTGCAAAAAGCAATTACACACTCCAGCCCAGTCTCCAGACCTAAACGTCATCAAAAATTTATGGTCGCAATTAGAGAAAGCTGTACATGAACATGAAATCAAGAGCAATGAAGATCTCAAGAAGATTCTGAGAAGAATGGGCTAAAATTTCTGTTGAAATCACTAAAACAATAGTGGAATCTATGCACAGAAGATTACAAGCTTTAATCCAATCAAAAGGTTATGCAACAAATTATTAATCTGTAGTTTAAACGGATATAACTAAGGGTGTATACTTAATTTTGTGGCGTTGTTTTTCCTCTCGTCTCGGATCTTAAATTTTTTGGGGGGGAAATAAACAAATTTAACAATTTTGTTAGTATAATACGGTAAAGCTTAGACTAAAGTATATTAGGTAAAAATTTCAATAACTTTAAAGCAATACGTCTTCTGTAATTGAAAAAAGTCTGTAAGTTCCTATGGTGCATACTCAATTTTGTGGCCCACTGTAGATCTGTGCCAGGAACCTCTAACATCTGGTGTAAATATACAAGTTTTTTTAAAAAAAAATTTCCAAGTGTAAGTTAAGCTTTTTTTGTGGTTAATTTATAACATTTTTCTTAATAACTTCTTTTCTTGTAATTTGTATGTAACTCTTAAGGGTCATTGCATGCATCAGTTCAAAACGAAGAATTTAACACATAATAAATGTTTATAGGATGAAAAATCAATGTGGTAGACTTGTTAGCCTAAACCTCTTTTTTTAGTAGAAAAAAACCATTTAAAATAAATAAATTATTTTTTAATTAAAAAAAATGCCTAAATTGCATTATTCATTATATTTGAAATCACTATGCCAAATTTGGAAAAGATTAAAGTAATAGTAAAAATTTTAGAATTTTGGGGAATTTTGGGTATTCGCCTATCTTAAGCTGACCATATCTGTTTTCACGATTTTACGAAAAAAATATTATTCAAAACTTCTTTTCCAGAAAATGACTTCTGTATATACTTTGTTTTTCAAAACTTTTTTTTCCAGAAAAATGCTTCTATAAAAACTTTTCCGCTCACAGAATTTTATCCGACGGAGGCAGGAAAGACAATGTTTATGGTTTTCGTCGCACGTAATAAATTGACTTAATATTGGCATGTTTAACGGTCAGGAATAGCAGTAGTTCTAGTGCTATTGTTTTCATTTTTTATCCTTCTGTAATTGCATTTCTTTGGTAAGGGGATAATTACATTAATTATTTAAATTTAATATAAAAAATAGTAGAATTGCTAAATAGTTTTGAACAGTGTATCTTTTCCTGGCGATTTCTCTTATTTTTTTTTCTCTAATTGTTCTTTTTTCTCTAATGGGGCTACATCATTGGCGTCAAGGCTTGTCAGACTCGGCAAATCCCGCAGAACTGACAACCATTTTTGTTTCACCATCTAGGCCAGGGATTCCAACCTTTATGCACCTGCGCACCATTTGACTTTTTGACAAATTTTGGCGTACCACCAGACCTAAATATTTTAATAAACGTATAATATTTACTCTTCTGAAAGTTGTCAAAGGTTTTTTGAGTAAAATTCATGAGAAAATTTCATATTTAATGGTTAGATACTTGTTTATTTCTAACATACTCATAATAATAGAGAAATAAAAAGATTAAAATGGTATTAATTTAAAGGTTATTTTTTTATTATCTATAGGTCTAAACACATGCAAATGAAAATAGTACAAACTCAGCAAAATCCGCTCCTGAAGTTAATTAAAGATTTCCTCTTTAAAATAATGTTAATGTTTAAAATAATGTGTAATATGTTTGCTTGGTCAATGCCCATTCGTACAGAAGCTATTATAACATCATGTTGCTCACATCACTCACGCGTAACCACCTCAAATATTCCTTCGTACTACCAGTGGTACGCGTACCACCGGTTAGGAAATATAGGCGACTCTCGCTACCAAGTTTTCCCTCATTGTTCGTTTCGCCGTATATGTTCTCATTGTTTTTAACTTTGCGTAATTTATTGTTCCGTAATCTGAGGAATAGTTTTGTAGAAATATTTAAAAATAAAATTTTAAGTGAAAAAAAAAACATCATAAATAGTAAATAAATCGCATTGCGAGTGAAACCGAAACTTCCAATGAAATCACGAGAGCACAAGGATTAACACTAGAACTACGTCATTTAAAACAACCCAATCCAACACCATAAGTACGGCGAAACATTACCGGAAGCATATGCACATGAAATAGGCCTTATTGGTGACGTCACGCCATCGATCCGACGCATGCGCCTTTACTCCCCACCAGCCAGGTGAAACAATCAATCGCCGTACGCGGTGTAAGGCAGCGAAAGCCGATTTCAAGGCGTGTCATACAAAAGCCTGGCAGGGAAAACCGCTAAAAGCCTGTGTTTTCATGGGTAACAAATCTTAATTTGCAACTGACAAGATCTGAAATTATTTATCGTCATTGGATGAGACATATTCGGTAAGTTTCGTGTTAAAATGTTTGTTTTTGGATTGAAGTTGCGAAATTTCTGCCGCACATGCTCGTGCAGTTTGTTTACGTTGTGTGTTGTTACGGGGGAGGGGATAAATATAAGCTAAATATAAAAGCGATTTGATGTCTAGAAATAGTAACTTGATATTTGATTGGGTTGTACGGGTTTCCTGCTGTATAGAAATGTGTGTACTAAAGTATTAATATTCTTTAGATTTTGTGTTGTCCACCTTTGTATAGGTTTCGGTTTCTAAAAGAGTAACGTTATAATTAGTTGTTTGAAACGTGCTGATTCCAGTTATAGGAATTGGAAACTGGATGTTTGCTTTTTTCCGTATCTCACAATTTTAAAAACATCAGTTGTACTTTTAACGTTAATTTTCAAAAGTATATTTAATATGTATTTGTTTTTTAAAGTTGATTAAATTAATTTTTCAGGAGTTTATGGGTCATTCTTGAGAAAACGTGCAATTTGAGGGAAAAAATCTCGAAAAAAAAATATTTATGAAAGTTTTTGAAATTTTGGATTTGAGTTACCCTTACGTACTGCATCTAAAAAAAAATATCAGTCCAGATCATACAATTAATATTAATTATTCATATAGTAATACATGGACCGAATACACGGACATGACGGTACACGGACATGACGAAAACGTAAATAAGAGCTTCCAGACGCAAAAGATTTAGGCTTTAGAGAACGAAACTTGCAAACTGGCAATATATACCTTATTTCTTTCGATAAATGCAAAATTATAGGTAAAAATCATTAGCTTACTTTCTCATATCTTGACCACGGAAATGACGCTATGATCTTGTCAATGGCCTATTTTTAACCTTTTAACTTCAAATTACTTTTTATCTATTGTGGTATTCAAACTATCGACGTGATACAACGTTTAAAGTGTATTATTGAATACTAATAAGACTGAATCAGAGTACAATTATCATTTCTAGATAATTATGCAAGCTAAAGAATAAGTTGCACACGGACATGACGAAAACCTGTGGGACATTTTATTTTCACTGAATTTATGTATTAATATTCATTTTAATGATTATATTTTATGTTTTGTATGTTCTAGTAGTGTCAGGTGAACTAAAAATCAACTTTAGTTATGAAAAATTGGTACTTAATCAGTATAAACTAACAAAAACAGTTCCCGGACATGACGGTGAGACTGCCCACGGACATGACTTGTCATAGTCCGTGGACACAAAATTTTACTCAAAATAAATAAATTTTTGAATTCCTTCAACGCAAGTAAGAAGATAAAATATTCCTTATTTTAATTTATTCAAGTGGAAGCATAACTTTTATTCATACGAACTATATCTTGCGGGGACATGATTTTGTACGTTTTCTCAAGAATGACCCTTATACAATAAATTTGTTTAAACAAAAATAATTTAAGTTATTGAATTTTGGAAATTTTAAATTTATACTAAATTTTCAAAAAGTGGGGAAATATTTGAAAAAATTCGAGTGCATTTTATAAGCATGGTTAAGAAATAATTGATTTGAAAACTAATGCATTAAAGCTATGCATCTAAACATCCCTCTTTTCCTTTTTTCCTACCAAAGTTTCGTTTTCCAATCATAACTCATATTGACTATTAAATTTTCATAAATCATCGAAAATAAACGATCCGAAAATGAAGTACCGATACACGAGCCAAAAAAGAGTTATCAATATCTTTAACTGAATGATGTAAAAAAAAATATCATATAGTTATTTTTAAGACTTAGGATTAAAAAAACCCGGCAGAAAACAGAAAAACGTGGATAAAAATAAAAAATAAAAACTTGCTGTAACTAGATTTTTGTTTTTATTATCCGAGCAATGAAATTGTACTTCCTCTAAAGTTTGTTAGTGTTTTCATCATGTTTTAAGTGCATAAAAATTAGAATGAGAGAAATAAATCTAATTATCTCAAATATTTTTTTTTAAAAAAAACTAACCTGATGCATTCGGATTTATTAATCTAGTTAATATACCTTCTTCATTTTGATTCTCATTCTAAAAGTTTTTTTCCAAAGAGAAAAACGCAATTTATAATTTTTAAAAAGCTAATTATTCCACAGATTTTTTTAACACGAGTGTTGCATCGACATTGACAAATTTACGTTTTTAAATTTCGTCCGTCCAGAAATAAACAAAATTTCTAATTTTTCAAATTTCAAACTAAAAATATAATGCAATATTTTATTTAAATTTACTCTGCTCTGATAAGCAAACTAACTCGGCAAACTAAAATTTAGTTATGTTAATATATTTAGCTAAATTAAATTGCGTAGAAACAATTTATTTAAACGTCAGAAAGAAACAAAAATATAATTTTCTCTACAATAAAATTACTAATCAAATAGTAAATGATATAAAAGTTTTCTTATACAATTGAAGAGCTTAGTGGAAGAACGTGCTAAGTGACATTTTTGAAAAAAAAAAATAGATTTCTGTGTCAATGAGCATATTACTACCTTAAACGATAACAAGTTTCCCCTTTTTCTTAAGCTTTAATTTTACTATATTTTTTACACTTTACAAATACCGTTTTCAGCAGATTTGAATGCGAACGACAAACTTTAAATCTCATTTACTCTTTTTCACCATTTTGTCACTTAGCACGTTTCACCACCAAGCTCTTCAATTATGCAAGTTTTAAATAATTAAACAACAAATACTGAGATAAACTATAATATTAATGTATTACGAACTTATTTTTTTTTCTATATAATGTAGCTGGAAAGGGTTAGGAATTCGTAGTCCGTGACTAGTTTAAGTCTATTCTAAATTAATTTATACAGCTAAATATCATTGAAGGTGTAGCAATAAAATACTATAATAACTTCATAACTCCGATTTAAATGCAACCTTGACATTTTCGCAAACTTTTTAAAGGTGTCTTTTGGTCAAGGTGTTTTTCCTGATCGGTTAAAACAGGCCGCGATTTGGCAATTTATAAATCAAGAAATAAAAATCACTCAGGAAACTATCGGCTAATTTCAACACTCCTATTTTTTTCTAAGGATATTGAAGCAAAGATGACAAATCATTTATACCAGTTTTGAACAAAATGAAGATTCTTTCCTGAAAAATCCAATTGGATTCATCAATGATAAGCGAAACGAAAGTGTTTTTTTGAGATTTACAACTACAATCTCTCAAATGCCTCAATCCAATGGGGGGGGGGGGGGGGGGAGCTATTTTCTCTGCCACATTTCTCCGGCTGTAGGGTATATTTTTACAAACGGTTTCTTTTAAATAATATACGTAGGTAGCTTACAAGTCTCCATAATCCCACTTTATAAAATTGCTTTGAATACTTTTTTTTTTTTTTTTGAAAAAATATTTACTGGAAATTTAAAATATATATTCGAACGTATTTCAAAAAGTAGGATTGCCGGGACCTATAATTCAGCTACGTTTATCTCGTAAAAAAATCCGTTTGTAAAAATGTTCAATACAACTGGAGATATGTGGCAGAAAAATATTTTTTCTCCATTGGATAACACTGAGGCACTTTGCTAAGGAGACCCGCCGTCCAACGTTATATCCATTCCCCCTTAAGTAATATTTTATCGAATAAATAGTAGGCTGGAGTAAAAAAAATCAACGTGACTGGTTTAAGTTGGTTTTAAATTAGTTAATAAAAATAAATCACATTGAAAGAATCGTTTAATAATTAAAAAGGAGTTAATCCCTGAGGGTTCGATCTAAGTGGTCCATTCTTAATCATTTTTATTAATAATTTGTGTAACTTATTTCTAATGAATTGCATAATTAAAATTTAACACTGTCTCATAATGTCAAAGTTTTGTGATAAAATAGTACCAAGTGTCAATAACATAACAAGAACAATCCTTCTTTTAGCTTCCACACTACGTTCATAACGTAAAAAGTGGAAGGTTTTATAATGGTTCAGTCCGTCCGTCTGTCACCCACTTTCATATCCCAAACTACAAATGCTGGGGACAAGTGTGATACGTCAAAGAAATTCAGCGCATCGAAGTTAGAATACATTGAAAATTTCAGAAAAGAATTCGAATTCAAGGTACTTCAATTATTTAAAAAAAACTGCGAAATGCTCATTTAAAAAGCATAGGAAGCCATTTTTATTAGAATTAAG
Organism: Hylyphantes graminicola; assembly: GCA_023701765.1. Lineage (NCBI taxonomy): Eukaryota > Metazoa > Arthropoda > Arachnida > Araneae > Linyphiidae > Hylyphantes > Hylyphantes graminicola. The sequence continues at coordinate 76,105,523 of CM043113.1, read as the reverse complement.
TCACCATTGCTATTCGCAACAATTGCTCAACAAACTTTAATTTCTGTAGACAATAAATTAAATTAAATTAATTTTTACTGCATTGGTTAAATGACGTTAAATATATTTCACTGCGAGATTCTTTGTATGTTGTTATGCAATGTTTTCATTCTATTTACAGGCGAGACATATTACACATTTATTTTTTGAAATATAAAATAATGTTTGCAAACGATAAGTAATAATTATTGAATTCGATAATTATTGAGTTGTGTGGAAGCGGGTTCTAAGTGATAGATTCTGTTACAAACCTACTTGTTTTTAAAACATAAAAAAACATAATTTAAACTAAATATTTCTTATGAAAAGTAAATCGTTTAGTTATACATTGGGTGTTCACATTTCAAATATGTAGGAAATAATTACCTTTGCATTCACTACCTAATTATAAAAGCTGGCACGCATTAGAGAGTTGGTCAAACCATCGAAATTATTCCACATCAAAAAATATTCCTGAGGTTTTAATATATTTTTCTAAAACTACAAACTATCAAAAAATATTTATTATTCATGAATAGTCAATATTTGTCATTTATTCAACAACAAAAAACACTTTTTGTGGTTCATGGATACAAATTAACGTATTCACGAGTTGCAATTAAGTGACCAGTATATATTCTAGATATCGATTCAAAGTGTTCTACTTTCGCAAAAGTCCGTTACTTGGCGCTCACGCTAAAGAACCATTATATTTGGCTAAGGGAAAAGGTCAGTGCAATTTTAAGGCTGTGAAAAAAAAGAAAAGTGGCTGTGGCGTACAGCGAAACCGCTCAACTCGACTTGGAACCGGACTGAACTGGTTTGGACCGGACTTGAACTGAACCAGAGAAAATATCTTTTCGAAATGTTGAACGTTTGATTTCTGGACTTTTCGGCTTGTAAATATTTTAAACATTAATGTAAATTCGGAAAATAAATAGATAGGAGTAAACGCTGATTTGTGTTATATTCATCATCCGTAAAGAATCTGAATTGTCACACGAACTGAGCAACCCAAGTAAGCGGAATTCGAATCCTATAAATTTAGATACGTTGGGTTTTCGTGACATGGCGTCCGCGACAGGATGGATGATTTGAAGCATTGAAACACTAAAGTAAGCTGCTTTATTTTTCCTTCATCATGGATGCATTGAAACAAAAACGAAAAGCAGTGAGGTCGGCGTTCACTCGTCTATTTAACGAATTAAATGAAGCATTAGATAAGAAAGTCGTGAATGTGTCAGAAGATGTCGATTGTTTGGCGACTTTACAGATGCTTAGTGAAAAGCATGATGAGCTTTTGAACTTGAACGAAGAGATATTATCATCTTTATTGAGTGTGAATAACGTAAAAGATGAAGATATTGAATCTGAGACAGAAAAAGCCGATAGTTATGTCCATAAATTTAAGAAAATGAGTTTGCTGTGTAAACGAAATGTCAGTACACTTGATGATTTTGATTCTCAATCTATGATTAGTAGATCCGTCGCCAAACGGAAATTTAAATTGCCACCTTTAGAATTGAAGAAGTTTGGTGGAGAAATCAAAGACTGGTTGCCGTTTTGGGGACAATTTACTAAAATTCATGAAGACCCAGACATAGATGAAACAGACAAGTTTCAGTACTTGGCACAATGTACTGTACCCAATTCAAGAGCCTGGGAATTGATTGAGAGTTTTCCACAATCATCTGGTAACTATTACAAAGCAATAGAATGTCTGAAATCAAGGTTTGGACAAGATGATTTTTTGGTAGAATACTATGTGCGAGAACTTTTGAAACTTACTTTGGCCTTCAACATGCAGTCTAATCATGTGAAGCTGTCGACTATTTATGATCGTATTGAAACTCAGTTGAGGTCCTTAGAGACTCTTGGTGTAACGACCGAAAAATATGCGTCCATGCTCTTCCCACTCGTCGAATCCTGTTTGACAGAAGAAGTCTTAAGAACCTGGCAAAGAAACAGAAGGTCCTTACCCAATAAAGAAGGCGAATCAAAACTAGACAGCTTAATGAAATTCTTAAAAAATGAAGTGGAAAGTGAGGGCCGAATAGAGCTTGCTATGCAAGGTTTCTCGCTTAAGGAAAATACAAAGAATTTCAAGCCAAAAAAGGAGCTGCCAACTGCAGCCGGACTGTTTGCCGGGAATCGAGAGAGAATACCTAAAAGGTGTGCATTTTGTGAAGAAACAAATCATGAAACAAAATACTGTCGTTCCGCACGCAATTTGGATTTAAATGAAAGAATGGCACGCCTTAAGAAGTGGGGTGGCTGCTTTAGGTGTCTCAGGCCTGGACACATGTCAAAGAAGTGTAGCGTTAGGGTCAGCTGTGAAAACTGCGGTAGGCGACATGTACGGATTATGTGTACAGATGTTCAACTAGATAATCCACCTCCTGCAAGTTCTAGAGAACCATCTCCTGCAAGTTCTAGAGAACCACCTATTGAAAGAAATGATGAACATTTGAATTCTCTGGCTAATCCTACTTGTTCTGCAAATGTTTTCCTTCAAACCTTGGTCGTCTTGCTGCGAGGAGAAAACAAAGAATTTTTTGTGAGGGCAATAATTGACACAGGAAGCCAAAAATCCTATATAACAAAGGAAGCTGTTGACAGAATGAAATATCCTGTTGTGAAAGAGACGACTCTGAATCATGTTCTCTTTGGAGGGATGCTAAGCCAACAGAAGCATTTTGAACACAAGATTTTTGTGAGTGACGTTCAGAAGAAATATTATTGCACTTTCAACGTACTTGACCAAGAAAGAATCTGCTCAGAAATTCCCCAGACAAAAGCGTCATTCTGTTCACAAGAATTGAAAGATAAGGGAATTCTTCTTTCTGATAAAGAATACTACCAAAATTGTTCGACACCAACCATTCATCTGCTAATAGGTGCTGATGTGGCAGGTAAACTGATGACTGGGAACATTATCAACTTAACTTGCGGCCTGACAGCTATAGAAACTTCTCTTGGATGGACACTTATGGGAAAATCCCCTGTGAATGAAGAAGTTACACAAAAATCCGAATGTATGACTGTAACTAATTTGCTTATTAAAGAATTCCCTATTAGTGATTTATGGAAGCTTGAAGCTATTGGTATCAATGATCCTTGTGAGTCCAAGAAAAAGGAAGAAATTCAGCAAGCTACTTTAGAATATGTTCGAAGCACAGTAACTGTTGATGAAGACAAGAGTTATGAAGTTGCGTTTCCGTGGGTTTTTGAATCCTCTCGTCTCCCAGACCTCAGAGAGATGGCTGAAAGGCGACTAGCTTCCACCTGCAAGAGACCAGTCGACTCGCAAAAGGTTGAAGTCTATCAGGAAGTATTCGAACAATGGGTTTCAGCTGGAGTTATAGAAGAAGTGAAAACTGAAGGTGACAAAAATGTTCATTACCTTACGCACAGACCAGTGTTTAAAGAGAGTACGGAGAGTAGTGCTACGACAAAGATTAGACCGGTATTTGATGCCATTGAGCAACCTGATGAAGAAGTTGTACCATTGTTGGGTCTAAACTGGAATACAAAAGAAGATACTTTTTCTTCCAATATTTTTAGTCCTTTTGAAAAGAAGGTACTTACAACTAGAAGAGGGTTACTTTCATTGGCACAGAGCATATTTGACCCGTTAGGTATTGCTTCTCCAGTTACTATTACTCCTAAGTTCATCCTTCAGGAAACTTGGAGTCGTGGACTCAAGTGGGATGAAAGGCTACCGGAAGATTTGACCAAGCGGCTTGTAAAATGTCTGGAGAAATTGCAGATGCTGTCAAATTTAAGACTTCCTCGATGGATAAGAATTGAGCAGGACAGTGGTGAAAATGTGAGTCTTCATGTGTCTTGTGATGCTAGCTCCAAAGCATATGCAACTGTGATTTTTTTGCGTGTTGAAGTTGATCACCAAGTTTTCGTTCAATTTGTTCAATCCAGAGCAAGAGTGTCACCTTTGAAGAACGTGACCATTGCACGTCTTGAAGATGCTGTCAACAGTGAGAAGAGAAAAACCCTTTTGTCAGCTCAAAACAGCGCCAAAGAAGATAGTGACTGGTATTACAGAGCATTCTCTTCCCGTCTGAAGAATATACGTATGATCGCTTGGGTACAGAGATTTTGCAACAATGCCAGAAAAGTTTCTGTTGACACATCAAAAACTCTTTCCTTGGAAGAAAATTATTGGGTATTGAATGCCAGAAGAGTTTTGAGTTTCTTGATAGGAAACTCAAAAGGTGGGAGTGTGGCGTACAGCGAAACCGCTCAACTCGACTTGGAACCGGACTGAACTGGTTTGGACCGGACTTGAACTGAACCAGAGAAAATATCTTTTCGAAATGTTGAACGTTTGATTTCTGGACTTTTCGGCTTGTAAATATTTTAAACATTAATGTAAATTCGGAAAATAAATAGATAGGAGTAAACGCTGATTTGTGTTATATTCATCATCCGTAAAGAATCTGAATTGTCACACGAACTGAGCAACCCAAGTAAGCGGAATTCGAATCCTATAAATTTAGATACGTTGGGTTTTCGTGACAGTGGCCTTGGAGAGAACAGAGCCCTCCCTGTGGTCAGGATACACCCTAGAGCTAAAAATAGAGGGTTTGAATCTCTCCACACTCCTGAAAACTAGGGATGTGTAACACTACCCAATTTTCAATTATGGTTCATTAAATCAATACGTGGTATAATCAATACAAGACATTTAATTAAAATGTAAAAGGATACTTCATTAGGAAATTTCAATAACTTAAAATATCTAAAAATTTCTTTGGCAGCTACTTACCGCTTCAGCAGGCGCAATTTTCTGGAAGACCTTATTATGACGGCCGACAGATACTATAGAAACTCGTGTACCTGGTCCGTAGAGCTTAGTTCGGGCGGGACCAATGTTCAAAATAATCAACACCCTTTAAAACGTGAAAAAACACGAATTCTCTATTTTGGATTTTTGACCCCATCGCAATGCCTTCTTTACCTTATATTTCATGCTAGGAAATTGAAAGAAAAATATATTCTTTAGATAAACAATTTTTCAAACAATTGTATACATATTTAAAAGTATAATTTGCAAGCAATTCAAAAATTTGAGAGCTTTACCTCTCCCCCCAAGGGAAATTATTTTGTGCTAATTAAATTTTCCATTCATGCATATACAATAAATGGTTTTAATTAATTAAAATTGATAACCATTATTTTTTAATGAATTATCCACCACTTGGTACACCTTCCCTTCTTTCATTTTAACCTCATGTTTGATAGATACAACTGTATAAAAATATGATTTTTTTTTTAAATTACTTCACTCAACTTTGAAATCTTCTCATGCATTTACATCAGTAAAAAAGAAAAAACAACATCTTTATTTAACGCGAAGTCGAGCCCAGCTATTAAAACCAGTTAACTATCTCCATGGTCTTGACAGGACCAACTTCTTTTCTTTTGATACTTCAAAGCTATCTTTTAATGCAACTTCATTGTCACTTTCAAAAAAAAAAAAAAATCTTTAACCAAATCAATGATGTCACCATATTTCGTAAGAAATCAAAAACATTACTCAAACTATTCCATTAAATTACCATACGGAAATTCTGAAATGAAAAGTCAATAGTATGATGAAATGGGACTTTCCAAGGGGACGTCCATCAATTGCGTGAGACAATCTTTAGACTAACTCTCCACCCTGATATGATTTTTTGAGATTATATGCTTGCCACCTTTTCCCTCCTTTCATAATCTCACAAGAGTTTTTTCAAGATTCGTGCCTTTGATTTTTATTCGTTAGATTTATTTCAAAAACACCATTTGCTTCATTATTTTTTTAAGTCAAAAAACATGTTTTAATTTAATTTAACTAAAAGAACGTGAAAGAAATATTTAAAAAGTACATAAAGTTTGCAAACCTCCCAAAATCCAGCTCCTACCCTTCCCATTCCCCAAAAAAGTGATTGTGTAAAATTTGGTTCAAGATCCTACCCCCTTGAACTCCGCACGTACTCAATAAACACCCGCTTACTAAAAGTATCGCTTTATATATCGATTGGATATTTTCCTCATAACTTTCTGACATGAATAAACCATTAAGAAAGTGCCGATAAAGAGCCATTTATACTTTCCCATTATCAGGACCGAGTCTTATGAATAGTTTATGAATGGTTAATGCTCAACTATTTGTGAATTTCACCTTCAAAAACTGCCAGAATAAATACCAAACTCCGTATCTTTATGACTTCCAAAGTTTTGTAATGGTCAATTTTATGTAGTTAAGAGTGTGTTAAAGAGTAGTTTTGAATGGTAAACTGAAAACTACAAGTTTTTATGTGAATAATTGTCAAATAAATGTTAAGATTGGCAATAATTTTTCCTTGATATATTATTATTTATTAAAGGATAATTATTGATGTTACACAATCTGTGTAATCGTGTATTGTAGTACAAGATAAGAGAGAATATTTTTAACAGAAAATTTCATTGTTAGCTTATTCGTTATTAGTTTAACTGTTAGCCATTAATTTTATTCTGTGTCAATTTATTAGACAAGGCTTTGTTTGGGCGTATTACGAAGGTGTTCATTTCTCCATTTGACAAACGGATTTTTGCATTGAATTTAATGACCGGACTGCATCTCGATCCCACTGCATATCGTCGTTCAAATGACAAAACCACGAATACGCAAATTCTACGTATTGACGCTTTTTGAAAATGCTGGGCGCAACAGAGTCTAATTTTCCGTCCCTGATGTGTTTTTGCACAAACAGATTCTGTGAAAACAATTGATTGAGGCGACTGTTTGTCACCTACAGGGTGCAGTTGGGATGTTAAAGTACAAGAGATATTAATGATATATAAAACAGGTAATTTAAGTTATTAAGTTTAATTGTGGTTAAAAATATAAGATTATGAGGGGTTTCAAGTTACAATATGTCATTTATACGCATAGACTCATTAATGAGACCTTATGGATTCGCGAATTAAATTATGAATAAATTAAGTAATGAATGAAAGATATAATTAATTAATAAATGAATCGAGAATTAAGGGTAATTCATTAATATTAAGTGATGAAGCAATTAAGTATTGAATAAGGTACTGAATGAGTTAAGTTGGGAATCAATTGAATATTAAAGCACTTACTACAAATCACGATCAAATAAATGAATGAAAGAAATTTTGGATAAATAAGTTAATGAATGAATTAAGCAGTGAATAAGTCATAGCAAAATAAGCGCTGAAACAATAAAGCATGAATGTATAAAATAAAAATAAGTAATGCATTGAGGCGAGGTGACTGGTGTTGTTGCAGAGGAATAACGGTGAAGATGATCAGAAGGGTTTTTAAGACATTTAATTTGACTAACCACAGCACAAACTACATATAACAATCAATAACAAGTAAATCATGACTCAGGACATCACAAGTCCTTTTGGCCTGAGATAAGGAGCAAAAGTGATGCGTTGTTCGGTTCGAATCTCACTGGGAATAAATTTGTCCCGCCTTTATGATGCAGGGATTGGTTGAAAGAATATATAAGAATTTATACTATTGGGTGAAAAATTTGATCGACAGAATTTTAGTTTGAGTTTGTAATTTTGAAGGACTCGGGTGCAAAGATAAGTACCGTGTGTAAAATCCGTGTGTCCCGAAATGGGTTGCCGAAACAAAGAAAGTTAATGGAAATAAAATTAAATGAGATTCGCCGCAGCATAATTTCAGTAATGAATCAATCATTTCCTTTCTTCCAGCGTTCCCCTATGACTCTGGAGACGCTCAAGGAGGACTCCGAATGCGCTTACCTGGTGCACGAGGAGTCCCTCCCCGGTACCAAATCCCCAGGGGACCAGCCTCAAGGAGGGGAGAAGGAGGCCCTGAGGCCAGCGAGGCTGTACCACGCCGAAGAGGATGCCCCCCTGTGCCATTCCGTCGCCAAGTACCACGAGAACCTGCTCGAGCAGGTGAGACAATATCCAGTACATTGTTTAAAAAAAAAAATTACAGTTAAAAACTCTCGAGTTTTAAGAAGGACTGTCAGTCCCCTACAGCTAATGTAATAGTTTTGAAATCGCAACTTTTGCAATAGAATTGCTTTGCCGTGTTGTCCCATTTTCACCATGCATGGGAATCATCATTACATCAATTTAAAACAAAATTGAAAAGAAAATAACATCCGGTTATTTAATTATTAATTAAGTTTTAAAATAGTGTCACCATCTGCTGTTTATTTTTGACACTTTAAAAATTCAAAAATATATAACTAAATAATAAGATAACATTTTCGTTTCGAATTTGTTTCATGTCGATGTTAAGTTGATTCCCGTACCTCTGGAAAAGGGCTAACATGGCAAAGCAATTCTTCTGCGGAAGTTGTGATTCCAAAACTAATGGGTAAGCTCTATGGGACTGATAATCTCTCTAAAAAACAGGGTGGGGTTTTTTTGCAGTTTAAAATTGTAATTCTAACAGAGAGAAACTGACCATTTAGTGGGGAAGAATTTTCAATTAATTTTTTCTCGTTTATTTAACAGTTTTTCCCTCTTAAAATTCTTGTTTCTTCCCGTTGAATTTAGCAGTACTTCCTGTTGCAATTCCAGATTTAACGAACACATTTGTCCCAATGTAGGGGAGACCGGGGCACAATGGACCTAGGGGCACAATGGACCACTCCCTATTATTTATTTTGTATCTTTTCCAAATTAGCTCTTATTATAAATAAAAGATGGCATAACAGTCTTGATCTAGTTATTAAGAAAAAGCTTGTTGTTAGCTCACACATTTGCCATTTTTTATTATTGATGTGTATTAACCAGGTAAAAGTAAAAAAGCTCACTCCGATAAATTATCTTCTCATCATTTCAGTAACATTAGTTGGACAAAGTGGCTTAGCTTAGTTGAAAGGCAAGATTTTTGTCTTTCTATATAATCAATAAATTAATTTCTGAAATTATAATACAGCATATTTTAATTTTGTTTTTCGTTCAACTACAATATGGGGCACTATGGACCACAAAATCTGGGGTACAGTGGACCATGGTCCATGGTACCCCATGCAACTTTAGAAATACTTTTAGTTTCAAAATAAATAAAAAATATTGATGCAAGCAGTCCTTCCTAATTATTAAAAGTTAAATTTGCTATAATAGTAAAATATTTTAATATATATCCTAACATTCACTTCTGAATTAATAGATTTTCCCCCATCTACTAATAGGTAGTGCCTTTTTTTTAAAAAAACCAGAAGTGACAAATTATTGGTGAACATATGTTTAGTTTATGTATTATGACTTCAAACAATACCTAAGCGCCTTGAATGAGAAATGTATTTTTAAAATCGAATGTGATACTAGAGTGTTAAATTATTTAAAACAAGAAGTTTAGAAATTTGAGTTGGTTGTAAAATAAATTTCAACATTTACATAACAGAAGTACAATATCCGAAATTTTTTAATTAATATTTGATTCCTGTTGATTTTCTTACTAACAAAAATTTGAGTTATTTGTTGTAGTTATAAATAATTAAGTAACAAATTTTCTCAGAATTGGTAAAATGCACAAAATTGAAGTTTTGTAAGTAAAGTTTTCAACCACAACTTATTTTTTTTAGTAAAATATTCAACCACATTGATTAAGGGAAGACTTTGAAAAGGTTAAAAATTAATCTCGCATAAAAACGAAGATTCTTTGATCCACAGTTTGGCCCTACAATTTTGGTGTTGTTGTGTATGGTAATAAAAAAGTGTTTTAACTTTAAAGTGATCTTATAATTTTGAAGATAAAATTTAATGCTTTTACTAATTTTTTTTTTCATTTGCAAATATTAATGTTCGATAATACTTTTTTGTTTTACTCATCTTTTCAATATTGACTGACAGTATATTTTCTCACTAAAAGAAATTTTAATGCAATTGGATACTTAAAATTCAAATAAAATACTTATTTTACATGTATTTTAATCTTTAAAAAGAGTAGATAAATTTTTTTCAGCAAAAAATAACATATATGGTCCATTGTACCCCGTGATGTGGTCCATTGTACCCCGAACCTGGGGTACAATGGACCACTTTCTCACTTGTAATAAAAAAGTGAATTCAGAAAAAAGTATTTTAAAGTATGGTTTTTAGGTAATGTATTTTTAAACCAGGATATATGTAATATATATACCTTTTTCTAAACAAGTGGGATGAATATTTTCGTACTTATAGCGCAAAAAATGAAGAAATGGTCCATTGTCCCCCGGTCTCCCCTACTCGGAGATAATTTTTTTATCACCAAATATTACGAGAACCTACTCGATCAGGTGAGCCCTCTGGAAGCAAGGATTGAAGTAACGCGTTACTTGTAACGCAGTTATTTGTAATAGTTATACCTTTTTTGGTAACGCCGGCCATTAAATTTTCAAATAATTACTGTAATTGTTACTTAGTTACTAGTAACGAAAAAGTTCGTTACTTTCCGTAGGATGTCGTGTTGAAACAAAATGCCAAATTTCTAACAAATGATAGATAAATATTCAAAGGAGTAACCTTATTTACTTAAATAAGGACCTAACCAACAAAAGAAAGATTGTTTCCGATTTGGATTTTATGGCCACACCCAGTTGGGGCATTTGGTATTCTGTTCCTTTTCCTTTGTATTGTAAGTTATAAATCTGCTTGCTCGTAAATTATATTTTATCTATGATTGAACTTGGTGATGTACATCTTTATATAGGTTAAATGATAAAGTAAAAGGCTAATTTAAATGTATCGAAATATTTTTATTTAAACAAGTTACAGAAATAAATACGGGTGGGCCGAAAAACGTCAAAGTATGATTGATTGGGATCAGGGGCGTAGCTACCGCCGTATCAGCCGTATCAATTATACGGGGCCCCCGGGCGACGGGGGCCCCCAACGTTTGTAAGCAAAAATTAATAAAAACTTTTCAATTTTTTATATATTTCTCAAATGACAAAAGTAAAAAAAATTCCCGCGTAAAGCGTGCGTTCAAAAGTTGGTCAGTAACCGACCTTTTTCGGTCTACTATTATTCATATACCAATAAAGCAGGCATAAAAATTCTAAGACCACGGTTATGTTATTCTAATGTTTTAAACAAACCGTATTGTCACATGTGTTGGTTATTAGCATATCGTCAAAGCAATTCGTACTCCTCTGCGTAAGTTAACGGTGTTTCCATTCGAAGCAATTTTACGCAAACTATACTTGATCATGAAAATTCACAGCAGCATATTAATGCATCTTTATCTTATAATAATTGGTTACAAGAAAATACCTTCGATACTCTATTGCAATGTGAAATCAATAGTAAAATTATATTCTGGAGAGACGTATTGCATCGTATGATTAATGTTATAATTACTTTAGCATCTTTTAATCTACCTTTAAGAGGCCATGATTCTGATTCGGGAAATTTTATGGCAGTTTTACGTTTGCTATCTAACTATGATGCAACTTTAAAAGAACTTCTTCTAAAACCTAAAGGCAAAATAAATTATTTAAGCCCTACGATTCAAAATGAAATTAATAATTTGCTTGGTAACACAGTTAGGAACAATATTATCTCAGAAATTAAAAAAGCTCCATTTATGACAATAATTCTAGATACAACACAAGACTTGTCGAAAATTGACCAACTTTCTGTAGTTTTTCGATGCATAATGATTACAGAAAAAGATGATAATGTGTCTGAAAAATTAAAAATCTGTGAGTCTTCTTTTGGGGTTTACAGCAGTATCCGACTGCAGAGCAGAAGGACTTAAAACTGAAATTCGATTAAACAATATGGAATTGATTTGACTAAATGTAGAGGACATGGTTACGATGGTTCAAATGTTATGTCGGGTGTTTATGGGGAATTATAAACCCTAATAAAAGAGCACGCTCCGAATGCCGATTATATTAATTGTGCTGCGCAAGCACTAAATTTAGTTTTAAACGATGCTGCGAAACATGTTCGCGAAGTGTCGACTTTTTTTGATAATTTGGAAAAAAATATATACTTTTTTTGGTAATAGTATACAAAGCTGGGCAATGTTAAGTGATGATTCATCTGAAAAATACTTAATTACCCTTAAAAAAGTATGCCCTACCAGATGGTTTCAAGGAACGACGTTTTATTTACAGTAAAGAAAAATTATTTATTAATCATGAAAACTTTGTACCAATTAAATTTAATTTCGAAAAAAAAAAGATGAACGTAAAGAATGTAAAAATATAATTAACATTCTAGAGAGTTATGTTTTCTTATAGTGCTAGTCACATTTTTGTCTTCACTATTTGAAATCCTTAATCCTGTTTCTAAAGCTCTACAGCATGAAAATAATGACTTACAGAAAACTAGTATTTTATTAAGTAATCTTTTGAATAGACTGTGCTAATTAAGGAATCACAATTCATTCAATAGTTTGTTAAATGAGTCCAAAGATTTAGCAAAAGATTGAAGGGTAAAAACTGTTTTTAAAAACAAAAGGCGAGAGATAACAAAGCGTTTTTTTGATGAGTTATCACAAGATGAGAGAATTTCACACCCAGAATCCTATTTCAAAGTCAATGTATACTATTGCTGTTCAGAAATATTAATGTTTCAAAACCAAATAAAGATTTCAGAGCCTTTGCGACCTGAGTAGTATGTTCGAAATATTATAAATCAGAGAAACTCATGTCTTCTTCAAACGAAGTGATATTAAACGCTTCCGGAAAACTGTCGGCAAAATTCAGTGAAGGCATCTCAGTTAATCTTTATGACCAATTAAAAGCTCTAAAAACAAGCTTAAAATCTGAAATTAAAAAAATTAATCCCATTAAGGAACTCAATGAATTATTGTTGATAAAATTCAATAGTCTTGCCTCCAGTTTTCCGAAGTAATAACAGCATATGCTTTTTATTCTTAACCCTTCCAGTTACAACCGCAACTGCTGAAAGAAGTTTTCAAAATTAAAACTAATTAAAAATTACCTAAGAACTTCGATTGGACAAGAACGCCTGTCCGACCTGTCACTATTGTCCATAGAGGCAGAAACTTTAGAAAAACTTAAGTCATCATCAGCTATAAATGATTTGATAAATCAGTTTGCCGAAAAAAAGGCAAGGAGAGTGTATATTTAATTTGAATTGCTTGATATGCATATATATTATGAATGCATGCTTATTAAATTCTGTGTATATGCTTGTATGATATTATGAGTCATAAATATTTCTTTTAATTTTATGCATTTTTTTTTTATTTTGTGAGAAATATTTACCCTTTCTAAGGGTCCCAAAAATTTTTTTATACGGGGCCCCATTATGGCACGCTACGCTTCTGATTGGGATGATCATTCTAAAGAGAAAGTTACTATTTAAATAACGAGGGGGGGGGGTGATGTTGATCGATGTGTTTTGTTTGAAAAATATCATAACTTTGATTCACATGAGTTGATGATGGGTAAACCATAAAGACTATTGTGGGCTACCCATATGAGGCCAGTGTTATCGAAAAGAAGTCATCTAGGACACAGTGTTGTTATTATTATTATTTTTGAAAAGAGTAACTTAAATGTAAATTATGTTTATCCCACCTAACCCGTGTGGTTTGACCAATAAAATAAAAGGAAACATTTTCATTCTGGGCCCCAGATAGGTCACGATCAGATTACCCAAATTTATCTATACCTATCTCTCTATACTTTAGCGTGCTACCTTTATCGCTTTCACAATAAAATGAGAACAACATTGTTTAATTTTAGAAGTTTCATGTTGAATCAATGTTGAATCTTTTTGTTTTTGCCAGGCCGGATTCGGCTTGTTCCACCTGCTGGTGCTGTTCATGGCCGGTCTGGGCCTGACTGCGGACGCGGTGGAGCTCTTCTCCGTCGCGTACGTCCTGCCCAGTGCCGAGCACGAGTTGTGCATGGAAGAATACCACAAAGGATGGCTGGGTAAGCATAATGTCGTCGGAATGGTAGCTGGGGAACGTTAAATATGTCGTAATCCCAAAGTCCTCCATGTTCCCATACCAAATCAATACCTCTTTGAGTACCAGATCAGGGGGTTATCGGCCTTTGATCTGGATCAAAATTCCGATATGTGAGTGAATATGGATGTGAGCATTATTAAACAATTATTTTTTTATCAGTTAATTCTGTTTTGTTATTATTCTTAATGTACAGGTTTATAGAGGTTCTAAGGGCATGAGTTTTAAAATCCTTGGTCGCTATTGATATTTGCTGCGGCAAATCCGGGCACCCAGAATTAGGGGTGCCTTTATTCTCCCCTGGGGTGCCATCGTTTTATCTACTAGGTCACCCTGGACTAGAGGTTCCATCCTTCCACTCTAGTTAATGGTTCCTTCTGGCACCTGTTAGAGTGTCGCTGACGGGACCTGTCCTTTCACCCCTAGAGGTGCCAAATGTCTCCTCCAGTTTTAACAGAAACGCCCTTTGTGAACTTCCAAATATTGATAACTATTTAAATTTGCAGCATAAATTGAGGGGGTATCAAATTTAAAAAAAAACTAATGTATCCCTTTAAATTCATGTACTTCAGAAGGCACCAAGTAAATCACGTGAAATCAAACTTTTTAAGATATTTTGTGTTGAGTATGTTGATCAAAACATTCACTCCTAATTGTTCTAGATTTAACAGCTTACGAAAAAAATATTGATTTGCAAGGGCCAATGCATAACTTAGCCAATAACTTTTCTTGAAGACATGAAAAAAGTCGAATGGCTAGTTTAACATTGAAATTTTACGCAACCATAAAAGTCCTATATTTTGGTGCAACAATTTCTTTATAGTCCTGAATTAACAATGTCCATGATTTATCATAACACTCTTTTGGTGGGTCAGGTTGCATCTCCCTGATCGGCATGCTGATTGGCTCCCTCACCTGGGGCATCATGGGCGATCGTCTGGGCAGGAGGAGGACGCTGCTGACGGCTCTGGCAACGAACGGGATCTTCGGCGTCATCGCCGCCTTCATGCCCACCTACTCCCTCTTCATGCTCACCAGGTTCTGCAGCAGCGTAGGGTGTGTATACTTAACCCTGTAATGCCTGAATTTTTTTTTATCATCCCGAAAAAAATGTATCTTTAGTACCCATACATTATGGGAAAAATACTGGAAAAAAAATCAACTGCATTGGAATTTAAATAATTTAAATTTTTTAAAAAATTTGCTGTATTTCAAAAACCAAGTACAAAATTCAAATTTTGATAAGAATGACTAGAAAACTACTAAATATATATTAAAATAACCCTCTTGAACTGTAATTATTTTTTCAAAACAATTTATTTGTAATTTAGTACTAATATTATTATACTTTGAATACTGACAAAGACGTAATTTCACAACAGCTAATAATTTCACTCTTTAATTTTGAAAACACTTTTACTACTGTCATCTATGATGGTTATAAGTAACTAAAACTTCAAAATGGAATGTAATAGATGAAAAAACACAGATTTGTCGAGAGAGAGCTCCACTTTAATAGAATAAAGTGGGTTATGTTACTTGTTACCATACTGTGTAGTTTCTGTCAGAAAGTCTCGGGTCATGATATATAGTCAAACTGTATGAATTCGAAGATTTGGGACATATTATTTTATTCATTTAGAAAGTACACACACTGCAATGAAATAATCTGTTTACAGTGATGCAAAAAAGAATAAACACCAACAAATTAAACACACAAAAAAAAAACCCAGCAAATACCCTAAAAAATACCATGAAAGACATCAGTTAACAATTCGGCCCCAGATTTTCATGCTAAATTGTGGTGCCTGAAACCTTAATAAATTTTGACATTTTGTGTGGATATTTTTAAAGCAAAAAAAATATAGCATTAAAATACACTCGTTCAGCAAAATGAATAAAACTAATAATTATTTTTTAAAAAATAGGCCCTAGCTTTTGATTTTAATACTGACATAGTAGACCATTAGGAGAGCAATCATACACAATAGTTTCCTTGCAATCTTACATGGTCCCTAAAATTTTCTGTGTCTATATTCGGAGTTGAAGATCAGGTCCTGCTGAACAGCGTGCGCATCGCCACTAAAGTTTGGCCTCGATCGTGATTCAAGGAGTGAATCGCCATTTTAAATTTATACTTTAGTTGATTGTTTCAAATGAATTTCACTTTTTATTTCCTGACAATGGGTTTTCCGAAATTGTATAGTTGGGAGATCGTTAGACTGAACATCTAAAGGTTTCTGGTTCGATCCCGGGTTTCGGCAGTCTGCTATTCTTCGGTAGTATAGTGGTCGGTACCCCCCGCCTGTCACGCGGGAGACTGGGGTTCGATTCCACCCCGGGAACGTATGACATTTTGTTTATCTTTGCAATTGCACGGAAAATGTGGTACCCATAAAATTTTCTTGTATAGTTACAGAAACATTACCTCTTGCGATGAATAGATAACAAATTTGACCTCTTGCGATGAATAGATAAAAAAATTGACAACCACCCTGAAGTAATTTTGGTACATATTATTCGTTTATAAGATTATTTTTTCTACTTTATAGCATTGGTGGATCCCTGCCCATCGTGTTCACATACTACTCCGAATTTCTGGTGCGTAAGAACCGCGGAAGGCACTTGAGCTTCCTCCTGGCGTTCTGGGCTATCGGAGGACTCTTCGTGGCAGTGTTGGCCTGGGGAATCATTCCGAAGACGGGTGAGTTGTGCACGTTATTGCAAAACAAAACAAAAAAGTACTGGACTAATACGAAAGTAGTTTGAAGATTTTAAAAAAAGACATGATATTTAGATTAAACCTAGAGGCAGCATACAATTGAGAAAATTAAAATAAGCCAGTCTTCAAACCGAAATCTTTCTGTGTCAATCCCCCCAAAAAAATCTAAGATACGTACATTACTTCGCATTGAATATTTTGTAAAATTGGGTTTTTTTATTTGATAAGAAGTAGCTTTCTTCCAAGGTTCTATAATAACGCTTTTCGAAATTAGTTCTACTATTTTTTTATATTTTCTTCTTATCTTAACCAGAAAAAAAATCCAACTAATAAAATGCCAAGTGCAGCACAGGCGAGAATTTTAGGCCAATTCTGACAGTGTGTGTAAATTTTTAAACCAATGAATGAAGGAGTTACTGGTAATAAAAGGGCTGAAGAGTTCCAATTTAAAATGGCTCTAAAAAGACTACTTTCCATAATGTTAAAAAATATATGTACACGAGACCTTATTTAACAATTAGACTGCCTGGGATAAGTCAATAAATCAATATAGCAAATTTAGTTATAAATTAATAAAAATGTTTCCTAGCCGTTGAGCTGTCTGAAACAGCCTTTTGTCAAATATTGATATATATCGGATGCATCAATAAAACCTTGAGGGCAACGCTATTTTGCCAAGTAATTTTCAAAACTATTTTATTGTTTCATCTATTCATTATTATGTTAATCGATTGATCTTCTACTGACCGGTCTCCGTTGGTGTACCTTTGTAATATATATCTCAATTTCAATAGTCATCTCTAAGCAGTATTTTTCTCTGTTTTAAATTTATATTTAATATTAATTATACTTGATCTTGCCAAGTATTGCCACGATGCGTGTGACCAGAGTTTACTTCTTGGCAAAAAGCCTGAAACCTGTCAAAGTATTCCCGGTTAGGGGCGCAGCTCTTCCTCGCCTTTATTTATTATTAAGTTCCATCATTATTCATTTGAATTATTATTTTACCGCTTCTGTTTAAATTTCAACTGAAGTTCACCCGTTTGTTATGAGAATGTCTTGTTTCCTCAACGTTTGTCCTTCTCTCAGACAGTGTGCACGTCTGAAACTGCTCTACAGCTCGAATTAAAAGAGACGTGAAGTTCAAATTCGGTACACAGGATTTTATTACCCGCCTTACATCACAATGAGGAAAGAGAGGAAAAAAATTGAGAAAATCTTGCGCATGCGCAAAGGGTTACTACCATAGAATGTTTTACGTTCGGAAGTTATATTTTCTGTATGGCAGAGTGAATGCTGGGCTTTGAACACTGCCAGAAGAAGACCTTTTATCGAATTTTGAAGAAAAAAAATCCTTAGAAAGATTTTTGGACCAGATAAACAAGACGGTATTTGGAAAATCGCCTACAACCGCGAAATATACAAAAAGTATGGTGAAGCTGACATTCTAAAGGTCTTAAAGGTGGCGGGGCCATGTGTTTCCGATACGAAGACAACTTTCCCACTAAAAAAGTAACTTTCCTCTAAGATAAAAGGAAAACGGCGCAGAGGAAGACTCCCTACTAGATGGCTGGATGTGGTGGAAAGAGACCACAAGGTGTTTCGTAGTAAACCGATAGAGGGTCATTGTGGGGGACAGAGTCAGATGGAGGAGACTTGGAGAGTAGTGTCAACTTGAGAGTAGTGTCAACTAGGAAAAAAGTTATTTTAATTACTTATAAGGTATAAAATGTCAGTTAAATTCATTGATATATTGAGTGTTAATAGAGAGTAATTTCGTTCTACTCACCCCAGTTCTAACTCTGCATAATCCTTCAATAAGAGATGATCTCTTTATTTTCAGGAGCTGTGATAATGGAGACTAAGCGACTTCAGTTCGCACGCTGGAGAAAGTTCCTTTTAGTTTGTTCCTTACCTGCCATAGTATCAGCCATTGGAGTCACTTTTCTGCCCGAATCTCCAAGATTCCTTCTAGAAGTAAAAACCTGTATTTTACGTTTAAAGTCTTAAGAAAAACTTATATTATTTTTTTAATAAAATAATAAATAGTGACACAAAAAGTTTTGCCCGGCGTATTTCATCCTCTCCATTTCCGAAAAATCATACTCATATGAAGAGTACACGGGAAGAACCTATTGATTTATTTAGAGTCTTTCCGTAAATGTTTCTGCTTGGCGGACGTTGGCGACCGGAAACCGGTTTTTCTTCTGGTTCTTCACTTGTGGTACAAACGTGTGACTCGTTCCATTCAACTCTGGCGTGAATCAGGGTTGCCGCGAAAGATAAACAAAGCGAGTAACATGGATTCTTTATACCAGTTTGGGCGATTTCTCGCTCTCATCCCCAAAGAGGCTATTAAGGAAAGCCTTGTACGAAATCAATCGGTTCTTCCCGTGTACTCTTCATATATTCTTTATATAAACACTTTCTTCAAAAAATTGTATATATTTAGAATTACACTTTGCTAATAATTTTGAAAAAAAATCTCATTTATTATTTGCTGTTTGTCACGTAAATTTGGTATAATTGAAATTTTTATCAAAAAGTAATTATATATTAGTAAAGTAAGCATAATGAAAAACTATAAAAGGAAGCTTTGAAGTAAATTATACAAACGTTCAAGTATGAGTACATCTGGAGCGAAATAGTTAACCATCTTTTTTTCTGCATCTTTAATATTTCTAGAACCTGTAAACATTGAAACCTATTTTATCCAATAACTTTTCTAATTCTTTTATTTATGTATCAAAACACTTAAGTATATTTATTTACAGATGGGAAGACATAACGAAGCTATGTATATTTATAAACAAATATTTGCCTGGAACAATTCAGTAAAAAGCGGAGAAGAATATCAGGTTAGGTTTAAAATACCTGTTTCTTTTGGTCATATAAATTTGTACGACATTAAACACTTAAAGGCATTTTTTTTAAACCAAAATTAATCCAGCGTTAAAGGTGCTTGTATTTGAATAATTTCGATTCTTTTGGGTAAAAGATCAATGAATTATATAATTTTCATGTTTATTTAAATTCTACTTTAGTAATAGAAAAACATACTTATAGTACTACATGAATTATAAGATAACACGAAAATTGCCGACTATCTGCAGGCCTTACAGTAAAACTTAACATGTAAAATGCAATAAAGTAAAGCAAGAGTAACATATTAGTAGAGCCCTCTGCTATAAAGATAAGTGTCCTAGAAGCCAATGATTAAACGTGACTATACAATACTAATGGAAAAACGAAGTTAGTAGGATCTTAGGGAAGTGCTGGTATTGGAGTTTGTACTTTTACGTTTACTATACCTTGTCTATCTACAATGCGAGCCTCGAAAGCCTTTTCGTCCCCCTTCAATGCATGCGGTTTTCTTCGAAACGGCAGCGTGAGAGGGTTTTTTCCCCACAATACTTGGGCTCGAATTGTTCGGATCGTTAACCTCACAACAGAACCTCAAACGCATTAGAAAAACAATGCTCATCACCGTTTCCTAGAAAACGAAGAAAAAGGATGGGGAAAGAAAGTATTTTCGAGGCTCGCATAGTAAATACACAGACTATCGGTGGCACTACCATACAGTGGTCCACTTGTACACTCTAAAAAATGAATGCTCAAAAACGACGAAATTTTCCTTAATTTTAGCGATTCCATTTCTGGCAAATTCTAAGAGTTTTCGTTTCCTCAAAGTGAGGAAATTTGAATCGTCATTTTTATGAGGATTTGAATGTCGTCTAATCTAAAGAAATATTTCATCATTTTTGAGCACGTGAGTGCAACAATGAGATTCTGTTTCCTCAAAATCAAGATACAGAATCGTCAAATCACGATCGTAAAAGTGAGGATTTGCGTTTACTTAAAAGTCACGCGATAGTTTGACGAAACAATCCTCAAAATTAACGAAATGAGGCTTGAGGATTCATGAATCGTCAAAAATTAAAGTGTTATTTCTGAGAGTGTATTCCTTTACAAAAACAATATTTGACTCTATACGGCAAGTCCTTAGCTCCAATATTGAAGAAACTGAGCTCGTACCCCTTGACTTCAAGACTTCTTATAGTCCTCACTTATGTTCATTTGTTCGGTACATCCTTTCGCAGCTTGCTGAGCTGGAGATTCCTGGCAAGAGGCCGACCGTCCACGTCACGATTCCAGCCAACAGAGGGATTCTAAAGGAGATGTTGCGCTCATTGGAACTGGTGAGGAATCATTCCTACACTCCGGTGCCAACCTAACTTGGGTAAAAACAAAGAGTAAAAAAGCAGGAGGAAAAGCGCGGTTGATCCGTTAGTTGGAAACTCTTGTAAGGTAATATTTACATACAAAATGATCCGAATACAATTTAACCAAATTACACTTTTCATTCTGATAAAACTGCCAAATTTTTCTTTAATAGTATTCAAATCTGTTAGACTTTAAACGAAATTAATGTCTTAAACATGTTTTCTGGATGGATTCACAAATAATTTATGCAACTCTTTACATGCGTGGAAGGATCTTTTCCATAGCATATTTCTCATTACCCAACTTCGGTTGGCAAGGAATATAGTACATTTCTTAGTGCACAAAAAATATTTGAAAAAAATAATGTTTACATGTTTTAACTAAAACTTTTATCATTTTTCTTTTTGCGTTTAGTGTTGGAGTAATGTCAGTGGGGTATTTTCTTCACCCCATACATCTCTAACACTTTTCCTGTTGGTTGTTTGGACGACTGCATCTTTTGGGTAAGTTTGCAATACTATTTTTCTTTTAATTTTCCAAAACACTATTTAACGAGAACTTGAATTATATTTTTGTAGTGAGAATAAATATAGGGATGTTTAATACAATTCTCATATCTTTAGACTTCGAAAACATAGTTAACATTTATTTAATATGTTTTTATGTAAACCTGGCTATCCCTAAAAGGAAATATTCATTTAGCACATGCTGTTACCATTTGGCAACATACATAAAAATCTAATGTATGACTTTCAAAATATCATTCATGTTCGGTCACTTTAGCAACTTTTATACCCTGGAAAGCTACATTCATGATTTCAAACGCTAAATTAAACTATTTAAAGAAAAAATATTTTATTTTGAGTACATTAATAAGTTCTTATCCAGAAAGTACGAATATTTTACAAAATCACTGCACCATTGTATAAGCTTTCCGGCATGAAAAATAAACTAGAAGGAAAACAACTTCTACAGGGGTATACTGAGCCTTTTTCCATATGCGAATCTATACATATTAAGAAATTTATTTTTCTTATTTTTTTACATTAAACTGCGTCCAGATATTTTTTTTTTAATATTTGTACTAGGCAAAGTATTAAATAGAAACAAATATTGATAAAGGTAGGCCTGAAAAAAGTAATGATTCTGCAACGATATTATACACTGTTCGAAACAATTAGGGGAGCATTTTGCGTAATTTTGTTAGCGCTTTCAGTTCCAACTTCTTTTTTATTCTAAAAATATTAAGTTTGTTAAATAAGATTCATTAAGCATCCAGAATGAAATGGTAGAAAAACAGAGAAAAAAATCTTAATTTTTTAAAGTAAAATTTAAACGGGTGGAGGGGGGGAGGGGGGGATTGGAATCATAACTTATAAATTAATTATAACAATAATTTTTTCAAAACTTTATTTGTTAAAAAAAACCTAAAATCAATTTTTAAGGATACAATCTCAACAAATTTAACCCTCTAATGCATACTGTTACCGTTTGGTAACAAGTAACATAATCCACTTTATTCTATTAAATTAGATCTCCTCCTAGACAAATCTGTGTTTTTTTCATCGATTACATTTCATGTTAAAGTTTTAGTTACTAATTATCCTCATAGATGACAGTAGTAAAAGTGTATCCAAAATTGAAGAGGTTATTAATGAGGTTATTAACTTTTGTGAAATTACGTTTTTTGCAGTATTCAAAGAATAATAATATTAGTACTAAATACTAATAAATTGTTTTGAAAAATTAATCATAGTTAAAAATTGTTATTTTAAAATATTTTATTAGTTTTCTAGTCAATATTATCAAAATTGGAATTTTGCAGTTGGTTTTTGTCAGATGGAATTTTTTTTAAAAATTGAAATTATTTAAATTCTAATGCAGTTAATTTTTTTTAGTATTTTTCCCATAATGTGTGAGTATTAAAGATACATATATATTTTTTTGGGATGAAAATAAAAATTCATGCATTAGAGGGTTAATTCATCATCATCAATGCTAAGTCAATCTAGCGATGCCAATATTTTAAAAAATTATAAAAAATTAAGTTGCAGTTCAAAGAGTTTATTTGTATTTTATCTATTCCTCTCAAAAACATCGAAATTTGTATTTTGGGTAAAAATTAAAATACCGTGCATTAGAGGGATACATATCTATATCATCCAAAAGGTTTTAAACTTCTGTTGCCGAATAGCAAAAAAAAACTCTGCAATTTCTCGCCTGCATTTCATTTTTACTAAAATTCTCTTGTTTATTCTAGGTTCTACGGAATATCGATATGGCTCCACGAATACACCAAAGTCCTCGAAGACATCGACTACGAATCGAGGACTCTGAAGCAGTCGAACCTCGTGATAGACACCCAAAACTTTAGCTCAGCCATCGAAAACACTCACTTCACCAACCTGTCCTTCATCAACGTTCGATTCGTGCAGTCGCTCATCAACCACTGCACTTTCTACAACTGCTCTTTCATCCACTGCTCTTTCAGCAACATTCGAACGAGCAGGACTCTGTTCCGGAACTGCGAGTTCCACCAGACTGAGTTCCTGGACACGGACATCTATGATTACAAGTTCCAGTCGTGTTCGCACAATGATTCGTTCTTCTTTAATACTAAAGGTATAGAAATAATTATGTACGATACCTCTGTCAGATTTTTGATTTCTCTATATAATATAAAAGTGTAATTGTCGGACGATTGAAAGCCACGTGACTTACGCGGCTTCAGCCAATCAGAAAAGTCAGAAACGCTGAAAATCTGAAAATAAGTTTGGCGGTGCGCTTGTTTTGTGCCGGGGCTGCTTCAAGTTGCGCCCCGTGGCCTTGGTAGAGATCGTTGCTTTGCGCTAGAGCTACGTGATGCCCTGGAGCAGTCCCACGGAAACTAGCCAGATTATAGATGAGCATTCCTGCATTAGCAGTATCCTCATATTAGTTGCATGTTTGTTTGCGGAGCAAACAAATAGGAATTGCGTAGCAATTCCCGTTGGTTGGAGAGCAGTAGCGAGCAGGGGGCTTTGCCCCCTAGTTATTATTAAGAATTTATTGGTCTTCAGAAAAGTATCAGCTTTTCTAAATAATAATGATCAGAATACGGGATAATGTTTTCTTACCTCTCTTTCGAAGCAGGATTTTTGTTTAATTTCTGTCTAGGTTCTCTAATTCGACTATTTAAATTAAAATCTGTAAGCCCTTTATGTCTGCCTGAAGCTTATGGTGAATTTGAGTGATTGTTTTAAATTACGCCTCTTGTTCTCCTATTTTCAGGGAATACAGGTTAAAAAAATCCTAATTTGTCATCATAATCAGACCTCTTAAACCCTTTGCAGCTCTGCTGAACTTTTCAAGAAAATGGATATTTTCGCTGAAGAAGGGCCGACTAAAACTGAACAGCATATGCCAGATGTGGCTTCACCACATCTGAAACAATGACATAATAATCAATCTTCTTAGATGTAGAAGGGATGCTTTTTTCTAATGTAACCCCAGTATTCTATTGACTTTCCTATTTGTGCTGACGTTACCATGGAAATGAGACTGCTACAAACAATTTCAACAAAATGTACAAAGTAATAGCATTGTATTAGAACATTCAAATAATGTATTTTTGATATATTTTTCTTATGTCACAGGAGGTTGTGACATTGATTTCGATGTCAACTTCAAACTGGACGAACTCTTTTACGAGAATTTATTTGCTCAACTTGCCATTTTGCCCGGAATATTGATCTCATCCTTCATCTTAGACAAAATTGGTAGAATAAGAACTTTAGGTAAGAGAAAAATTGGTTTGTTTTAGACTATAAACATGGTCACAAATTTAAAATTTTAAAAAAGTATAAGTTGTTTAGATTAAAACTTCAACATAACCTCTTTTATTTTTTTCATTTTATTCACTGAGGTATGAGCAAATGGTGAAGAAATATAAACTTATTCTTGCTGCTTATGACTTAAATTTTTAAATTACAATATATTAATTTTTAGTAATGAAATTACGTTTCTGTATTAGTTATTATTAAATATCTCCATCCTACTCTGAATTTAAATCAAATTTTAAGCATTGAATAACTTCGCTACTTTTTTGGCTTTCTCGTAAACAATATCGCTATAGATTCTCCTTAATGGTCTGTTATTCCTTAAACACCTTGCACTTGAACATTAAGAAATTGTCTCTCTCCATTGTTAATAATTTGTTTTCAGGTGCGTCCCTGGTGCTATCAGGCGGTAGCGTCATCTACTTGTGGTTTGCTCATACGAAGTACCAGATCTTCGTGTTCGAAGCCATTTTCACTTTTCTCTCTGCGTTTGGCTGGAACGCGCTGGACGTGATGTCAACCGAAGCCTATCCTGCCAGCATACGGTAGTGTAACATCAGAAATTTAATATACCCTTTATTTTGGACTAATTTTTTTTCAGATTTTTTTTATAAATATTAAGTGTACATCTGACAAATTTCCTTCTGTTTGAACCCACTTCCTCAATCGACCGATTTTTTTTCCGAATTCCGTTCCACATCGAATTTCAGAATTTCTTTGTAAGAAAGTTAGTAAAATACTTCAATACTTTTTATCCTTCTGCCAGTACGTTTTGTCTATCTTTCTGGCTATCTATCAGTGTGTTTAAAAATTCATAACATTTGATACCTGTATGCTTAATAATTATGCCCGTCTGTCTATCTCCAGATGTCAACCTATCGTCACTTGCCACTGTTCTAACTTTTAAGTGTAAATTGGATGTGTTAAAGCTCCTTAATGTCTACATAAATAGACAGCTGAAGACATTCGACATACATCCAGGGCGAAAGCGGGAATCGAACCAGCTCCCGTTACAGCGCGCAGACTGCTAGCGCATTAGTCCAAACCAAATGGCCGAGTGGTTTGGACCATTGCGCTAGCAGTCTGCGAGTTGTAACGGAAGCTGGTTCGATTCCCGCTTTCGCCCTGAGTGTAGATTAATTTCTCTGTGACGGTAAAAAAAAATTCCTTCTGTGTCTGTCTTACTTGACGAAGGCTTCATAAGCGGGTCTCTGATCAAACACACAAGCCGGAATACATATGAAGAGTACACGGGAAAAACCGATTGATTTTTCAGAGAAGTTTCCTTAGCAGGCCACTTTAGCGATGATAGCGAGAGATCGCCTAAACTTGTGTAAGGAAACCAGTTCCTACCATAGATATCATAGTTAAAGTAATAGAGTGGCAGATCACGTGACCTCTAATGCTAACGAAGGGACGCGCAAGAAGCTCCCAGAAGAGCCCCAATGCAGTCAGTGTAGTAGGTCACGTGATATGCCACTGTAGTACTTTAACCACTATATCTGTGGTTCCTAGCTACCAAGTTCAGGCGATTGGCGATCCCGACGCTTGGACCAAGCGAAGAAGAAATAGAGAAACCGGTTTTATGTCGCCAAGCAGACAATTGCGGGTGTCCGCCTAATAAATCAATCGGTTATTCCCGTGTACTCTTCATATGTACCTACCCATACCCATACCTAACCTAATAGTACGAGAGCTAGCAACGTCGGAAAAACAAGCATTTCAGGTGGGCCAGTTTTAAGATATGCTATCTCTCTTACTCTCCCGGACATCATACGGGCTATCTGGCTGGAAGTAGTGGTTGCGTTCCTCAGTGCGCATCCTACTAATACAAGTAAAAAATTGATTTTTCAAATCATTTTAGGACGATTTATTTTTTTATTATTATTTTTAGTGAACTTTTTGCAACATAAATCTATTATTGCCAGACATTTTTATTGTTGTTTAAGCTGTGCCAGACGCTAATTTTGATTTTAAAGGCTCAAGTGTTGCCCAAATTATCAGCTCATTACAAGTATTGCCACATGGTATTGCGCAATGAATAACGATGACGTAATTACAATGATCGGTGAATTCACACCTGAGCTGGTAATTTGGGCAACACTTGAGCTTTCAAAATCAAAATTAGCGTCTGGCACAGCTTAAACAACAATAAAAATGTCTGGCAATAATAGATTTATGTTGCAAAATGTTCGCTAAAAATAACAATAAAAAATTAAAACGTCCTAAAATGATTTGAAAAATCAAGTTTTTACTTGTATTAGTAGGATGCGCACTGATGAACGCAACCACTACCGCCAGCCAGATAGCCCGTATGATGTCCGGGAGAGTGAGACAGATAGCATATCTTAAAACTGGCCCACCTAAAATTCTCTCTCAAAAACGTTGCTAGCTCTTAGACTATAACTTTCTCTCTCTCTATCATTTCCAGGACCACGAGCTACGGCCTCCTCTCTGCCGCGGGTCGCCTGGCCGCCCTGCTGAGCCGCGTCTCCCTGGGCAGCGCCGTCCACGTGTCGAAGCTGGTCCCCGTCCTCATCTCCAGCGCTGTCCTCCTCGCGGGGGCGGTCTGCGTGACGAGGCTGCCAGAGACCAAAGACTACCTCGTGTGATGCCATAGTGGTTAAAAGGCCTTGTGATGGAACATTCTCAGGAGTGTGGAGGTTCGAATCCCAGCTACTACCAGTCGTCCTATAATTCGGATATGTACTGGAAAATAGTGGGAAAATCAACAATGAATCGCGTATATGGGCCTGAGTACACTGGAAGAGACGTGCTTACTGTGGAGTCCAAAGTCCCTACGGCGTAAGCGTACGATGTCTATAGTACGAGAGATAGCAATTAGTAAACCCGTGCGCCGCGCGTGATAGGAACCAAAGCAAAACTGCTTTCTTCACACCAGTTTTGGCGATGGTGCACTATCTTCGCCAAGCAGACCGCATGCTTAAGCCCTTATGAGAGGGTACACACGTCGCTTTTCGAACAACTTTTGGGACAGCAAAGACGTCAAACAAGAGAACGGCTACTTCATGCGTGACATCACAAACTTAAATCATTGTTATCGCGATATTGGAGGAGGAGATACAAGGAGTCTCATCCATGACGTCACGACTGAACTTCGTTCTGATTGGAGCAACTTTTCGAACACCAAAAAAGTGCCGGATATTTTCAGGTCGACTCGAAAAAGCACACTCAGCAAAAACAGGCCCAACAACCAGTTTTTGATATGGCGTACGGACGTCACTGAACAAACGAGCTCTCGTGTGATAAGGCCCTTACAGATCCCCAATTGATGAAGGGGTTCTTCTCCTGATTCTTCAAGTGTATTCAAGTGACAAGCCCGACAACTGGATCAACGCAACCTTATTGCGGTACCGTGTGCAGCATTGGGACTTCGGACCATGATCGATTTAACGTTATGCATGTAATTATCTGAGTTTATATTTAGGGCTTTTATCCTCTTGCGACCTGGCGTCCCCATTTGGGAACATTTTTTAAAATCTTCCCACAAACAATTAACGCGTTAATTAGTTCCGAAATTGACCTCTGGTCCGATAGAAGAGGATCTAACTATTTGTTTTTAGCCTGTGATTACAGGTATCAGTCATTTATTTCTATGAAAAAAATGAAGTTGAACGTGGGCCAATACGATATTAAGTTCTTTAAAAATTTATTTAAAAATTTGTTTCAAACTTTTCAAAAAATTATTTTAGTAGTTAATTTTAAATTCATTTTGCATTAAAAACAATGTTAAAATAATCTGCTAACTACAAATAAGTGATAAGGCCTTTTTTTTGTTGCATTTATAGCACAAAAACTGTAATTTTAGAGTTTAAGGCGTGTCCCTAAGTAACTATAAGCATATATTTTTTTTAATTCTTTGAAAAACATATTTGTATAAAAGTATGTTTAGTTGAAATATTATACGTGTAGGTTTTTGCTCGGGTTTTAAGAGGTTATAGAGTTCGATATTTTAGCCACAAACGTTAAAGAAATAGAATAATGTTTTTAATTCTTAATAGATTAGTTTATATTTACAAATATCTCTTACAATTTGACTTTAATGAAATAATAAACCTTCAGTATAAGTACCTTATACTATAAATCTAAAAATTGACAATCATTTTATTGTGAAAAATATTTATTTTATAAATAAAATACTACACGATAATAACTACGTATAATGGTCCAATGTTCTCTCTAGTCATTTTTACTATTTTTTATTCATTACTAATTTTTATTTTGGATAACTTCATTAGATTCAAGCAGTGAATGTTTCGACTTATGGTTAAGTTCTCTTAACTATGACTTCCATCCAATGAAAGCCTTCAAATTATAATTATTTTTAGTTCATGATCTGAAACTTTTACTTAAAAGTAAAACAACGCATTTTTAAGTGCCTCAGTATATACTTTTAGCTCATTTAGAAATGGGTCTTTCATGTAGGTATATTGCTATTTGTCTGTTTGGGATGAAAACTGTCATTACGCACATTTGTAGCATCGTAATAACAACTTGTAACAATGAATGTTCCACTGCATTGACTGACACACCAATTCAATAAAATTGCTACAATACATACCTAAAATATGCTTTCCACATTTGTCAAATATGAAGAGTACACGGGAAGAACCGATTGATTTCCTTAGGAGTCTTTCCGTAATTGTCTCTGCTTGGCGGACATTGGAGACCGGAAATTGGTTTTTCTTATGGTTCTTCATTTGCGGTACAAACGTGTGACTCGTTCCACTCAACTTTGGCGTGAATTAGGGTTGCTGCGAAAGATAAACAAAGCGAGTAACTGTCTTTTTTACACCAGATTAAGCGATTTCTCGCTATCATCCCAAAGAGGGTATAAAGGAAAGTCTTGTACGAAATCAATCGGTTCTTCCGGTGTACTCTTCACGTCTGCTAAAATTGATGCTATGTTTAATAATTTTACTTCATAATTACTTTAACTCTAGACAAAACTGCTGTTTTAAATATGAAAACCACATAACATTTTGTAAACAAAGGTAATTAAATTTTAAACAATTTGAAATATTATATCTTGTCTATCACTGTAAATTTCCCGTGTTCTAACGAATAGTTTACCTGTTATATATGTACATGAGTGTTTTTTTATTGTTATATTTTTTTATTATATTTATCAAATATCGTTTGTAGTAGTAGTAAATTTTTATATTGTTGGTATTTTGTAGAGCTACACGTATAATAATTTTTAAAAAATCTCTAAAACTCATGTTTTGACGTTTAAAATTAATTGTAAGATCTATTATTTCTTGAAATCACAATCAGCAGCTCTTAATCTTTAGTTCGTAAGCTCAGAATTTTAAATCTCTTAGTGTAGCTCTGGTTTTTTTTTCTTTAGAAAAATTTAGAATATTTTTTAACCCTCTATTCCTCGTCGTTCCTCTCTACAAAATGTGATGTTTGCCCTTCAATCCTTAGTTTGTTCTACCTGCCCTGAGTACTAATTTAAATACTTATACTCTCTGTCAATATTCAGCACCTTGTTTTGATTTTTCCCAAAAAAAAATCATATCTTA
This sequence comes from Hylyphantes graminicola, assembly GCA_023701765.1. Taxonomy (NCBI): domain Eukaryota; kingdom Metazoa; phylum Arthropoda; class Arachnida; order Araneae; family Linyphiidae; genus Hylyphantes; species Hylyphantes graminicola. Next base: position 76,075,244 of record CM043113.1, on the reverse strand, counting down.
TAAAGTAGCTTTCAATAGAATTACTCTATCTCCTAAAAGTAACGCTTTAGTTTTCTTACATATTACTTTGAAGAGATAGAAAATTTTTTAAAGTAATGAATTTTCATTATTAAAAAAAACTATATGTCCTCATTATTAAAAGAGCCTCATTAATAATGTCATGAAGTAAATTATCTATATGTCCTAGGTGCTTCATAGATGCCTCAGAATTCATAAACGTCAAGCTTAATTTAAAAGAGATGGTTCGTCCCATTGTATTAATGCAATAATTTTTTTATCCAAATTTCTGTGGATATATTGCTCAATTTCCTTCCCTTTTCAATAGGTATAAAAGAAACATTATCAGGTTTTCAAAATATTTTTTGAAAGTTCTTTAATAACTGTAGCTTTCAAATGATGGCAACACAATTTTTAAATTTTATCCAGCGGTTCCCGAACCTGGGGGCGATCGCCCCCAAGTGGGCGATTTGTGCTATCAATTAGGCAAAAAAAATACTTGAGGGGGTATTCAAAGAAGGAAATTAAAATAATATTATACCTTTGTGCAGCAAAAACATTATCCAACCAGCCGATTTTTACTTTCAACTCTCTTAAATTTTCCAGAAACCTGAAAAAATATATTAGTTAATTATTTCACTTTCGTTCTTTAAAATGTTTTTAAAATGTGTGTTTTTGATTTTTTTTAATTATTTTAAATTGACCGGATAAAGCTTTTTTGGTTGTTTTTGTAAACGGTAGTAAAAAAGTGTTATAAAACAATTTTATAGTTACACTTTAACTCAAATTATGAATAGACATGATATGAAAATTTAAAGAAGCCGATATTCTAGGCGATATCAGTGGTTGGCAACCACTGATTTAATCGAATGATAAATAAATAACCCAACACCTGGCGATATTTTCCTTTCAAGTATTACACCGCCGTTTCATACGTCTAGTGGCCGCTGAACGTAGAGTTGGAAGCGCTTTGACCTCTAGCGATTCGACCTTTGGTTGGCGAGAATTTGGCGAGTGAGATTGTAGCGCGGCGATTTTATTCATTGTTTAAAATCAACTAGATTATGGATGACGAAATTTTGATTGCTGCTTGTGTTTTACATTTAGAGAGCTTAGATAATTATCTAGAGGAAATTAGAAAAAAATATAAAAAACTTCGTCGGAGATGGTGGATGATGGTGATTTAACTGTTTATACCATCTTTAAAAGGGACATGACTGTTTGAAGAAACAAAAACAAAAAAAAACAGGACATGACTGTTTTTTAACGGGGCATGACTGGTATCTTTGATGCCGGTCCCTGCCCATTACTAATATTTTACGGGGAATTTTTTTTGTTTAAAAGTGTATAGGAAAGTGCATTTTTTTCTGGATTGTTTTTTTGATGACTGTCCTTTTCCGTACTTATATTTAAAACTTTTAATGCCGGAGTATTACTGATTAAAATCAGGTCAAATAAAAAAGTGTTTTCAGTATTGTCTGCCAAAAATTTAGAAATTATATGTATTAAAATAACTGATTAAGCTATTAACTCCAACCAGGTTTCAGTATTTTAATACAAAATCTTGTTTAAAAATTAATTGTATTGATTACGGGTAAGATATAAATAAGAGTTTCAATACTTTTATTAACATAGAAAGCATTTTATCATCAACATATTTTACAGTGTCAAATTTTGAATTTCATTCATTTATGTGATTGAATTTTATTTTATCAAAATATTGAATGCGTCCTGCTTTAAATAAAAAAAATTAAGAAAAACTCAATACAATTCAATTCGATGTTTTACATACTTTTTCGAAGGATCACTTAAAAAAGAGATAACACGCCAATATGTTTGCTATTTTCCTTATGGCAACCTTTCCTTTGATCTTGGCCAAAAAACCGACAAAAGTTGGGTTGGTGGCCTTGAGATCCAACTTCAGTGAGCTTTCGAATAAATACGTATAAAGCGGTTACCTTGAGATTCTCAAGGTAACCGCTAGAGCAAATTGCTAGACGTATGTAACGCCGGTATTAGGATTTTTTTTTTTTTTGTTAAATTACAATTTTCGTACCTGGTTAAAGAAGGTTCAATTAAAATCTAATAATATTTTTTAATTCATGCATTAGGTGACTGTGACAGGCCCTCTTAATATTAGAATTGTATAGGTTATTTAAAATAAAGCTATAACTTGTGTGCAATCAATAGTTAGCATTTTTTTAAAAAGTCAACCTTCTTGGAAGAGAAAACTTAAATTCTGTGAATTGTTTAAATAAGAAGCATTTATTTTGTATTGTTTTTATTGAATAAAATATTTAATTGAAACAACTTTGTTATTAATTGAAAAAATTTCACACACAATTGAAGTGTTCATTCTAATGTTCGGGCACTTGTTCCCATACTTTGAGATGCATAATAAGTCTCTGTTCACAATCTGATTGCAAAGAAAAAGCACATAGATTCAAAAATGAAGTTTAAGTGATCCAGAATTTAAATAGATTTAAATTCAATTTAATATTTTTAAAAAATTAAGAGCTTGTAAAAAGTGCTTTTTCATAGAAATGTGGATGTTCACTTTTGTTACGTACTTTTCAGGAAAGGAAAGCATTTAAACACAAAAAAGAATAAAATTTTAAACGTGTTACTCTATTCTTCCCTAACAAATACCTTAAAAATACAATTTTTACTTAAAATATGTTTCAATAGTATTTTTATCTGTTATCAAATTATAAATCATACAAACTTGGGGGGAAAAAGCTGATATTTTGATCCAAAAGTCATCCTCCCATTGTTAATAAACATAGCAAGAACAATTTGTAAAAACTTCCTTAAAAAAATTAAACAACTATTTTTGTAGCACAAAAATTAATATTTTATTTACACAAGTAATGCATCGAACTTACACGTAAAATAACGGATTCTAAAGTGGACTATATCTAGAAGGCTGTGGGGTATTTTTTGGTTATTTTTTGTTGTTGCTTAAATACTCTTTTTTTACACATTTTTATCTTGATTTCTTTATTAAAGAGTGTTTTAATCTTCATATTTACAATAAAGAGAAATTCCATTTTAAAAATATTTACACACAAATCGCAATTTTATGTTTTTATTAAATTTAAAAAGACAATTTGACTTTCATCGAGACGGTTCAAATATTTGCATGTTTCGTCCTCAAATATTTTTATAAATAAAATTTTTTTAAAAATTATATAATCCCATCCCCCAAATACGCACCCTATCCGCGAAAATATGTATTGCAAACTAATTTTTAAAAAACTGCTCTATTCAAGAACTTCGTGGCGCCATCTATTTATAAACTTTGAAACTAAGCGCCAGACACGCTCCATCCCACTCATCGCGCAACCTTGAGAAGGATGACGCAGATTCTGCCATTGTTTTGATTTGAATTTCACAACACGGACGAGTCGATACGGGAAGTCTCACTAGAACTTGGATCATCTCGCCGCAAGGCTGTAAGTTTCAGTAAAATTCCTAATACAAGCGCATTGAATGTATTTTACATTTGCTCTTCTTGTGAATTGATATTTTCTTCAGATTTATATAAATAGAATTTTGTATGTGTGTGTAAAAATAGTCTCGTAAGGAGGCGTCTGCGGCATCGTGGTTCAAAAGCGTCATCAAATATCGACTCGGGTTTTGTGTATATTTAACCCTAATATAAATGATGATTATTTAGGAACCTAATGCATATTAAATGGGCAAATATTTAAAATTAGTGATGCTATATTCAGGGTGCATCGGGCACTCGTATTTTTTTTTTAATTCGTTTCTTTTTGTTTTACTGAACTTCAAAACTACGGAGCGTTTGTTGGCTAAATCAAAGCTTGGAAGCTAAAACTAGAATCTGAAAGAAATTAGAATTATTGGTTATTATCGATATATTATTAATATTGGTTGAAAAAAAAATAATCTCAATAGTTGATGTTATAAATATTTATATATATTTATTCTTAACTGAAAATAATTTTTAATACAAAATATTTATCCATTTTTTAATTTTTTTATTAGTAATAATTTTTACTTACTTGAAATAAAATTGATTTAGTCAAAACCAAAAAAAATATAATAATGAGCAATTTTATTTATTTATTATTATTTCATCTCTTTTGTATCAGCGACGAAACCTTTTCAAACGATATATTATTTATATTTATTTTAAAAACTTTTATAATGTTAAGTTTTAAAAAAAATTTACCCATATTCACTAAGACTTTTATTTAACACTTTACCTACGGGCGTCGACTGACCCATAGACTAAGAACACTCTAAGTTTCAAACTCTCATTGGAGAATTTCTACATTGAAATTGACATAGAAACTAGGGCGCCCCCTTTGTGTCTAATTGAACTAATGTAATGGTTTCTGGCTGCCTATTTGCAGTCACCTTTAGGAGATTTAACAGAGCCAATGACATCTCGTAATTTGGAACCCTTATCAAGTGACGATAGGGATCTATTTTTTACTACAACTTATTTTCGACTTTATTTTTGAATATATACAGCTACTCATTGACTTTTATATCCCTCGTAGGCCCATCTTCAAGATATTTGACCTTGTGCTTCTTTTTCTCCATTAATAAACCTACAGACTGACTACGCTTGTCATTTTAGACATGGTCCCCCAAAGATCCACAAGTGATTCGATTGAATAACTCGTCAAATATTCATCCAAATGTAACAAAAACTTAGATTTAGGGGTTTTCGAGGGTTTTTCACATTTCTAAGTAATTAAAATTGGGTGTTGCTATTGAAAATTTTAAAGTTCGTAACATTTTTAATATTAAGACGGACCCTTATGCAAATTTTGTGTCATGCAATTAACTCAAAATGTTATTTGTTCACATAGTCAAAAAGGTCCGATGTAAAAGGATGACTAACGGTTGAAATAATCACTAGTGGGTAACTTTTTTTTAACAGAGAACATTCCGAAGAAACAGTAGCCCTACAATTGAAAGTACAATTATGCCAATCAACAAATCAACCTTTAATAGCGTTTTAGTTGCTTTCGACACGTTAGAAGAGCTAGGCATTAGATTAAGTTGCTGGTCTAGAAGATTTTTAGTCTACGGGTCAGTCGACGCCCGTAGGTAAAGTGTTAAGCATCGTGCTTTTTTTTTTTTTTAATTCTTTACTTAATTGGAATGCGCCCTCTAGAAGGGAGGTACATCTTTAGATCATCAAAAGATTACAAAATTAAATCTTTTATGAAATATTTGAGAATGTGTAAATGATTGTGAATAATTTATACATGTCAGTCATGTGTCTCAATGTAACTACATCTCATCCTCCCGCCTGGAGAGGCGCCTTTTGGCGGCTGTACTAACACTTATAATCGATTAAAATGACAGCAACTAAACGCATCGTTTTCACTGTCTTCCTGTACCCCCACCATAATACTTACTTAATTATTTTATACTTACTTAATTACCATAATACTTACTTAATTATTTGCTTTTTTTTACTACAGGCTGCCGTACATTTAAGGATTCGATAATGATATTCCTATCACATATTACGCGGAAATAAGAACCCTGCTTAGCGAAAGTGTTAAAGGACTAAGTTTTCAACATGGATTTTTTTCCAAGATAAAAGTCCATAACGTTTTCCAGAGATGTTAACGATTTCTTTAAATTTTTATATCTTGCCAATTTCTTTAGAAAAACAGATTTAAATTTTCAATGAAAAAATTTCTGTAGTAAAAGAAAAGTGCATTTTTAATATTTCCTTACGCAATTTCCACCCCATGCAACACATATTGCTGACGCAGTATTGGGGGGGGGGGGGGGGGGACTTTCGTGTTATGATCATGATGTTTAAATTTTAGTAAGACATGTTCCTGCTATAAGTGGTACATTAGTTGGCCTTGTGTAATTGATTTATTAATATCAATTGGTTATTCCCATAATATAGATAAAATCCTTATCAGTTAGTTTTTACATCTCATTTTTCGTAAACGTATTGTTTTACAAATTCATCTTTTTTTCCCCACCAGAAATGAAAATAAAAAAATGTCAACGTAACAAAAACAAAATTTAAGGAAAAATATTATACGGCTACCTAATTATATTAATGTAAAATTTCAAAAAAAAGGTATATAGTGCATGTCGGTATTTATTGCCACTTTAAAATTTTCAAATTTAATAATCAAATGATCATATTATACTGTTCCTTCACATTTATTTTTGTTTTATTGTTATCATTAGTATTTTCATACTTGGTAAAAATAATAATTGATTTGCCATACAATATATTACCAGCTATTGATATTTCAGACATAGTTCTTCAAAACTAATACAGTGACAATCCTTCTTAAATTTTTATTAAAAAATTAGTAAACTACATAATTTTTAAACATAAATAAGATTATGAGTGACAGAGCGTCCAAACATCAATGGATGCGCCATGACCAAGCGAGTATGATAATGAATACATAATGATTTGCATAGTATTTGTCTGACAACGCTTTTTGTTAACATTTTTAAAGAAATGCTAACTACACAAAATTACTCTATATATAGTTTTTATTTACTATTCATTTTTTCATTGTTAACGTTGACAATCTAAGAAAAGCCATGAAATTTTAGTTATCATTGTTTTAGATTAATGACTCTCAATCTCTTCTCAAAAGTCTATTGAACGAGGTTTTTTTTTATTATTATTACAGTGGAGTCCCGTTTATCCGATTCCCGGTTATCCGAAAATTGGTCACACCGAAAGTCTCTTTTTTCCGAAAATATTAAATGTACACGCATAAATAAATACACGAAAAATAAATACGTATTAACAAAGTTGGGTTATTTTTCAAAATATGCAGCATTTTTTTTTTTTTCCTCGATTTTGGTCCCGTACCTTTTTGATAAGTGGGACTCTACTGTTTTTCTATCGGCTCAGTAGCTGTGACGAGCTCGACTGACCAGGTCCTATCCCCGGCTGAGTCGACAGATTTTCAAGATGGGAAAACTGTCGGCATGCATGTCATATGACTAGCTATTGTTGTCTTGTCCCTGATATGTGCAAAAACTGTCACTTCAAAGGAAAATTGCAATTGCAAATCTCAATTGAAGGGCTTAATATAACATAACAAGTATTAGCTCCCAATGTGAGGGAAGAGTGTAAGCTATATAGCCCATTACTCTATGCGCATATGATGACAGAAATATGTAAGTGAATCAATTACTCAACCAAATAGTCGGGAAAAGGTGTTGATGATAAGGAGGGTATCATAAGTTTCCATGACACCCTCCTGTATATGGTATAATGGAGCAGGCTGCATCCGTTATTTACTCCGTAGTTCCACTGGGCAGGTCATCAATTGAAGGGCTTAGTGGAAGAACGTGCTAAGTGACAAAAAGGTGAAAACGAGTAAATGAGATTTAAAGTTTGTTGTTTGCATACAAATCTGTTGAAAACGGTACTTGTGAAGTGTAAATATAGTAAAATAAAGCTTTGGAAAAAGGGGAAACTTCTTATCGTTAAAGAAGTTAGTAATACGTTCATTGACACAAAAATTTCAATTTTTTCAAAAATGTCGCTTAGCACGTTCTTCCACTGAGATCTTCAATTGCAAAATGCTTGATATCTGCCAAACAGCACCCCCCCCCCCCCCACTTTAGGAAAGAAAGTTTTGGAGACTTCTGCTATCACTCCATACTTTCTGCTACTGAAACTCGACCATTGTCCAAAGTATTTTTTTTCTCAGAGAACTCAATATACCCCCCCCCCCCCTTTTGTTATTTCTAACTTATTTAAAACAGCTTAAATATGATTTTTAAAGTAAATATGATTTTTGTTTTCATTTTTTTTACAGATACAATGGACACGGTCATTCAGTTGCTGCCAGACTGGATCTATGAAAATATACCTATCATTATATTTTCTACCATTGTTGGTTCGGCCATCATCATTCCCATAATACTCTATTTCAATAATAAAGGGTTACCACCCGGACCGATCGGGTTGCCCTTCTTCGGCGTGTATCCAGTTTTGAACGAAAAGAATTGCACGGCTTATCTGGGATCGTGGAAGAAAAACTTTGGCGACTTCTACAGTTTTAAATGCGTGGGAAACTTGTATCTCTCGCTGGGAAGCTTCAAGGCAGTGAGGGAAGCTCATGTGGCCAAATCGGAATTTTTCGGGGGAAGATATGAAGAATATAACTTGCTGACAGCCATATTTGCTGATGGTAAGTTTTTGTAGATTATTGTTATTAATTATATTTCGAACGATAAACATCTAAAATATCCCCTTTTGTTATTCCGCATCCTCAGAAATATGTTTCAATCGTGAGGATTCTAGAATCATCAAAAAACAGTCGTCATATAGACGATCCTCTCCTCGCGAAGTCAAGTGACTTTACGAGATGCGGACCCTCTCAGACACACAATTAACACAATTTTATAAAAGGTTTACTGTAGCATTTTTCATGGCATCATTTCGTTAGAAATGAAGACATTTTCGGGAAATTTGAACATCTAATTTATGATACTGCAAGATTTTCAATTTTTATAATTTGATTCAAAATTATAGTCATATTGGACTGATCTTCCTAACTGTTAAATTCTTTTCCAATAGTCCAACTGTACATATTTTAGAATATTCATTTAAATAATCACAACGTACTATTCCTAAAACACCGATATAGTTATGTGGAACAGTCTACTTTGAAAACAGGTAGCGAACCTAAAGGAGGCAGGTTTGAAAATTCCATGACGTTTTTACGAACACATGGGATTATTAAGTTAGTTTTTTGGAAATAATGTGTCACACTTAAACTAGGGTAGACTAACCAGTGAATGAACGTTTAAAGCGCTGCATTTGCCAGTAAATGGACACCAGGATATAATGACCAGGACACTCAACTATATGTTAGATAGCTTCCTACTACGTGGGAGGAAGTCAGTGTTGCCAATCCATCTAGTGGAATGATTTTCAATCCTTATTTTTTAATTATATTTACCAAATGTTCATTCACTGATGGGACCTGTTCACTCACTAGTCAGTCTACCCTGCACATGGGTGATTGGTGAGAGGAGGATTATAGTTATTTGTTGATGGTCGGCATCAATCGCACATGCATTTCTTTTCTATCTTGACTTGATCGTCAATAAATTTGAATATGTAGTATGTATTATTTAACACATTCAGTATCACTTCAATGAACACTATAAGTCAAAATATAGCTGTGTAATAATAGTGAACCCGATGCAATGTCAAACTGCCCTTCAGTTGCGAAACTGTTTCAAAATCTTAAAGAAAAATGCGCCCAGAAAATAAATGAATCGCCAAGTATATATAGTAACTCTAGGTCAAATCAAAATCTTCCTTGCCCTTTTTCAAAATGGACCCTTCCACAATCGAAATATTTAAGATGCTAATAAGTGGCAGGCGAACTACACCTCTTGTGCAATGTTCATTCCCATGAACGTAGTCATACACTCTTAAAACGAACGAGCGATTTTAACTCAGTCTGAGTTAATTTCACTCCTCCAGACTGGAAAATGCATTTCTCCTTTTGGAGTGGATCCTTTGTGTGTTAAACCTCAGACAGGATCACTCCAAACGAGTGATTTTAACTCAGTCTGAGTTAATATTCACTCATTTCCAGTGTCGAAAATGCACTTCTCCAACTGGAGTGGATTTCACTCTTTTGTTTTAAGAGTGTACTTTCTCTAAAACACCGCTATCTCCGCTCTGCAGGCATCGGCTTCGTGAACGGCGAACCGTGGCGAGTCCTCCGCAAGTACTTCCTCCAGGTCTTCAAGAAACGGGAAAATTTGAACGTCTATTTCCGAGTTGCAAGATTTAAATTTTTATAACTTGATTCCCAAATACAGTCATTGAACTGCTCTTCTTAACTGTTCAATTCTTTGCCAATAGTCCAACTGCACATATCGTGCAATATAATTCAAATAAACCCAAACTACATTTTCTAAAACAACTTTTCAGACCTATACGTTTCGACAGTCCTAACATTTAAGGTTACAGTAATCGATCATCCGGATAGTTTTCGATCGAGTTTTAGAAAATTACATAGATAAGCAATTACATACATATTATCGATAAGAAGCGAAAGTGCTGCAGAATTAGTATTTCCAGATGGACGAAAGAAATAACGAAAATTCTTATCTCCGCAGGCGTCGGCTTCGTGAACGGCGAACCGTGGCGGGTCCTCCGCAAGTACTTCCTCCAGGTCTTCAAGGAGAGGGGCATGCTGTCGGCCACCGACTACGTCTCCTCGACCATCTACGAGTCCGTCCAGGCCACCGTGGACGAGCTGAGGGAGAGGGCCGGCGAGCCCGTCGACATCGTCCAACTGCTGACCGACAAGTGCATGAGCGTCGCCAAGCTCACCCTGTTCGGCGAGGACGGGATGACGGACGGACAGATCAGGGAGCTGAACGAGCACTACGCGGGCGTCATGGTGGCCCAGACGTCCACCAACCTGCTGCTGACGGGCAATCTGGCGAGGTAAAGGGAGATAATGTGCTATTTGTGTTTAAGTTTTATAGGTTCAATAAAATGCCAGGGCATAGCTAACTAAACGAGGTAATCAAAGAATATCCCAATTAAACGAATTAATCAACCACCACTATAATTAAACGAATTAAACCCATACTATAACTAAACGAATGAATCAAACTGCAAAACAATTAAAAGACTGATAAAACACAACATATAATTAAGCGATTGAATAAAACAGCAACACAATTGAACGAATAATAAATGAATGATAAAGTTAATTAAACGAATGATGAATCAGATAGCAGCATAATGAAACGAATAATGAATCAAATCCAGCATATTTAAAGGATGGAAAAATTAAAAACGTAAGTAAGTGAATGTATCAAACGGCCTCTTAGTAAACTGACCAATCAATAAACGGAATAATTTAACGAATAGATGGTGGCGCAGACGTCCACCATTCTGCTGCAGACGGGAAATTTGGCGAGGTAAAGAGAGATAAAATACATTATTTATGTTTAAGTGTGTATTGTGTATGTACAGTAAAAAAATACATAAATAAGCGAATTTATCAATTTATTTCAGAATTAAACGACTAAATAAACAGTAAGCTAATTAAAATAATAAATTGAACAGCACGATAAGTAAAAACAAGAAGTTCTTAAAGAACTAAAATAGCCTACTTTCCTGTTACTTAAATGCTTACTAAAATTCTTATCATGAAAAAACTAGGTTCGTAACAGTAAGTGACATCACAACAACCGTTTTTCGACCTTAAATTCTAAAATAAATTTCACTAAACACAGCATCTAAATAAACACAGCATCTTTCACTAAACACAACACTAAACACAGCTTTATTTGCAGTTATAAATTAGTATTTAATTTTTCGTAGAACAAAAAACAAAAAACTACTCCTCAATAAACATTTACTTGCTAAATTCGGCTAGTTTCATTTATTTTATTTCGAAAATTAAATAATTATTACTTAAATCGTTTGCAAAAATTTATATTTCAAAGTATAAATATGTAATATTAATCGCTTTTAAATAGAATGAAAACAATTTATATCAACATACAAAGATCTCGTAGTGAAATATTTATTTGACGTCATCTTAAATTGATCGATGTCTCAAAAATAAATTTATTTTAATTTATTGTCCAAAAGAATAAAAGTTTCTCGCGCGATTGTTGCTATGGCAATGGTGATTTATTTCTAATAAAAATGGCTTCCTATGCTTTTTAAATGAGCATTAAATTTTGACGTTTTTTAAATAATTGAAGTACTTCGAATTCGAATTTTTTTCTAAAATTTTCAATGTATTCTAATTTCGATGCGCTGAATTTTTTGACGTATCTCACTTGTCCGTAGCATTTGTAGTTAAATTCAGCGATCTAAATGACTCGAAATTGAATTTCAATGCTAATTCAATGGGAAATTTGTCATCAAATAGTAGATTTATGTCCGTCCTATAGCACAGACAGACGGACAAAAAGTATGAAAGTTGGGTGTCTGAGGTTATACCTTTCTAATAAAAAAAGAATTTTTAAGATCGGATAGATAGAACCGATTTTGGAAGGGGGGTACGGACAGACAGACGGACGGACAGACAGACGGACGGACGGACGGACATCGACCGCATGTCAATACCTACTTTTTTATTTTTTTTAATTCTTCGAATTAAAAAAAAAAGAAAAGTAGGCTAAAAATGAATCAAAAGTTGCATAATTTATGAATAAATAAAACTGCAACAGAGTTAAACAAATAATAAATCAAGCAGCTAGGCAATTAAACGAATAATTATTTAGACATCAACATAATGTTTAATAATTAAACGAATATGGAATCAGACATCAACATGATTAAACGAATAGTGACTCAAGCAGCAATGTAATTAAACAAGTAATGAATCAAAAAGCAGCATAATTAAACGAATAATGACTGACATGCATCATAATCAAGCAGTAAAAAGTGAAGAACCTTGTGAATCGAATGTATCGACAGCATAGTAAACTGATAGGAGTGATAGGTCAATCAACAGCACCTAAAGCATACAAATCAAGCGAAAATATAATCAATAAAAAGCAAAATCGGGTAAAACGTCCACCCATTTTGCACCTCACCAGAAATTTCGAGGAAGAATGTAGTTGCTTTATATTGTTTTCCGACACTATCGCTGGTTACCTCTTGCATGCTATACAGGTTTGCAAAGTATTATTATTATTTTTTTCAAACTAATTTAATTTTTTTATTTTTACTTTTTTTTAAATACGTTAGTCCTTTTTGTTAGTATGAAGGTTAGTTTTTTTTTTTTGTTTTACTAACTAACTCCCCGGCACTACGGTCCGTTCTGGACCATGACTTCTCTTACAATACGACTCCAAAACCGTCTGTCTTTGGTCTTCGCTTTCCAGTTCTTAATTTTCATGTCCCTTAAATCTCTTTCCACATCATCTATCCATCTTTTTCTCAGTATTCCTCTTCTTCTCTCTCCCTGACATTGCCCTTTGAAAATTTTCTTTGTGCCTCTACTTTCGTCCATTCTCTCTATATGTCCCATCCATTGAGTTCTTCTAGCTTTTATGATGTTAATAATGTCTTTCTCTCCAAATAGTTTAGCAATTTCAAAATTGTATCATCTTCTCCAAACTTCACCCCTTTTTTTTGTTTTAGGTATGTTATTTTACCATTCACTCCCAACTATCGAAAATTTCAGAAAAGTCAGGCATTATGCGAAAATCTTCTGTTCCGAATCATCAACGAGCACAAGGCAACATACAATGAAGACAACATAAGAGACGTCATAGACGAATATATCAAAGAGAGGAACGAGCGACAAAGTAAACAAGATCCTTCCTATAAATGCTTCACTGGTAAGTAATATCTAATCTTATATTCGTATTTATAATCTTTCTGTAATTTTGTTTTTAATTAGAAACATTAAAAATTCTGGTATTTGTTAGTTTTCGTCATATATGAAGAGTACATGGGAAAAACCGATTGATTTTGCAGAGAAATTTCCTTAGCAGGCCACTTTGGCGATGATAGCGATCACTAGGATCGCCTAAACTTGTGTAAGGAAACCAATTCCTACCACAGAGATCATAGTTAAAGTAATCGAGTGGAAGTTCACGTGACCTCCAATGCTAACGACGGGACGCGCAAAGGATCTCCCAGAAGAGCCCCAATGAAGTCAGTGTTGTAGGTCACGTAATATGCCACGCTAATAGTTTAACTACTATCTCTGTGGTTCCTAGCTACCATGATTCAGGCGATTGGTGATACCAACGCTTGGACCAAGCGAAGAAGAAAGAAAGAAACCAGTTTTCTGCCGCCAAGCAGACAATTGCGGGCGTCCGCCTAATAAATCAATCGGTTATTCCCGTGTACTCTTCATATATATATAACGTTTTTAGAAGTATAGAAAAAAATTATTTTTAAATTGCAACTCAACTGCTTTAGTTCACAAAACCGTTCATTTTATACAGGAGAATGGATTTCAAATTAAATGACATTAACATTACAATTTTTATACGATTAAAATTTAATTTTATGATCTGGAACCAAACTTTTTGCCGAATACTGTCCTGCATTTTAATTAGCAATGTACGTATTTTGTTCTTAAAATATCCCCGTCAAATTACGAATTATTTTCTTGTATTAAATTCGGTAAATTTCATTTAAAATACAGCTCTATCCCTAAAATGCAGATAAACTTTTTAAAAAGAAGCAATGGCTTTGCGTTAGACGCCACTCGGACTTGTAACCATAATTCGCAAGTGGGGGTTGTATTACTCACCTCTAGTTTGTTAGTGTTATTTTAGCCATTGCATTCTTTTCCCACAGACAAGGCTCTGGTGTCCACTCTAGTCCAGATAGTGGGCGACGGGGTCCTATCGCTGGCCACCTTCATCGTGGTCTACATCAAGATGGTCCTGGACCACCCGGAGGAACAGGACAAGATCTACAGGGAGGTGGTCGAAGTGGTCGGTACCGACCGACTACCGACCGCCGAAGACAAGAGCAAGCTGGTCTACACCAACGCCTTCCTCATGGAGGGGATGAGGACCAACGACTTTTTCCCGTTCTTCCCTAGTATGCAGTGCACCAGTAAGTACAACAAACTTCGGATAATTTCCGCCCCCCCCCCTCCCCCCCCCCTATATATTTTGCATAACGTAGAAAAATGGAAGCTTACCTACTGAAAAGTCTCATTCCAAGAAAAGTACTGTAGGTCCCAATATTATTGGTTATGATCAGGGCTGTATTGGAGGGTATACGGAGTATACCCTGTGGGATTTTTTGAAAAACTAGAGTATACTCTGTGATTATTTTCCAAATTAGTGTATAACCTTTAATTTTTTTAATGAGTTTGACACTTTATTTTAGTTTTCAAAAATTAATAAGTGTCATTATGAGGGACAAGCAATACAAAGCTTGTTAGATTTCACTGAAGACCCCAAAATCTGTGTCAGACGATCTACCTCTGCTAATGACAATATCAGCTTTGCTCTGCTCAACGGCAGAGTGTGAGCGGGGCTTCAGTTTAAGGAATATCATAACTGATTTGAGAGCATCTTCACTTATTTCTACTGTTTCAAGTTTAATGTTCATTTATGCTAATGGACAACCACTTGATCTGTTTGTACGAAAGAGGTACAGCTGTGGAAATAAAAAAGTACCCACTTGAGGTTATTTCCTCCGTTAGTCACCCTATTGAATCGGACCTTTTTGAGATTGTGATCAATTAACATTCTGAGTTAATTGCACGATACAAAATTTGCATAAGTGGCCGTCTTCATATTAAAAATATTACGATCTTTGAAATTTCCAATAGCAACACCCAATTTTAATAACTTAGAAATGTTAAGCACTCTTGAAAACCCTTAAATCTAAGTTTTTATTACATTTGGATGAATATTTGACGAGTTATTCAATCGAATCACTTGTGGACCTTTTG
The DNA here is from genome assembly GCA_023701765.1 of Hylyphantes graminicola. NCBI lineage: Eukaryota > Metazoa > Arthropoda > Arachnida > Araneae > Linyphiidae > Hylyphantes > Hylyphantes graminicola. The sequence continues at coordinate 76,059,825 of CM043113.1, read as the reverse complement.
GGGACCATCTCTAAAATGACAAGCAAGCATGCATGCAAAGCCGTCCTTATTTATCAATTACACACGTAATCTTATACACAATCCCCTAAAGGGTAATAATAAAGTATTTTGTGATTTACTCAGCAAATTATGAATAAATATTTTTAAAAATTGGGATTTCGCTTAAACTTCCTGTCTTAAATTTATTTCTGTAAAAATATTTAGGGGTTTCTATTCATATTTTTTTAAAAAATTAATATAATAATTATTTAAAAATATAAAAATTGTTTTAAATACCCCAATATTGAATGCATTTTGTGTGGGTTATTATAATTTCTTCTCAGTAAAAAATTTGTTTCATTATCTTAATTATTTATAAATCGGGATAGTTTTTTATGTGCAACTCATTTAACATTATGGGACCTAAACTTTGCACGTCTCTCACTCCTCTAATAATGCTTAAAAACTGACACAATTTGGCATTTCGTATTAACATAGGTCAGAGATTTGAAATATGGATTCAAAAAGGGGTGTTGCTATTGGAAATTTTAAAGTTAGTAACATTTTTAATATGAAGATGGCCCCTTATGCAAATTTTGTGTCATGCAATTAACTCAGAATGTTAATTGTTCACAATGTCAAAAAAGTCCGATTCTTTAGGATGAATAACGGAGGAAATAACCTCAAGTGGGTACTTTTTTATTTCCACAGCTGTACAGCTGTGGAAATTAACATTCTGAGTTAATTGCACGATACAAAATTTGCATAAAGGGCCGTCTTCATATTAAAAATATTACGATCTTTGAAATTTCCAATAGCAACACCCCTTTTTGAATCCATATTTCGAATCTCTGACCTATGTTAATACGAAATGCCAAATTTTGTTAGATTTTAAGCTTTATTAGAGGAGTTAGATACGTGCAAAGTTTAGGTCCCATAATGTTAAATGAGTTGCACATAAAAAAAACTATCCCGATCTATAAATAATTAAGATAATGAAACGAATCTTTTACTGAAAAGAAATTATAATAACCCAAACAAAATGCATTCAATATTGGGGTATTTAAAACAATTTTTATATTTTTAAATAATTATTATATTAATTTTTTAAAAAAATATGAATAGAAACCTCTTAATATTTTTAACGAAATAAATTTAAGACAAGAAGTTTAAGCGAAATCCCAATTTTTAAAAAATTGTATTCATAATTTGCTGAGTAAATCACAAAATACTTTTTAATTACCCTTTAGGGGACTGTGTATAAGATGACGTGTGTAATTGATAAATAAAGACGGCTTTGCATGCATGCTTGCTTGTCATTTTAGAATTAATCGTCAAATATTCATCCAAGAATAACTCGTCAAATATTCATCCAAATGCAATAAAAACTTAGATTTAAGGGTTTTCAAGAGTGTTTAACATTTCTAAGTTATTAAAATTGGGTGTTGCTATTGGAAATTTCAAAGATCGTAAGATTTTTAATATGAAGACGGCCCATTATGCAAATGTTGTGTCGTGCATTTAACTCAGAATGTTAATTGTACACAATCTCAAAAAGGTCCGATTCTATAGGGTGACTTGCTGATGAAATAACCTCAAGTGGGTACTTTTTTATTTCCACAGCTGTACGATCATAACTTATGATAAAAAAAAGCACATTTCCTCGGTTACAGATCATTTGATCGTTTCGCTCAACCTAGCTGTCCCGAAGAAGGTGTCATATCGTCTAGTATGCCTATCTTTAAAACTTAATAAGTGTAGATTATACATAATAATTTAAATGTCCATGGGAAAATGAGAGAAAACATTTTTAGTGGATTTTCATAACTTTTATGATTCAGTTACAAGTTGATGTACACTCTCAGAAATAACACTTTCATTTTTGACGATTCATGAATACTCAAGCCTCATTTCGTTAATTTTGAGGATTGTTTCGTCAAACTATCCCGTGACTTTTGAGTCGAATCCTCACTTTTACGATCGAGATTTGACGATTCTGTATGTTGAATTTGAGGAAACTGAATCTCATTGTTGTACTCACATGCTCAAAAATGACGAAATATTCCTTCAGATTCGACGACATTCAAATAATCATAAAAAAAAGACGATTCAAATTTCCTCACTTTGAGGAAACGAAAACTCGGAGCATTTGTAAGGAAGTAACGGAATCGTCAAAATTAAGGAAAATTTCGTCGTTTTTGAGCCTTCATTTTTGAGAGTGTAATGTGTCTGAAGGTTTTCTCTTACTTTTCTTCCTTCAGAGGAAACCACCATCCGCGGGTACCGGATCCCGAAAGGCACTATCACCCTCATGAACCTGTGGTCGGCCCACAACGACCCCGAAGTGTTCCACGAGCCGGAGAAGTTCGACCCCACCCGGTACCTCGAGAGGGAAGGCCACAAGAGGCCGGAATTGCCCATCACGTTTGGAGTCGGTAAGTGTCCGGTTAGCCTCTTCGACAAGAACAATTCGTTAGTCATCTCAGTGGTTTTATTTGCAAGCATTTGGAGTAAATTTTTTCTTAGAATGTTAGTAGAATTAGTCCGACATTTTAAGTTTTAAAGACATTACTAATTAATTATTATACACTAGAACTCCTATTATCTGTAGCAATTGGGACCTAACCACATGCGGATTATCAGGAATTGGGATTGAGGCCTGCTACTCTTCGTCTTCGTGCCTAGTAATTTTTTTGGTCAATCTAAAAAAAATTATTAAGCATGACATCCAGTTCAGTTGCTGTCTGCACACGGCGAATCAGCCAAGCAACATGGCTATATAGCAGACCTGCCCCGCCGGGGAAAATATCCCCCGTCATATCCAGTTCAGTTGGAATATTGTCATATTGTCGCACTAGAGCTACACAGAGGGCTATTGGCGATCATGACATCCAACAAAAACGAGCAGTAACAAATAGGCAGAGGGGATTTAATTTTTCAAATATGAGGATAATCAGCAACGCTTTGGATACATAGAGTTCAGCATTCCTAAATCTTCCTTCTTTATTGTTTCATTTTATTTAATAAGATGGGATTGGCGGATTAAAAACTCAGCAAATTCCCTGAAACTGGAAGCCGCACTTCTTCAGGCACTCTCGCCCAATTTTGTTGCTTGGATTGTTCCTTTCAATATCTATAGATATGAACTATCTATAGATGTTAAGAACTATCTATTGAGCTATCTATAGATATTAAGAACTATCCATTGAACTATCTATAGATATTAAGAACTATCTATTGAACTATCTATAGATATTAAGAACTATCTATTGAACTATCTATAGATATTAAGAACTATCTATTGAACTATCTATAGATATTAAGAACTATCTATTGAACGATCTATAGAAATGTATTAAGTTATGCCAATATTTTATTGAAAGTACCTATGCTAATTAGACGTACCTTTAGGGATATCTAAAGTAACAGAACTGCTGACGTGATTTTCTCATCCTTAAAGTACAGGGTGTTCCAAAATTGACCGGAAATGTATAGGGTGCAATTCCTAAATATTTATCCGGTCCCCACCAACGAAAAACGGCTAACTAATTTGCCGCCCTTTCGGTTGTGCATGAAATCTTGCACTTGTGCTACACAAGAAGGTAGTACAGCTGTGGAAATAAAAAAGTACCCACTTGAGGTTATTTCCTCCGTTAGTCACCCTATAGAATCGGACCTTTTTGAGATAGTGAACAATTGACATTCTGAGTTAATTTCACGATACAAAATTTGCATAAGGGGCCGTCTTCATATTAAAAATATTACGATCTTGGAAATTTCCAATGACAACACCCAATTTTAATAACTTAGAAATGTTAAGCACTCTTGAAAACCCTTAAATCTAAGTTTTTGTTACATTTGGATGAATATTTGACAAGTTATTCAATCGAATCACTTATGGAATTTTTGGGGAACATCTCTAAAATGTAGCCGTCTTTATTTATCAATTACCCACGTAATCTCATACACAGTCCCCCAAAAGGGTAATTAAAAAGTATTTTGGGATTTGCTCAGCAAATTATGAATAAAAAATTTTAAAAATTGGGATTTCGCTTAAGCTTCTCATCTTAAATTTATTTCTTTAAAAATATTAAGGGGTCTCCATTCGTTTTTTTTTTAAATTAATATAATAATTATTTAAAAATAAAAAAAATGTTTTAAATACCCCAATATTGAATGCATTTTGTTTGGGTTATTATAATTTCTTTTCAGTAAAAAAATCGTTTCATTATCTTAATTATTTATAGATCGGCATAGTTTTTTATGTGCAATTCATTTAACATTATGGGACCTAAAGTTTGCACGTTTCTAACTCCTCTAATAATGCTTAAAAACTAACAAAATTTGGCATTTCGTATTAACATAGGTCAGAGATGTGAAATATGGATTCAAAAAGGGGTGTTACTATTGGAAATTTTAAAGTTAGTAACATTTTTAATATGAAGATGGCCCCTTATGCAAATTTTGTGTCATGCAATTAACTCAGAATGTTAATTGTTCACAATGTCAAAAAGGTCCGATTCTATAGGATGACTAACGGCCAAAATAATCACTAGTGGGTACTTTTTTATTTCCACAGCTGTACAGCTGTGGAAATAAAAAAGAAAAATACTAATGGATATAAAATACTAATGGATGAAATAACCTCAAGTGGGTACTTTTTTATTTCCACAGCTGTACAGCTGTTTAAATAAAAAAGTACCCACTTGAGGTTATTTCATCCGCAAGTCACCCTATAGAATCGGACCTTTTTGAGATTGTGTAACATTAACATTCTGAGTTAATTGTACGATACAAAATTTGCATAAGGGGCCGTCTTCATATTAAAAATATTGCGATCTTTGAAATTTCCAATGACAACACCCAATTTTAATAACTTAGAAATGTTAAACACTCTTGTAAACCCTTAAATCTAAGTTTTTGTTACATTTGGATGAATATTTGACGAGTTATTCAATCGAATCAGTTGTGGACCTTTTTGGGGGCCATCTCTAAAATGACAAGCAAGCATGCGTGCAAAGCCGTCTTTATTTATCAATTACACACGTAATCTTATACACAGTCCCCTAAAGGGTAATTAAAAGGTATTTTGTGATTTATTCAGCAAATTATGAATAAAAAAATTTTAAAATTGGGATTTGGCTTAAACTTCAAGTCTTAAATTTATTTCTTTAAAAATATTAAGGGGTTCCTATTCATATTTTTTAAAAAATTAATCTAGTAATTATTTAAAAATATAAAAGTTGTTTTAAATACCCCAATATTGAATGCATTTTGTTTGGGTTATTATAATTTCTTTTTAGTAAAAAATTCGTTTCATTATCTTAATTATTTATAGATCGGGATAGTTTTTTATGTGCAACTCATTTAACATTATGGGACCTAAACTTTGCACGTCTCTAACTCCTCTAATAATGTTTAAAAACTAAAAAATAATGTTTATAAACTTATGCAAATTTTGTGTCATGCAATTAACTCAGAATGTTAATTGTTCACAATATCAAAAAGGTCCGATTCTTTAGGATGAATAACGGAGGAAATAACCTCAAGTGGGTACTTTTTTATTTCCACAGCTGTACCTTCAGTTTGTTTTGTTTGAAATTACATCTGATTAAAATTACTGGTTCAACTAGTTTTCAACACATATCTTTTTTAACACTTTACCTACGGGCGTCGACTGACCCGTAGACTAAAAATCTTCTAGACCAGCAACTTAATCTAATGCCTAGCTCTTCTAACGTGTCCAAAGCAACTAAAACACTATTAAAGGTTGATTTGTTGATTGGCATAATTGTACTTTCAATTGTAGGGCTACTGTTTCTTCGGAATGTTCTCTGTTAAAAAAAAGTTACCCACTAGTGATTATTCCAACCGTTAGTCATCCTTTTACATCGGACCTTTTTGACTATGTGAACAAATAACATTTTGAGTTAATTGCATGACACAAAATTTGCATAAGGGTCCGTCTTAATATTAAAAATGTTACGAACTTTAAAATTTTCAATAGCAACACCCAATTTTAATTACTTAGAAATGTGAAAAACCCTCAAAAACCCCTAAATCTAAGTTTTTGTTACATTTGGATGAATATTTGACGAGTTATTCAATCGAATCACTTGTGGATCTTTGGGGGACCATGTCTAAAAATGACAAGCGTAGTCAGTCTGTAGGTTTATTAATGGAGAAAAAGAAGCATAAGGTCGAATATCTTGAGGATGGGCCTACGAGGGATATAAAAGTCAATGACTAGCTGTATATATTCAAAAATAAGTTGTAGTCAAAAATAGATCCCTATCGTCACTTGATAAGGGTTCCAAATTACGAGATGTCTCTGTTAAATCTCCTAAAGGTGACTGCAAATAGACAGTCAGAAACTATTACATTAGTTCCCTTAGACACAAAGGGGGCGCGCTAGTTTCTATGTCAACTTCAACGTAGAAATTCTCCAATGAGAGTTTGAAACTTAGAGTGTTCTTAGTCTACGGGTCAGTCGACGCCCGTAGGTAAAGTGTTAAGAGGCTGTTCATTTTCATAGGTCTTTGCATTATTTTTGCAAAACTTGATGTTGACCAACAGTCTATACATAACAATTATTGTATTTTGCTTATTTATTCAGGGTAAGTACAGGGTGGTTATAATATAACGCGCGCTATACGGAGTGGTCTGTAGCTTGAATGAATAATCCAAATGCAGAAAACTTTGAGACACTTATTAATCAAGAAGGGGGAAAGAATGGAATCATAAAAAAACAAACTTGTCTCTTGACCAGGGTTCTAAATTACGAGGCGTAATTCGATGTGTTTGCCATAATTAGCCATAATTGGCTGCGCCCCGTAATTTAGACGAGGCGTAATTAGCTGTATTGGCCGTAATTGGACCTAATTGACGACGCCTCGTAATTTAGAACCCTGGTCAAGATACAAGTTTGTTTTTTTATGATTATTTTTTAGGATTCTATCTTTTTTACGATTTCATTTTGTTTCGTATTATTTTGATATTCAATTGCAATTTTAATGATATTTTAAATTAAAATCTTGGCTTCATTCATCGAATTAAAGGGCTTTGAAACAACTACGTATGAAATTAATCTTCGTAAGTCTGCACCGTGGTCAAGTGAAACTCAATGCTATAAGTATATGTTTTCTTTTAGGGAAACGGGCTTGCGTCGGAGAAGGATACGTTATGCTTCAAGTTTTCTTGTTTCTGACTTCGCTGATTCAGAATTTTCACATCAGGTTACAGAATGACGAAGAACACGACATTATGGAACTTCTCTACAACGGCAAGCTCCGAATTTTGGTGGAACCGCGAAACTAAAATGCGCTTTTATATGTGTTTAAAAAGGGACTATATGTTTGTTACACATTTACTTGCTTTTATAAATATTTAGTTGCATTTAAATGTTCATTTAAAAAGTAGTTTTACTTAATTTTTGCAAGGCGTGATATATTTTTTTAGAGTGCACATTCATTTAACCTAGATTGCGCATTTTAATACACGAGCTTAACTTTTTCTTACTTTTTTCTACTTTTATAAAAGAGATCAGTCATGTTTATCTCTTTTCCTCCCTATGTAAACAAGATAAAACATCGCACAGTTACCTAGTTTTATAGTGTTAAAATTTTGTTGTTTTATAAACTCTAAATTGTGGTTATATTTCTGATGTACAACTGCAGAAATAAAAAAAAGTACCACTAGTGATTATTTCTGCCGTTAGTCACCCTATAGAATCGGTCCTTTTTGACATTCTGAGTTAATTGCATTTAATTGCATGACACAAAATTTGCATAAGGGCTTCATATTAAAATTGTTACTAACTTTAAAATTTCCAATAGCAACACCCCGTATTGAGTCCATATTTCTAATCTATGACATATTTTAATACAAAATGCCAAATTTTGTTAGTTTTTAAGCATTACGAGGGGAGTTAGAGACGTGCAAAGTTTAGGCGCCCTAATGTTAAATGAGTTGCACACAAAAAAAAACTTTCCCAATCTATAAATAATTAAGATAATGAAACGAATTTTACACTAAAAGAAATTATAACAACCCAAACAAAATGCATTCAATATTGGGGTATTTAAAACAATTTTTATATTTTTAAATAATTATTATATTATTTTTAAAAAATTAATAGATAAAAATAAAAATTAAATTCCTAAATTCCCTAAATATTTTTACAGAAATAAATTTAAAACAGGAAGTTTAAGCGAAATTCCAATTTTTTAAAATTTGTATTCATAATTTGCTGAGTAAATCACGAAATACTTTTCAATTACCCTTTATGGGACTGTGTATAAGATTACATACGTGTAATTGATAAATGAAGACGGTCTTGCATGCATGCTTGCTTGTCATTTTAGAGACGCCCCCTAAAAGGTCCACAGGTGAAACGATTGAATAACTCGTCAAATATTCATCCAAATGTAACAAAAAAACTTAGATTTAAGGGTTTTCGAGAGTGCTTAGCATTTCTAAGTTATTAAAATTGGATGTTGCCATTGTAAATTTCAAAGTTAGAAACATTTTTAATATGAAGACTGCCCCTTATGCAAATTTTGTGTCATGCAATTAACTCAGAATGTTAATTGTTCACTATCTCAAAAAGGTCCGATTCTATAGGGTGACTAACGGCTGAAATAATCACTAGTGGTACTTTTTTTTTATTTCCGCAGCTGTACATTAGCATTCGTATATTGTATTTTTTTAAAAAAAAACTTTTCAATGAGCGTTTTGTTGGTATTACTTAGCACAATATAATGCATTTTTCTTTCAACATTTTGCTGAATTGTAACAATTGGAAAAAGAAGTGCAAATGCTACTTTTAATTACCATTTCTATGTTAAAACAAAAAAAAGCACAAAGAAACGAAGAAAAACACTTACATTGTAACGGTAATTACCAAAATCATGTCCAGTTGCAAGGGAAAATAACTCCTTATGTGGAGAAAAAATTAAGCACGACTCCATTAATCATAAAGTGCCCAACATAAAAACATATTTCAATAAAAAAAATCGAAAACTCTTAAAAAATTTTAATAAAATATCTTAAAAAATATAGAAATGATCAGTTGTTGAATTTAATGACATCAAAAACGAAAAAAAAAAAATTACAAATACTTCAAGTGCGTAAATGATTACAAATGCAAACATTTTCGACCAACATCAGCCCAGAGACCAGCAAAGTTAGTCAAAAAATATTTATAATTATTTACTTATTAATGCCTGTGTATGTTTTTTGTTAGCATGTGTCAACAGTATCCTTGTGTAACTATTTGTATTTTATTGTTTCGATGTAACATTGTAAGATACAATTGTAATTTTAAAAAAAAAGTACAGATGTTATTTTAAAAGGTCTGATTCCATTTCTTTCCTTTAATTTTCCAAAATCAGTTTGTTTGTTGCATAAATACAAGTAGCAATTTCGAAATTGTCATTGGCAATAATCATAGACAATTACGCCTCTCACCTTTATGATTGCTAACTGTGGTTAAGTGAAAATTTTATTGGAAACTCAAATAACCCATATACCACAGTTCTCATATTAAGTCTGTGGGAAGATATATATAAGGTATTTTAAGTTAATTAACCGACATTTTATTTTTGTAAAACGCTGTGTCGATTTTTTCTAGACATTTTAGTAATTGTTATTAAATTAGATAGACATTTAAAAAAGAATTAAAATTTACAGACATACTAGACATTTAAAAAAAAATATTAAATTTAAATTTTCAATTGAATTGTACTAAAAATTAATGTATTAAAAATTAGTAGTAAATATTAAAAAAAAATACCAATATTCCTAGAAAATTTCCTGGATTTTGATGTGCGAAAAACCACTAGTTGATAAACGATACAGGGCCATGTGGTGCTATGATGCTGAGAGGCGGCCGCATCAGGCGGCAATTGTGTAGGAGCGGCAAAATTCGAGATTCTGACCTTCATTTTTAATACTGCTTCAAAAAAAATTAACTCAGTATTTACTAAATCTGTGTAAAATAAATACTTCTAAATATTCAAATATAGAAAGAAAAGAGTGGCAATTCTAATGAATATCCGAAATAGTGAGAAGGAACATAGATATAATACAGGCTCGAGCTGGCCAGGGGGAAAGGCGGGGATGAGCGCGAATTGGGGTATTAATCCCTATGCGTTCTTTCTGACGGTTTCTTATCTTCAACAGAGAGAGGGCGGTCTACAAAAAAGCCACTGCTAGGAGACTGCATGTTTTTTTATTTGAGTTGTGGGAAGAGAGACTGGATTTCACTCGCTCAGCTCAATCATTTACGTTTCCAAACTGGTGGCTATATGTTAGTTAGCGACCCATCTGTATCAATAAGACCACCCACCCCATCCCTTTTCTTTGGAATGTGGGGGGCGAAGAAATTTATAGCAAAAGATTAAAGTATAGCACCGCACTTGTACACAACTTGCAACACAACACCAAAATACTGGAAGGGTTTCCAGTCTGCAGTCTTTCAGTTCTTTTACTATTTGGAGAACTACATAGCAGTTGGTTTTTAAGGGGAAGAGGGTGAGTTTATTTACAGTAAGATATAACAAAACTGACAAGAGTTCGATACGTACTTTGATTTCTTATGTAAAAGTGTGTTATGACTTTTAATTTTTTTTTAATTATAATTGAGTTTAAGTTTGGTCCCTGAGCAATAATTTTGACTTGTGTTACAAATATATTCTCAAAGTACTAGTTGCAAAAGATCTAAAGCATTTTTATTGTGTAAAACAATCAGTAAAATGTTTTATATAGCAGCTGTTTTAGAAAGAAGAGTTGATTATTTTGCTTCTATTCCCTAGTAGCATTGCTTCTCGAAATTTGCTCGATCGGTCATCGATCGATCATCGGTTTAGCGAGAACTCACCGGTGATCGCACCCGTTATCCAAAAGTGCTCGAGACGAGATCGGCAATCGGTGATCGAAATCCCATCGAATAAAGTCATCGATACGATATCGGTCAAAGGGGAAAATTCAATCAACGTACGTTTCATCGGAAAATTGATATCGCAATGATAAGAATCCGAAAATTTAGACTTTTTTTTATTTTAGTTCATACAAATCGAGTTAAATTATTTCGAAAACTTCACATCCGAAAAATATCATGTTCCAACTGGTAATAGTTATTTTTCATTCACTTACACACACCATTTTTAATTACGTGCAAATAGATAAATATTTTTACTGTGAACTTATTTCTTTTATTTACTTCGAAATTCATTTTTAACATTTTTTTGCCATGATTAATTTTCGATAAATTTAACATAAAGTAAAATAGATTATTGAATAAATATTATGAACCAAAAAACTTAAATACGTAAGTTACCAAGAGTTATTTTTAAATTTAACATATTTCTATTAGTGTTGTTGACTAAAATAAAGTAATATTTAAATAGAATTTGCAACTTGCAAAAGAAAAATCAAAATTAAAATTTCTTTATCAATAACATACAACTTCATAATAAACATCCTTTTCACCTCTTTATTAACACGCAATTACACTGCAAGCTTCAATGGCCGAGTGGGTTAGAGCACGGTTCCCCGATGCGAGATCAACGCGGGGCTTCAGATCGGCGGTTCGATCCCCCTGATATCCGATATTCCAAATAATAACACCAACAAAAAAAAATTACTGTCGCCCTCTAGTTTAAGAATTTTGTACTAACAAGTCGTAAACTGATCGGAATTTTATCGGAAAGTGTTCGAAATTCCATCGGACGATGAGATTTCGATTGCTGCTCATCGGATTCTTATCGATTTCTTGTTGACATTTGATCGGAATCTCATCGAAAAAAACTCATCGATGGATCCTGTATCGAGCGGACATAACCGAGCAGTTTTCGAGGAAACGGGCAATTTTCGATGGAAATCCGATGTTCGAATTCTCATCGGCTCACCGGCGAACGATGAGTATTCGATTATCGGTCGATGAAAAATTGCTACTAGGGTTTTCTATTTAATTAAATTCAGTAATTTTGTTTCAGATATATATGAATGTATTTTTCTCAAAGAATATTTTTAAATTTAGATTTAGACATCTTACGAATGGGTAATGTGATAAGACAAGTTGGTTTGTTACAGAATATGTCACTTACACCGCTTCCACACAACTTTTTACGCTCAACAGGAAACGCAGGAAACACACTAACACCTCAAAAAGAAATTCGCCAAACATTGCCATTGGCTAGTTCTAATTCAAGCTTTTATAAGCAAAAATTAATAATTTTCTTTAATCTGCTTTTGCAGATTTGATAATTAATCTTTATCGTTTGCTAATTTTTTTTAACTTAGAAGAATAGTGATGGATTTTTTTATTAAATATCTTTTTGCAGTCAAAGTTTACATTTCGAAAAATCAATAAGTCAAATTTTTAGCTTCCACACTACGTTTATAACGTAAAAAGTGGAAGGTTTTATAATCGTGCAGTCCGTCCGTCTGTCTGTCACCCACTTTCACAGAACGAACCAAAAGTCTCACAAACAAGTGGGATACGTCATTTTGAAGCAAAAAATCAGTTTAGGCTACATTCCAAATTTCATTAAAAAATTTTAATTAGAAGTTTATTTAAAATTTAAATAACAAAAAATTTAGTCTACATTGAAATAACATGGAAATTCCATTTTTATTCAATATTTTCACTGTTGCCATTACAACAAACGTCCGAGAAACTTAATTTAAAATAAAAATAAAATTATTGAAAAATATTTATTTTTGTGAAATAATTCAATTTGGATTGTTGTAATAGCACAATAAAGTTATTTTGAAGGTTCATTATACATGAATGAAGAAAGATGCATAAAAAAAATTCTAAATTTGCATAAAAAATATGAAAGTTTCGCTTTTATTTTTAATGCAAAATTTACTAATTTATTTTTCGAAATGTAAACTTGAGTCTTCAAAAGGATATTTATTTAAAAAATACATCATTATCCCTCGAACTTCAAAAAAAAAAAAGAAAACGATAAAGATTAATTACCAAATCTTCAAAAGAAGATTACAGACAATTATTAAGTTTGGCTTATAAAAGTTTAAATTAGAACTAGCTAAAAGCCCTGTTTAGCGAATTTCTTTCTGAGGTGCTGTTAGTATGTTTCCTGTTGAGCGTAAATATTGTGTGGAAGCGGTGTAAGTGACAGATTCCGTAACAAACCAACTTGTTGTTTTTAAAATAAAAGCAAAAATTTGGATATTTTTTAATGCAAATTTAGAATTTTTTATGCATCTTTCTTCATTCATATATAATGAACCTTCAAGATAACTTTATTGTGATATTACAACAATGCAAATTGAATAATTACCGAAAACAAATATTTTTTTCACGAATTTTATTTTTATTTTAAATAAAGTTTCTCGTACGTATGATGTCATGGCAACAGTGAAAATATTGAATAAAAATGGAATTCTCATGTTATTTCAATGTAGATTAAATTTTTAGTTATTAAAATTTTAAATAAACTTCTAATTAAAATTTTTTAATGAAATTTGGAATGTAGCCTAAACTGATTTTTTGCTTCAAAATGACGTATTCCACTTGTTCGTGCATCTTTTGGTTCTTTCTGTGAAAGTGGGTGACAGACAGACGGACGTACTGCACGATTATAAAACCTTCCACTTTTTACGTTATAAACGTATTGTGGAAGCTAAAAATGAAATACTTGGCAAATCTAATTTTTAATTGAAACTGATTTGTTCCTAATGTTATAAATTTACTACTAAGTTTTGTAATTAAACAATGTAATGCAATATCAACCTAGAGCTGCACTGCAAAATTAAATACTTGTAACTAGATTTTGCTAACTGTCAAAGTTTATAGCATAGAATAACGTGATAGAACCGAGAAATCTCAAAATCGTATCTCAATTTTAATCACACGATGTCTTTATTAATGCATTTTGCGGTTATATTTGGAAACTCTGCATAATTAAGCACAAAGAATTTAGGCAAAAAAATACTATTAGCTTTAAAGTATTATATATGTATTATATATTATATTGGTAAAATTAAATTAAAGTATTATATATTATATTGGTAAAATTAATTTTTTTTTAAATGTCATAATGTGATTTAAATTTTCACAGACCCCTGAACCACGCAACATCATTGCCCAAAATGATACGCATATCTTAATATCTGGTTTAATGAGTACATTTATTGATAAAAAAAAATTAAGCCGAGAGTAAATAAAAAAAAATAATACGAATTCTATTCAAAAACATATTTGATCGAAAATTCGGATGAAGACCTTACTGTGCACTGTCAGTGAGAGATTACAAATATCAAAAATGTTCATTAAAATATCAATTTCAACTTTATATTTTTAAAAAATAAATATTTTCTGCCATTATACAAACCCAACTCTGCAAAATATTCATTTTCGATTGGGGATTTTCTGCCAACTTTAATTTTTAAGTCCTCGTATATTTTCTGCTTTCTTTTAAGTCCTCGTATATTTTCTGCTTGATGTCGATTGCAATTGTAAAATTAATAGCATTTAATATAATATAATTAACTTTAAAAAAAAAACCTAATCGAAGCATGTATTTTTACTCAACAGTTGTGAATAATGTAAAAATGATTAAAAATAGCTTTCATATGTGTGATGGATAGAAAAATTTTCAGTTTTTGAGTTAAAATATAATTTGTATGAAAACTGTTTTTAAAAAAATAAAGAGTGTCATTTTAATGATTTGCATCACATGAAAAAAACATACCACGCGGCCCTGAGCGATCACTCAACACACATAGGCAATGTGTTTGTAAAAAAAAAATCTCTATACATTTTAACATTACACATAACGCTTTCTCAAATAGTTCGATTCATAAACAGTTATCAATTAATAAAACAGTTTGAGACACTTAAATATTGGCATTCAAATTTGGACCTCGTCTCTAGACCACGCCCCACGGTTCGAAATGATTAGGTTCGTCTTCTGTAGCTCATGAGAAGCATTATCTAACCAAACAAAACACTAACTTTCGTGTTTTAAAAATTAAATAGACCTTTTGTTGTCAGAAAAGAAACTCAAATGAAAATAAATTCATTTTTTAGCCTTGATTATTAAATCAATGTTATCCGGGAACCGATAATCCAACGAAGGCGAAGCAGGAGTGAAAGCTGAAGGCACATCATCTGAAACAAGCCAATTAAAATTTTTGCATTTACTATAAAAATAATATTCTTATTATATCTGAAAATATCACGGTTTTTTTAATCCCTATGATAAAAGTTTTTGGATGAAAGTAAAATTATTACTCAAGTTTACATATAAGCTACGAAACAAACATTAACTGCGTTGAAACTGTCATAAATATCCTAAATTTGCAACATCTTCTGAACGTAACCATGGAAACACACCAACTTTGAGAAAGCTGTATTCGGAATTCCAAAATGCTTCTTATGTGATAATTTTGATGAATAAAACTTCCTAAGTATTTTGTAAATTTGCAACTTTATTTACATTTCAGAAACTAAGTAGTAGTCAGAATTTGAACAGGAAATGTACAATGTTTTTATTTTCTGGTTTGCAGCATGCATGTAGCGATGAATGTTTGTTCCTGTTCTGTCACTCAATTCTAACTCTCTTGACTGGGATTTGTTGATTTTAGGCTGAAGTATACATTGACGACCAAAAAAACCAAATAAGCAAAATGCTTCATCATTGGATTCCTGATGCTTTGTGCCACATATCACCAACTTCCCTTGCAATTGCGATCACAACACTAGTTTTCATACTGATTTACTATTTCAACTACTACCGATCTTTACCACCTGGACCACTAGGACTACCATATTTTGGTTACTGGCCTTTCCTGAACGATAAGGACTGCTACTCGCAGTTAAAAGGACTCCGGAAAAAGTACGGAGATTTCTATAGTTTCACTTTAACTGGTCACTTGTATATTTCGTTAGGTAGTTTTAAAGTCCTACGTGAAGCTCACGTAACTAAATCAGACTGTTTTGTGGGAAGGTTTGAAGATTACAACTTGTTAACCGCTATTTTTGCAGATGGTAAGTTGTGAATTTAAAATAGGCTAAATAGAATGAATTTATGAAACATTAATTTTTCAGTTGGTATAAAACCTTAATTTTTCAGAATTAAATTAATATCTTCATTGTGTAGTTTGAAGCATAATTTGTAGTTTATTTTTGTTTATTAAGGAAGTGATGTTAGGATTTTTTAAAATTCAAACGATCACTCAGAATATTTTTTATGTAACTCAGTACTTTTTTTAGAAATTTGTGAAATGATAAAAGACTGGCATAATTTTTAATCAAAATACCAACAACCTGCAGTGTGTTAATAAATCAATTTAAATATAAGATATTCATTAACATTATTGAGGTAGAAAAGACTTTATTGCTATTTTTTATCCAAATTTCCGAAACATTGCTTCAGAATCAAAATAGAGGGTCAATAAATATATTAAAAAATAAATATATAATAAATATATCTATTTAAAAATATCTTTATAAAAATTAATTTATTAAGCCTTCCTTATTCTAAAGCAGGGTTTTTCAGAAATAATAATAAATAAATAGTAATAAATATCTTGTTATTAATTGAACTTGTGCAGATTAACTTTAAATTTTTGTTTTAGCTTTAAGTGTTGTCTTTAAATGTTTAAGACCATTCACTTTTGCAGGTGTTGGATTCAAGAACGGCGAGGGTTACAAGATTCTTCGAAAGTTCTATCTGCAGTCGTTCAAAGAACGAGGAGTGCTGACCATTAACGATGCTGTTGCAGACTCAATGTTAGTGTCTGCTAAATCTGCTGTAAAAGAGCTGAAGTCACAGATTGGTGCCCCTGTTGACATGCTACAGCTCCTACTCGACAAATGCAGTTGCATTCTGAGAGCTTCATTGTTCGGAGATAGTGGATTGTTCACTGAGGAGAAAATAAGAAGCATCAATGTGCATTTTGGTATTGCCATGGAGTGCATGACGGCTACAAATCTATTGCTTACTGGAAACATTGCAAGGTGAAGGTTGTAATTTATTTAATTTTTAATTAGCGACAATAATTTTTATCTGTGACATTTTGGTTAAATGTTCCAGTTTGCACAAAACTAGACAAAAAGAGCAAGAAGGTGTATAGAAAGTGTGACAACTGCTCAGATACGCAGCTTACAATAAACCACATTTATGAATGCCTGGCAATGAGTGCCAATTTGAAAGACGGTGAGGTCCTGCCATCATTGATAGATATCTAAAAAATTGCAGACACATCAAAACACCTGGTTTCATTTAACTTAATATTCACATTTCGGCAACGTCATAGACCACGACAAAAAAAAATACACAAAACTTTATGTTAGATGCAAAACCTTTTCTAAAAACTTAGGACCTTGGCATTAGCACATTAAATTCCTGCATGTGAAGAAGGTACAGGATGACACGGTTTTGATCTTGGTACCTATTGCCAGCCCTATTTTGAGGCGCCTGCAGCAAAGAAGTTACTCAGTCGTGAGAGATAGTATTGGATATTCGTGCTGATTGCCACATATTGCCTTCTACTCAATAATGCCTTCCTCCTTGCAAAATAGCATTTGTTTGCATATCGGGAAGCGATTTTGCGTGTAGCACCATCTATGGGTAGTTTGGAGGGGTAGGGAGTCTTGGACCTATTTTAACTATTCTGGTTAATTTGATGGAGCTCATTAATAATCCATTAAAATATGTTTTTAAAAAAATTTATTATAGATTAAAATATTTTTTAATTCTTTTAATTCATAATTATCCATTGTAATTAATTCAATTCGATTGATTATTTTATAATATGTTATTCTAAAATAATAGTAATAATTGCTGTTTTCATTGTGCAGACAGTTGTAGTAGTTATCCAGGAACAAAGAATTTTGTAAGTCGTAACATTTACCATAAATATAGCATACTTTATTTATCAAAAAAATATTTTCAGAATCTTATGTGTAAATTTCCACGTGTTCATTTTTTCAGATACTTAATTTTGCCGTTTACTTCTGGTTACCGAGAATTTAAGGAAAGTCATAAGTTCATTAAAAGATGCATTTATAAAATCATCGATGATCATAAATCTACTTACAAAGAAGACCATATTCAGGATATTATTGACGAATACATTAAGGAAGGGAAAATCCAAGGAGATCTTTCTGCACAGTACTTTACAGGTAATTTTTATTTGATCTTAAATTACAAATGTAAAATTGTTGACCAACAAACAGGCTAAAGGCCCAGCTAGTCTGTTCCAAAATATCTACAATTTTTACCACTCTCCTATAACTATCGAACTCTTCTACTCTCTTCGAATAAACAACATATTCTGATAAAACATTCTTCTCTTTTACAACTATATTGTGAAAATGTTTTGTCACATCATTTTTGAAGAAGGTTTTTTTTTTTAAAATTTCTAACCATTTCCTCTGGTTCGTCTATTTAAATTATAACCCAAGCCCTGTGGGACTTCCTGGGAGAAAATTGAATAACTGAATTAAATCACCCCTTGTTCTCATATTTTCCCAGGGAATATGTGTTTAAATATCGTAATATGTTATTATAATCAATAACAGATAAACCCTTAATCATTTTTGTATTCCTATACTGAACTTTTTTATGAGCTAATCTATAAGGTTTCTGAGGAAGGGTAACAAAACTAAACAGCATATGGCCAGATGTGGCCTTACCAATACCCTGTACAATGACAAAGTTATTTTCTTAGATTTAGAAGTGATACTTTTTCTGATGCATCTCAGCATTCTATTTTTCCTTTCCTACTGGCTTCAATTGCTCCCATTGCTTTACATCGTCTTCAGTCATTTTAGTAAGATCATTTTATAATTGTTTGATTTGCTCGACAGAGTTTACTGTACTCGGCATTTTTAAGTCATCTACAAAACAACTTAAAGGACTCGAATAGCATTGTCGGCGAGATAATGAAGGACATCAATTTGATATGATTTTGTAACATAAATTAACAAAATCAGATAGATAGTATAGTTCGCGTGTGTCTAAAATAGAACCCCCAATTAGAAATAAAACGATGCTTTTTTGATATTTTGTGTTTTGAAGAGCTGTTTATTAAAGTTGTTTGCCAAATTAACTACAGCATGAGGGTGTTTAAAAGTAAGGTCAATTTTCAGCTTGCGACTGCCGCCAATTGGCATTGTATTGCAATGAAAATGAGTTAAATGACTTGAATCGAATTGTTGGAGAGATAACAAAGAGCATCAAGTTACGATGATAATATAAAATAAAATAGGCATGTGACGTATTAAGTGGCTTCTTCAATTATACATATTTTAGGGAAACGGGCTTGCGTCGGAGAAGAATACGTTATGCTTCAAGTTTTCTTGTTCCTGACTTCGCTGATTCAGAATTTTCACATCAGGTTACAGAATGACGAGAAACACGACATTATGGAACTTCTCTACAACGGCAAGCTCCGAATTTTGGTGGAACCGCGAAACTAAAATGCGCATTTATATGTGTTTAAAAAGAGACCATATTTTTGTTTAGTATTTACTTGCTTCTATAAATATTATTTTCTTGCATTTAAATGTTTATTTAAAAAGTAGATTTACATAATTTTTGCAAGGTGTGATATATTTTTGCGAGTGCACATTCGTTTAACCTAGATTGCGCGTTTTAATACACGAGCTTCACTTTTTTCTTACTTTTTTTCTACTTTTATAAGAGCGATCAGTCATGTTTATCTCTTTTCCTCCCTATGTAAACAAGATAAAACATCGAATTTTTACTTAGTTTTTTAGTGTTAAACTTTTGTTGTTTTTAGAAACTTTAAATTGTGGTTAGATTTCTCTGATGTGCATTAGCATTCGAATATTGCATTTTTTTTTTTAAAGTTTTCAATGAGCGTTTTGTTGGTATTACTTAGCACATAATATAATGCATTTTTCTTTTAACATTTTCCTGTTTTATAAACGTTAAAAAGAAGTACAGATGCTATTTTTTATTATTAATATTTATAATTCTCTGTGTTGCTTCTATATTTAAAAAACAGCACACAAAGAACCCAAGAAAAATACTTACATGGTAACAGAAATTAACAAAATCATGGACCAGTCGCAAGGGAAAGTAAATTCTTGGAGAAAAGATTAATTACGACTCCATTAATCACATAGTGCCAAACATTAAAACATGTTTCTTTGAAAAATCGAGAACTCGCAAAAAAAATTAAATAAAAACATAGAAACGATCATAAAACTCAGTAGCATTTAATGTCATTAAAATAAAAAAAAATATATATATTTACTTCGAGTGCATAAATGATTACAAATGCAAACATTTTGGACCAACAACAGGACAGAAGACTAGCAAAGTTAGTCCAAAATATTTACAATTCCTTACTAATTCGTTACTTTTATTAATGCTTCTGTACTTTTTTGTTTAGCATATGTGTCAACAGTATCCTTGTGTAACTATTTGTATTTTATTCTTTCGATGTAACATTGTAAGTTACAATTGAAATTAAAAAAAGTAAAGATGTTATTTTAAAAGGTCTGATTCCATTTCTCTCCTTTAATTTTCCAAAATCAGTTTGTTTGTTGCCATAAATACAAATAGCAATTTCGAAATTGTCATTGGCATAATCATAGGCAATTACGCCTCTCACTTTTATGATTGCTAACTGTGGTTAAGTGACAATTTTATTAGAAACTCAAGTAACCGATATTACACACTTCTCAAATTAAGTCTGTGGGAAGATACATATAAGGTATTTTAAGTTAATTAACTGACATTTTATTTTTGTAAAACGCTGTGCCGATTTTTTTCTAGACATTTTAGAAATTGTTATTAAATTAGATAGACAGATTTCCTGGATTTTGATGTGCAAAAAACCACTAGTTGATAAACGATCACACACATAGGCAATGAGTTTGTAAATAAAAAAATCCCCATACATTTAACATTACACATAACACTTTCTTAAATCGTTCGATACATAAACAGTTCTCAATTAATAAAACAGTTTGAGTTGTTGATACACTTAAATATTGGCATTCAAATTTGGATCTCGTCTCTAGACCACACCCCACTCGAAATGAATAGGTTCGTCTTCTGTAGCTCATGAGAAGCATTATCTAACCAAAACCAAACAAAACATTAACTTTTGTGTTTTTAAAATTAAATCGACCCTTTGTTGTCAGAAAAGAAACTCTAAATGAAAATAAATTCATTTTTTAGCCTTGATTATTAAATCAATGTTACTCGGGAACCGATAATCCATCGAAGGCGAAGCAGGAGTGAAAGCTGAAGGACACACATCATGTGAAACAAGTCAATTACAATTTTTGTATTTTGTATTAAAAAAAATACTCTTTTGATGTCTGAAAATAGCACGTTTTTTTAAATCCCTATGATAAAAGTATTTAAATGAAAGTAAAATTATAGTTCAAGGGGGGTTCACATATAAGCTACGAAATAATACTTGACTGCGTTAAAACTAAGTAGTAGTTCGAACTTAGAACTTGTACAGCAAATGTACAGTGTTTTGTGTAGCGATGAATGTTTGTTCCTGTTCTGTCACTCTCTAACTCTCTTGACTAGGATTTGTTGATTTTAGGCTGAACTATACATTGATGACCAAACAAGCGAAATGCTGCATCATTGGATTAATGATGTTTTGTGCCATATATCACCAACTTCCCAGGCAATTGCGATCACAACACTAGTTTTCATACTGATTTACCATTTCAACTACTACTGAACTTTACCGCCTGGGCCCCTTGGACTACCATAAACGATAAGAACTGCTACTCACAGCTAAAAGAACTCCGGAAAAAGTACAGAGATTTCTATAGTTTCACTTCAACTGGTCACTTGTATATTTCGTTAGGTAGTTTTAAAGTCCTACGTGAAGCTCACGTAACTAAATCCGAATGTTTTGTGGGAAGGTTTGAAGATTACAACTTGCTAACCGCTATTTTTGCAGATGGTAAGTTGTGAATTAAAAGTAGAATGAACTTATGAAACAAAATGTAATTTTTCAGCTGGTATAAAACCTTAATTTTTCAGAATTAAATTAATGTCTTCATTGTGTAGTTTGAAGCATTGCTAAATTTGAAGTTTATTTTTGTTTATTAAGGAAGTAGTGTTAGTATTTATTTAGATCACTCAGAATACTTTTTTACGTAACTTAGTACTTCTTTTAGAAATTTGTGAAATGATAAAAGTGCTATGAATTAAAACAACAGCTTAAAATCTGAACGTGACTTTTATTCAGAGCAAACATAGATCTGACAAACAAACAAAAAACAAGATTGCAGAAGAGTAATCAGCTCGAGAGTCAATTGGCTGCGGACGGCTATTACGTCAATACCTCATTAACATAATAGTTCTCTTGACACAACGGCTATTACGTCATTCGTAATTAGCATAAAGTTACTCTTGTACACGACAAAAAGACTGGCATAATTTTTAATCAAAATACCGACAAATTGTGGTTGATTAATAAATTAATTTAAATACAAGATATTCATTAACAATATTGAGGTAGCAAGGAATTTATTACTATTTTTTATCCAAATTTTCGAAACATTGATTCAGAATCAAAATAGGGGGTCATTAAATATATCTATTTAAAAATATACTTATAAAAATTAATTTATTAACCCTTTCTTTATTCTAATGCAAGATTTTTCGGAAATTATAATAAATAAATAGTAATAAATATCTTGTTATTAATTGAACTTGTGCAGATTAACTTTAAATTTTTGTTTTAGCTTTAAGTGTTGTCTTTAAATGTTTAAGACCATTCACTTTTGCAGGTGTTGGATTCAAGAACGGCGAAGGTTACAAGATTCTTCGAAAGTTCTTTCTGCAGTCGTTCAAAGAACGGGGAGTGTTGACCATTAACGATGCTGTTGCAGACTCAATGTTAGAGTCTGCTAAATCTGCTGTAAAAGAGCTCAAGTCACAGATTGGTGTCCCCGTTGACATACTACAGCTCCTACTCGACAAATGCAGTTGCATTCTGAGAGCTTCATTGTTTGGAGATAGTGGATTGGTCACTGAGGAGCAAATAAAAAGCATCAATGTGCATTTTGGTGTTGCCATGGAGTGCATGACAGCTACAAATCTGTTGCTTACTGGAAACATTGCAAGGTGAAGGTTGTAATTTATTTAATTATCAATTAGTGACAAATAATTTTATCTGCGACCTCTTGGTTAAATGTTCCAAATTTCACAAAACTGGACAAAGTGGGCAAGAAAGTGCGACAACTGCCCAGGTAACCCTTACACTAAACCACATATTTGAATGCCCGGCAATGAGTGCCAATTTGAAAGACGGTGAAGTTCTGCCATCATTGATAGATATCTAAAAATTGCAGACCCAGTTATCAAAACACCTGGTTTCACTTCAGCTCCTACTCGACAAATGCAGTTGCATTCTGAGAGCTTCATTGTTTGGAGATAGTGGATTGGTCACTGAGGAGCAAATAAAAAGCATCAATGTGCATTTTGGTGTTACCATGGAGTGCATGACGGCTACAAATCTGTTGCTTACTGGAAACATTGCAAGGTGAAGGTTGTAATTTATTTAATTTTTAATTAGCGACAATAATTTTTATCTTTGACATTTTGGTTAAATGTTCCAGTTTACACAAAACTAGACAAAAAGAGCAAGAAGGTGAATAGAAAGTGTGACAACTGTCCAGATACACAGCTTACACTAAACCACATTTATGAATGCCCGGCAATGAGTGCCAATTTGAAAGACACTGAAGTCCTGCCATCATTGATAGATTTCTAAAAAAATTGCAGACACATCAAAACACCTGGTTTCATTTAACTTAATCTTCACATTTCGGCAACGTCATAGACCACGACAAAAAAAATACACAAAACTTTATGTTAGATGCAAAACCTTTTCTAAAAACTTAGGACCTTGGCATTAGCACATTAAATTCCTGCATGTGAAGAAGGTACAAGATGACACGGTTTTGATCTTGGTACCTATTGCCAGCCCTATTTTGAGGTGCCTGCATCAAAGAAGTTACTCAGTCGTGAGAGATAGTATTGGATATTCGTGCTGATTGCCACATATTGCCTTCTACTCAATAATGCCTTCCTCCTTGAAAATAGCATTTATTTGCATATCGGGAAGCAATTTTGCGTGTAGCACCATCTATGGGTAGTTTGGAGGGGTAGGGAGTCTTGGACCTATTTTAACTATTCTGGTTAATTTGATGGAGCTCATTAATAATCCATTAAAATATGTTTTTAAAAAACATTAATTATGGATTAAAATATTTTTTTAATTCTTTTAATTCATAATTATCCATTGTAATTAATTTAATTCGATTGATTATTTTATAATATGTTATTCTAAAATAATAGTAATAATTGCTGTTTTCATTGTGCAGACAGTTGTAGTAGTTATCCAGGAACAAAGAATTTTGTAAGGCATAACATTTACCATAAATATAGCATACTTTATTTATCAAAAAAATATTTTCAGAATCTTATGTGTAAATTTCCACGTGTTCATTTTTTCAGATACTTAATTTTGCCGTTTACTTCTGGTTACCGAGAATTTAAGGAAAGTCATAAGTTCATTAAAAGATGCATTTATAAAATCATCGATGATCATAAATCTACTTACAAAGAAGACCATATTCGGGATATTATTGACGAATACATTAAGGAAGGGAAAATCCAAGGAGATCTTTCTGCACAGTACTTTACAGGTAATTTTTATTTGATCTTAAATTACAAATGTAAAATTGTTGACCAACAAACAGGCTAAAGGCCCAGGTAGTCTGTTCCAAAATATCTACAATTTTTACCACTCTCCTATAACTATTGAACTCTTCTACTCTCTTCGAATAAACAACATATTCTGATAAAACATTCTTCTCTTTTACAACTATATTGTGAAAATGTTTTGTCACATCATTTTTGAAGAAGGTTTTTTTTTTTTTAATTTCTAACCATTTCCTCTGGTTCGTCTATTTAAATTATAACCCAAGCCCTGTGGGACTTCCTGGGAGAAATTTGAATAACTGAATTAAATCACCCCTTGTTCTCATATTTTCCCAGGGAATATGTGTTTAAATATCGTAATATGTTATTATAATCAATAACAGATAAACCCTTAATTATTTTTGTATTCCTATACTGAACTTTTTTATGAGCTAATCTATAAGGTTTCTGAGGAAGGGTAACAAAACTAAACAGCATATGGCCAGATGTGGCCTTACCAATACCCTGTACATTGACAAAGTTATTTTCTTAGATTTAGAAGTGATACTTTTTCTGATGCATCTCAGCATTCTATTTTTCCTTTCCTACTGGCTTCAATTGCTCCCATTGCTTTACATCGTCTTCAGTCATTTTAGTAAGATCATTTTATAATTGTTTGATTTGCTCGACAGAGTTTACTGTACTCGGCATTTTTAAGTCATCTACAAAACAACTTAAAGGACTCGAATAGCATTGTCGGCGAGATAATGAAGGACATCAATTTGATATGATTTTGTAACATAAATTAACAAAATCAGATAGATAGTATAGTTCGTGTGTGTCTGAAATAGAACCCCCAATTAGAAATAAAACGATGCTTTTTTGATATTTTGTGTTTTGAAGAGCTGTTTATTAAAGTTGTTTGCCAAATTAACTACAGCATGAGGGTGTTTAAAAGTAAGGTCAATTTTCAGCTTGCGACTGCCGCCAATTGGCATTGTATTGCAATGAAAATGAGTTAAATGACTTGAATCGAATTGTTGGAGAGATAACAAAGAGCATCAAGTTACGATGATAATATAAAATAAAATAGGCATGTGACGTATTTCTGTAGCATTTGAAGTGGCTTCTTCAATTATACATAAAATGATGCGTTTTGGTTGAAAATTAAGGCAGGTTGGTATCTTATATACGGCTAAAACCAAATTGAACTTTTTCATGTTCCTTTTTGTTTGAAAACATATAAAACATCACAAAAATTGGGTGCATTACATGCTCCCTTGAGGAATACACTTAAATGAGATTTTATCAATATAAAAAAAGTTTTTTTCTTAATATTGTGTAAGGTAATGTGCTATTTAAAAAAAAAAAATTGCATCACACAATGGGGAACTTGCATGTATTTTTTTTTATTTTTTTAAACGAATCTCTATGCAATTTGAAAACCAACAACATAAATTTTACCTCAATCCGACTTTTAGTTTTTTTTAAATTAATTTTTAAAGTTGGAGCTTAGCTCCGCCCCCTGAAAACGCAGCCTTCAGCTTCTCTCCTCCGCGTGACGACACACGACACATGGAAGACAGCGGGCAGGCAGAGATGATCGGCTGCTACCGTGCTTTGCGCGCGAACCCTTCTTAATGTTTCTCTCATCTTCTTTTAACGATTGAAATTATTTTTGTATTTCATTACACTAAGTTTTAAATATATATTTGGTTGAAAACCTAATGTATGCACTGGTATTGAATTTCTTATGGTGTACTACTTCATCCAAAAATCTGAAATAGCTGTTTCTCAGGGTAGAAAAAAATCATGATTAAAAAAATATTTGATTTTAATTGGATTATGATTTAAATCAGATTTGTTTGATTTTTTTAATATTTAGCATACTAATTTGCGTATTCTTGAAAATTTGATTAAGGGGGTTCAATACCCAAAAATCGGTGGAAAAAATCAAAACAAAAATTATTGACTTAAAATACTATTACAACCTTTATTAATAATGTCACAAAGTATCAAGACTATTGGAAAAATATTTTTGACATTAAAAGCCATTTTCATGTCATGACTTTGTAAGAAAATGGGTTAACAATAAAAACTTTAAATGCGTTTTTCTCAGAACTTGATTTTTTGAACTTCGATGTACCTTTTCTCAAAAACTATGCTATGTTTTCTCGTAAACTTTTTTTATATGATGTAATACATAGAAAAGATTAATCTGAGGTTATAAATTTTAATAAAACTAAAGTGAAAAAAATTTTATGGGGCAAAAAAGTGAAAAATTTCATGATTTTTTGGGTACTTTAAAACTTATTTAAAAAATCTAACAGTTATTTAGAAAAAACTTTTAACCTCAGATTAATATATAAGGTTGGTATAACACACACAGAAATTTTTAAGATGATCTGATAAGTAGTTATTGTGAAAAGGTACATTGCAATTGGCCAATTTTACATTACCAATATACAACATACTGAACCCCCTTAAGGACTTTTTAATTACCACTTAAAAATTAATGTACAAATGAAATACAATGAATGATATCTAAAATAAAGACTATTTTAAATTTATACTATAAACTATGAATACTAAAAAATGGATTATATTTTTAATTTTGCAATCTGAACTATTTAAATTAACATTCAGTTTTAAAAACTGTAACAATAATCGACAAACTTATAAGTGAAATAAATGTTGCAAAATGCTAGACTGAAACCTAGATTTATCTGAAAATCGAATTATTTTGATTTAAATCCAATTTGTTTGATTTTTTTTAATTTTGCATCCTAATTTGCGAATTCTTGGGAATTTGATTAAGGACTTTTTAATTATCACTTAAAAATTAAAGTACAAATGAAACACAATGATATCTAAAATGAAGAATATTTCAAATTTATACTTTTAAAAACTATAAAATGAATTATATTTTTAATTTTGCAATCTGAACTATTTAAATTAACATTCAGTTTTAAAAACTGTAACAATAATCGACATACTTATAAGTGAAATAAATGTTGAAAACTGCTAGACTGAAACCTAGATTTATCTGAAAATAAATACTGATCGTAATTATAACCAAATCTAAATCTTAAATTAAAACTTATGATTCCACATATAGAATAAATTTAACAAAAAAAGGACAAAATTACCATGATGACATTTCATTTATTAAGAACATTATACAAAAATACTTATTTTGCTGCCTTTTCAGCACTCAACCTATTTCTTACAGTAAATGCACCAATCCATAGGCTGAAAAACCCTTTCTACTGATGCCTGAGTTAAGGAAAAAAAATTATTTAAATCAGTGATTTTTTTTAAAGAATCATACAGTTTAAATATCTCGATTAAATCAAATGTCATGATTTAAATCGATCCATCCTGCTATTTCTTATTAGAATTTTTTTTATTTCAATTTATTTAAATTGACTTGATATTCTATTAACTATCAAAATATGTAATGATAATAAATCTATATTAAAAGGTGTAACAATAATGAAGATTCCAGGTAGAGAAAAGTTTTTCGAATGTTGATTCATCATTAATCAAAAGTTAACTGTAATAAGACATCATAAAATGAAGCTATAATTTTAATATAAGTAAGAATGGGATAAACTGAATCTTACTGCAATAAATCTCAGATATATTAAGCATTAAAAAATTTAAACAAAATGTTGCTTTAAGTTTGGAAATATACATTAATTCCAAAACATTTACAAAAGTTTCATTATGTCTGACCTCAACTGCTGTTACTTTCGATGCAAATTCAAAATCTGCATGAGCTACACAAAAAAGTCCTTTGTGAATTTTGTTCATAACATTTTAAATTGTATTTGGGCTTCAAGATTCAAAGACACAGTTCCATTAGAAACGTAATTTCTCATTGCATTTTCTGTGCTTGGGCACTTTATCGCAGTATCTTGGAAACTGCTGGCCCCATCAAAACTTCAAATAAAGAACCATCTAAAGTTTTGGAATATGACTCGCCTTATATATTTTCGATGCTGTTATTTGAGCTTGTTGATGCTCAAACCACAGGGCATATCAAGACTGTAATTGTATAAGCTTTTATGCCTGCTCACATGATTCTGCAGTCCTGTTATTTTGACAAAATGACATGAAGCCTTCAGCAGAACCATCTGGGTTGTTTTGAAAAAAAAAAACCCTCTTCTGCCAGCAGGTGTATAGATAAACCAGATAATTTTCATCAAAATACCTGCTGATGATCCAATCTATTTGATATTGTTCTTCTAAAAAACAATCCAAAAAATTGACATTTCTTGCACTTAGAATTGAAGGGACCATCTTCTTTCCTGAAACCTGAAGGCAGGCCTTTTGCTTCACAATAGTGCCACTTAAACTTCACAGTAGTGTAAACTTTGGATTTTTTTCAATAGTTGGCCACTGTGTCAGAGATGGTTCCTCACTATGTCAATGGATCCAGATAAAAAATGCAACTGCATGCTTGCATCCTCCTAAAACAAAAATACATACTTAGAAACTTTAACAGATTCCTTTTCCAGTAACTAAACATTAAGTTTTCAATTAACAAATAAATTGAGCATTTTAAAATAAAAATAAGAATCGACATAAATAGTAGATAAAAATATGCCGTTGGATACCAGGCCAAATTAATACTTGTTACTTCACTAGTTTAAGTTCAGCTATAGTTTGGGAAGGATTTTCAGATATAGGATGTATTCTAAAATGTGTAAACTATTAAATCTAATGCCGTTCAGGTCTAAAATTTTTTCACCATAATTTCATTGCAGTACTTAATCTAAATGCTTAATTTTTAACAGAACAATGTTACATAATCTAGTTAAGTTAAGTTAAAGATAAGTTGAAAATTATTTACAATTTTATTTTGCTGACTGAGACCTCAAGAGTTTTTTTTAAAGTTCATAAAAAAAATTCATAATTATTTGAAGAATCAGTTAAGTCTGTTTGTCAGACTAAGATTAGGTAGTGCAGAGGGTCAGTTAAACCAAAAATCCTAATCATTTAACATCATTATTTATAACTATAAATTACATAAACACTCAGAATTTTAAATGTTCAGATTATATGGTTTGTATTGCAAGGATTTTCATACAAGTGTTATATATACCAAACACATTCTATATGTTCTCTGTTAAAGAGTCCCTAGTCTAGTTAAAATGCAAACAAATATTAGAATTTTCAAATATTTTGGTAGACAGCTTTGACCTATTGTCACAATATGACAAGCCGTGTCGTTGAAATTTATAAAATTATCCTTATTATCATAGAAATTCGGTACTATTAATGTGCATGCATGTAATTATGTAAAATATCCGGGCATTTATAAATACAATAAGCCAATAGAATCCGAGAATGATCATTGGGATGAAGCAGCCAAGTCGACGAGCACATATCCCATGAAATATACTACTACTACTAAATACGTACAGTATCCAAAAGTAACTCGTTATATAAAAACATAGAATAATAATTTAAGTATCTATAAAGATGTCTATAGCATTAATATTTCAAATATATGTACTTCACAACCATATATTTTACAAACTCAATTAGTTTATCCGAGGGCCTGGGAATTTATAATTTTAAATATACATATTTAGAACATTTAGAAAAAAATAATTACAATGAATTGTATTGGATGGTTGTATCTAGTATGCAACCACCATTGATGAGTGTAAATACAATGCATAGGTAATGTATACTACATTACATTGTTAATATATTACATAGTTAATGTTAATATACTACATAGTTATTTTCACTTAACTATGTTAATTAAGCGCTAACCATTTTCAGCATAATTCAGCTTAATCTATTTACTATTTATTTAGCATTACAAGTAGTAAACCCAAACAAATTTACTAGCACACATTAGAGAATCTTATATTATACTTTATTCTGAGTATATTAAATGCTGATATACTTTAGAAGTAAAAGCAAACCTTCCTTGCTAATACTCACATTCTCGAATACTTTTCTATGTAAGTTAAATGCTGACCATTTTCGGACTACCTACTTAATTTCTTTACTATTTAGCAATACAAGTAGCAAACCCAAACTAATTTTATTACAAGCACAAGGGAATTCATATATTATACTTCATATACTGAATGTTTAATGCTGATAAATTTTAGAAGTAAACAACAAAACCTTCATTGCAAAACCTCAAACTTCTAAATACTAATATAATCTTTTCAAAACAATAGACATGAAGTAATAACATTTACACTTTAATAGTAAATGGATGGGTGTCTAGTTTAATGGAAGTTTATTTTCACCAAATTGTAAAATGTAAACAACTACAGGCTTCGCAAATACTCACTGTTTCTTTACCAATAAACTATACTATATACAAGACCTATACAAGTTACAATAAACACATTGTTTTGATAAATACTGCATGCAGTTTATAGAGCTTGATGTATTTTAGAAGTTACATAAAAAGTTACTTACCTCCTCATTTTCAAATTCTTCATTTCAGCACTGAAGAAAGCCGGATTGTTTGAAAAACCAAAACATTTTGAACGAGTCGATCTTCGGAAGGTTGTCAGATCGACCTTGAACAAAATCGGGCTGCATCTTTCCCAAAAATACAACGAAAACTTAGTTTTTCTTATTCCTATTTGCTAATCAATAAGATATTCTATAAAATAATGTAGAATCCAACACTATTCAAACGCGCACATTCAAAACTTGTAAATTGTAAACAAAGTTGTCTCGTATTGTATTTTGCGTCCTCCGACGTCAGAATCGCCCGAACCAATAGTTGTCGCGTTTCACGTCACGTGATTTTTCAGTCATTTTTAAACTAAAATTTAAGAAAAATTAGACGTTGAATCAAAAATTTAGCTTGATTTTTGAAATAAGCAACCCAAAAACTATCGGAAAAATATCATGTTTTTGCATTTCCCCACGCATGCAAGTTCCCCATTGTCCTTATATTTTTTCTCCTTTATATTTTGAGAAATGTTCATTTTATTAAGTTATAAAGTAAAACACTCTGAAACAATTATCCTGTAAAAGTTTTAGGTTTATACAAGAAATAGTCTTCAAGAAAAAGGTACAAAAACCTGAAAAAAAAAAACTATCCTGAGAAAAACGAGATTTAGAGTTGAAAACCTTCATTATGAAAATATTGCTGCTCTATATCCAAATTAAATTCTAACTAGGTTGAAATTGTCTGATACAAAGGGCTGTGACATACAAAGGGCATCGTGGGAAAGCCCTCGAAACTTATTGTACACAAATACTAAAATCAAAAAACGGATTTTTTAAAAATTACATGGTACTGACTTGCCTTAACTTGCTATTTAACTCCCAACTGATATCTATATACATAAATGGTGGCTTCTGTTTGTGTGTTTGTCTGTATAGGACGCAAAAACTTAAGAACCACGCAACAGATTGTCATGAAATTTGGCACCAAAATTCATCTCATTTCCAGAACAAACATAGGCTAAGAATTTTTCGAATCGGACCATTTCTTCTATCGTTTTCGAACGTTTTAAGGGACAAAATACACCACTTTCGCTCAAATCCGATAATTTTTTCCTTTCATGATGCCATCAGGCAGAAAAATTTAAATAAAACTTTTTAGAAAACAATTGAAATTGAGAATGTTTAATTTCTTTAATATTTATTCATTGCCTTCAGAAACAAAATTAATAATTTGAAAAAATAGCTGGATATGTTTCAAGTTACGTAATCCTACCAGTCTCCATTCTATTATTTTATTGTGTATATATGATTTTAATTATGAATTTTTTAAAAGCATAGTTAAGCTTTTACTGAATTATGTTGTTTTTTGAAGACCGTTGCACTATAGATGCATATTAGGGTTTCATGTCTTCCTTCTTTGGCCAATTACTTTGCCAAACTCGCCAAATTATTACAGAGAACGTGCAAAAGAGCATTTTTTTAAAAAATAGCCGGTTGGTTGTGCGATGGTCTTTGCCCTAGAGCTGAATGGGTGTAATGGTAGCTATATATTTTCCGCGCCAAATTTTTGAAACACGCCAAATGGGCTAAAATGTTTTTATTCGGGAAATTACTATGACATTATCTGTTAATTTTATAGCATTTTTTAAATTTTGAATTTTTAATGTAATAAAAGTAGCGGGATTTTGTACTTTAAAAAAAACTAACGGTATCAGCAACATAAGCTTATTATTCTATAACAGATTAAACGACATATGAATTGAACTAATGACGCACTCCCCAGGTGAACTGCAAGTGAAGGAATATTTTCCCATCGCTAATAGGCCTCATGTAACTCTCGTATGTTTCCTAACCTAACCAAAATATATTTCATTTAGCACAAATTAATTTTATTAAATGTGTTTCTTGATTTCAGATAAAGCTTTAATGTCCACCCTCATTCAGCTAATTGGAGATGGAGTTCTCTCCATCGCAGCCCTTATTGTCCTATTTTTCAAAATACTTTTGGAACACCCAGAAGAACAGGACAAGATATACAGAGAATTGGTGGAAGTTCTTGAAGAACAACCAACCATTGGTGACAAGAACAGGTTGCCCTACACCCATGCGTTTATTCTTGAAGCCATGAGGACATCTGTGTTCTTTCCTTTCTTCCCAAGTCTGCAATGCTGCAGTGAGTGTAACATCAATAAATAATTTAATTTTACCCATTAAAGAAAGACTGCCAGTCCCATAGAGCTGATGAATTAGTTTGGGAATCATAACGTGCAAAAGAATTGTTTTGCTGTGTTATCCCAATTTCACCAGGTATGGGAATCATCATAACATTATTTTAAAACAAAACTGAAAAGAAAACAGCATCTGGTTATTTAATTATTAATTGATATGGTTTTAAAATAGTGTCGCCATCTGCTGTATATTTTTGGCATTTTAAAACTTAAAAATTTTATAAATCACTAATTATATAACACTAGCAGTATGGTCCCGCCTTACTGGGAACCCGTTAACTTCGTATGGCTTCCTTTTAGAGGCATGCTTACTTGTGAAAATACACTCAAAACCAAAACAAAATTAAATTCGTGTTGGCCCATGCGCACTTAAAAAAAGCAAAAACTAATAGAGGATGAAGCAGCCTTAGGGCGAGTGCATATATCTCAACCAATCAAACTAATAGAAAATGGCGTCAAGCCCCCGTTTCGGCCCGGTCAATGTATTTTCAAGCCCTGTTATGGTCCCGCAATCCCACGTGGATGACGTTTTTTTTAAACTAATTATATTAATTAAAAATCACAATCAAATATGAAAAAACTAAGCCTCAGGTGCACACGTAGATATTGAAAGGAATCTATATTAAAAATTATGAATTTTTTAGAGCAGTTTAAGTAGGTCTTTTGCAATCCACAGACACGCAGACAGGCTCTTTCTTTTATTATTATGGATTTTCGTTTCAAATTTGTTTCATGTCGATGTTATGTTGATTCCCGTAAATGGGGAAAAGGACTAACATGGAAAAGTTACGCTTCTGCTAAAAATGTGATTCCTAAACTCATGCATTAGCTCTATGGGACTGACAATCCCTCTTAAAGGCTGAATTTGAGAATTGCATTCAAAACTTTCTTCCCCAGTAAAAGCGAAAACAGTGTTACCCAACAATCGGGCCTGAGGCACAGGAACGTTGGTCCAAATTTGGTTTTCATTTTCAAAATTTATTTTCACCCATTTTCCTCTGAGGGTTACAAAGTGTATGTGTAAACTCGTTGCCTGACTGTTAAGTTTTCCAGTAACACAATATATTTTACACATCTATATGTTTTATAATTTTACTAAATTTTAAATATGGAGGAGTCAATTTGTCATCATTTGTCACAGAAGTATAATTAAAAAATTGGGCATTTAATCATCAGTTAAAAATTTGAATTTTATTCTCTCTCTCATTTAACTCGTGAAAAAAAAGGTTATGCATCAAATGATTTGCCTTTTCCTCAAAGTGTTAAAGACCCATTTGAGAATTGCATTAATAAGTTACTTTTGCCACAAAAACGTTATTTATGTGTTTATGTTATTGTTTTTGAATGTGAATTAATGTGTCTTAAATGAATTGATCAGTACTACTATGGTCTTCATTTGTCTTATTTTAAGTGTGTCAATATTTCTTGCTAATACCCTTTAATGAGTGAAATACCGACTAATATAAAAACACTGTATATTTTTGATTGGGTGATAAAACCAGTCATGGCTAGAAATATTTTTGAAATCATCAGATCATATGTATTCACACATTTTGATGATTATATGCTTTCTTTTTGGCTTAAATTTTAGCATAACATGTAAAATAATTGTAATTTATAAGGTGTTAAATGTAACGTTAATTACACTTTACTTAAAAATGCATAATTTCGTTAGTAAAATTAGAAAAGGCTTTTATTTTTTCTATTTCTAAATTTTTGGGCATTACAACAAACTCTCAATCTATAAACAGTCTGTGCAACTAAAAATTCTTATTAATAATACCCCACCTATAGTGTCTGTCTATTTACTGTGTGAGCCTCGAAAATACTTTCTTCCCCTATCCTTTTCCTTGGTTTTCTAGTAAATGGAGGAGCATCGCTTCTATAAACCTAACGTGTTAGAGGTTCTGTTGTGAGGTAAACAATCCGAACAGTTCAAACCCAAGTAGGGTAGTGAAAGAACATGCTCACACCGTTTCGAAAAGAACCACATAAGGGGATGGGGAAGGAAAATGCTTTTGAGGCTCGCATTCTAGATAGACAAGGTAAAGTAAAATTTTAAAAGGCTTTTGTTTTTCTACTTCTTAAGTTTTGGGCCTGGGCATTACAACAAACTCCCAATATATAAACGGGCTGTGCAACCAAAAAGTTTTATGAATAACCCAACCTAGAGGCATTAAATATGCTCCTAAGTCCTGATGCTATGTATTACCCTTAAGAAGTTGCAATGGGTGCCTACTCAGGTGACAGCTGGTCCTTTAACTGTAGTTCTAAATTATAACGCCTGTCGCCAATAGCCTCATGTTCAACTGTAGTCTCCATTCTAATTTGTTGTAAACGTCTGTTTTCAGAAGAAACAACTATTCGAGGTTACAGAATACCAGTTGGGACAATAACTCTTATAAATACTTGGTCGACACACAATGATCCAGATATTTATGAGGATCCAGAAAAATTCGACCCCTCTCGGTTCTTGGATCTGAATAATTCACGAAAGCAAGAACTTCCTATTACATTTGGAGTTGGTAAGCTGAGGATGTTAAATCCTATATATCGTTGTGTTTTTTATTGACGTGCATGTCTATATTTACTGTCTAATATCTTTATTTACTATTTATGTTTTAAATGTTTCGTAAATTTGACATTTGGGACACATAAGGAAGGACGACACAAACACATAGACAAATAACAACATTTATTGACAAACACGAGCATCCATGCCTTTACCGGGACTCGAACCAGAGCCCAGCAGCTCCAAAAGCTAGTACACTAACCATTGCGCCGACGAGAAGGCCAAATCTACTGTAAGTATCACCCAGAAATTCTTTATACGTATTTAGGAAGTTGGTTTACCGCTGGAATTATTTAACAATAACTATTTTACTTTTTTCCTTTACAATATTAGTGATGTTTTTATGTAGTTTCACTTAAAAGATTATAATTTAAAAACCAAACAAAAATTAAGAAAATGCCTCCAGTAAAGTATAATTAAACGGGCCCGGATGGGAAAGTGGTTAGCATCACAGGCCAGCAGTCTGCGCGCTGTAACGGGTGAGGGTTCGATTCCCGCCTTCGCCCTGAGTGTACTTCCTTTGTTTGTGACATTAAAACTCTTTCTGTGTCTGTCTTATATGACGAAGTCTTGTGAATCAGGTCGAAGGTCTGTGATCAAGCGCACAATCTGGAATATAAATGTTAACTACCCTACCCATAATTAAACGTCCATTTTTTTTTAACAACTGGTAAAAATTTCATTAAAAAATACGCAATAGATTCAGAGAAAAAGGTACATGAAGGTTATTTGAACAGGGGGTATGTAGGGATAAAAATTGTAGGTTTTCAGGCAATGTATTCTCCATGTCTACCTTCATTTGATCTTGGAGGAAAATTACTATCCAAAGAATATTTTTGTCGATTTATATGGTAATATCAAATTATCTCCAGACAAATGCAAATTACTTAAATTTTTTAACTAGAAAAGATGATTTTTGAAGACGAACAAAATGTATCTTTTTATGATCAAAATTAACCACATTATTTTTTTCTATTAAATAACTTTTTTGATTGTTGAATTTCCTAGAGAATTTTTCAATGAAATAAATTGGCTAACATTTATTCTTCCATCAAAATCCAAAGTAGACATCGAATCTAAACCCACCAAAACTCTTCTTCCAGATTTCTGCTCCTTGTTGCCACACGCGCTTTTATAAATAATTCATGATCCCGCGAGAATTACTCCATGCAAATGAGGTACCCCCTTTGATAATGCTGCCAGTGTCGCCGATTTACAAGAGATTTAAATCCACGACGTAAAGGAAAATAAAGCTTGGTTTTATGAGTGTTATTAAGGGATCATAGGAGTCTTAAAAAATGTGCAAAGAAGGTACTACAAAGTATGGTTTGATCTTTCATGTCATTTTTTAACTACTCAATATATAAGTATAATTTTTTTTATATGTAATTCTACAAGATTTATTTAATATAAAACATTTTTTAAAATTTATGAAACTGTAGCCAAAACTGAAATAAATGATATTAAACATAAAGGTATTTGAAAACATTGGGATTAGGCTTGCGCGGCAAATTTTGAAGTCAAAATTGAAAAAATGATCAAGAAAATGACTTTATATTGTACAGCTGTGGAAATAAAAAAGTACCCACTTGAGGTTATTTCCTCCGTTATTCATCCTAAGGAATCGGACCTTTTTGACATTGTGGACAATTAACATTCTGAGTTAATTGCATGGCACAAAATTTGCGTAAGGGACCATCTTCATATGAAAAATGTTACTAACTTTAAAATTTTCAATAGCAACACCCCTTTTTGAATACCTATTTCAAATCTCCGACCTATGTTAATACGAAATGCCAAATTTTGTTGGTTTTTAAGCATTATTAGAGGAGTTAGATACGTGCAAAGTTTAGGTCCCATAATGTTAAATGAGTTGCACATAAAAAACTATCCCGATCTAAAAATAATTAAGATAATGAAACGAATTTTTTACTGAAAAGAAATTATAATAACCCAAACAAAATGCATTCAATATTGGGGTATTTAAAACAATTTTTATATTTTTAAATAATTATTTTATTGATTTTTTAAAAAAATATGAATTGAAACCCCTTAATATTTTTAAAGAAATAAATTTAAGACAAGCAGTTTAAGCGAAATCCCAATTTTTAAAATTTTTTATTCGTAATTTGCTGAGTAAATCACAAAATACTTTTTAATTACCCTTTAGGGTACTGTGTATAAGATTACGTGTGTAATTGATAAATAAAGACGGCTTTGCATGCTTGCTTGCTTGTCATTTTAGAGATGGTCCGCAAAAGGTCCACAAGTGATTCGATTGAATAACTCGTCAAATATTTATCCAAATGTAACAAAAACTTAGATTTAAGGGTTTTCAAGAGTGCTTAACATTCCTAAGTTATTAAAATTGGGTTTTGCTATTGGAAATTTCAAAGATCGTAATATTTTTAATATGAAGACGGCCCCTTATGCAAATTTTGTATCGTGCAATTTTCTCAGAATGTTAATTGTACACAATCTCAAAAAGGTCCGATTCTATAGGTTGACTAACGGATGAAATAACCTCAAGTGGGTATTTTTTTATTTCCACAGCTGTACAAATATGTACAAACAAAGACTTACACCTAAATTCTCGGCTCAATTTCAATTAGAAAATATTTTTTTAAAAAATTTTAATCAAAATTTTAAAAATTTTATTTATTTTTTCAGAAAAAAGTTCTTAAAATATTTTCTAATTGAAATTGAGCCGAGAATTTAGGTGTAAGTCTTTGTTTGTACATATTTGTACAATATAAAGTCATTTTCTTGATCATTTTTTCAATTTTGACTTCAAAATTTGCCGCGCAAGCCTAATCCCAATGTTTTCAAATACCTTTATGTTTAATATCATTTATTTCAGTTTTGGCTACAGTTTCATAAATTTTAAAAAATGTTTTATATTAAATAAATCTTGTAGAATTACATATAAAAAAAATTATACTTATATATTGAGTAGTTAAAAAATGACATGAAAGATCAAACCATACTTTGTAGTACCTTCTTTGCACATTTTTTAAGACTCCTATGATCCCTTAATAACACTCATGAAACCAAGCTTTATTTTCCTTTACGTCGTGGATTTAAATCTCTTGTAAATCGGCGACACTGGCAGCATTATCAAAGGGGGTACCTCATTTGCATGGAGTAATTCTCGCGGGATCATGAATTATTTATAAAAGCGCGTGTGGCAACAAGGAGCAGAAATCTGGAAGAAGAGTTTTGGTGGGTTTAGATTCGATGTCTACTTTGGATTTTGATGGAAGAATAAATGTTAGCCAATTTATTTCATTGAAAAATTCTCTAGGAAATTCAACAATCAAAAAAGTTATTTAATAGAAAAAAATAATGTGGTTAATTTTGATCATAAAAAGATACATTTTGTTCGTCTTCAAAAATCATCTTTTCTAGTTAAAAAATTTAAGTAATTTGCATTTGTCTGGAGATAATTTGATATTACCATATAAATCGACAAAAATATTCTTTGGATAGTAATTTTCCTCCAAGATCAAATGAAGGTAGACATGGAGAATACATTGCCTGAAAACCTACAATTTTTATCCCTACATACCCCCTGTTCAAATAACCTTCATGTACCTTTTTCTCTGAATCTATTGCGTATTTTTTAATGAAATTTTTACCAGTTGTTAAAAAAAAAATGGACGTTTAATTATGGGTAGGGTAGTTAACATTTATATTCCAGATTGTGCGCTTGATCACAGACCTTCGACCTGATTCACAAGACTTCGTCATATAAGACAGACACAGAAAGAGTTTTAATGTCACAAACAAAGGAAGTACACTCAGGGCGAAGGCGGGAATTGAACCCTCACCCGTTACAGCGCGCAGACTGCTGGCCTGTGATGCTAACCACTTTCCCATCCGGGCCCGTTTAATTATACTTTACTGGAGGCATTTTCTTAATTTTTGTTTGGTTTTTAAATTATAATCTTTTAAGTGAAACTACATAAAAACATCACTAATATTGTAAAGGAAAAAAGTAAAATAGTTATTGTTAAATAATTCCAGCGGTAAACCAACTTCCTAAATACGTATAAAGAATTTCTGGGTGATACTTACAGTAGATTTGGCCTTCTCGTCGGCGCAATGGTTAGTGTACTAGCTTTTGGAGCTGCTGGGCTCCGGTTCGAGTCCCGGTAAAGGCATGGATGCTCGTGTTTGTCAATAAATGTTGTTATTTGTCTATGTGTTTGTGTCGTCCTTCCTTATGTGTCCCTTGTGACTGTCTCTTCTGGGGAGCTGGGTAATGGGCTATAAAGCCTACCCTCTCCCTTCTAGAGGGCACAATCACTGTCATTTGTCATACAATAGATTTTGGGAAAAGGTTCATGAACATTGAAATTATCTCCAGACAAATGCAAATTACTTAAATTTTTTAACTAGAAAAGATGATTTTTGAAGACGAACAAAATGTATCTTTTTATGATCAAAATTAACCACATTATTTTTTTCTATTAAATAACTTTTTTGATTGTTGAATTTCCTAGAGAATTTTTCAATGAAATAAATTGGCTAACATTTATTCTTCCATCAAAATCCAAAGTAGACATCGAATCTAAACCCACCAAAACTCTTCTTCCAGATTTCTGCTCCTTGTTGCCACACGCGCTTTTATAAATAATTCATGATCCCGCGAGAATTACTCCATGCAAATGAGGTACCCCCTTTGATAATGCTGCCAGTGTCGCCGATTTACAAGAGATTTAAATCCACGACGTAAAGGAAAATAAAGCTTGGTTTCATGAGTGTTATTAAGGGATCATAGGAGTCTTAAAAAATGTGCAAAGAAGGTACTACAAAGTATGGTTTCATCTTTCATGTCATTTTTTAACTACTCAATATATAAGTATAATTTTTTTTATATGTAATTCTACAAGATTTATTTAATATAAAACATTTTTTAAAATTTATGAAACTGTAGCCAAAACTGAAATAAATGATATTAAACATAAAGGTATTTGAAAACATTGGGATTAGGCTTGCGCGGCAAATTTTGAAGTCAAAATTGAAAAAATGATCAAGAAAATGACTTTATATTGTACAAATATGTACAAACAAAGACTTACACCTAAATTCTCGGCTCAATTTCAATTAGAAAATATTTTTTTAAAAAATTTTAATCAAAATTTTAAAAATTTTATTTATTTTTTCAGAAAAAAGTTCTTAAAATGATTTCTAATTAAAATTGAGCCTAGAATTTAGGTGTAAGTCTTTGTTTGTACATATGTGTACAATATAAAGTCATTTTCTTGGTAATTTTTTTCAATTTTGACCTCAAAATTTCCCGCGCAAGCCTAATCACAATGTGTTCAAAGAGCTTTATGTTTAATATCATTTATTTTAATTTTGGCTAAAGTTTCATAAATTTTTAATTTGTTTTATATTAAATAAATCTTGTAGAATTACATATAAAATATATACTAATATATTGAGTAATTAAAAAATTACATGAATGATCAAATTATGTTTTGTAGTTACTTTCTTTGCACATTTTTAAGACTCCTATGACCCCTTAAAATGTTGGGAATTAAAAAATGATATGGGTTTAATGTTGTTTTATGTTAACGTTATTTTCGAGATTTAAAAAAAGTACTTTATGATGTAAATAATAACTCAATAAAGAAAAGTTTCGTGCCTCATTTATAAATGCCCATTTACACTTCTATGTGATACGAGATATGTGAACTCAATTTGAGATTATAGTACTTGAAAAGAAAAGGTAATCCACGCTGTCTTTTTTAACCTTCTGAGGGATAAGCAATTGTTTAAGTGTAAATTTGTTTGTACTGAGTTTAAAAATTTAATATTTTATACTGAAAATTTGAATTCTTTGAATTTTCAAATTATCTTTCTGTAAAAGATAATTATAAATGACCCTAACTACTTCACATTTTATTACTTATAAATACGGGTCAATCCCCATTAAAAGTCACCTACACCTGTTGCTCGACATTTTTGATTTTCCCAATTTTTTTACAATGTGTTTTCTAATACTTGGTTAGTTCAAAGCCTAAGTAAAAAAACTTTTGGAGCTCATATTTTTTTTGGCGGCCATTTTAACTTTGCTTCAAAGCCGATTTTCGGTTGAAAACTGTTTTCGCTCGAATGCATATAACTGTTGATTTTAAAGATATCAAGACGAAATAAAAAAGAAAATGATCAGAATAATGCTACAAATAGTTAACCAGAGTATAATATTACCAAATTAGTGAGGAAGTGAGATAAAAAAAATCGCAACTGAAAAATGAAAATTCGCTTAAAACGTGAATTTTAGCGTTCAAAATGGGTTAAAGGGAAAAGAGACTCGTCTTAGATATTTTTTTCCTGTATAAACCAGTTATAGAACTACTTGTTGTAGAAGTTTGAAGATTGAGGAATCTGCCTTTATTTTTTTTTTTTTTTTTTTTTTTTTTTTACAATTTTTCAAAAATGCTGAAAATCGTATTTTCGCTACTTTTAACGTAAAATATCTCAAAAAGGACTCAATTGCAGCGTAATATTTTAGAAAAAAAGACACGTGCTTGTAAAATTGAATGAATGAGTTTTAAATTTAACTGCAACTTTTTCCTGCAATTTATTCAAACGAATTTAGAAAATCTGTTTAAAGAGACAGTCTCTCTGACAGAAATCGTCGTTGAATTAAGGTTTATTTTTTGAATTCGCTTGTTATTGATGAATATAAGTTCCAGTATTGGATTTTGATGAAAACGATCTCATTACGTATTGAACGGTACGTATTGAACCCAAGATTTCGACTTCATTAATTTTTCAATAATTTATATTTTACTTCATTTTTCTTTTGTTCCAGGTTTCTTTTATCCAGGTTTTTCGGTTTAAACCAGGTTTTTTCAAAAAAATTTCCGTTATTTAACTCGTTTGTGTATTTGCAGGACTCTAATTATGTTTATATTAATTTCAAACTTTATTTTATTGTTTAATTCACTAATAAGATCCATATATTTTTAAAATTTGATATTTTATTAATATAAAACTAATTTTTAGGCATAATATACTCCATTTCAATTTCCATGTAGTCATAAATAACAGCCGTTAAAATTTGCAATGGATGTTAATTAAACCATTCAATAGCGGGTGACCGAGCTCTGCTCGGAGAAAACAGGTATCGAAGCTAACTCGAAGATTTAAATTTTCAATTGCGATTCATCAGAACAATACATGACATACGAAAATTTGTAAAATGAACAGCTATGATATAATGGGCAGTCTCGATTCGGAGATTGGCATTTCGTTGAAAAGCAACGAAAATGTCGAAATGTGGTAAACATTCCATTTCATACTTCATTCAACTCGATAGGTATAGCAACCATACGCTAAAATTTCCAGATCGCCAATGAACAGAATCTATAATAATAAAAATGAAGTTTTGTATGTATGTATATGTGTATGTCTCTCCGAAACTCACAAACTAGACATTTGTTTGACTCGTAACTTGGCACAAATGCGTAGTTCATACTTGAGTTACAAAATAAGAACTTTCAGAGCTCAAAATGTTCTATTTTTAGAGAAAATTCGAATTTTCTGGAAAAACTACACCACTTTGGCTCAAATCCGATGAACATTTTTCTTTCGCGTTGCCATTCAGCAAATGAAATTAAAATAAACTTTTTCAAAAATAGTTAAAATGTAAAAAAGAAAATACTTTATTCTTAAAAACTTACAAATATATTATAATTTTCATTTTAAAGTTTAAGTTACTATCATTTTAAGTAGTAAACTTTCATTTTATATCATTCTTTAATCTGTATCAATGCAATATTTTATTTTTAACTCGATATTTTAATAAATAATTATCATGGACGTCTATATAAACTGGAAGGTTTCCTCCAACGACAGCGGATCTCAAAAAGCGCTAACAATTTTTGTAATTCCTAACGTTGTTGTTAGTTTTTATAAACTTTATCGCCAAGGTCACATAAGCTAAACATTTTATATTTTTATCATTTACGATTAAGCTATAAATTGATATTTAATTAATTTTTATTTGAAGAATCATTGCCGGAAATTTTACGCCAACCCTGGCAAATTGGTATTATAGCAACAAAGATTGATCGCCAAGATAAGAAGCTAAACATTTTATATTTTTATAATTTACGATTAAGCTATAAATTGATTTTTAATTTATTTTTATTCGAAGAATCGTTGCCGGCAATTTTACGCCAATCCTGACAAATTGGTATTATAGCAACCTTTGGCGAAAATAGCAATTACATTGGCAATTTCTAAAGGTTGATCTATTTAAATCTTAAATGCATATAATTTATTCTGAAGTTTTTATACTAATCTTTTAATAATTATATTCCTAAGGATTTTAAATAATTATTTACTTTTTTTTATATAAATCAATTCTTTGAAATTTTAGCGTTCTTCCTCTTTTTTTTTAAATATGGTCTACAATTTAATGAATTTTTCCGTTGTTTTAAGAAAAATAATA
The DNA here is from genome assembly GCA_023701765.1 of Hylyphantes graminicola. Classification (NCBI taxonomy): domain Eukaryota; kingdom Metazoa; phylum Arthropoda; class Arachnida; order Araneae; family Linyphiidae; genus Hylyphantes; species Hylyphantes graminicola. The sequence continues at coordinate 76,015,440 of CM043113.1, read as the reverse complement.
CTTGAATTTCACATTGTTAACATTCGTCAACCATACCGTACTCCAAATAAAAGAAATACACGAAATTTGGCACAAATATTCATCTCATCTCCGAAACAAACATAGGCTAAGAATTTTTGGAATCAGACCATTCCTTCTATCGTTTTTGGACGTTTTTATGTGTCCCTTTATGGAAAAAATAAATCAATTTCGCTCAAATCCGATAATTTTTTTCCCTTTCTTGATGCCATTGGGCAGAAAAATGTAAATAAAACTCTTTAGAAAACAATTGAAATTGGAAATGTTTAATTTGTTCATTGCTTTCAGAAACTAAATTAATAATTTAAAAAAATAATTAATATCATTCACATGACGTAATCCTACCAGTCTCCATTCTATTATTTTATTATGGATATAGGATTTTAATTATGAATTTTTTAAAAGCTTATAGGCTTATACTGAACTATGATTTTTTAAGGCCACTGCAATGGAGATGCATATTTTTGTTTTATGTCTTTCTTTTTTCGCCAAATACTTTGATAAACTCGCCAAGTAATTACAAAAAACGCGCCAAATGACCTTTTTTCTTTATTAGCTGTTTGGTTGTGCGATGGTCATTGCGCCAAAGCTGAATGGGTGTGTTGTTGGTAGCTATATATTTTAATCGCCAAATTTTTCAAACATGCCAAATGAGCTAAAATGTTTTTATTCGGGAAATTGACATTATCCGTTAATTTTATAGCATTTTTTAAATTTTGAATTTTTATGGTCATATAAGTAACGGGATTCTGTACTTTATAACGAACGGGAAAAGTAACATTAGTTTATTATCCGATAACAGATTAAATGGTAGTATGGTACAAATACTTGGATCGATTTGGTATTTATTTTTTTCCAACCCGTGCAACACGGGTAGTTCAGCTAGTATATGAATATAATATTATCGCTGTATGTACTAATTAGTTAAATAGTTTTGAAAAGTTGAGATTTTTATGGTAATGAACATATAACTAACTTCTTTAACGATAATATATTTCGTTTTTTTCATAAACTTTAAATTTTGTATAATATATTTTCGAAAAAAAATGTTTACTTTTTTAAAAGTTTCATTCTATCAGACAAAATTTCTTGCAAATGATCGAATTTCAAAAGTTTTTTTTTTCGTAAAAACTTTTATTTCCTTTCATTAACATTTTATCGTTTCAGTTCTGAAGATAGATTTCCGGGTCGCTGTGATAAATAGATAGCAAGAAGTTTTTTTTTATTTAAAAATATTTTATTTTAAAAACAATGACCGAAATTCCTTTAGAATAAAAGCTTCTCTGTTAGGGTAGGCAGGTTTTAATGGCGTTTATACATGTCTTAAACTGTTACATCGAAATCTCGAACCAATATTTAAAAAAAAAATGTAGTTAAAATAAGTCGTAGGCAAAAATAATTATGTTTCGATAATTCTTTTTGTTTCCAATTTTACTGTATAAGTTTCCAAATTCATAAATTATAGGCTAAAATAATAACTAACATTTCTTAATATTCATTGACTTTTGTCATATCAAGAAACCCTACCATATCTTTGTGACATTGTCTAATTTTTGTGTGTTATTATGAAATCTGCAGTATTTTCTTAATTACATTTCTCATTTCTTAGTTTATTAACCAGCTATAAACCTCAGATTCTTTAAATATTGTGAACTGGACCTAATAACAAAATAATACACAATAATTTGTAGTTCTGAGATTTTATTTATGAAAATATTATTTTGGCCAAGCACTTACAAATAAAATTAACTTAAAGATACTTTTGAATTTTATTGAAGGAAAAGTCATTTATATCTGATTTATTTTTAATAGCCCTGATGGAAAAAATTGGCGTACTTCTACTAATAGTAGGAGGATGGGGTGGGGTTGAATTATTACAAACAGAACCCTTACTTCAACTTTGTATCTTGAAGACACGGATTTTTCCGGTATCACAAAAGCTGTAATTGAGCTTTCAGATACCATTTCTTTTATTTTAGGCCGAACACATGGTTACTTTCATACTAACTCCGACCTTTTTCCCAAACGGATTCTCGAATTTCGCTTTCGTCAATATTGATTTTATCAAAAAAACCGCAATATAAAACACAATCCATCCTGACAGAAAGTTCATAGAAATGAAATGAGATTCACCACATAATCATAAAACGATAAAACAACTTTAGAGCTATGATTTGGAAAAACTTTTGGCATATGAAACACAATGTAAACAAATACTTTCGGCGTTTGTTTAAGGTAGGCGAATACCCAAAATTCTAAAATTTTTACTATTACTTTAATCTTCTCCAAATTTAGCATTATGATTTCAAACATAATGAGTAATGCTTTTTGGGCAATTTTTTTATATTTAAATATAATTGATTTATTTTAACCGGGATTTACGCCAACACTTCTAGCATAAAAAGTTTTACGTTAATTTACCTGAAATTTTTCACAGATGCTATTTCAATATATATCTGTGCCATGAACCTCAACATCTGGTGCAAGTATAAGACTTTTGCTTTTTTTTTAATGCCCAAGTGTAAGTTAATCAAAAAAAATCCCTTTTTTGTAGTTAATTTATAACATTTTTCTTAATAACTTTTTTTCTTGCAATTTGTATAAAACTCTAATGGTTCATTGCATGTATCAGTTCAAAACGAAGAATTTAACACAAAATAAATGTTCATAGAATGAAAATTCAATGTGGTAGACTTGTTGGCGTAAACCTCTTTTTTTTAGTACAAAAACACCGTTTAAAATAAATAAATAAATTATATTTAAATAAAAACAAAAGCCTATATAGTATAATTCATTATATTTGAAATCCCTATGCCAAATTTGGAAAAGATTAAAGCAATAGTAACAATTTTAGAATTTTGGGAAATTTTGGGTATTCGCCTACCTAAATCCCAGAGTTTCGGAATTTGGCCACTGCGAGCGCATTGTCGTTTTTCTCGCTTACTTTACGGTCTCTATTATAACCTTAATTGAAATATAACTAAAGTAATAATTCCAAACTTTTTAGATACAATTTATTATGATTAAGGACAACTATAATTCAACATCTTAAACAAACAATTTACAGCTTTTTTGATCCCAGGCTTATTATCAATTTAGACTGCACTAGACCAAAAGAGGAAAAATTGAGCTCAATGTTAGCTGTTGTTGCTTTAGCAGTCAGAATGAGACTAAAAATGTTACTGTTAAACTTTTTTATATCAACTGCTTTGCCTACACCAATATATTGCAGACACCTCTTTAACATAATCACACTCAAAAAAGAAAATTTCTGAAAGTCATTACAAGCTCTAGCAGAATATTTCATAACAAGAGTAACACCAAAGATTTATTAGGGAATCCGTGCTTTGTATATTCTAATGCTTCGGCTAAAAAAATTGGGAAAAAACCATCCTTGGTTAAAAAAAAAACATTTGGTTTAAACCATGCTAACCCTGGTTCTTTCCAATAAAACTTACTAGTATTGCACAGTTTTATGGTAAAATTAATATTTTTCTTTTCAGAACATTAATTTAACTTGGATAATGTCGGACGAAGAGATAGAAAATCCTGAAGGAAGACAAATCAAAATAACAATTACAATTAACGGTGATGTTACCATCGCCAGAAATGGTGTGATGAACATATCGTCATTAGCGAACGCGGGAAGTATTCGCACTAATGGTGTCCCAGGAAGAAGAAGGGAGCGGCGCGTTATTCCATATCAAAGGCCTAACAACAACCGCAGAAGACGACCTGCCACTGAAATGGTTATGCCGGACCCACATTCCAGCTCTCAGTCTATCGATGAAAGCGCGGAGAGTTCTTTGGAAAGTGCGATTTCGCCTGAAGATTCGCAATCAAGTGCCTCAACAGAAAGTTATTCATCTGAAGACTCACCAGAAACTGACCAAGATGTCCGCCCACTAAAGAGATGCCCTGGTGTCACAGATCTTAGGGAGGAAGGGGCTGGCGAAGGTAACTGATGCCATGTTAATATACTAAGAAAAAGGTTTCCAGACTTTCATCATTTCACAGGAATCACAAAAATCTATATTTAAATGGTATCAGCCAATGACTAGCTTTAGTTAGATAAGTTTAAAATAAGAACCAGAAAACAGATTCAAGTGATCTAAATAAAATCCAAACAAATCTCTATAAAATTTTATTGTAACTGCAAGCAAACATTGCAACATGTGAATAAATTAAAATATAACTGAATGTGTGTGTTACAGTGTGAATAAATTAAAATATAACTCTCATAAAATGTATGAATATCTCTTTACAATAATGCTCTAGACTGGGATTTTTTAATAGTAGCCACAGGGGTGAAACTGCCCTCCACTAAAAAATCCCGAAAAAACTAAAAACGAGTCTTTTGTGTGAGAGAGAAATTTAGGCATCAGGTTTTGAAAGAAAAAAAAACCCTTGACTGCCTTATTGGGATTGAAATCCTCAACTTTTGGTCTTTTTTGTTAGGAAAAAAAATTTCAAGCACTTTTCCAGAAAAAAATTCCAAGGACTAGAAATTTACTACCCAACATAAAAATCTAAATATATAAAGCGTGTATAAGCCGACACTCCATTAAAAAAAGCTAAAAATTATCTAAAATCAGAAACCCCAGTAAATGCCGAAGTAGAAAAAAAGGTCCAAATGTAAAACAAAAAGTATTTTAACATTCAAGCTGTTTTTGGGATCACCACTCAAGGACTTCTTCCACTCGCTTGCCGAAGAGGGGATCTTGGACTCGCACTTTCACTTCCAGCTTGCCTCCACATGCTTTGCGGCCATCCATTAGCTAAGAAAAAAAACATTGATTAAATATTTAATTGAGGAACACGTATATTAAACTAATTATCTTTGAGTAGCAAGAAGGAAAATGTCGTAGAAAGCCCAAAGGTATGTTTAGGTATTAATAAGCAGTCTGTTTTGCTTCTTTTAAATTAAGTTAATTACAATAATTTTATAAGCTGACAAGCAAAACAATGCTCCACAATAGATTAAAAAGATTTTAAAAACAATATTGAATTAAGGATTTAGCTACATACAAACATAAAGCTTATCAATATCAAATCATGCCAACAAATTCTGGACCAATAGATAACAAAACTATTTTTAGCCATGAAAAGCTCTGCCCAAATTTTTCCACAGGTTAAAATGAGTTGTTTATGGAAATGTATGCCTCTTTAAGGTGCTAGTTAAGTTAAAATGAGTTTTGAATACCACTAACGAAATTATATTTTGAAAACTAAAGCTTGATTAGAATTTTAATACTGTCAGCATAAATAGTAATATATTAGACAACAATAAATCTTGCAGATATCATTAAAAACATATATTGATAAGATAAGAATGGGCACCCACTGGACCATGGAGAAAAGTCTGGTCTCGTAATGGAAACGAGGGGCCCGCTCCCCTTCTTCAGGTGGAGAACTACAGCCAAATCCTTCTTGGAATCAAGGCACAGCTTCTCAAACTTGGAGAAGAGGAAACGTCTCCTAGTCTGAGGAAATGCTCTTTGTTCCTCGTGCACATCTATGGGATAATCGAAGCAGATTTATATATATTGGCAATGAACTCAATTAGACATCTGGTAATATAATCGGTCTATCCGGTACATTAATTTTGCTGTTGGGAATATAAATCAATGAAGAATGAGACTCCTTTATTTTAAATTTTAACAAAAAAAAACATATCCTCAAACAAAGAATTTTCTTTACCTTATTTCATATAAGGTTAATGCATAAAAAAGGTTTAGCTAAAATTGAAAAAAAAAACCATATATACAAACCTCAATCTGATGATTCAAGTCTTTTTCCAAACTTTCATCAAGTTCTTCTTGACTCTGATCTTCATTACACTCAAAGTAGTCTACTATCCCAAAATCAGATGACTCTAGCTGAGGGGGAGTAATAGCCTAGTTAAGTTTGTTACAGAAGAGTGACTTAAAACAGTCTCCACAACATATTGAACCATTTAAGCATCCATAATTGTTAAAAATATGCTTAAATCTAATTAAAAATTTAACAAAAGTTGGCAATTAGAATTGTTTAACTTGTCGTTTACATTTGTATTTTGAACTGCAAAAGAAGGTGTTGCAAACAGAAAAGCATCTATAATCTTTTTGAATTTTGCAGAAGATAGAAACAAATGAAGAAATACTTAAATTCAATTGGGAGGCAGCATTTTGTAGCTTCAATCATAGAATCAAATCCCTAATAAAAAAAACATCACAGAATATTTGAATAGTAAACTATAAAATACAAATTTTCCTAGTTTAAAAATATTACTGTAATAATTTAATGACCCAGCTAACATGCAAATATAATATCAGGCAATAGTAAATTATACGAGGCTTAGTGGCAGTGCTTCGCACTGCCACGACACATTTCCGGGGATCGAATCCCGGGTTGAGCAAGGTTGACTCGCATCCTTTCATCATAGTACGAGAGCTAGCAACGTCGAAAAAACAAGCATTTCAGGTAAGCCAGTTTTAGGATATGCTATCTCTCTCACTCTCCCGGACATCATAAGGGCTATCTGGCTGGCGGTAGTGGTTGCGTTCCTCAATGCGCATCCTACTAATACAAGTAAAAAATTGGTTTTTCAAAATCATTTTAGGACGTTTTATTTTTTTATTATTATTTTTAGTGAACTTTTTGCAACATAAATCTATTATTGCCAGACATTTTTATTGTTGTTTAAGCTGTGTCAGACGCTAATTTTGATTTTAAAAGCTCAAGTGTTGCCCAAATTATCAGCTCATTACAAGTATTGCCACATGGTATTGCGCAATGAATGACGGTGACGTAATTACAATGATCGGTGAATTCACACCTGAGCTGGTAATTTGGGCAACACTTGAGCTTTCAAAATCAAAATTAGCGTCTGGCACAGCTTAAACAACAATAAAAATGTCTGGCAATAATTGATTTATGTTGCAAAAAGTTCGCTAAAAATAATAATAAAAGAATAAAACGTCCTAAAATGATTTGAAAAATCAATTTTTTACTTGTATTAGTAGGATGCGCACTGATGAACGCAACCACTACCGCCAGCCAGATAGCCTGTATGGTGTCCGGGAGAGTGAGAGAGATAGCATATCTTCAAACTGGTCCACCTAAAATTCTCTCAAAAACGTTGCTAGCTCTTAGACTATCACTTGAGTGGGTCGGTACCAAGCAAGCTTGGGAACTAAACACAGGGTGTTCAGCGTGAGGCTGATCACCTAACCGGAACATATGCCTAGCACTCCAGAGCCGCCCTAGGTCACGAAAGCTGAAATGGGCACGGTAGGTCTTGGCCCAGTTATGGTTTGTTACGCCAAGGAGTTTGGTTCATACAGAAATATACAGAAACAAAGATAACAGGACACCAAGGGCAGTGGAAGAGAGTTTTTTTTTTAAAAAATAAGACTATAAATATTAACAAGGAATTAATCCCTCTCAAGAGGAGTATATAAATACATTCAACTTCTAAACAGACATCAAATTACACTTTCTTTATTTGCAAGAAAACAAGCAGTAAGGAATATGCAAGGAAAGTGTTTGGCTGATGTGGCATGCAGTTGTTAAATCAGGGGCACATTGAGTGTGCATAAATTTAGTTTTAGGCAGGAAAGAAATTGGAGTAACAAGAAAGTAACAACAGAAAAAGCAATCTGCTTAAGAAGCATAAATAGGAGCAGGGTGAATGATGCATACAAAATGTACATGAATCTGCTATTTTGTGAGCGAACAGAAGGCAGATAAAACAAAACTAAACACATTAATTAGTAATTCTCATAAACTAGGTGGTGGCAGGATGTAAAGTTTTAATATCAACAAACAATTGTAACCTCTTGGGGCCTGGCATCCCAATTGGGGACATTTTTTGAAACCTCCACACAAACAATTAACACGCTAATTAGTTCCAAAATGGACCTGGTCCGATAGAAGAAGATCCAAATATCAGCTTTCAGCCTTTGATTACATTTATCACAGGTATCAGTCATTTATTTCTATAAAAAAATTAGGTTAAATGAGGGTCAATAATACGATATTAGCGTTCTTAAAAAAATTATTTAATTTATTCTTCAAATTTCATTAAAACGTTCTCTTAGCAGTTAATTTTCAAGGTATTTTGCACATTAAAAACAATATAAAATGTTAACTACAAATAAGTGATAAGCCTTTTTTGTTGCTTTTATAGCACAAAAATGTGTATTTTTAGATTTTGCTGTCCCTAATTAGCTATTAAACATAATTTTTTTTAAAAAAATTCTTTGAAAAGTATTCGAACTCATATCTTTGTATGAAAAGTATGTTTAGATTAAGAATATACGTGTAGGATTTTGCTCGGGTCTCAAGAGGTTAAAATTTAATACCAGTTAACAAAAAATCACCCAAGGTCACAAAAAGGTACATTTTTTTTGGGAAAAAATAAACACTTTTTAGGGAAAAGCAAATAAAAAAAAGCAGATTCATCTAAAATGGAGAAGAATAACATGTTTGAATGGCCGACCTTGCTCATTCTGAGGTATTCCTTCGCCTGCTGGATGTCCCCGTTCTTCTTGGCCTCGAGAGCAGCTTGTCGGAACAGCTTCTGCCGCTCCAGCAGATAATCCAGCTGCTTGTTGGTGGACGTGTTGGCCCTCTGAACTGGAAGAGAAAGGGATGCATCAAAAAAGAGGTTTGAGGTGCTTAAGGTATCCACTTACCTTAGACAAGTTTTTCTTTAATTTTTGAGATATACGTTTAAAACTTTGTGAGATCAGGCACATAAAAACTAACATAAAAATACTTTGCAGCAATAAAACATAGATATTAATAATTTAATTAGCAATTCATTAATTGAAGTGGGTCAAACTGTGAACAACATAGTGACATTTCAAATGAGCTGTTTTACATAGTTTTGCAGAAAAAAACCCCAGTAAATATAAAGGCAGATGATCAGATAGAATCTAAACTCTAAGCAAAGTAGTTATTTAATTATGATAGTTTGAACTAGCCAGCTTTAAAATATGACTTTTGTTAATAATTTGATCGTTTAAAAGTCTCTAAAAAATTTAATATTTTTTTACAATTGTTATAAAAAGTATAGCCCCATGTCCTGATTTAAACTCTTTAAAACATACTCTAATTTTTTTTTTAAATCGAAGCACATTAATTTGAAATATCTTGCTTGAAGTACAAGCATATTAAGAAAATATTCATTTTTCAGAAAATGATTTCAAGGCGATCATTGCAAGATTGGAGAAAATAGAATTGCCTTTAATAGACAGCTGGTAAATTAAAAACTTTTTAAAAGACAAAAAATCTACTTGTACCATTTGAATGATAAAGAATCAGGTAATATTATAATGCAAAAGTATCAGAACACATATTTTGATCAATTTTTCCGTTTTCTAAGGTACCTTGAGATACCTTAAATAATTTTGAAAATAAAATAACAAAATAAAATTGATATTTTGCAAAAAGTTGCTATCTAAGCGTTTTTAATAAGTTAGAGAAACACAACTAAGCTAACATTCTAAATGTTTACATACATATCAGTTAAAAAAGTTTGTTTAGCAAATTTAAACTCAAATTATTTTGTAAAGTATATGCTTAAGTTGAAAAGACTCAACACAGAATTTGGTGTTGTGATTCTCTACCTGTACATTAATGTCTCTTTTATAGGACCATTTTGTGAAGAGGAAAACATGTTTGTTATGGACACCTCAAATTCCAAAATTAAGGTGTTAACTAACACTGCTATAAAATGCATAATATAGACTTAAAAACTCAGTTATATATAACAACATATTTTACATGGTTATAACTTTTAAGATATTAAATTATGCTATATAATACTATTATTATTTTTTACAAGTCACAGCCATTTATAATTGAACTTTAAAAAATGAGAAACTAAAAAAAAAAAAAAATCATGAAAAATTCAAAAAGGCAGATAAAAATTTCCAACAACTCTAAACCTCATAAAAAGGGAACTATCATCTTGGATTCTTGGAGGAAAAAAAAGTTGCTAAAAAGAAGTTACAACTGATTGTTCTGAAAAAGGAACTAAAAATAATCGTAACTCCTTTGGCTACATACTAAAACATCTTGCCTTAACTTTTAATCTGACCGATTGTGTACCTTTCACCTCGTGCACAAAATGCTACCCAAAGCAGTGGTGCTACGGGTCAGACAAACCCAAGAAAAAGAAAAACCACTGTTAACATAAAAAGTTTCTGGTAAACAACCAGCCACATTCTTTTAGCAGTATACAAGTCAAGACTGCTCACATTTTGGTTTCTTGGGTTGTGAAGGTTCATTTGAAGCTGCACCCGGGTTTGTTGGGGGCTTGGTGAAGTTTTGGGGACGTTGCTTTGTTCAGGTGGCTTGGGCGGGGATCTTGTGGGCTTCGCACCTTCAACAGGAATCGGTCCAAAACCTAGACAAAATTGATCGAGGTATAGTTACATTTTTCTAAATGAAAGTGTATAGTTCGAGGGTGGTAAAATTTTTTTTAAACAAGTAAGCACTTTTAAGGAAATTTAATATACCATTTCAAACAAAGTGTAAATTAGCACTTTTACAGAGTGGTTTTTGAAAGATTTTCCAGGATTGCTAGTAAATATAGGTATTTTTCATAAAATATTTGGTAGGTGATATGCTATGTTAAAGAATATTAAAAATATTTGATAACTATAAGATTTTTTTTTAATAGAAAGGTTAACTAAACAAATATCAGTGCAAGATACATGTTTTATAATAAGTGTACATAATTGCAAGTCTTATCTTTATTTGAAGCAGGAATTGCAAAAAGAATGCACAGAATTTTTTCTGTCCCCAACCTTTGATCTTTTCTTACGTGCAGCAATTCTTTAAAAAAGAAAAAACATAATAAATTTTATATTAAAAAAAATTATTTGAACTTTCCTAGCTTAGACGATAAATTTTATTTGTATCACAAAAGCAAAATAAACTAACATTATAATCGGTGCATTAATTGTACTCTCATTTTTAAAACCAATGAAAGTACAACAAAACCAAATGCGAAATAAAGTTACCAGGAGGAGAAGTACAAGAAAACAAATGCGAAATAAAGTTACCAGGAGGAGCTGGGAGCTCTTCAAAGTCTACTGCTTTTCCAGCTTTGTGGTCCTTGATGGCTTTTTGGTATTGCTATAAATTGATAAAAATTATGTAATGGGCATACAATATTTATAATCTATATTTTCAATCAAGTCTACAAAAAAAAATCAAATTTACTAAGAAATATCTATGCATTTATCAAGTAGAATCTTTTTAAAAAAATTTGAATACCAAAACCTTTGTAAAACAATTAAGATAAATAGTTTAAAAGGTTTTTTTTTTAAATATTCCAGACAATTTTCAAGATTAGTTTAAAAAAATTCCAGGTAGTAAAAAACAAAGTGGCAGAAAATTTTACAAAATAAGTGAGATAACAATATACAACAGCATTAGAAGCTCCTGGTTGAAAAACTAAAATATAATTAATGCAACGGAAACCAAAGTTCATTGTAAAACTTCTTACGAATAACAGTTTCTTGTCTTGAGTTTAAACTATTTCTTTTGAGTTTGGGAAAAAAAAGTTAAATACCAATAGTTACTGTCACATCTATGAGTAGTGAAATTTATTGCAGTTAAGCTGTCCATATGTGAACTTTTGCCAAACATTGAGAATATTCCACCAAGATGCTAAGAAAAACATTTTCACGTGTCAGTGATTGGTTTTGTGTCAAACCACTCACTGAAAAGTGAAAATGTTTTAGGTTACAGCAGAAAAGTGGCCATGGTTGTCAAAGATTCATATGTCCTGTCCATTAATGTGTGCCTAGGTTACTGATTAATGACTCCAAAAAATTACTTTAAGTATTCTGTCCAGCCTTTGGACTTTCCCACTATTTCCTTCTGCTTCTGCAGCCTGCTTTGTGGATGCATATTTTTGAAGCCTCTGCTCCAAAGCTTCTAGAACGGTGGTAGGGGGAGGTGGGGCATCAAATATTTCAGTGGGTTCTGCTCCTGAAACAAAGATAGATAAAAAAAACCTTCAAGTATCGATTTTGCTGTGCTTTAATCGATAAAATCAAAGTATTATTTTCCAGTACTTTGGCTCTTAGTTTTTTTTTGACAGACTTGCCAACTCTCTGCACAAAACAGAAGGAGGGAAGCATTGTAGTTTCTCTCGGTGACTCTGTTTTTTAACCCATTAATGCCTGGCGTCCCTTTTTAGGGACACTTTTAAAAAAAATTCTCAATTTTTAATGAATCAACTTTTCAATTAAAAAATTGCTCCGTTGTATTCAATAGTGTACATTTGAACTGACCCAAGGGCATTGATGCTGCTTAAGGCAACTTTTATATTAAAACTCTTAACATTTTAGTCTCATAACCTTAAATTAGCGCCACCTGAAAGGGCCTTAATGGGTTAAAACAATGGTGCGCTTGTGTAAAAACATACAAAATTATTTACAGTTATGTTAAAACTATCCATTAGGGCTAGGTACATTTAACATTTTAAGCCAGGCTTTCCCAAGCCTTTAAGTATTACAAAATATACATTATAAATTAAAATATATTTATATTATGGAAAAAAACACCTGTTTTTTCTTGGCTCTTGTTGTAAGCAGATCATATCAATAACGATTAAACATATTAATTTAATAATATTGAAATGGGTTATTATCTTCAAAATATTTAATATTCAACTTGTGATGCATCAAAAAGATTTCAAGAAGGTATATATTTGACTATATTACTTGTCACATATATGACTATATTACTTGTTGACTATATATCCGTCACATATATGACTACATTACTATTTACTTATATATATATATATATATATACTAGCAGTATGGTCCCGCCTTGCTGGGAACCCGTTAACTTAATGGAAAATGGGTGTCGCAAAGAATATTGAAAAGTTGTTCTCTGCTTCAATAAGATTGACTACCTGAAATTTAGCAAAACCAGTGGTTTGTCAGATTCGAACATTAATGTAGAAGAACTTGAGGATACAAAATGTTTGCACTCTTTCCGTCATTCTGATAACGTATTTGGCGCAAAAATGAAGATTCAACAGTCTTTGATAGTTTGGTACAGCTCTAGAACACGATGACTTGGTAACAGCCAGAAAAAAAACCCCAAAATAATTCTTAGGTCAGTGGCACATTTTTGGTAATAATTTGGCGAGAAAATATATCTATAGCTACAAACCCTGACATTTTCAGGTCAATCACGATGATCTTGGAGAAACCAACCAGATTAATTATTTAAACAAAATAAATTTTACCCATCTGGCGCTTTTTTAGGCAACATTTTAGCAAGTTTGGCAATGCATTTGGCGAAAAAATGAAGACATTAAATAATCATAAACAGACCTACCGCGATATCCTTGAATAAATTATTTTTTAAATAAATAATGTAGTTTCTAAATATAATGGCAAAAGAATAAAATAAACATTTCAAATTTGAATTATTTTGAGCTTAATTTAATTTCTTAAGCCAATGACAACGCGAAAGAAAAAAAGCTATCGGATTTGAGCGAAAGTGGTGTATTTTTTTCCAGTTATTTCGAATTTTCTCTAAAAATAGAACAAATATGAAAAAACTAAGCCTCAGGTGCACACGTAGGTATTAAAAGGAATCTATATTAAAAATTTCGAATTTTTTAGAGCATTCTAAGTAGGTGTTTTGCGATCCACAGACATACATACACACAGACAGACTCTTTCTTTTATTATTATAGATAGATATGTATATATATATTACTTGACTGAAATTATATATACCAATACCTTAAAAAGCTATTTATTGATATGGAATAATTTGTAACTGAACAAAATATACTTAAATATTTTCTTGTTGGAAGAATAAAAATGTCAAGTGAAGTACAGAAGTCCAAACGAAGTCTTACCCTCTGCAGCTGCCAAAGCGGCCTTCTCCATGTCTGTGTTGGAGGATGTTTGAACTTCATTGTGTGCCACTCTGTCGTGGCCAGCATTGGAGGCAGCAACACCAATTTCTGAAAATAAGGCCAATATTAATAAGTAAATGCAACGTCTCATCTTTTTAGGATTTGTTAAAAGGATTCTGAATGTCACCCATTTAGGGGAATCAGCTGTCATCTTATTGGTCGCCTGGCATAATTTCCATAGATTCTCCCATGCTAAACTTTTTTTAAAACATTGTCACAAAGAACTCGTATTTTGAGGAGCAAAAGTATGAACGTTTTGTGATTTTCTCCTTAATTAGCAAATTTTTAGACACATTGAACTTTGGTATTGTAATAAATTAAGAATTGTCAGAGGTAAATTTACAGTTAAATATGTTTTTAGATTTAGCAAGTTCTTACGGTGTGTCATTTAAGGTTCTTCAGAAATGTCCCACCTTGCTTTGTCCATTTTATGAATCTTTTACTAACAATAATAAATCATAATAGAACGTTGGCGACACTTGTACATGAACTACGAATGTACTTGGGCTAATGTACTAAATGTACTTAGGCTCTATAAGTTTTTATACAGATAGAAATGAATTTTACCGTCAGGTGGTGGTGGAATCTGCGAAAGGTCAACCGGGAGATTCTTCTCCATCGCCTCAATTACATTGTTTAAAGTCCAAAAAAAAGAAAAGCACAGATATAAAAACAATTGGAAAACATCTCGACAACTTTAATAACAATAGTTTAAACACATAGTCAGGTATTGTTATGGGGCAGATTTACATCTAAGTAAATTTTCCTTTTTTATTAGAAGGGAAGGCATCTAACTATAAAGATTCAATTTAACCTTCCAAATGGCTTGTACATGGGCAAAAATGTATGGTTGTTTCCCGCATAAGTTCCAAACTTAATTTTTTTAAAAAATCCCATGTTGGTCTGGCAAAATTAGAATTAGGTTTGTTTTAGAAGAGATAATATATTAAATCATTTGAAATTAAAGAAGTAGAATATAAATAAACCATTATTCATCAAAACAATACAACAATGAAATAATAAAAAAAACACACACACTTTTCATGCTACTTCGTCAGAGGAACAGAGCATGAACAGAGGGAGTGTTTCTGTTTGCGGTAAATCATAAGATCAAATACCACAACTGTCCCCAACACCCACTAATGAAATGAAAAAAGGGGGGTTCAAAAGAATATAAAACAAACTCAAACAAATTAAGAATGGAAGAAGAAAATTACTGAACATAAAATACTTAAGCAATGGAAAATCAAAATGCCAACTGTTCAATTAAAAGGAAAAATACAAGCTTTCACACCAGAAAAAAATAAATTAAGTTTAAAAAAATTAAATCTATTTCAATTGAAAAAGTTCAGACAAAAACAAATGCAGTTAAATAACAATAATTTATAGCATGAAAATATAACTTTAATAGTAAGTTAGTTTATATTTGTATTAAAACTTCGTAACATTCATTATCAATATTATTGAAATTCATAGTTATTACCTTGACTGTTTTTAAATGTTGTATGGCTAGTTCTTGATTTCCACTTCTTTTGGCAATTAGAGCCGCTTTTTTATACTGATCCCTTCTGATACGCAGCAAAGACCCTTCATCTGTTGCTAGATAAAAAGACACATATATGCATATAATACTAGCTAAAATAGAACTTTATACATAAATACAATTTTTGAGTGAAATTAATACAATATTCAAGTAAAATAGCAATGATTGCGATAGATTATGAATGCTAAAAAGTTAGCAATGAAGAACAGGGACAAAAATGGTCGGATACAATTACATAGTCAGAAGATTGTCGAGAAAGCAAAATTCCTCCCTGATCACTTCCTCTCCCTCTCACTGATCAATTCTCTCGAAATAACCCCCTCCTATATTTCCCCGAACTGGTGGTGTAGAGAAGTATACTCGCAGCTTTCAGAAGGGAATTTTCATTTTTTTTTTTTTTTTTTTTGCAACCAACATTTGGGGTTGTGTTGTGATTGTGGAATTTATGATCTTAGATAAGGAAAAACCCTGTAGGGGTGTGTTTTGGGCAAGAATGACATGGGCCAGTAACGTATCCAAGAAGGGTGGAGGGTTAGAACATTTAGATTTAGAAAGTGAATCCTTGGGCCCCCACACCGCACACTTTCTAGCTAGAGGAGCTGGACTTCGGACTTCGGAGACATGGGAAAGAGCTCCTTTCTTCACTGCTTTCTCCCGTTATGATGAGGTCAGCTCAGAGAGTTATGTAGAACAGAACTGTACTGAAATTGAGGGGTTTGTATCGGAGTCTATGGCTAGTAGCTTAAAAAAAAAACGTTGATAGTACTTTTATGATTACTTAACTATTAATTTTTTTATAGCTCGATTTTTATTCTGCGAAGAAAATTGCAAAACTCAATCTTTCTTAATACGCACTTATAAATAGCTCGAAATTCCATTCTATCATTCTTTTTTTAAGTCTTAAAAAAATATTGTACATATTAAAATTCGTATTTCGTCTTCATAATAAATGACTAATTAAATAATAATTAAAAATAGTTTTTATTAATTAAATTAATTAATTAATAAATATAATTTTTAAATTACTAAATTAGTAAAATTGAGTTAAAAAGTGTTTTATTATTTTAACTACTGATACTTATTTATGGGCCACTAAAAAGTGTTTATTAAGAAAATTTGAGTTTGACATTTAAAAAAAATCAATGAAGAGAAATTGAAGTTCCCAAAAAAAGGATATTACGTATCTATAATAATAAAAGAAAGAGTCTGTCTGTGTGTCTGTCTGTGTGTATGTCTGTGGATCGCAAAAGGCCTACTTAGACTGCACTAAAAAATTCGAAATTTTTAATATAGATTCCTTTTAATACCTACGTGTGCACCTGAGGCTTAGTTTTTTCATATTTGATTGTGATTTTTAATTAATATTATTAGTTTCAAAAATACGTCATCCACGTGGGATTGCGAGACCATAACATGGCTTGAAAATACATGGACCGGGCCGAAACGGGGGCTTGAAGCCTTCCTCTATTAGTTTGATTGGTTGAGATACATGCACTCGCCCTAAGGCTGCTTCATCCTCTATTAGTGTTTGCTTCTTTAAGTGCGCATGTACTAACACGAATTTAATTTTGTTTTGATTTTGAGTGCATTTTCACAAGTAAGCATGCTTCTAAAAGGAAGCAATGCGAAGTTAACGGGTTCCCAGTAAGGCGGGACCATAC
The DNA here is from genome assembly GCA_023701765.1 of Hylyphantes graminicola. NCBI lineage: Eukaryota > Metazoa > Arthropoda > Arachnida > Araneae > Linyphiidae > Hylyphantes > Hylyphantes graminicola. The sequence goes on along the minus strand of CM043113.1, from coordinate 75,998,270 downwards.
TGCTAGTATAGTATATGAATTACGAAAGTGCAACGTCTAAAAAAATTCTTAAGGCTACTTAGCCATAGACCCGATATGGCAGCTTCTAAAAAAATGCAATTGTATAAATAAAGTACTGTTTCCTTCTACAAAATCTTTCGAACACATCTCAACATGGCTGCCGCGTGGGCCAGTTTGATTATTTAAATTAAATAACCAAAATTATTTAATTTTGCAAAAGAAAATTCAGCACTTTTAATTACGAAAGTCTTCAAAACGTAAGAGGTAATGATGATTTGTTGTATTTTATATATTATTAATTATTTTCTTCATGTGTTTATAATTTTTATTTTGTAATGTTACTTGTGGGGGGGGGGGGATATAATGTTTAGATTTATATTTGTTATTATCATCTATTTCGGCATTATTTATGTATAATATCGGTAGATATCGTTGTTTATATCTATAATAGGTAGCTTTTGATTTCCCCAATACACGTGAAATTTGTGTTTTCTAACTATAAATGGGTTAGTTTTAACACTTTTACAAAGAAAACAAAATAACCAATGAAATCGCTAGGTGGAGAGCGTGACACCATGAGAAATATCCCCATTTAACTTTAATTAGAAGAAATGGTTTAAGTGTTCTGTAATATTTTTTTTTAAGTTGATAGCTTTAAATCATTATAGTTAAATTATTTAATATCTAATATGAATTATTTTATTTTTACTACTTAATATAATTGTTAATCTATATATCATAATAAATTAGCAATTTAGATTTATTGGTATTTATAAATTAATTAATATTTTTTACGCACAATAGTATGAAAATATGTTGTAAAACAAATTAACAACTTACTGTGGCACAATTTAAAAATTTGGATTCTATTGATTTTATTTATGCGAGTTCTGATACACAATGAAAAAAAAAAATGTGTAGAATTTTTTTAAAAGTCGTAAAGACAACTTAGGTGGGGGGGGGGGGTAGTCAAGGGGCAGGGCCGGCCCTAGACATTTTGGCACTCCGGGCAAAGCCTTAATTTTGCGCCCCCCCCCCTTTTTTTTAGGTCAATCTCATGCGACCATATCAGATAGTCAAGAAAACATTAAAAGAAATTTTAAAAAAGACTTTTATTAAAAACTCAATCATCAGTTAACAATAAGGCAAAATAAAAAAATAAAATAAAATGTAGTCTTGCTAACTAAACTAATATCCCATATTTTAAATCAAATTCTAACAAACCAAAGTAATTAAAATGCTCTTTTTCTAACTTTTCTTTCTGGAAACTCACGAATCAGTGATTTCAAGTCTAATTTGTCACTAATTTGATGTTCTATAGCAATCATTGCCAATCCATTGAGACGATTTTGCGTATGCATCGTTCTTGTAATTTTTTAAAATTATTTTTTGTTTTGAAAAACTTCTCCCTGAAGCCACAGTGACTGGCAATGTAGGTAGGATTCTTATAATGATATACTCAGAGGTTAGGTGCGAATTTGAGCGTAGCGATAAACTTGAGAACTTTAGCAGGGGTTTCCGTTTTTGTTAATAATGAAGAAACAATCCTTATTTCATCGGCCAGTTCCAGGGCGTTAAGATCGCTTGAATTTCCATCAGTCAAAACTACTTCCAAATTTGTGCAATGAGCCTGTAGCTCATTTCTGGGCATGTCTTTTAGACCACAAATATTATACAAAAGGCGGAAATAATTACTGTGAGTATTTAGAAAATTATACTATCTGGTTTTCAAAGAATTTGTTGCTTGATCTATACTGTGAAAATAAAATCTATTTTATATTTTTGTTTGTGGTCTTGAACAGGTTCATTCGGGCCCTCATACAAAAAACTTTCTTGTTTTCTTCTGACAGGATGACCTGTTGTGGTGGTAGAAGAGAAAGGGAAAAAAATGCATATAACTTTTTGAACAAAACTGAAGAAGTTGGCTGCCTTAAACGAGGATTTTCCCATATCGTTTACAACCAAATTTAGCGAATGGGAACATCAGATGCTCTGGGGTTTATATTTCCGATCCTTGTTTGAACTCCCTATTTTTCTCCTCTCATTTTGGAACCATTTCCAAACTCTTTACCGCGCATGTTTTAAACTTTGAGCCTATTTTTCTCTAGCTCTTCTAATAAGACCTCCGACAATTCCTTAGCTGTTGATCCCTCAATGGATAGAAAACCCAAAAAATGTTTGTTGATATTAACTTGAACTTCAGACTCTGATTCCTGTATGGAGACGCATATCTTACCACAAATGTCATCGGTTCTATATGCTTTGCTTGCATCGGGAGTACAGTCAAAAATCACGGAATAATACTTGGCCTTTTGAACTTGATGCTTTATGTTGTCATGCAATAATTCAATTATTTCATTTTGTATAGTTTTCTCTAGATATGTAGCTTTGATTTCTTCTGTATTGAGGACTCTGAGAACATGTTCCTCCATTTTTGGATCAAACACTGCCAATACCCTGAATTAACTTCAAAAAGTTTCCACGCGCGCAGATAAGAAGTCGTGAAACAATATCTGAATGCCTGGCACTTTCTAGCTTACTAATTTTAACTTATTTTCGGTATATTTTAAATATAGCGCGCTGTATTAAATTCTTTTATTTAACTTTTATCATACATTGAGGCGTAAGATTATGAAACTGCTCGATTAAAAACCCGTTTTAAGAGATTTTGGAATTTTTGATTTTAGGATAGCTTGTAACTAAATTTTTTTTATCGGTTTATTTTCATTTTCCGTGATTTTGGCGCCCCTAGATCATTGCGCTCCGGGCGGCCGCCCGGACAGCCCTACCCTGGGACCGGCCCTGCAAGGGGGCCCCCGTCAAAATCAACTGCCTACAGGCCCCTACACTGCTTAATCCGGCCCTGAGTATTTTAGACAGAAACAAGTGAATAACAGAGTTTCAAAAGTTAAAAAATAATTTTTAACAAATGTTAACAGAAATATTTATTAACTTCTGTGTATTTTTTTAATATTATGTTTGTCATTTTTTTTATCTTTATTCTAAAAGTGAAATAAAATAAAAGTTAACTAAAACACTTTTGGACGTAAGTAATAATGAAAATTGCAGCATCTGTTCTTAGCAATGTTTAATACAGTTAGCCAAATTGAAAGAAAAACTTTCAAGTAAAAAAAGCTTTCTGATCATGAAATATACCTATTCAAATTAATTTTAGATGGAATAAATAAGACTTCATTTAGCAATTATGCATAATAATAATACAAATACTACAAATTGTTGTACCAAATATACTCAAATTAAAGGTAGGTAGGTTTGAATTATCGTCACACTAGAGCTACATGAGGGCTATTGGTGCAGGCGTCTTAAATAAGAACCCCAGTCAAGTTATGAGCCGACACCTGAGTAGGCACCCGATGCATCGGTTAAGGGTAACATCGTATGCGGCATTGGGACTTTAGAGCATATTTAACGCGCACTCCCTCTACACGTCCCATTATTCATTGGACATTTTTGGCTGCACGGGCTGTTTATCAGCAGTTATTTTGGCGATGCCTGGACCCAAACCTGGGATCTTCCACATGCTAAGCCAATACTTAACTGACTGGGCTTCCCAGCCCCCATACTCAACTTTTAAAAAAGTACAACGATATCTGTACTAAACAATCGTGCACTCAGGTGGAATTGTATTTTTTAAAGCTTACAAACCTTCCACAGCAGCCGGTTGCGCTACTTCAGTCCTAACTTCATCATTGGAAGGACCTGAATCACTCAAATCAATGAGAGGCTGCACAGAGGTGGTCCCTGATTAAAGAGAAACAAAATTATTTTTCTCTTTTTTTTGGAAAAAATAATCGTCATAGAAAACAAATCCAACATTTCAAAGACATTTATTTTTAAATTACTGAAGAGGGACGTTCAGACAAAGGTTTGATCCCGGAAACTCTTGCACCATAGCCCAATGCTGAACTGCGACTAAGCAATTTCTTAGTGTCGAAGGCTAATATTTGGTATTTGTACTGTGTGCTACAAAAGTATAATAAGTTAATATAATAGTTATAGAAATTTAAACAATTTACTTTTAAAGAATAACGTAAGTTTAAAATATATAAGTTAAAATAGATCAGTTAATTTCTTAACTATTTTCATTTCAATTACAAAAACATTTGCTACGTTTACCACCATTCTGACAATTGCTATACCATATATATTACAATTAAAAACATTTTATATCAATTGAGTAAATAATATAGCAATCACTATTCAGGATATTTTTTAATAAAATTTATAATATTCTGTATAAAAAGGGAAAATATTAATTTGATAATTTTTTTCTGTTAATTATATACCAAATCAAATAGTTCACACAAAAAAGAGCCATAGAAACAAATTTTACAAGGAAGCTTTTGAGCTATCAACACTCTTCAAAAATATTCTGTTGCACATGAAGCATTCTTATATGTAAATTTTAAAATTATTGTTTTACAACAAGTTAACAAAACATATAATTTAAAGAGGGGCAAGGTCAGAAGTTTAAAAAAAAATCCTGCTTCAAAAAAAGGTAAGAAAGCATTATTTTTATAATAGAGGTCAGAATGAGCGGAATGCTTTAAACCAGATTATGTTGTATATTTAAAGACAGCCAAAGAATTTCAGAAGAACCTCAATAGTTATTGGAGACGGGTAAATAATTAGAAATGACCATCCTTATTTGGCTTTTGGCCTGTTGTTGGTCGACATTGTTTGGATTTAACAAACTCTTAACTTAATTCAGAAAATACAAATTTGTTTTTGAGAATGTACCTTGAAACACAATAACAAATACAATTTAGTTTAGGACACTTTCTTGCTGGCAAAGGAGGGGCAGCCTTTGGCACAACGGGGAGGGATGTCCTCCTCATTAATGGCCGCCCCAGCTTTAGCTAACTTCAGCAGACTTTCAATAGTCTGAAATGAAATTTATTAAAAATATTAATTATTAATAAAATTAATGAAATACAGTAACGCACTTCACTTTAAAAATATAAGCTCATTTATTGTTTGACATATTTAAACTTAAACAATTAGCTCTGTAACAGTAGCTGGTTTAATAATGTTTCCATACGAAATTCCTGCATTGATTAAAAAAAGTGTCAAACACAGCATTCAGTTCAATGTCAAAATTAAACAAACTATTCATCAGTGAGATTTAATAATTAAACTTGTAGATCACTAAATTAATTTTTATTCGAATAATAAATATGCAATATCGTTCACACTTAAAAGAAGTAAAACATTTCATATTAACTAAACTAATTGACTTACCCTTGATACTAATTGAACTAAAGAAAACTTATTCAATACAATTTTAAAAAATATGAGCAAGTTGAAAAACCCGGTCAAAAATGTGGAAGCTAAGAGATTAACACGTTGACTGCGGCGATAGAGATTAAAAATTGTCATCGATAGAGGCTGATGTGAAGTAAAAGAACATGCTGTTTTTTTAACCAATTTGTTACAATAGAAATGAACTATCTGTTCTTCATTTTCAAAAAAGTAAAAATCTTAGTTCGAGGTCGTAAAATTACAAGGGTTGGTTGAATTAGCGTCGATAACCAAAGCTACACGACAGCTAGTCGTAAAAATTCGAGGAAATGTTCCTGGCCGTTTCCGATCGGATAATTCACCAACTGTAACTAATCATTGGATTGAAAGCCAAAAATTAGATTTATTTCAGTGATTAACTTACTATGAAATCATCAATAAATTTTCATAATTCATATTTTTTTTTTGTTTAAATAGATTACAAAAAATAAAACAGACCATTTGCAATTTTTTTATAGCTAGACAGTTCAATAAAAAACTAAACCTCACTGCGAAATGCAGTATGTCTGGTCCCCCTTTACTTGAAACGAAAGAATTAATTTCCTGTAATTTAAAATTGAATGTACTCTTTCAAAAATCCTCAATTATTATTCCAAGCACAGTGGGATCGGTTGCAAAAGTGTAAAATCTAATATTCTACTTTCAATATCCTCAAATTAATCATCGAATAACCTTAAATTTGCTTGCGGTGAACCCGGGAGCGGGCGCGCAGGGTGTAACACAATCAAGGATTTTTATGCAAGAGATTAGACAATTTAGAAATAATATTCTTATATTACTTATATTTTTCAAAGTTCTCCAAGCGTTTAGAAGTGGTTATAAAGTCACTCGATCATTTTATGTTCTAAATTTATCTACTTCAGAGATACCCCTAAAAATAATCACCATCAAAATGTGTCGTCAGTAGCCCGCGCCTGCCCAATGGTTAACATAATTCAAATAGGTGACAAATTACACAAAAACTGTATAAGCTTTAAAATCTGTAAACGGAAATTCATCAGTCAATCTGTGATTACTAGAACAATTAAATATCATTCAAAAGGGTAGATGAAAGAGGTAAATCGTGGAGTTCGTGTAACCACTAGACCATCACGTTTATCAATTTTACAAACGAACTTGAACTCTTAAGAACGGTTGGCGAAAGGGTACTATAAATTTTATCAGAATGTGCTGTTATCGATGAATCGGAAAAACAGGACGCGCTGGCGCGTCCTCAGCAGCCGAAGTGTTAATAGATGATTGAATTTATGTAATAAAAATGTTAACTGACAATATTATTGGACTGCAGCTTAGTTCCAGGTTTTTAGACTGATTGAAATTTTTAAATATAATTTTTTTCTCCAATGGGTCTGCTTTACTGGTCGCTAAGCCTTTGCATGTTCCCCAGAAGAGAGAGCCATTTTTCTGTGGCACCATCCTGGCCACCAATCTCGCTACCAATAAGTAAAAATTCATTTTGTGGTTCCTTTTGGCGAGCGAACTATTTTTCTGTGCCTGTGTGGCACACGCACAAAGTGTGTGATGAGGTTCGCTGCTAGGGGGAAGCACAGATCACTTCTACTGTGTGCAATGAGATTGGACGCCATAAAAGAAGGCATACGTAAAAATGCTGTGTGCTCTTCTGTGTGAAATATTCTCGAATAAATGATACTTTTAAAACTTAAACGATGCATGGAATAACATCTTTTACACATTAAATATTGAAATTATTAATTCAAATCATATTGTAAAACTAATCAGAGTAAATGACCAAAAAGAAGGCACACCACATGTTTGAACAACAACCCGAAACTGTTTAAAAATAACAGCAACTTGACAATCAGATCACTTCAGTTCTCTTTCGTTTAATACACTAGAATATATTATTTATATTTTACACATTTAAACAGTGCTCACTTTCAATGCCCGTCCATATCTTCTCACTTTTGATAGCATCCCCAGCCTCTTTTGCTGCCAGGATGGCTTCGTGATACATGGACAATCTCTTGCAGAAGCTGCGTTTACACAGCAAGAATCTTACCTGGGTCGTTTTCACCCAGCAGTAGGGATAACCACGATAATTAGGGAATACTAAACAACCTAAGAAAATGCGTTTACACACGTCTTTGATGTTTACCCGGGTGTTCGGGAGTGCACTTAGAATATATTGGAATTTAAAATAACTATTTCAACAAATTTCTGTCTTTTTAATTATTATCATGCTTCTTTTTTTAAAAAAAAATTCCGGCATAATTATTATACCATAACACGATTTCTTCAATAATATTCTAACACATTTGAAGTTTTCTGAAACCATTGTATCTAAGTTTATATATTTATTTAACTGCTCAGTTGCATGTATCACTCATACACAACTTTTTAAAAATTTTATTCCTACTGAGAAACCAAAAAATAATAATAATAATAAAATAGCTTATAAAGAGATATTTTTTTTTGTATTTAGAGCATTGATAATAAAGCAATCGTGCTGCCATCTATTATTTAGTTATTCAGACTGTTTATATCGTCTATTTTTACTATGGCATTTTAATCAACAAGCAGTTATGCAATCACTAACTCAAACATTAAAGTAAAGTACATGAAAACTTTAAAAAAAACCATTAAAATATCTGTTGTTTCTTAACTATTACAATTGAGTTATACTCTTGGTTTCTACATGCAACTCAAGTTGTTAACACAGCGACATTAATGGCGGCCATTGGTTTTCGCAACGCATCACTGATCATACCCGGGTAGGATCTCGCTTACCCACCTCTCGACCAGGGTGATATGAAACCCAGGTATCACCCAGCATTTTTCCCCATTCCATGGTGTTTGGGGATTTTTCGCCGTCTTACCTAGGTAAAACCCACCAATTTGGACTCGTGTAAACGCGGCCAGAATGTCCGCACTGGACCCATTGGACTGGGAGGGCTGAGGTGGGGCTGGTGGCGTTTCTTCTGGTTACCCAGTAGTTAGGCCTTTCAACTCATTCTAATGGAGAAATGGTAAAATAAAGTTATTTAGAAAAACATTCCGATATCTACTGTACTTTTTAAATTGTATAAAAAAAATTAAAACTACTACAGTTCTGAAGAAATCCAACAGAAATTGAAACCTGTACACTTATCTGTTACAAAAACAACTTTGCTTGAAATATATAAAAGAATGAATAATCAGCTTAGCATAGAAATGACCACTAAAAGTATATAATTAAATTGATCTCCTAATTGAGACACTTCAACAGGTTTTTGTAAACAAAACCACAATTACCAAAAGGTCTTCATCGTTGGATAAATTTGCATCATCCTCATTCTCTCCATCACTGTCTTTGAGACACTCGGCAGCAAGGGCTTCAAAGTTGAGGGCAGGTTTGGCTGGAAGGATACAACATCACAAAAATAACTACACAAGGCCGTCACATAAAAACTTAATAATATGATAAGGTTTAGTTTGAATTATCGTCACACTAGAGCTTACACGAGGGCTATTGGCGACGGGTCGTGTTTTAGAACCACAGTCAGGTGACGAGCCGACACCTGAGTAGACAATCAACGCAACAGTTAGCACGTTGCGTGCCACTGACTCCTTAGGGAGTCGCGTGGTTCCGATTCATCGATAACAGCACATTCTAATGAAATTCATAGTGCAATTTTGCCAACAGTTCTTATGAGTCCAAGTTAGTTTGAAAACTTGATAAGCATGATGGTCTAGTGGTTGCACAAACTATGTGATCTACCTCTGTCATCGACCCTTTTGTGTGATATTTAATTGACACCTAGTAATGCGGGCCTCTGACCAAGCACACAAGCCTGAACATATTTATGTCCTACCAACCAACCGCCTAGTAATCCCAGATGTGACTGATGAATTTCCATACATATATTTTAATGTTCATGCAGTTTTTGTGTTATTGCGAAGGGTAATCTTTCGCCAGGAACACTTCCTCGTATTTTTAGGACTAGCTGTCGTGTAGCTTTAGTTAGCAACGTTAATTCAACCTAACCTTGCAATTTTATGACATCGAACTAGGATTTGTACTTGTTCGAAAATGAAGAATAGTTAATTCATTTCCATTGTAACGAACATGTTTTAAAAAACAGGATGTTTCTTCTACTTCATCAGCCTCTATCGATGAAGCCTCTATCGATGATATAGTGGCAGCGAATGTGTTAAGGGCAACATCATACGTTGGGACTTTGAAGGATATTTAATTGCACTAACTCTACACAGAGTATTATTTGTCGGGCATTTTTAGCTATAAGAGCCGTTTATAGGTCAACGATGCCCAGACCTGAAATTGGGACTAACCGCTAGCATGTCGAAAGTATTTGCCTACTGGGTTTGAATATGGGGTCCATTATAGGTCTAATACTGGGTCCATTTATAGATTGGCAGTTGAGTTATTTTGCAATGCCTGGACCTGAACCTGGGACCTGTTGCATGCTAGGCGAATGCCTAATTGACTGGGCTCTCCATCCCCTTTCGATAAGGTTAAAAAAGGTGCATTAGTATTGTAAAACAAATGCAACTTGAACCAGAATTTTGAATACAAATCTGCTGTGACCAGGCAAACTGCATTGACTAGCTGAGGAAAGAGTTTGATTTTTACAGGAAAAATTTAGTAAAATATTATTTGTAACAGAAAAAGGCATTGATTTGTACAGTTAATCTTGCATATATTTATTGTGCTGATGTTAAAGGTTTTGTGGGGCCTAATATTCCATTGAGCAGAGTACAACAATTTTTTTTAAAGAGGTTATAAGAAATAGGCCGATAGCTTTTCTTGCAAAAAATACATAAGAAACTTTCACAGGAGGAGGAGGGAACATTGTAATTACTAACACTACCAGGAAAAAACATCAAAACAAAAATATTGAAAAAAAATGTAACTGATAAGGGATTAAGTTATTTTGAGCATTAAGAAATACAATAGTTTCACATATCTAACTCAATATGCTTCTCATCTAAAGAAACCAAAAAATATCTAAGAAACTTTGACATGAAGGAACAGTGTAAAGCTAAAAGCTATAGAGAGAAAAAGTGCACCAAAACAAAAACATTGAAAAAAAAAAGTGAAAATGATATGGGTATACGTTATTTTACTTATTATTAAGAAATGCAATAGTGTGACACACATAATAAATAATTTTAATAAGTTAGTCATAAAAATCATATTTCTACTCATCACAAAATTATTATACCTAAAACAAGAAAGAGCATGCAAGAATACCAACCTTTTGGCTTTGGTTTCCTTGGCCTGCTCGGGGCGCCCCCACTCATCAGAGCTTCCAACTCCGATTCCAGCATGCCTTCGTCTAGTGATGGGAACAATCGAATGATTTGAATAATAGAATGGTGTTCGATTATTTTCCATAATAATCGAATTATTACTATTCGATTATTTATTCGATTAATTTACGGTTACAGTTAGTATAAGGCTTAGAAGCAAGCTACTTTTAGATTAAAACCACGGTACAGTGACGAAAAAGTATCTTTCAAAACATAAAAAATCTTCAAATTTTTTGCTGTTGCAGAAAATGGCGCGATTTTTTGTGTTTAAAATTAGAAAGCTTTCGCTATACCAATATCGATTGTGTGCCGAGAAAATAGCTCGAATATGGTCGATGGTGTCGAGAAAATAATTCGGAATAATTCGAATAGGATCGATTGTGTCGAGAAAATGATTCGATTCGAATAGGGTCGATGGTGTCGAGAAAATAATTCGAATAGGGTCGATGGTGTCGAGAAAATAATTCGAAATAATTCGAATAGGGTCGATTGTGTCGAGAAAATAATTCGAATATGGTCAATTGTGTCGAGAAAATACTTTAATTGAGTGATAGAGGTAGCGACATTGAACTGAACTGTTATTGCTTTGAGAGGTTCTTAAAAAACGAAATTTCGAAAATATGTACTTTTAAAAAAGTAGAATTGCAAGAACAATTTTTAACACATATTCTCCCCAAAGCTAATTAGAATAGCCGTTGGAGGTTTCCAAATATGTATTACAGTGCCCATCTCACTCAGTTATTAGCCCATCTCACTCAGTTACTTGAAAAGCATTTTTCGGCAGTTATGCAAGCACTCTTATATGTTTCGAATGTAATTGTTTCACAATAATTTCGTACACCCCTTGCTGAGAGGTATCCAAAAATGTATTACAGAGCCCATCTTACTCAGTTACTTCATTTCTATGTGTCGACATTTGGACGACACAGAATTAAATGCTATCTTGAAGATTAAAAATTTACTGGTCATTTTTACTACTATTTTGTGATTGTCATCTGGTTGTAGAGGCAAATACCTTTCTTTTGATACCACACGCTCCCATTTTGAGAGAGTATTTAAGCTTGCAGCTGAAATTTGGGTTTTTATTCATGGCCTGTGTTAAATCTCACAGGGGGACCCAAACCTCACTGGGGACATATTTTGCCAAAAATTTTATGGTTTTTCTATTCTCTAGGCAGAGAGGAATCTTTTGATGTGTCACATAGTCAACTTTCTGTGAGTATTTAGGCACAGAGATCAAAATGTGGCTTTCATTGATCGACAAAGCCTCGGTCCAAGAAAAAACACAACTTCAACCCCTGAGAAACTATTTGTTGTTTTAAAGTCTTGTTTTTTGAGCTTTACACCACCACCTAGACCAGAGCTAACTTTTAACACAAGATTTGACACATGTACATGCCTATTTTAAAAATCAAGCCTGTTTCTCTGGGAAAAGCCCCGTCCGTCAACCGACGCCATGTTAAATGACACATTTGCACCCAAAACTTTCTGAGGACATGTGGTTCCAAAAATTTGTATGTTTTCTATTTCTAGAGGCTAGTATCTTTATTATGATACCCCACACTCCTAATTTGAGTGAGTATTTAAGTTTCCAGCTGAAATTTGGGCTTTTATTCATGTCCAGTGTTAAATCTCACAAGGGGACCCAAACCTCACTGGGGACATATTTTGCCAAAAATTTTATGGTATTTCTGTTTTTTAGGCAGAGATGAATCTTTTGATGCGTCACATAGTCAACTTCTGTGAGTATTTAGGCACACAGAGCAAAATGTGGCTTTCATTGCTCGACAAAGCCTCGGTCCATGAAAAAACACAACTTCAACCCCTGAGAAACTATTTGTTGTTTTAAAGTCTTGTTTTTTGAGCTTTACACCACCACCTAGACCAGAGCTAAATTTTAACACAAGATTTGGCACATGTACATGCCTATTTCAAAACCCAAGCCTGTTTCTCTGCGAAAAGCCCTGTCCGTTGACCGAGGCTATGTCAAATGACACATTTGGACCCAGAGCTTTCTGAGGACATGTGGTGCCAAAACTTTTGATGTTTTCTATTTCTGAATGCTAAAACCTTTCTTTTGATACCAAACACACTCAATTTGAGTGAGTATTTGGGCTTCCAGCTGAAATTTTGGTTTTTATTCATGGCCTGTATTAAAACACACAATGCATTGAAAGCTATTATGAGATACTATAACCTCAAAAATGCAATTGAAGGGCCGTGATTTTTCATTACTTCTGCAATATTATGCCAACTGAAGAGGTTTTTTTTTAGCTTTTCAAAATATCGGTTAATTTCCGTTTTTGTTTATTCAGAATAATCAGAATTAATAAATTTCAACTAAGAGAGTTTGCTTCTTGTATTTGTAAAGTATTCTCAAACCAACCAGGCATATTGATGTTTTAAAATACGTTTTATAGCAATAATAAAGTCATAATTCTGATCTAAAATTCTTAGTTTAACTTAGGTATATGTTGTTCATTCTAATAATTTCAACTTTTTAAAAACAGGTTCATTGCAATTAAGTGTACAATTTTTTCGTTTGAAAAAAACTTTCCAAATCCTTAGTTACATTCATAGAGTAATTTATTTCCAGTTTTACCTTTTTATTTACTTATTTTCGATTGTTTACGAACGAGAAGCAAAGCAGACACAATCGAGTAGAAACAAACAACATACTATTGTACTATTGATTCGATTGTCCTCATTCGAAATGATTCGATTTAGGGATGGGTCGTTCACCACTGAACGAATCTCAAAGAACGACTCTTTAAAACGAACGATGGGATCCGGATCACCTGAAAAGAACCGGTTCCTTCCTCCAATCGTTCCTACTACCTTTCTCACTACTAAACTTCGGGCAGTGACGTAGCACTCTTTCACAGATGACGTCGCCTCAGAACCGGTTCAGTGATGACGTCAACCCGCTCTTTCCGGTGTCATTCAAACCTCCCCAGGAATGTTTCAACCAATCAGAGGGCCTCCAACTGAACCACTGAGGTGTTAGGTCAATGAACTGAACCGGATCTTTTTTGGAAAAGACCCGTTCAATTGAACGAAGACCGATGTTAGTAGTGTTGTGAAGGCTGTTGGAACGAGTGGCTGAACGGGTCTTTTCAAAAGGATCCGTTCAATTGAACGAAGACCGATGTTAGTAGTATTGTGAAGGCTGCTGGAACGAAGGGCTGAACGGGTCGTTTCAAAAAGATCCGTTCATTTGAACGATGTTAGTATTGTGGAGGCTGTTGAAACAAGTGGTTGAACGGGTCTTTTCAAAAGAATCCGTTCAGGACCGAAGATTAGTATGGTGAAAGCTGTTGGAGGGGGGATTGGAGGAAATGGTTCTTTTGAAATAACCCTGTCCTGACCGTTGATGGTTTATTGTAGTGGATTTTATTCTAGTTTTTGAAAATATTGTTTCGATTCGTCAGCGGGGGTGGGGGTGATTTTGAAAACTCAATATTATGTGTGATAACGATCGAAAAGATACCCAGCAAGCATGTCATATTAGTGTTTATACTAAAGTATGAACACAATTGTACTTTAGTTGTACTGTAGAAAGGAGTGCATGTAATTTTGATTTAATTACATGTAATGAGAGTGTAAAAGGTGCCGTCGCACAGGGCCTCGCGTTGTTTGGAAAACTATTAAAATTTTATGTCATTACCATCTTTTTAAATAACAGTTAATTGTTCAAATTCTTTTAAAGATAACATCACAGAAATAAACTTTCAATTAATATTGATGTACACAATTGAATGTATTCAAATTTAAATTTCTATGGTAATGCCACTCTAGTGTTACACGAGTGCTATATTGGCAACTGACTTCGTAATATTGAATAGCGGTCAATCAACGAAGGCGACACTGAGCTGGCACCCAACGACACCAGGGATGTAGTTGTAAATTAACAGTGGAGGCGATGCAGCAGTAACATATGACTAAAAATTGCTGGTTTTTAATGGGGAGTAGATATGAAATGTTTGAAAACTTAGTACAATTTACATATTTTTTATGGTATAAAAAACTATTTGGAATTTTTTTTAATAGATTTACATTACTGAGGTATAATTTAAATTTAAAGTTGTAACAATATCTAGGTTTTTAACAATCAATATATATAATATACATTAATAAATAGATAAATTTAAATATACAAAAGCGTCGCTGTTTGTAAAAAAAGTGAAAACATAAGAAACACTGAGTATCCGTAGCCCAATAGGTATGGCGCCCGATTCGCATGTCAGGATTCTCGTTTCTATTCTCGGTCACTTTTAATATTGTTAAATTAAGTTAAATTATTTTTTTTATGAAATATGGTCACTTTTAAGAATGTTAAATTAAGTTAAATTATGAAATATTTTAAAATAAGTCGAGTTTTCAAATAGGTAGAATTTAATTAACGTCACACTAGAGCGCGTGGAGAGGAACGTTAACAAACATTGCAATAATAGTAAAATTGCAGAATAACAATTTTAGTTTCAAAAAAAGGAAAACCTAAGAAGCACCATGTAGTATGAAATATGTATAATGAAAGTATAATGAAGTAATTTAAAATAAGTCGAGTTTTTTCAAATAGGTTGAACTTGATTAACATCGCACCATATATCATAAATTGCATTAAAAAAACATTTCAAATTTTTAAAAAAAAAAATTGGCAGGTTGTAGTCAGTTGTTGTTTATCAGATATTGCTCATTCATTACAACCTTTGACTGTGTGAACTGTGAGTTACTAAACACCAACACAAAGACTTTCAAGCAACCAAGAGGGTCCTCCCCCCCCCCACTACAAAACTTTTTTTCCTACCCCCTTCAGTGTGGGCTCACTCATGTTGTTATTTCATGTGGCAGTTCCTAGAAGTGTTCCCTGAAATACCTGACGGAGGATAATTTATTGTGTTAGAAGATAAAGCTTTCGCTGTGTTTTATTTTTTTTTAATATTTTTTTATGACGGGGTACTAATAGGAAGGTGGGCAAAAGATTGGCAACTATCCCGTGTATATTCTCGGTATTTTTTCAGTATCTCACATGGATGTGTCTTCGCTATTTCCAATCAGTTTAACTTATCTTGAGACTGAAAGTGGGAGCCTATTGTAGTAAACAAACTTCGGATTTTCATCGTCCTTTTGCCTTGTTTTTTTTTATTGGCTTAGTACAAAAGCAAATGGGATTTTCTTCGGACGGGGGATGTTAGTTGCAATCTTTGGTAAAAGTTTCTGATCTGATAAGCATCGTAAAAGTCACTCAAAGACCTTGAAAGTTTCCAAATGTGGGTGGGTGGTCAGTCGTAGTTTAGATGTCATGATTGTCATGTCATTGTAAAACATTGGCTTCGAAAGTAAACACGCTAAAGTTTTAGCTCTATTCTTATTCTCATTTGGTGTTTAAAAGTAGCATAAACGTTTGAGGAAAAAGAAAAGGGAGAAATTTAAAATCTTTACTTCAAAATATCGATAAAAAATGCATCGTATTTTAAGTATCAATTTCAATTATATAATGATTTAATACAGCTTGAAGAAGTATTAAGTTTTTAATTATCAAAAAAAAATATTTTTTTTTTGCTAGATTTGTGTAGTTTCTACAAAAATATTCATTAGTGTTTCTCGTACTATGTTAAGGGGTCATAGGAGTCTTAAAAGTGTGCAAAGAAGGCACTACAAAGTAGAGTTTGATCTTTCATGTAATTTTTTTAACTACTAAATATATAGGTATAATTTTTTGATATGTAATTCTATAAAAAAATTTTAATATAAAACAAATTTTAAAATTTATGAAACTTAAGCCAAAACTAAAATAAATGATATTAAACATAAAGCTATTTGAACACATTGTGATTAGACTTGCGCGGCAAATTGTGAGGTCAAAATTGAAAAAATGACCAGGAAAATGACTTTATATTGTACAAATATGTACAAACAAAGACTTATACTTAAATTCTAAGCTCAATTTTAATTAGAAATTATTTAAAAAACAATTTAAATCAAAATTTTAAAATTTTTATTAATTTTTTTTAGAAAAAAGTTCTTAAAATAATAAGTTTCATAAATTTTAAAATTTTTTTTATAATAAATAAATCTTATAGAATTACAGATCAAAAAATTATACTTGTATATTGAGTAGTTAAAAAGTTATATGAAAGATCAAACTATGCTTTGTAGTACCTTCTTTGCACATTTTTAAGACTCCTATGGCCCCATAACCCATCCTATTTCATCCAAATATTTTAATTCGTTAAAAAAATAAACCCTACATTTTATTTAAGATATTATTCCACAAATAATCAAAAGAGACGAACGTATTACACCACGCATCATCATAAAAAATTATCATGAACCGAAGTAAGTAAACACCAGCGGTAGTTTTGAATCTTTCTAATAAAGAAATATAAGCATGAACAAAAATAATCTGTACTACATAATAAATATTTAGTCTTCCTCCCCCTCCCCGCCAATTTAGCTTACATGATTCCCTCGGCCAAAGAGAAAGAACGAATAACGAAGTGAAAAAAGAACATCTACAACTACCCTATTCCCCTAAATAAAAGGATTTCCAAGAAATGTCCCCCCCCTAACAAAAACCAAAGAAGCAAAAGAGCACTCGCATTCCCCTCTCAAGTGCCCCCCCCCCTCCCCCTCACATTGGGGTGGAAGGGAGGAATGGACACATGTAGATTGCAAATTGGGGGGGGGGGGATATGAGGGGGGGGGGGGTAAAAAAGGAACGGATCCGAAGAACGGGTCAAAAGATCCGTTCCTTAAAAGGAACGTGAACGATTCGAACGGATCTTTAAAAGGAACGGTTTTTCCCATCACTAATTCGATTGTCCAATCATTCGAAATGATTCGATTGTCAAGTCATTCAAAATGATTCTATTGTCTAGTCATTCGAAATGATTCGAAAGTGTCGTAATTCGAATAATCGAAATGATTCGAAAGCCTCGTAACTCGTTTCGAACTTCTCGATCACTCGATAGTGCTCATTCGGACAAAAATAGTTCCATCATTCGAAAATCTCTTATTCGAATTATTTCGAATTATTTTCGAATTATTTCGAATTATTTTCGAATAACTCGAATGATTTCAATAATCGAATGATCGAATAATCGTCATTCATAATCGCCCATCACTAGTCTCGACCACAGATTAAGTACTCTCGACATTGTTTTGCATTTGATGTCTTTTTGACTTTGAATTGAATGTTAAATTTTACCTTTTATATGTCTTAGGAAGGAATGGGTTTTTTCATCAAAGCATATAATTAGAGATCTCAACATTCCTATCAGATTCGACAAATTCCCCAAGGTTTTGGAATCGTTGAATCATGTCCCAACAAACATTATCTGACCTGTCAGACGCAGATGTGCTTGAAAACAGTCTTGGCCTGTATTTGAAACCAGTATCAAGAATCAAAATCAACGTCCAGTTACCCAAACTAAACCTTCCAGGTCAAAGCATCTCCACATACCATGTTATGGAAAAGCTGAGGGAAACGGTAAGTAGAGTTAAACGAAACTTAGTTTAATTACATCAAATTTAAAAGCGTTTCAATAATACGTGAAGTAAATTTCAATAATCTGTAAATTGGTGAAAACTGGGAATGAAAGCTGTTTTGTAAATATTAATGGGTTTATTTCGTTTTCACCTTCAAAATGAGCGTGTTTGCGACTGCTTGTTCTATTTTAGCATGTACGTGCAATTTGTTTTATTCCTGCTATTTATTTAACTTCAGTTGAATTAACTATCAGTTTGAATTCCATTAAATTCCAAGTATGCAAAGAATTACAGTCAATATTGTCAGAAAACTTCAGCTTAGATGATATTTTGTCTTGCAAAGAAATTAAGCGGATTTGTTTAACAACAATTTAACCTGATTCACGAATGAAGAAAAGCTTGAATTCTACTGAAAGGAATGCGTGCACACAACATTCATTAAGTAATGTACGAAAAGGATTCAGATTTACTGTACCAGTGGCTCAATTTTTTCGGATTTGACGATAAATAATTTTTTGTGGCAACTTGTCTGATTTAGACAGATAATTCGAATTCTATGAACTATTCCAAAACTAACTTTTCTTTAAATTGTGTGTGTTTTTTAAAAAATCGCCAAAATATGAACTTTTTGATAAATTTTGGAAAGTTCGCCAAAAGGGACTGTACAGTAAATCTCCACAGTAAGAAAAATTTGTATTGTTTAAAAGAAATGTAATTCCAGAATGCACAAGAATGAAAGCAATACCGCTAAAGCAGTTGCCACTCACAAAGTGAAACCATGCCCATTGTAAAGAATTAAAAAGCTTTGTTCTTCCTAAAAAAAAAAGGTTTTAAAATCTTTGTTTTGCAGCAAAATAACAAGTTAGGGCCAAAAATTGCCCAATCAAAATTTCTAAAATTATCCAGATTTAAGTATGCCTTAATTTTGTAAAAGTGAAGATCAAATTTAAATTGAAAAGGGCAGGAATTGCATAGTTGATGTAGCCTTGGACATATTGGCATCCCTCACAGGTTGAGCATCCATTGTGCTTCCAACAAAAAAAAATTGAGTTCATTAAAATTAAAGATGTTTAGTTAAAAGTACGAATGCCACATAGGACATAAGATTACATTGTGTAAGGTTGCACCAGTTCAGGCCTCAATATCATCACTTGACGAGCAGTTGGTTGGTTGGTAGACACATATATTCAGGTTTGTGAGCTTGGTCAGAGACCCGCTTAATAAACCTTGGTCAAGTAAGACAGTCACAACACACACATAAGTGTATCCATCTAATTTTTAGAGACAGAGGCCAACTAGTAGAGGATCTCCAGAATTGACTTATCACTCCCATCACTCAGTCACCCACTCACTGACTTACTCAATCACCCACTGACTCCCTCACTCAATGCTCCCACTTTACCCGGGCTTGCAACCGGCTAGACCAGGTAAGCCTAGGCTCCTGGTCAAGGCGTGGTAATACTTTAGTTTTCTCAATTGACTACTTACTCCTTCACTCACTAGTCTTCAGCTAAGAGTGATTGAGAAAGCCTTTCCAGCCGTCCCGTAGTGAAAGAGCGGACATATTTCAGCCCTAACTCAGTCACCCACTCACTGACTTACTCAATCACCCACGGAATCCTTCACTCACACTAAACGTCAGCTAAGAGTGATTGAGAAAGTCTCTCCAGCCGTCCCGTAGTGAAAGAGCGGACATATTTCACCCCTAACTCAGTCACCCACTCACTGACTTACTCAATCACCCACGGACTCCTTCACTCACACTAAACCTCAAATAAGAGTGATTGAGAAAGACTTTCCAGTCATCCCGTAGTGAAAGAGCGGACATATTTCAGCCGTAACTCAGTCTCCCACTCACTGACTTACTCAATCACCCACTGACTCCCTCACTCACACAAAACTTCAAATAAGAGTGATTGAGAAAGCCTTTCCAGCCGTCCCGTAGTGAAAGAGCGGACATATTTCAGCCCTAACTCAGTCACCCACTCACTGACTTACACAATCACCCACGGACTCCTTCACTCAATGCTCCCACTTTACCCGGGCTTGCAACCGGCTAGACCAGGTAAGCCTAGGCTCCTGGTCAAGGCGTGGTAATACTTTAGTTTTCTCAATTGACTACTTACTCCTTCACTCACACTAGTCTTCAGCTAAGAGTGATTGAGAAAGCTTTTCCAGCCGTCCCGTAGTGAAAGAGCGGACATATTTCAGCCCTTACTCAGTCACCCAATCACTGACTTACTCAATCACCCACTGACTCCCTCACTCACAATAAACCTCAAATAAGAGTGATTGAGAAAGTCTTTCCAGCCGTCCCGTAATGAAAGAGTGGACATATTTCAGCCCTAACTCAGTCACCCACTCACTGACTTACTCAATCACCCACTGACCCCCTCTCTCACCCTAAACCTCAAATAAGAGTGATTGAGAAAGCCTTTACAGCCGTCCCGTAGTGAAAGAGCGGACATATTTCAGCCCTAACTCAGTCACCCACTCACTGACTTACTCAATCACCCACGGAATCCTTCACTCACACTAAACGTCAGCTAAGAGTGATTGAGAAAGTCTTTCCAGCCGTCCCGTAGTGAAAGAGCGGATATATTTCAGCCCTAACTCAGTCACCCACTCACTGACTTACTCAATCATCCACTGACCCCCTCTCTCACCCTAAACCTCAAATAAGAGTGATTGAGAAAGTCTTTCCAGCCGTCCCGTAGTGAAAGAGCGGACATTTTTCAGCCCTAACTCAGTCACCCACTCACTGACTTACTCAATCACATACTGACTACCTCACTCACACTAAACCTCAAATAAGAGTGATTGAGAAAGCCTTTCCAGCCGTCCCGTAGTGAAAGAGCGGACATTTTTTCAGCCCTTACTCAGTCACCCACTCACTGACTTACTCAATCACCCACGGAATCCTTCACTCACACTAAACGTCAGCTAAGAGTGATTGAGAAAGTCTTTCCATCCGTCCCGTAGTGAAAGAGCGGACATTTTTCAGCCCTAACTCAGTCACCCACTCACTGACTTACTCAATCACCCACTGACTCCCTCACTCACACTAAACCTCAAATTAGATTGATTGAGAAAGTCTTTCCAGCCGTCCCGTAGTGAAAGAGAGGACATATTTCAGCCCTAACTCAGTCACCCACTCACTGACTTACTCAATCACCCACTGACCCCCTCTCTCAAACTAAACCTCAAATAAGAGTGATTGAGAAAGCCTTTCCAGCCGTCCCGTAGTGAAAGAGCGGACATATATCAGCCCTATCTCAGTCACCCACTCACTGACTTACTCAATCACCCACTGACCCCCTCTCTCAAACTAAACCTCAAATAAGAGTGATTGAGAAAGCCTTTCCAGCCGTCCCGTAGTGAAAGAGCGGACATATATCAGCCCTATCTCAGTCACCCACTCACTGACTTACTCAATCACCCACGGAATCCTTAACTCACACTAAACGTCAGCTAAGAGTGATTGAGAAAGTCTTTCCAGTCGTCCCGTAGTGAAAGAGCGGACATATTTCAGCCCTAACTCAGTCACCCACTCACTGACTTACACAATCACCCACGGACTCCTTCACTCAATGCTCCCACTTTACCCGGGCTTGCAACCGGCTAGACCAGGTAAGCTTAGGCTCCTGGTCAAGGCGTGGTAATACTTTAGTTTTCTCAATTGACTACTTACTCCTTCACTCACACTAGTCTTCAGCTAAGAGTGATTGAGAAAGCCTTTCCAGCCATCCCGTAGTGAAAGAGCGGACATATTTAAGCCCTAACTCAGTCACCCACTCACTGACTTACTCAATCATCCACTGACTCCCTCACTCACACTAAACCTCAAATAAGAGTGATTGAGAAAGCCTTTCCAGCCGTCCCGTAGTGAAAGAGCGGACATATTTCAGCCCTTACTCAGTCACCCAATCACTGACTTACTCAATCACCCACTGACTCCCTCACTCACAATAAACCTCAAATAAGAGTGATTGAGAAAGTCTTTCCAGCCGTCCCGTAATGAAAGAGTGGACATATTTCAGCCCTAACTCAGTCACCCACTCACTGACTTACTCAATCACCCACTGACCCCCTCTCTCACCCTAAACCTCAAATAAGAGTGATTGAGAAAGCCTTTACAGCCGTCCCGTAGTAAAAGAGCGGACATATTTCAGCCCTAACTCAGTCACCCACTCACTGACTTACTCAATCACCCACGGAATCCTTCACTCAAACTAAACGTCAGCTAAGAGTGATTGAGAAAGTCTTTCCAGCCGTCCCGTAGTGAAAGAGCGGATATATTTCAGCCCTAACTCAGTCACCCACTCACTGACTTACTCAATCACCCACTGACCCCCTCTCTCACCCTAAACCTCAAATAAGAGTGATTGAGAAAGTCTTTCCAGCCGTCCCGTAGTGAAAGAGCGGACATTTTTCAGCCCTAACTCAGTCACCCACTCACTGACTTACTCAATCACCCACTGACTACCTCACTCACACTAAACCTCAAATAAGAGTGATTGAGAAAGCCTTTCCAGCCGTCCCGTAGTGAAAGAGCGGACATTTTTTCAGCCCTTACTCAGTCACCCACTCACTGACTTACTCAATCACCCACGGAATCCTTCACTCACACTAAACGTCAGCTAAGAGTGATTGAAAAAGTCTTTCCAGCCGTCCCGTAGTGAAAGAGTGGACATATTTCAGCCCTAACTCAGTCACCCACTCACTGACTCACTCAATCACCCGCTGACTCCCTTACTCACACTAAACCTCAAATAAGAGTGATTGAGAAAGTCTTTCCAGCCGTCCCGTAGTGAAAGAGCGGACATATTTCAGCCCTAACTCAGTCACCCACTCACTGACTTACTCAATCACCCACAGACTCCCTCACTCACACTAAACCTCAAATAAGAGTGATTGAGAAAGCCTTTCCAGCCGTCCCGTAGTGAAAGAGCGGACATATTTCAGCCCTAACTCAGTCACCCACTCACTGACTTACTCAATCACCCACTGACTCCCTCACTCACACTAAACCTCAAATAAGAGTGATTGAGAAAGTCTTTCCAGCCGTCCCGTAGTGAAAGAGTGGACATATTTCAGCCCTAACTCAGTCACCCACTCACTGACTTACTCAATAACCCACGGTATCCTTTACTCAATGCTCCCACTTTACCCGGGCTTGCAACCGGCTAGACGAGGTAAGCCTAGGCTCCTGGTCAAGGCGTGGTTATACTTTAGTTTTCTCAATTGCCTACGGACTCCTTCACTCACACTAGTCGTCAGTTAAGAGTGCTTGAGAAAGCCTTTCCAGCCGTCCCGTAGTGAAAGAGCGGACATATTTCAGCCCTAACTCAGTCACCCACTCACTGACTTACTCAATCACCCACTGACTCCCTCACTCACACTAAACCTCAAATAAGAGTGATTGAGAAAGCCTTTCCAGCCGTCCCGTAGTGAAAGAGCGGACATATTTCAGCCCTGACTCAGTCACCCAATCACTGACTTACTCTATCACCCACTGACTCCCTCACTCACACTAAACCTCAAATAAGAGTGATTGAGAAAGCCTTTCCCGCCGCACAGTGGTCTGGGAGCGGCCAAAATGCCGAATTTCGAAGTGTTCGCAAAATGCAAAATATATATATTTTTAAATTAATAAATAGTTGAATAATAAGACTACCAAATACAAATCTTTAAAAATCATTTTTTGAAGCATTTATAGCTACGAAAAGTCAACAAATGAAAAATAGCCCGATTTGATGCGATATATTGGAATTCAAAATACACGATTTATTATTTCATTACACAATTTTTTGCATCTTTTTTGAGTTTTATAAAAGTTTTTCTTTTATTTTAGCCGATTAAAGAATACAAAATAATTTTTTAATTAGTTTTTGACTTCAGTTTCTAAAATATTGTGTTTTTAAATATTTGAAAGAGTGTAACTTTCTTGCGCCACAATGCGCCAAAGTCGCATTACAATTAATTGGTTGTCCAAATTGTATATAAAAGATAAATCTAAATTTCAGGTGCGAACTCGCGCGAAAACTATAATTATAAACGGAAGTGTCAAAATCTAGCTGTTCAAAAATCGTCGAAAAGCGCAGCTGCGCGTTCCTCCTCGCCAGCTGTTAATCAAGAAACAAAGTAACAAAACGGACAGGTGCTTCGTCCACTTCACTTACAAAGAGTTTAATTATAAACAAATGAAAGATTTTTAATACTGGTGATATATTTGTAGGAGAGAAAAGGGTTGATTTGTTTACAATTAATAATGTTTTCAAGAGATGCCCATTTGCCCATCGGACCCTTACATTAATACCTTTCGCGCAAAGCCTAAAACAAACAACAAATTAGAGCTACACGAAGACCAAAAAAAAAAAAGCTATTATTTTAATATTGTGATCTTAAATAATGCTAAATAAATTTAATTATACGTTTTCAAAGCAAAAATTTTTAGTGCTTCATCACAATTTTAAGTATATCCTTTTTATGAATCTGTTCTATCAAAGTGACTTTTATTTAGTTCCTAAAATACATGTATTCTTTGTATTTCTGATTTGATAATATACTTTTGATTCTAATATTAGCATAAAGTACTTTTAAATCAAATGCAATATTGTTATTAAATATTTTTATTCCTAAACCGTGTTAAAATTGAGCGAAAATTCATTTAAAATTCTTTAAAAAGTCTTAAGATGAATATTCATACCATATTTGGCCTTGACATCTTTATTATTTTCAATAATAAAATGTTGCTAATTAATATAGTCTTAGAAACTGTTGACGGTTAATTTGTAAGCATAATTTTTTCGTATTTATATTCTTGATATCATATTTTGATATTAAATTTAGTGTATTCCACATACTTAAATGTGTAATACTATACAATTATTACAAAAATTTTAATGCTAAGTATCTTATAAATTCCACAAACTTAAAGGCGTAATGTTATATAATTATTCCACAAATATAAATGAAACAAAAAATATTGACATTAAAGGCTTTGTTTTCAATTAATTCCATAAACTAAATTGAGAGCAGAAAATATTGAAAATACTGTAAAGTTTTTTTTAGCTCAAAGTTTCTTTTTTTAAAGATTTTGTTAGTATTTTGGCTTTTTGTGACTACTTGACGTAAAATTACGTATTACCATGACCTAAACACACGCATATGCACTTGCACAGTATATGTTGTCGAAAGCGTTATTCTTTATACACGCAATTTTCACATTACATTTTCGCATACTATTTTTTTGCATTAACTGTAACATAAAATTCGTCGGTTTTACAAACTTGATTGTGTCTTATATCGACTCAGATGGGTCCAAAACCTATAAAACCGAATTTGTTTGCATTTTTGTCAAACAACAGAAAAATAAATGAATTTTGACCGATTTTTAGCCTTTTCCGACCACTGTGCGCCGTCCGGTAGTGAAAGAGCGGACATATGTCAGCCCTAACTCAGTCACCCACTCACTGACTTACTCTATCACCCACTGACTCCCTCACTCACACTAAAAATCAAATAAGAATGATTGAGAAAGCCTTTCCAGCCGTCCCGTAGTGAAAGAGCGGACATATTTCAGCCCTAACTCAGTCACCCACTCACTGACTTACTCAATCACCCACTGACCCCCTCTCTCACACTACCCCTCAAATAAGAGTGATTGAGAAATCCTTTCCAGCCGTCCCGTAGTGAAAGAGCTGACATATTTCTGCCCTAACTCAGTCACCCACTCACTGACTTACTCAATCACCCACGGACTCCCTCACTCACACTAAAAATCAAATAAGAATGATTGAGAAAGCCTTTCCAGCCGTCCCGTAGTGAAAGAGCGGACATATTTCAGCCCTAACTCAGTCACCCACTCACTGACTTACTCAATCACCCACTGACTCCCTCACTCACACTAAACATCAAATAAGAGTGATTGAGAAAGTCTTTCCAGCCGTCCCGTAGTGAAAGAGCGGACATATTTCAGCCCTAACTCAGTCACCCACTCACTGACTTACTCAATCACCCACGGACTCCTTCACTCAATGCTCCCACTTTACCCGGGCTTGCAACCGGCTAGACCAGGTAAGCCTAGGCTCCTGGTCAAGGCGTGGTAATACTTTAGTTTTCTCAATTGAATACTTACTCCTTCACTCACACTAGTCTCCATCTAAGAGTGATTGAGAAAGCCTTTCCAGCCGTCCCGTAGTGAAAGAGCGGACATATTTCAGCCCTAACTCAGTCACCCACTCACTGACTTACTCTATCACCCACTGACTCCCTCACTCACACTAAACCTCCAATAAGAGTGATTGAGAAAGTCTTTCCAGCCGTCCCGTAGTGAAAGAGCGGACATATTTCAGCCCTAACTCAGTCACCCACTCACTGACTTACTCAATCACCCACTGACTCCCTCACTCACACTAAACCTCCAATAAGAGTGATTGCGAAAGTCTTTCCAGCCGTCCCGTAGTGAAAGAGCAGACATATTTCAGCCCTAACTCAGTCACCCACTCACTGACTTACTCTATCACCCACTGACTCCCTCACTCACACTAAAAATCAAATAAGAGTGATTGAGAAAGCCTTTCCAGCCGTCCCGTAGTGAAAGAGCGGACATATTTCAGCCCTTACTCAGTCACCCACTCACTGACTTACTCAATCACCCACTGACTCCCTCACTCACACTAAACCTCAAATAAGAGTGATTGAGAAAGTATTTAAAGCCGTCCCGTAATGAAAGAGTGGACATATTTCAGCCCTAACTCAGTCACCCACTCACTGACTTACTCAATCACCCACTGACCCCCTCTCTCACACTAAACCTCAAATAAGAGTGATTGAGAAAGCCTTTCCAGCCGTCCCGTAGTGAAAGAGCGGACATATTTCAGCCCTAACTCAGTCACCCACTCACTGACTCACTCAATCACCCACTGACTCCCTCACTCACACTAAACCTCAAATAAGAGTGATTGAGAAAGTCTTTCCAGCCGTCCCGTAGTGAAAGAGCGGACATGTTTCAGCCCTAACTCAGTCACCCACTCACTGACTTACTCAATCTCCCACAGACTCCTTTACTCAATGCTCCCACTTTACCCGGGCTTGCAACCGGCTGGACCAGGTAAGCCTAGGCTCCTGGTCAAGGCGTGGTTATACTTTAGTTTTCTCAATTGCCTACGGACTAATTTACTCACACTAGTCGCCAGTTAAGAGTGATTGAGAAAGCCTTTCCAGCCGTCCCGTAGTGAAAGAGCGGACATATTTCAGCCCTAACTCAGTCACCCACTCACTGACTTACTCAATCACCCACTGACTCCCTCACTCACACTAAACCTCAAATAAGAGTGATTGAAAAAGCCTTTCCAGCCGTCCCGTAGTGAAAGAGCGGACATATTTCAGCCCTAACTCAGTCACCCACTCACTGACTTACTCTATCACCCACTGACTCCCTCACTCACACTAAACCTCAAATAAGAGTGATTGAGAAAGCCTTTCCAGCCGTCCCGTAATGAAAGAGCGGACATATTCCAGCCCTAACTCAGTCACCCACTCACTGACTTACTCAATCACCCACTGACTTCCTCACTCACACTAAACCTCAAATAAGAGTGATTGAGAAAGTCTTTAGAGCCGTTCCGTAATGAAAGAGTGGACATATTTCAGCCCTAACTCAGTCACCCACTCACTGTCTTACTCAATCACCCACTGACCCCCTCTCTCACACTAAACCTCAAATAAGAGTGATTGAGAAAGTCTTTCCAGCCGTCCCGTAGTGAAAGAGCGGACATATTTCAGCCCTAACTCAGTCACCCACTCACTGACTCACTCAATCACCCACTGACTCCCTTACTCACACTATACCTCAAATAAGAGTGATTGAGAAAGTCTTTCCAGCCGTCCCGTAGTGAAAGAGCGGACATGTTTCAGCCCTAACTCAGTCACCCACTCACTGACTTACTCAATCTCCCACAGACTCCTTTACTCAATGCTCCCACTTTACCCGGGCTTGCAACCGGCTGGACCAGGTAAGCCTAGGCTCCTGGTCAAGGCGTGGTTATACTTTAGTTTTCTCAATTGCCTACGGACTAATTTACTCTTACTAGTCGCCAGTTAAGAGTGATTGAGAAAGCCTTTCCAGCCGTCCCGTAGTGAAAGAGCGGACATATTTCAGCCCTAACTCAGTCACCCACTCACTGACTTACTCAATCACCCACTGACTCCCTCACTCACACTAAACCTCAAATAAGAGTGATTGAAAAAGCCTTTCCAGCCGTCCCGTAGTGAAAGAGCGGACATATTTCAGCCCTAACTCAGTCACCCACTCACTGACTTACTCTATCACCCACTGACTCCCTCACTCACACTAAACCTCAAATAAGAGTGATTGAGAAAGCCTTTCCAGCCGTCCCGTAATGAAAGAGCGGACATATTCCAGCCCTTACTCAGTCACCCACTCACTGACTTACTCTATCACCCACTGACTCCCTCACTCACACTAAAAATCAAATAAGAGTGATTGAGAAAGCCTTTCCAGCCGTCCCGTAGTGAAAGAGCGGACATATTTCAGCCCTAACTCAGTCACCCACTCACTGACTTACTCAATCACCCACTGACCCCCTCTCTCACACTAAACCTCAAATAAGAGTGATTGAGAAATCCTTTCCAGCCGTCCCGTAGTGAAAGAGCGGACATATTTCAGCCCTAACTCTGTCACCCACTCACTGACTTAGTCAATCACCTACTGACTCCCTCACTCACACTAAACATCAAATAAGAGTGATTGAGAAAGTCTTTCCAGCCGTCCCGTAGTGAAAGAGCGGACATATTTCAGCCCTAACTCAGTCACCCACTCACTGACTTACTCAATCACCCACGGACTCCTTCACTCAATGCTCCCACTTTACCCGGGCTTGCAACCGGCTAGACCAGGTAAGCCTAGGCTCCTGGTCAAGGCGTGGTAATACTTTAGTTTTCTCAATTGACTTCTTACTCCTTCACTCACACTAGTCTTCAGCTAAGAGTGATAGAGAAAGCCTTTTCAGCCGTCCCGTAGTGAAAGAGCGGACATATTTCAGCCCTAACTCAGTCACCCACTCACTGACTTACTCTATCACCCACTGACTCCCTCACTCACACTAAACCTCCAATAAGAGTGATTGAGAAAGTCTTTCCAGCCGTCCCGTAGTGAAAGAGCGGACATATTTCAGCCTTAACTCAGTCACCCACTCACTGACTTACTCAATCACCCACGGACTCCTTCACTCAATGCTCCCACTTTACCCGGGCTTGCAACCGGCTAGACCAGGTAAGCCTAGGCTCCTGGTCAAGGCGTGGTAATACTTTAGTTTTCTCAATTGACTTCTTACTCCTTCACTCACACTAGTCTTCAGCTAAGAGTGATAGAGAAAGCCTTTTCAGCCGTCCCGTAGTGAAAGAGCGGACATATTTCAGCCCTAACTCAGTCACCCACTCACTGACTTACTCAATAACCCACGGACTCCTTTACTCAATGCTCCCACTTTACCCGGGCTTGCAACCGGCTAGACGAGGTAAGCCTAGGCTCCTGGTCAAGGCGTGGTTATACTTTAGTTTTCTCAATTGCCTACGGACTCCTTCACTCACACTAGTCGTCAGTTAAGAGTGCTTGAGAAAGCCTTTCCAGCCGTCCCGTAGTGAAAGAGCGGACATATTTCAGCCCTAACTCAGTCACCCACTCACTGACTTACTCAATCACCCACTGACTCCCTCACTCACACTAAACCTCAAATAAGAGTGATTGAGAAAGCCTTTCCAGCCGTCCCGTAGTGAAAGAGCGGACATATTTCAGCCCTGACTCAGTCACCCACTCACTGACTTACTCAATCACCCACAGACTCCCTCACTCACACTAAACCTCAAATAAGAGAGATTGAGAAAGCGTTTCCAGCCGTCCCGTAGTGAAAGAGAGGAATTATTTCAGCCCTAACTCAGTCACCCACTCACTGACTTACTCAATCACCCACTGACTCCCTCACTCACACTAAACCTCAAATAAGAGTGATTGAGAAAGTCTTTCCAGCCGTCCCGTAGTGAAAGAGCGGACATATTTCAGCCCTAACTCAGTCACCCACTCACTGACTTACTCAATCACCCACTGACTCCCTCACTCACACTAAACCTCAAATAAGAGTGATTGAGAAAGTCTTTCCAGCCGTCCCGTAGTGAAAGAGCGGACATATTTCAGCCCTAACTCAGTCACCCACTCACTGACTTACTCAATCTCCCACAGACTCCCTCACTCACACTAAACCTCAAATAAGAGTGATTGAGAAAGCCTTTCCAGCCGTCCCGTAGTGAAAGAGCGGACATATTTCAGCCCTAACTCAGTCACCCACTCACTGACTTACTCAATCACCCACTGAATCCCTCACTCACACTAAACCTCAAATAAGAGTGATTGAGAAAGTCTTTCCAGCCGTCCCGTAGTGAAAGAGTGGACATTTTTCAGCCCTAACTCAGTCACCCACTCACTGACTTACTCAATCCCCCACGGACTCTTTTACTCAATGCTCCCACTTTACCCGGGCTTGCAACCGGCTAGACCAGGTAAGCCTAGGCTCCTGGTCAAGGCGTGGTTATACTTTAGTTTTCTCAATTGCCTACGGACTAATTTACTCACACTAGTCGCCAGTTAAGAGTGATTGAGAAAGCCTTTCCAGCCGTCCCGTAGTGAAAGAGCGGACATATTTCAGCCCTAACTCAGTCACCCACTCACTGACTTACTCAATCACCCACTGACTCCCTCACTCACACTAAACCTCAAATAAGAGTGATTGAAAAAGCCTTTCCAGCCGTCCCGTAGTGAAAGAGCGGACATATTTCAGCCCTAACTCAGTCACCCACTCACTGACTTACTCAATCACCCACTGACTCCCTCACTCACACTAAACCTCAAATAAGAGTGATTGAGAAAGCCTTTCCAGCCGTCCCGTAGTGAAAGAGCGGACATATTTCAGCCCTAACTCTGTCACCCACTCACTGACTTACTCAATCACCCACTGACTCCCTCACTCACACTAAACATCAAATAAGAGTGATTGAGAAAGTCTTTCCAGCCGTCCCGTAGTGAAAGAGCGGACATATTTCAGCCCTAACTCAGTCACCCACTCACTGACTTACTCAATCACCCAAGGACTCCTTCACTCAATGCTCCCACTTTACCCGGGCTTGCAACCGGCAAGACCAGGTAAGCCTAGGCTCCTGGTCAAGGCGTGGTAATACTTTAGTTTTCTCAATTGAATACTTACTCGTTCACTCACACTAGTCTTCATCTAAGAGTGATTGAGAAAGCCTTTCCAGCCGTCCCGTAGTGAAAGAGCGGACATATTTCAGCCCTAACTCAGTCACCCACTCACTGACTTACTCAATCACCCACTGACTCCCTCACTCACACTAAACCTCAAATAAGAGTGATTGAGAAAGCCTTTCCAGCCGTCCCGTAGTGAAAGAGCGGACATATTTCAGCCCTAACTCAGTCACCCACTCACTGACTTACTCAATCACCCACTGACTCCCTCACTCACACTAAACCTCAAATAAGAGTGATTGAGAAAGTCTTTCCAGCCGTCCCGTAGTGAAAGAGCGGACATATTTCAGCCCTAACTCAGTCACCCACTCACTGACTTACTCAATCACCCACTGACTTCCTCACTCACACTAAACCTCAAATAAGAGTGATTGAGAAAGTCTTTCCAGCCGTCCCGTAGTGAAAGAGCGGACATATTTCAGCCCTAACTCAGTCACCCACTCACTGACTTACTCAATCTCCCACAGACTCCCTCACTCACACTAAACCTCAAATAAGAGTGATTGAGAAAGCCTTTCCAGCCGTCCCGTAGTGAAAGAGCGGACATATTTCAGCCCTAACTCAGTCACCCACTCACTGACTTACTCAATCACCCACTGAATCCCTCACTCACACTAAACCTCAAATAAGAGTGATTGAGAAAGTCTTTCCAGCCGTCCCGTAGTGAAAGAGTGGACATTTTTCAGCCCTAACTCAGTCACCCACTCACTGACTTACTCAATCCCCCACGGACTCTTTTACTCAATGCTCCCACTTTACCCGGGCTTGCAACCGGCTAGACCAGGTAAGCCTAGGCTCCTGGTCAAGGCGTGGTTATACTTTAGTTTTCTCAATTGCCTACGGACTAATTTACTCACACTAGTCGCCAGTTAAGAGTGATTGAGAAAGCCTTTCCAGCCGTCCCGTAGTGAAAGAGCGGACATATTTCAGCCCTAACTCAGTCACCCACTCACTGACTTACTCAATCACCCACTGACTCCCTCACTCACACTAAACCTCAAATAAGAGTGATTGAAAAAGCCTTTCCAGCCGTCCCGTAGTGAAAGAGCGGACATATTTCAGCCCTAACTCAGTCACCCACTCACTGACTTACTCAATCACCCACTGACTCCCTCACTCACACTAAACCTCAAATAAGAGTGATTGAGAAAGCCTTTCCAGCCGTCCCGTAGTGAAAGAGCGGACATATTTCAGCCCTAACTCTGTCACCCACTCACTGACTTACTCAATCACCCACTGACTCCCTCACTCACACTAAACCTCAAATAAGAGTGATTGAGAAAGTCTTTCCAGCCGTCCCGTAGTGAAAGAGCGGACATATTTCAGCCCTAACTCAGTCACCCACTCACTGACTTACTCAATCACCCAAGGACTCCTTCACTCAATGCTCCCACTTTACCCGGGCTTGCAACCGGCAAGACCAGGTAAGCCTAGGCTCCTGGTCAAGGCGTGGTAATACTTTAGTTTTCTCAATTGAATACTTACTCCTTCACTCACACTAGTCTTCATCTAAGAGTGATTGAGAAAGCCTTTCCAGCCGTCCCGTAGTGAAAGAGCGGACATATTTCAGCCCTAACTCAGTCACCCACTCACTGACTTACTCTATCACCCACTGACTCCCTCACTCACACTAAACCTCCAATAAGAGTGATTGAGAAAGTCTTTCCAGCCGTCCCGTAGTCAAAGAGCGGACATATTTCAGCCCTAACTCAGTCACCCACTCACTGACTTACTCAATCACCCACTGACTCCCTCACTCACACTAAACATCAAATAAGAGTGATTGAGAAAGTCTTTCCAGCCGTCCCGTAGTGAAAGAGCGGACATATTTCAGCCCTAACTCAGTCACCCACTCACTGACTTACTCAATCACCCACGGACTCCTTCACTCAATGCTCCCACTTTACTCGGGCTTGCAACCGGCTAGACCAGGTAAGCCTAGGCTCCTGGTCAAGGCTTGGTAATACTTTAGTTTTCTCAATTGACTACTTACTCCTTCACTCACACTAGTCTTCAGCTAAGAGTGATTGAGAAAGCCTTTTCAGCCGTCCCGTAGTGAAAGAGCGGACATATTTCAGCCCTAACTCAGTCACCCACTCACTGACTTTCTCAATCACCCACGGACTCCTTCATTCACACTAAACGTCAGCTAAGAGTGATTGAGAAAGTCTTTCCAGCCGTCCCGTAGTGAAAGAGCGGACATATTTCAGCCCTAACTCAGTCACCCACTCACTGACTCACTCAATCACCCACTGACTCCCTTACTCACACTAAATCTCAAATAAGAGTGATTGAGAAAGTCTTTCCAGCCGTCCCGTAGTGAAAGAGCGGACATATTTCAGCCCTAACTCAGTCACCCACTCACTGACTTACTCAATCTCCCACAGACTCCCTCACTCACACTAAACCTCAAATAAGAGTGATTGAGAAAGCCTTTCCAGCCGTCCCGTAGTGAAAGAGCGGACATATTTCAGCCCTAACTCAGTCGCCCACTCACTGACTTACTCAATCACCCACTGAATCCCTCACTCACACTAAACCTCAAATAAGAGTGATTAAGAAAGTCTTTCCAGCCGTCCCGTAGTGAAAGAGTGGACATTTTTCAGCCCTAACTCAGTCACCCACTCACTGACTTACTCAATCCCCCACGGACTCTTTACTCAATGCTCCCACTTTACCCGGGCTTGCAACCGGCTAGACCAGGTAAACCTAGGCTCCTGGTCAAGGCGTGGTTATACTTTAGTTTTCTCAATTGCCTACGGACTAATTTACTCACACTAGTCGCCAGTTAAGAGTGATTGAGAAAGCCTTTCCAGCCGTCCCGTAGTGAAAGAGCGGACATATTTCAGCCCTAACTCAGTCACCCACTCACTGACTTACTCAATCACCCACTGACTCCCTCACTCACACTAAACCTCAAATAAGAGTGATTGAAAACGCCTTTCCAGCCGTCCCGTAGTGAAAGAGCGGACATATTTCAGCCCTATCTCAGTCACCCACTCACTGACTTACTCTATCACCCACTGACTCCCTCACTCACACTAAACCTCAAATAAGAGTGATTGAGAAAGCCTTTCCAGCCGTCCCGTAGTGAAAGAGCGGTCATATTTCAGCCCTAACTCAGTCACCCACTCACTGACTTACTCTATCACCCACTGACTCCCTCACTCACACTAAAAATCAAATAAGAGTGATTGAGAAAGCCTTTCCAGCCGTCCCGTAGTGAAAGAGCGGACATATTTCAGCCCTAACTCAGTCACCCACTCACTGACTTACTCAATCACATACTGACCCCCTCTCTCACACTAAACCTCAAATAAGAGTGATTGAGAAATCCTTTCCAGCCGTCCCGTAGTGAAAGAGCGGACATATTTCAGCCCTAACTCAGTCACCCACTCACTGACTTACTCAATCACCCACGGACTCCTTCACTCAATGCTCCCACTTTACCCGGGCTTGCAACCGGCTAGACCAGGTAAGCCTAGGCTCCTGGTCAAGGCGTGGTAATACTTCAGTTTTCTCAATTGAATACTTACTCCTTCACTCACACTAGTCTTCATCTAAGAGTGATTGAGAAAGCCTTTCCAGCCGTCCCGTAGTGAAAGAGCGGACATATTTCAGCCCTAACTCAGTCACCCACTCACTGACTTACTCTATCACCCACTGACTCCCTCACTCACACTAAACCTCCAATAAGAGTGATTGAGAAAGTCTTTCCAGCCGTCCCGTAGTCAAAGAGCGGACATATTTCAGCCCTAACTCAGTCACCCACTCACTGACTTACTCAATCACCCACTGACTCCCTCACTCACACTAAACCTCCAATAAGAGTGATTGAGAAAGTCTTTTTAGCCGTCCCGTAGTGAAAGAGCGGACATATTTCAGCCCTAACTCAGTCACCCACTCACTGACTTACTCAATCACCCACGGACTCCTTCACTCAATGCTCCCACTTTACCCGGGCTTGCAACCGGTTAGACCAGGTAAGCCTAGGCTCCTGGTCAAGGCGTGGTAATACTTTAGTTTTCTCAATTGACTACTAACTCCTTCACTCACACTAGTCTTCAGCTAAGAGTGATTGAGAAAGCCTTTTCAGCCGTCCCGTAGTGAAAGAGCGGACATATTTCAGCCCTAACTCAGTCACCCACTCACTGACTTACTCAATCACCCACTGACTCCCTCACTCACACTAAACCTCAAATAAGAGTGATTGAGAAAGTCTTTCCAGCCGTCCCGTAGTGAAAGAGCGGACATATTTCAGCCCTAACTCAGTCACCCACTCACTGACTCACTCAATCACCCACTGACTCCCTCACTCATACTAAACCTCAAATAAGAGTGATTGAGAAAGCCTTTTCAGCCGTCCCGTAGTGAAAGAGCGGACATATTTCAGCCCTAACTCAGTCACCCACTCACTGACTTTCTCAATCACCCACGGACTCCTTCATTCACACTAAACGTCAGCTAAGAGTGATTGAGAAAGTCTTTCCAGCCGTCCCGTAGTGAAAGAGCGGACATATTTCAGCCCTAACTCAGTCACCCACTCACTGACTTACTCAATCACCCACTGACTCCCTCACTCACACTAAACCTCAAATAAGAGTGATTGAGAAAGTCTTTCCAGCCGTCCCGTAGTGAAAGAGCGGACATTTTTCAGCCCTAACTCAGTCACCCACTCACTGACTTACTCAATCACCCGCTGACTACCTCACTCACACTAAACCTCAAATAAGAGTGATTGAGAAAGCCTTTCCAGCCGTCCCGTAGTGAAAGAGCGGACATTTTTTCAGCCCTAACTCAGTCACCCACTCACTGACTTACTCAATCACCCACGGAATCCTTCACTCACACTAAACGTCAGCTAAGAGTGATTGAGAAAGTCTTTCCAGCCGTCCCGTAGTGAAAGAGCGGACATATTTCAGCCCTAACTCAGTCACCCACTCACTGACTTACTCAATCACCCACTGACTCCCTCACTCACACTAAACCTCAAATAAGAGTGATTGAGAAAGTCTTTCCAGCCGTCCCGTAGTGAAAGAGCGGACATATTTCAGCCCTAACTCAGTCACCCACTCACTGACTTACTCAATCACCCACTGACTCCCTCACTCACACTAAACCTCAAATAAGAGTGATTGAGAAAGCCTTTCCAGCCGTCCCGTAGTGAAAGAGCGGACATATTTCAGCCCTAACTCAGTCACCCACTCACTGACTTACTCAATCTCCCACTGACTCCCTCACTCACACTAAACCTCAAATAAGAGTGATTGAGAAAGCCTTTCCAGCCGTCCCGTAGTGAAAGAGCGGACATATTTCAGCCCTAACTCAGTCACCCACTCACTGACTTACTCAATCACCCACTGACTCCTTCACTCACACTAAACCTCAAATAAGAGTGATTGAGAAAGTCTTTCCAGCCGTCCCGTAGTGAAAGAGCGGACATATTTCAGCCCTAACTCAGTCACCCACTCACTGACTTACTCAATCACCCACGGACTCCTTCACTCAATGCTCCCACTTTACCCGGGCTTGCAACCGGCTAGACCAGGTAAGCCTAGGCTCCTGGTCAAGGCGTGGTAATACTTTAGTTTTCTCAATTGACTACTTACTCCTTCACTCACACTAGTCTTCAGTTAAGAGTGATTGAGAAAGCCTTTCCAGCCGTCCCGTAGTGAAAGAGCGGACATATTTCAGCCCTAACTCAGTCACCCACTCACTGACTTACTCAATCACCCACTGACTCCCTCACTCACACTAAACCTCAAATAAGAGTGATTGAGAAAGCCTTTCCAGCCGTCCCGTAGTGAAAGAGCGGACATATTTCAGCCCTAACTCAGTCACCCACTCACTGACTTACTCAATCACCCACTGACTCCCTCACTCACACTAAACCTCAAATAAGAGTGATTGAGAAAGTCTTTCCAGCCGTCCCGTAGTGAAAGAGCGGACATATTTCAGCCCTAACTCAGTCACCCACTCACTGACTTACTCAATCACCCACTGACTCCCTCACTCACACTAAACCTCAAATAAGAGTGATTGAGAAAGCCTTTCCAGCCGTCCCGTAGTGAAAGAGCGGACATATTTCAGCCCTAACTCAGTCACCCACTCACTGACTTACTCAATCACCCACGGACTCCTTCACTCACACTAAACCTCAAATAAGAGTGATTGAGAAAGTCTTTCCAGCCGTCCCGTAGTGAAAGAGCGGACATATTTCAGCCCTAACTCAGTCACCCACTCACTGACTTACTCAATCACCCACTGACTCCCTCACTCACACTAAACCTCAAATAAGAGTGATTGAGAAAGTCTTTCCAGCCGTCCCGTAGTGAAAGAGCGGACATATTTCAGCCCTAACTCAGTCACCCACTCACTGACTTACTCAATCACCCACTGACTCCCTCACTCACACTAAACCTCAAATAAGAGTGATTGAGAAAGCCTTTCCAGCCGTCCCGTAGTGAAAGAGCGGACATTTTTCAGCCCTAACTCAGTCACCCACTCACTGACTTACTCAATCACCCACGGAATCCTTCACTCACACTAAACGTCAGCTAAGAGTGATTGAGAAAGTCTTTCCAGCCGTCCCGTAGTGAAAGAGTGGACATATTTCAGCCCTAACTCAGTCACCCACTCACTGACTCACTCAATCACCCACTGACTCCCTTACTCACACTAAACCTCAAATAAGAGTGATTGAGAAAGTCTTTCCAGCCGTCCCGTAGTGAAAGAGCGGACATATTTCAGCCCTAACTCAGTCACCCACTCACTGACTTACTCAATCACCCACTGACTCCCTCACTCACACTAAACCTCAAATAAGAGTGATTGAGAAAGCCTTTCCAGCCGTCCCGTAGTGAAAGAGCGGACATATTTCAGCCCTAACTCAGTCACCCACTCACTGACTTACTCAATCACCCACTGACTCCCTCACTCACACTAAACCTCAAATAAGAGTGATTGAGAAAGTCTTTCCAGCCGTCCCGTAGTGAAAGAGTGGACATATTTCAGCCCTAACTCAGTCACCCACTCACTGACTTACTCAATCACCCACGGACTCCTTTTTTTCAATGCTCCCAAATACCCGGGCTTGCAACCGGCTAGACCAGGTAAGCCTAGGCTCCTGGTCAAGGCGTGGTTATACTTTAGTTTTCTCAATTGCCTACGGACTCCTTCACTCACACTAGTCGTCAAATAAGAGTGATTGAGAAAGCCTTTCCAGCCGTCCCGTAGTGAAAGAGCGGACATATTTCAGCCCTAACTCAGTCACCCACTCACTGACTTACTCAATCACCCACTGACTCCCTCACTCACACTAAACCTCAAATAAGAGTGATTGAGAAAGCCTTTCCAGCCGTCCCGTAGTGAAAGAGCGGACATATTTCAGCCCTAACTCAGTCACCCACTCACTGACTTACTCAATCACCCACTGACTCCCTCACTCACACTAAACCTCAAATAAGAGTGATTGAGAAAGTCTTTCCAGCCGTCCCGTAGTGAAAGAGCGGACATATTTCAGCCCTAACTCAGTCACCCACTCACTGACTTACTCAATCACCCACGGACTCCTTCACTCAATGCTCCCACTTTACCCGGGCTTGCAACCGGCTAGACCAGGTAAGCCTAGACTCCTGGTCAAGGCGTGGTAATACTTTAGTTTTCTCAATTGACTACTTACTCCTTCACTCACACTAGTCTTCAGCTAAGAGTGATTGAGAAAGCCTTTCCAGCCGTCCCGTAGTGAAAGAGCGGACATATTTCAGCCCTAACTCAGTCACCCACTCACTGACTTACTCAATCACCCACTGACTCCCTCACTCACACTAAACCTCAAATAAGAGTGATTGAGAAAGCCTTTCCAGCCGTCCCGTAGTGAAAGAGCGGACATATTTCAGCCCTAACTCAGTCACCCACTCACTGACTTACTCAATCACCCACTGACTCCCTCACTCACACTAAACCTCAAATAAGAGTGATTGAGAAAGTCTTTCCAGCCGTCCCGTAGTGAAAGAGCGGACATATTTCAGCCCTAACTCAGTCACCCACTCACTGACTTACTCAATCACCCACTGACTCCCTCACTCACACTAAACCTCAAATAAGAGTGATTGAGAAAGCCTTTCCAGCCGTCCCGTAGTGAAAGAGCGGACATATTTCAGCCCTAACTCAGTCACCCACTCACTGACTTACTCAATCACCCACGGACTCCTTCACTCACACTAAACGTCAGCTAAGAGTGATTGAGAAAGTCTTTCCAGCCGTCCCGTAGTGAAAGAGCGGACATATTTCAGCCCTAACTCAGTCACCCACTCACTGACTCACTCAATCACCCACTGACTCCCTCACTCATACTAAACCTCAAATAAGAGTGATTGAGAAAGTCTTTCCAGCCGTCCCGTAGTGAAAGAGCGGACATTTTTCAGCCCTAACTCAGTCACCCACTCACTGACTTACTCAATCACCCGCTGACTACCTCACTCACACTAAACCTCAAATAAGAGTGATTGAGAAAGCCTTTCCAGCCGTCCCGTAGTGAAAGAGCGGACATTTTTTCAGCCCTAACTCAGTCACCCACTCACTGACTTACTCAATCACCCACGGAATCCTTCACTCACACTAAACGTCAGCTAAGAATGATTGAAAAAGTCTTTCCAGCCGTCCCGTAGTGAAAGAGTGGACATATTTCAGCCCTAACTCAGTCACCCACTCACTGACTCACTCAATCACCCACTGACTCCCTTACTCACACTAAACCTCAAATAAGAGTGATTGAGAAAGTCTTTCCAGCCGTCCCGTAGTGAAAGAGCGGACATATTTCAGCCCTAACTCAGTCACCCACTCACTGACTTACTCAATCACCCACAGACTCCCTCACTCACACTAAACCTCAAATAAGAGTGATTGAGAAAGCCTTTCCAGCCGTCCCGTAGTGAAAGAGCGGACATATTTCAGCCCTAACTCAGTCACCCACTCACTGACTTACTCAATCACCCACTGACTCCCTCACTCACACTAAACCTCAAATAAGAGTGATTGAGAAAGTCTTTCCAGCCGTCCCGTAGTGAAAGAGTGGACATATTTCAGCCCTAACTCAGTCACCCACTCACTGACTTACTCAATCCCCCACGGACTCCTTTACTCAATGCTCCCACTTTACCCGGGCTTGCAACCGGCTAGACCAGGTAAGCCTAGGCTCCTGGTCAAGGCGTGGTTATACTTTAGTTTTCTCAATTGACTACTTACTCCTTCACTCACTAGTCGCCAGTTAAGAGTGATTGAGAAAGCCTTTCCAGCCGTCCCGTAGTGAAAGAGCGGACATATTTCAGCCCTAACTCAGTCACCCACTCACTGACTTACTCAATCACCCACTGACTCCCTCACTCACACTAAACCTCAAATAAGAGTGATTGAGAAAGCCTTTCCAGCCGTCCCGTAGTGAAAGAGTGGACATATTTCAGCCCTAACTCAGTCACCCACTCACTGACTTACTCTATCACCCACTGACTCCCTCACTCACACTAAACCTCAAATAAGAGTGATTGAGAAAGCCTTTCCAGCCGTCCCGTAGTGAAAGAGCGGACATATTTCAGCCCTAACTCAGTCACCCACTCACTGACTTACTCTATCACCCACTGACTCCCTCACTCACACTAAAAATCAAATAAGAGTGATTGAGAAAGCCTTTCCAGCCGTCCCGTAGTGAAAGAGCGGACATATTTCAGCCCTAACTCAGTCACCCACTCACTGACTTACTCAATCACCCACTGACCCCCTCTCTCACACTAAACCTCAAATAAGAGTGATTGAGAAAGCCTTTCCAGCCGTCCCGTAGTGAAAGAGCGGACATATTTCAGCCCTAACTCAGTCACCCACTCACTGACTTACTCAATCACCCACGGACTCCCTCACTCACACTAAAAATCAAATAAGAGTGATTGAGAAAGCCTTTCCAGCCGTCCCGTAGTGAAAGAGCGGACATATTTCAGCCCTAACTCAGTCACCCACTCACTGACTTACTCAATCACCCACTGACTCCCTCACTCACACTAAACCTCAAATAAGAGTGATTGAGAAAGTCTTTCCAGCCGTCCCGTAGTGAAAGAGCGGACATATTTCAGCCTTAACTCAGTCACCCACTCACTGACTTACTCAATCACCCACGGACTCCTTCACTCAATGCTCCCACTTTACCCGGGCTTGCAACCGGCTAGACCAGGTAAGCCTAGGCTCCTGGTCAAGGCGTGGTAATACTTTAGTTTTCTCAATTGAATACTTACTCCTTCACTCACACTAGTCTTCATCTAAGAGTGATTGAGAAAGCCTTTCCAGCCGTCCCGTAGTGAAAGAGCGGACATATTTCAGCCCTAACTCAGTCACCCACTCACTGACTTACTCAATCACCCACTGACTCCCTCACTCACACTAAACCTCAAATAAGAGTGATTGAGAAAGTCTTTCCAGCCGTCCCGTAGTGAAAGAGCGGACATATTTCAGCCCTAACTCAGTCACCCACTCACTGACTTACTCAATCACC
Source organism: Hylyphantes graminicola (assembly GCA_023701765.1). Taxonomy (NCBI): domain Eukaryota; kingdom Metazoa; phylum Arthropoda; class Arachnida; order Araneae; family Linyphiidae; genus Hylyphantes; species Hylyphantes graminicola. The sequence goes on along the minus strand of CM043113.1, from coordinate 75,956,310 downwards.
CACTGACTCCCTCACTCACACTAAACCTCAAATAAGAGTGATTGAGAAAGTCTTTCCAGCCGTCCCGTAGTGAAAGAGCGGACATATTTCAGCCCTAACTCAGTCACCCACTCACTGACTTACTCAATCACCCACTGACCCCTCACTCACACTAAACCTCAAATAAGAGTGATTGAGAAAGCCTTTCCAGCCGTCCCGTAGTGAAAGAGCGGACATATTTCAGCCCTAACTCAGTCACCCACTCACTGACTTACTCAATCACCCACTGACCCCCTCACTCACACTAAACCTCAAATAAGAGTGATTGAGAAAGCCTTTCCAGCCGTCCCGTAGTGAAAGAGCGGACATATTTCAACCCTAACTCTGTCACCCACTCACTGACTTACTCAATCACCCACTGACTCCCTCACTCACACTAAACATCAAATAAGAGTGATTGAGAAAGTCTTTCCAGCCGTCCCGTAGTGAAAGAGCGGACATATTTCAGCCCTAACTCAGTCACCCACTCACTGACCTACTCAATCACCCACGGACTCCTTCACTCAATGCTCCCACTTTACCCGGGCTTGCAACCGGCTAGACCAGGTAAGCCTAGACTCCTGGTCAAGGCGTGGTAATACTTTAGTTTTCTCAATTGACTACTTACTCCTTCACTCACACTAGTCTTCAGCTAAGAGTGATAGAGAAAGCCTTTCCAGCCGTCCCGTAGTGAAAGAGCGGACATATTTCAGCCCTAACTCAGTCACCCACTCACTGACTTACTCAATCACCCACTGACTCCCTCACTCACACTAAACCTCAAATAAGAGTGATTGAGAAAGCCTTTCCAGCCGTCCCGTAGTGAAAGAGCGGACATATTTCAGCCCTAACTCAGTCACCCACTCACTGACTTACTCAATCACCCACTGACTCCCTCACTCACACTAAACCTCAAATAAGAGTGATTGAGAAAGTCTTTCCAGCCGTCCCGTAGTGAAAGAGCGGACATATTTCAGCCCTAACTCAGTCACCCACTCACTGACTTACTCAATCACCCACTGACTCCCTCACTCACACTAAACCTCAAATAAGAGTGATTGAGAAAGCCTTTCCAGCCGTCCCGTAGTGAAAGAGCGGACATATTTCAGCCCTAACTCAGTCACCCACTCACTGACTTACTCAATCACCCACGGACTCCTTCACTCACACTAAACGTCAAATAAGAGTGATTGAGAAAGTCTTTCCAGCCGTCCCGTAGTGAAAGAGCGGACATATTTCAGCCCTAACTCAGTCACCCACTCACTGACTTACTCAATCACCCACTGACTCCCTCACTCACACTAAACCTCAAATAAGAGTGATTGAGAAAGTCTTTCCAGCCGTCCCGTAGTGAAAGAGCGGACATATTTCAGCCCTAACTCAGTCACACACTCACTGACTTACTCAATCACCCACTGACTCCCTCACTCACACTAAACCTCAAATAAGAGTGATTGAGAAAGCCTTTCCAGCCGTCCCGTAGTGAAAGAGCGGACATTTTTTCAGCCCTAACTCAGTCACCCACTCACTGACTTACTCAATCACCCACGGAATCCTTCACTCACACTAAACGTCAGCTAAGAGTGATTGAAAAAGTCTTTCCAGCCGTCCCGTAGTGAAAGAGCGGACATATTTCAGCCCTAACTCAGTCACCCACTCACTGACTTACTCAATCACCCACTGAATCCCTCACTCACACTAAACCTCAAATAAGAGTGATTGAGAAAGTCTTTCCAGCCGTCCCGTAGTGAAAGAGCGGACATATTTCAGCCCTAACTCAGTCACCCACTCACTGACTTACTCAATCACCCACTGACTCCCTCACTCACACTAAACCTCAAATAAGAGTGATTGAGAAAGCCTTTCCAGCCGTCCCGTAGTGAAAGAGCGGACATATTTCAGCCCTAACTCAGTCACCCACTCACTGACTTACTCAATCACCCACTGACTCCCTCACTCACACTAAACCTCAAATAAGAGTGATTGAGAAAGTCTTTCCAGCCGTCCCGTAGTGAAAGAGCGGACATATTTCAGCCCTAACTCAGTCACCCACTCACTGACTTACTCAATCACCCACGGCCTTTACTCAATGCTCCCACTTTACCCGGGCTTGCAACCGGCTAGACCAGGTAAGCCTAGGCTCCTGGTCAAGGCGTGGTTATACTTTAGTTTTCTCAATTGCCTACGGACTCCTTCACTCACACTAGTCGTCAGTTAAGAGTGATTGAGAAAGCCTTTCCAGCCGTCCCGTAGTGAAAGAGCGGACATATTTCAGCCCTAACTCAGTCACCCACTCACTGACTTACTCAATCACCCACTGACTCCCTCACTCACACTAAACCTCAAATAAGAGTGATTGAGAAAGCCTTTCCAGCCGTCCCGTAGTGAAAGAGCGGACATATTTCAGCCCTAACTCAGTCACCCACTCACTGACTTACTCAATCACCCACTGACTCCCTCACTCACACTAAACCTCAAATAAGAGTGATTGAGAAAGTCTTTCCAGCCGTCCCGTAGTGAAAGAGCGGACATATTTCAGCCCTAACTCAGTCACCCACTCACTGACTTACTCAATCACCCACGGACTCCTTCACTCAATGCTCCCACTTTACCCGGGCTTGCAACCGGCTAGACCAGGTAAGCCTAGGCTCCTGGTCAAGGCGTGGTAATACTTTAGTTTTCTCAATTGACTACTTACTCCTTCACTCACACTAGTCTTCAGCTAAGAGTGATTGAGAAAGCCTTTCCAGCCGTCCCGTAGTGAAAGAGCGGACATATTTCAGCCCTAACTCAGTCACCCACTCACTGACTTACTCAATCACCCACTGACTCCCTCACTCACACTAAACCTCAAATAAGAGTGATTGAGAAAGCCTTTCCAGCCGTCCCGTAGTGAAAGAGCGGACATATTTCAGCCCTAACTCAGTCACCCACTCACTGACTTACTCAATCACCCACTGACTCCTTCACTCACACTAAACCTCAAATAAGAGTGATTGAGAAAGTCTTTCCAGCCGTCCCGTAGTGAAAGAGCGGACATATTTCAGCCCTAACTCAGTCACCCACTCACTGACTTACTCAATCACCCACTGATTCCCTCACTCACACTAAACTTCAAATAAGAGTGATTGAGAAAGTCTTTCCAGCCGTCCCGTAGTGAAAGAGCGGACATATTTCAGCCCTAACTCAGTCACCCACTCACTGACTTACTCAATCACCCACTGACTCCCTCACTCACACTAAACCTCAAATAAGAGTGATTGAGAAAGCCTTTCCAGCCGTCCCGTAGTGAAAGAGCGGACATTTTTTCAGCCCTAACTCAGTCACCCACTCACTGACTTACTCAATCACCCACGGAATCCTTCACTCACACTAAACGTCAGCTAAGAGTGATTAAGAAAGTCTTTCCAGCCGTCTCGTAGTGAAAGAGCGGACATATTTCAGCCCTAACTCAGTCACCCACTCACTGACTTACTCAATCAACCACTGACTCCCTTACTCACACTAAACCTCAAATAAGAGTGATTGAGAAAGTCTTTCCAGCCGTCCCGTAGTGAAAGAGCGGACATATTTCAGCCCTAACTCAGTCACCCACTCACTGACTTACTCAATCACCCACAGACTCCCTCACTCACACTAAACCTCAAATAAGAGTGATTGAGAAAGCCTTTCCAGCCGTCCCGTAGTGAAAGAGCGGACATATTTCAGCCCTAACTCAGTCACCCACTCACTGACTTACTCAATCACCCACTGACTCCCTCACTCACACTAAACCTCAAATAAGAGTGATTGAGAAAGTCTTTCCAGCCGTCCCGTAGTGAAAGAGTGGACATATTTCAGCCCTAACTCAGTCACCCACTCACTGACTTACTCAATCACCCACGGACTCCTTTTTTCAATGCTCCCAAATACCCGGGCTTGCAACCGGCTAGACCAGGTAAGCCTAGGCTCCTGGTCAAGGCGTGGTTATACTTTAGTTTTCTCAATTGCCTACGGACTCCTTCACTCACACTAGTCGTCAGTTAAGAGTGATTGAGAAAGCCTTTCCAGCCGTCCCGTAGTGAAAGAGCGGACATATTTCAGCCCTAACTCAGTCACCCACTCACTGACTTACTCAATCACCCACTGACTCCCTCACTCACACTAAACCTCAAATAAGAGTGATTGAGAAAGCCTTTCCAGCCGTCCCGTAGTGAAAGAGCGGACATATTTCAGCCCTAACTCAGTCACCCACTCACTGACTTACTCAATCACCCACTGACTCCCTCACTCACACTAAACCTCAAATAAGAGTGATTGAGAAAGTCTTTCCAGCCGTCCCGTAGTGAAAGAGCGGACATATTTCAGCCCTAACTCAGTCACCCACTCACTGACTTACTCAATCACCCACGGACTCCTTCACTCAATGCTCCCACTTTACCCGGGCTTGCAACCGGCTAGACCAGGTAAGCCTAGACTCCTGGTCAAGGCGTGGTAATACTTTAGTTTTCTCAATTGACTACTTACTCCTTCACTCACACTAGTCTTCAGCTAAGAGTGATTGAGAAAGCCTTTCCAGCCGTCCCGTAGTGAAAGAGCGGACATATTTCAGCCCTAACTCAGTCACCCACTCACTGACTTACTCAATCACCCACTGACTCCCTCACTCACACTAAACCTCAAATAAGAGTGATTGAGAAAGCCTTTCCAGCCGTCCCGTAGTGAAAGAGCGGACATATTTCAGCCCTAACTCAGTCACCCACTCACTGACTTACTCAATCACCCACTGACTCCCTCACTCACACTAAACCTCAAATAAGAGTGATTGAGAAAGTCTTTCCAGCCGTCCCGTAGTGAAAGAGAGGACATATTTCAGCCCTAACTCAGTCACCCACTCACTGACTTACTCAATCACCCACTGACCCCCTCACTCACACTAAACCTCAAATAAGAGTGATTGAGAAAGCCTTTCCAGCCGTCCCGTAGTGAAAGAGCGGACATATTTCAGCCCTAACTCAGTCACCCACTCACTGACTTACTCAATCACCCACGGACTCCTTCACTCACACTAAACGTCAGCTAAGAGTGATTGAGAAAGTCTTTCCAGCCGTCCCGTAGTGAAAGAGCGGACATATTTCAGCCCTAACTCAGTCACCCACTCACTGACTTACTCAATCACCCACTGACTCCATCACTCACACTAAACCTCAAATAAGAGTGATTGAGAAAGTCTTTCCAGCCGTCCCGTAGTGAAAGAGCGGACATATTTCAGCCCTAACTCAGTCACCCACTCACTGACTTACTCAATCACCCACTGACTCCCTCACTCACACTAAACCTCAAATAAGAGTGATTGAGAAAGCCTTTCCAGCCGTCCCGTAGTGAAAGAGCGGACATTTTTTCAGCCCTAACTCAGTCACCCACTCACTGACTTACTCAATCACCCACGGAATCCTTCACTCACACTAAACGTCAGCTAAGAGTGATTGAAAAAGTCTTTCCAGCCGTCCCGTAGTGAAAGAGTGGACATATTTCAGCCCTAACTCAGTCACCCACTCACTGACTCACTCAATCAACCACTGACTCCCTTACTCACACTAAACCTCAAATAAGAGTGATTGAGAAAGTCTTTCCAGCCGTCCCGTAGTGAAAGAGCGGACATATTTCAGCCCTAACTCAGTCACCCACTCACTGACTTACTCAATCACCCACAGACTCCCTCACTCACACTAAACCTCAAATAAGAGTGATTGAGAAAGCCTTTCCAGCCGTCCCGTAGTGAAAGAGCGGACATATTTCAGCCCTAACTCAGTCACCCACTCACTGACTTACTCAATCACCCACTGACTCCCTCACTCACACTAAACCTCAAATAAGAGTGATTGAGAAAGTCTTTCCAGCCGTCCCGTAGTGAAAGAGTGGACATATTTCAGCCCTAACTCAGTCACCCACTCACTGACTTACTCAATCACCCACGGACTCCTTTTTTTCAATGCTCCCAAATACCCGGGCTTGCAACCGGCTAGACCAGGTAAGCCTAGGCTCCTGGTCAAGGCGTGGTTATACTTTAGTTTTCTCAATTGCCTACGGACTCCTTCACTCACACTAGTCGTCAGTTAAGAGTGATTGAGAAAGCCTTTCCAGCCGTCCCGTAGTGAAAGAGCGGACATATTTCAGCCCTAACTCAGTCACCCACTCACTGACTTACTCAATCACCCACTGACTCCCTCACTCACACTAAACCTCAAATAAGAGTGATTGAGAAAGCCTTTCCAGCCGTCCCGTAGTGAAAGAGCGGACATATTTCAGCCCTAACTCAGTCACCCACTCACTGACTTACTCTATCACCCACTGACTCCCTCACTCACACTAAACCTCAAATAAGAGTGATTGAGAAAGCCTTTCCAGCCGTCCCGTAGTGAAAGAGCGGACATATTTCAGCCCTAACTCAGTCACCCACTCACTGACTTACTCTATCACCCACTGACTCCCTCACTCACACTAAAAATCAAATAAGAGTGATTGAGAAAGCCTTTCCAGCCGTCCCGTAGTGAAAGAGCGGACATATTTCAGCCCTAACTCAGTCACCCACTCACTGACTTACTCAATCACCCACTGACCCCCTCACTCACACTAAACCTCAAATAAGAGTGATTGAGAAATCCTTTCCAGCCGTCCCGTAGTGAAAGAGCGGACATATTTCAGCCCTAACTCAGTCACCCACTCACTGACTTACTCAATCACCCACTGACTCCCTCACTCACACTAAACCTCAAATAAGAGTGATTGAGAAAGCCTTTCCAGCCGTCCCGTAGTGAAAGAGCGGACATATTTCAGCCCTAACTCAGTCACCCACTCACTGACTTACTCAATCACCCACTGACTCCCTCACTCACACTAAACCTCAAATAAGAGTGATTGAGAAAGTCTTTCCAGCCGTCCCGTAGTGAAAGAGCGGACATATTTCAGCCCTAACTCAGTCACCCACTCACTGACTTACTCAATCACCCACGGACTCCTTCACTCAATGCTCCCACTTTACCCGGGCTTGCAACCGGCTAGACCAGGTAAGCCTAGGCTCCTGGTCAAGGCGTGGTAATACTTTAGTTTTCTCAATTGAATACTTACTCCTTCACTCACACTAGTCTCCATCTAAGAGTGATTGAGAAAGCCTTTCCAGCCGTCCCGTAGTGAAAGAGCGGACATATTTCAGCCCTAACTCAGTCACCCACTCACTGACTTACTCAATCACCCACTGACTCCCTCACTCACACTAAACCTCAAATAAGAGTGATTGAGAAAGTCTTTCCAGCCGTCCCGTAGTGAAAGAGCGGACATATTTCAGCCATAACTCACTCACCCACTCACTGACTTACTCAATCACCCACGGACTCCTTCACTCACACTCAAAATCAAATAAGAGTGATTGAGAAAGCCTTTCCAGCCGTCCCGTAGTGAAAGAGCGGACATATTTCAGCCCTAACTCAGTCACCCACTCACTGACTTACTCAATCACCCACTGACTCCCTCACTCACACTAAACCTCAAATAAGAGTGATTGAGAAAGTCTTTCCAGCCGTCCCGTAGTGAAAGAGCGGACATATTTCAGCCCTAACTCAGTCACCCACTCACTGACTTACTCAATCACCCACTGACCCCCTCTCACACTAAACCTCAAATAAGAGTGATTGAGAAAGCCTTTCCAGCCGTCCCGTAGTGAAAGAGCGGACATATTTCAGCCCTAACTCAGTCACCCACTCACTGACTTACTCAATCACCCACTGACTCCCTCACTCACACTAAAAATCAAATAAGAGTGATTGAGAAAGCCTTTCCAGCCGTCCCGTAGTGAAAGAGCGGACATATTTCAGCCCTAACTCAGTCACCCACTCACTGACTTACTCAATCACCCACTGACTCCCTCACTCACACTAAACCTCAAATAAGAGTGATTGAGAAAGTCTTTCCAGCCGTCCCGTAGTGAAAGAGCGGACATATTTCAGCCCTAACTCAGTCACCCACTCACTGACTTACTCAATCACCCACTGACTCCCTCACTCACACTAAACCTCAAATAAGAGTGATTGAGAAAGCCTTTCCAGCCGTCCCGTAGTGAAAGAGCGGACATATTTCAGCCCTAACTCAGTCACCCACTCACTGACTTACTCAATCACCCACTGACTCCCTCACTCACACTAAACCTCAAATAAGAGTGATTGAGAAAGTCTTTCCAGCCGTCCCGTAGTGAAAGAGCGGACATATTTCAGCCCTAACTCAGTCACCCACTCACTGACTTACTCAATCACCCACGGACTCCTTCACTCAATGCTCCCACTTTACCCGGGCTTGCAACCGGCTAGACCAGGTAAGCCTAGGCTCCTGGTCAAGGCGTGGTTATACTTTAGTTTTCTCAATTGAATACTTACTCCTTCACTCACACTAGTCTTCATCTAAGAGTGATTGAGAAAGCCTTTCCAGCCGTCCCGTAGTGAAAGAGCGGACATATTTCAGCCCTAACTCAGTCACCCACTCACTGACTTACTCAATCACCCACTGACTCCCTCACTCACACTAAACCTCAAATAAGAGTGATTGAGAAAGTCTTTCCAGCCGTCCCGTAGTGAAAGAGCGGACATATTTCAGCCCTAACTCAGTCACCCACTCACTGACTTACTCAATCACCCACTGACTCCCTCACTCACACTAAACCTCAAATAAGAGTGATTGAGAAAGTCTTTCCAGCCGTCCCGTAGTGAAAGAGCAGACATATTTCAGCCCTAACTCAGTCACCCACTCACTGACTTACTCTATCACCCACTGACTCCCTCACTCACACTAAAAATCAAATAAGAGTGATTGAGAAAGCCTTTCCAGCCGTCCCGTAGTGAAAGAGCGGACATATTTCAGCCCTAACTCAGTCACCCACTCACTGACTTACTCAATCACCCACTGACTCCCTCACTCACACTAAACCTCAAATAAGAGTGATTGAGAAAGTCTTTCCAGCCGTCCCGTAGTGAAAGAGTGGACATATTTCAGCCCTAACTCAGTCACCCACTCACTGACTTACTCAATCACCCACTGACCCCCTCTCTCACACTAAACCTCAAATAAGAGTGATTGAGAAAGCCTTTCCAGCCGTCCCGTAGTGAAAGAGCGGACATATTTCAGCCCTAACTCAGTCACCCACTCACTGACTCACTCAATCACCCACTGACTCCCTCACTCACACTAAACCTCAAATAAGAGTGATTGAGAAAGTCTTTCCAGCCGTCCCGTAGTGAAAGAGCGGACATGTTTCAGCCCTAACTCAGTCACCCACTCACTGACTTACTCAATCACCCACAGACTCCTTTACTCAATGCTCCCACTTTACCCGGGCTTGCAACCGGCTGGACCAGGTAAGCCTAGGCTCCTGGTCAAGGCGTGGTTATACTTTAGTTTTCTCAATTGCCTACGGACTAATTTACTCACACTAGTCGCCAGTTAAGAGTGATTGAGAAAGCCTTTCCAGCCGTCCCGTAGTGAAAGAGCGGACATATTTCAGCCCTAACTCAGTCACCCACTCACTGACTTACTCAATCACCCACTGACTCCCTCACTCACACTAAACCTCAAATAAGAGTGATTGAAAAAGCCTTTCCAGCCGTCCCGTAGTGAAAGAGCGGACATATTTCAGCCCTAACTCAGTCACCCACTCACTGACTTACTCTATCACCCACTGACTCCCTCACTCACACTAAACCTCAAATAAGAGTGATTGAGAAAGCCTTTCCAGCCGTCCCGTAGTGAAAGAGCGGACATATTCAGCCCTAACTCAGTCACCCACTCACTGACTTACTCAATCACCCACTGACTCCCTCACTCACACTAAACCTCAAATAAGAGTGATTGAGAAAGTCTTTCCAGCCGTCCCGTAGTGAAAGAGCGGACATATTTCAGCCCTAACTCAGTCACCCACTCACTGACTTACTCAATCACCCACTGACCCCCTCTCTCACACTAAACCTCAAATAAGAGTGATTGAGAAAGTCTTTCCAGCCGTCCCGTAGTGAAAGAGCGGACATATTTCAGCCCTAACTCAGTCACCCACTCACTGACTTACTCAATCACCCACTGACTCCCTCACTCACACTAAACCTCAAATAAGAGTGATTGAGAAAGTCTTTCCAGCCGTCCCGTAGTGAAAGAGCGGACATATTTCAGCCCTAACTCAGTCACCCACTCACTGACTTACTCAATCACCCACAGACTCCTTTACTCAATGCTCCCACTTTACCCGGGCTTGCAACCGGCTAGACCAGGTAAGCCTAGGCTCCTGGTCAAGGCGTGGTTATACTTTAGTTTTCTCAATTGCCTACGGACTAATTTACTCACACTAGTCGCCAGTTAAGAGTGATTGAGAAAGCCTTTCCAGCCGTCCCGTAGTGAAAGAGCGGACATATTTCAGCCCTAACTCAGTCACCCACTCACTGACTTACTCAATCACCCACTGACTCCCTCACTCACAGTCCCGTAGTGAAAGAGCGGACATATTTCAGCCCTAACTCAGTCACCCACTCACTGACTTACTCTATCACCCACTGACTCCCTCACTCACACTAAACCTCAAATAAGAGTGATTGAGAAAGCCTTTCCAGCCGTCCCGTAGTGAAAGAGCGGACATATTTCAGCCCTAACTCAGTCACCCACTCACTGACTTACTCAATCACCCACTGACTCCCTCACTCACACTAAACCTCAAATAAGAGTGATTGAGAAAGCCTTTCCAGCCGTCCCGTAGTGAAAGAGCGGACATATTTCAGCCCTAACTCAGTCACCCACTCACTGACTTACTCAATCACCCACTGACTCCCTCACTCACACTAAACCTCAAATAAGAGTGATTGAGAAAGTCTTTCCAGCCGTCCCGTAGTGAAAGAGCGGACATATTTCAGCCCTAACTCAGTCACCCACTCACTGACTCACTCAATCACCCACTGACTCTCACTCACACTAAACCTCAAATAAGAGTGATTGAGAAAGTCTTTCCAGCCGTCCCGTAGTGAAAGAGCGGACATATTTCAGCCCTAACTCAGTCACCCACTCACTGACTTACTCAATCACCCACGGACTCCTTCACTCAATGCTCCCACTTTACCCGGGCTTGCAACCGGCTAGACCAGGTAAGCCTAGGCTCCTGGTCAAGGCGTGGTAATACTTTAGTTTTCTCAATTGACTTCTTACTCCTTCACTCACACTAGTCTTCAGCTAAGAGTGATAGAGAAAGCCTTTTCAGCCGTCCCGTAGTGAAAGAGCGGACATATTTCAGCCCTAACTCAGTCACCCACTCACTGACTTACTCAATCACCCACTGACTCCCTCACTCACACTAAACCTCAAATAAGAGTGATTGAGAAAGTCTTTCCAGCCGTCCCGTAGTGAAAGAGCGGACATATTTCAGCCCTAACTCAGTCACCCACTCACTGACTTACTCAATCACCCACGGACTCCTTCACTCAATGCTCCCACTTTACCCGGGCTTGCAACCGGCTAGACCAGGTAAGCCTAGGCTCCTGGTCAAGGCGTGGTAATACTTTAGTTTTCTCAATTGACTTCTTACTCCTTCACTCACACTAGTCTTCAGATAAGAGTGATAGAGAAAGACTTTTCAGCCGTCCCGTAGTGAAAGAGCGGACATATTTCAGCCCTAACTTAGTCACCCACTCACTGACATACTCAATAACCCACGGACTCCTTTACTCAATGCTCCCACTTTACCCGGGCTTGCAACCGGCTAGACGAGGTAAGCCTAGGCTCCTGGTCAAGGCGTGGTTATACTTTAGTTTTCTCAATTGCCTACGGACTCCTTCACTCACACTAGTCGTCAGTTAAGAGTGATTGAGAAAGCCTTTCCAGCCGTCCCGTAGTGAAAGAGCGGACATATTTCAGCCCTAACTCAGTCACCCACTCACTGACTTACTCAATCACCCACTGACTCCCTCACTCACACTAAACCTCAAATAAGAGTGATTGAGAAAGCCTTTCCAGCCGTCCCGTAGTGAAAGAGCGGACATATTTCAGCCCTAACTCAGTCACCCACTCACTGACTTACTCAATCACCCACTGACTCCCTCACTCACACTAAACCTCAAATAAGAGTGATTGAGAAAGCCTTTCCAGCCGTCCCGTAGTGAAAGAGCGGACATATTTCAGCCCTAACTCAGTCACCCACTCACTGACTTACTCAATCACCCACTGACTCCCTCACTCACACTAAACCTCAAATAAGAGTGATTGAGAAAGTCTTTCCAGCCGTCCCGTAGTGAAAGAGCGGACATATTTCAGCCCTAACTCAGTCACCCACTCACTGACTTACTCAATCACCCACTGACTCCCTCACTCACACTAAACCTCAAATAAGAGTGATTGAGAAAGTCTTTCCAGCCGTCCCGTAGTGAAAGAGCGGACATATTTCAGCCCTAACTCAGTCACCCACTCACTGACTCACTCAATCACCCACTGACTCTCACTCACACTAAACCTCAAATAAGAGTGATTGAGAAAGCCTTTCCAGCCGTCCCGTAGTGAAAGAGCGGACATATTTCAGCCCTAACTCAGTCACCCACTCACTGACTTACTCAATCACCCACTGAATCCCTCACTCACACTAAACCTCAAATAAGAGTGATTGAGAAAGTCTTTCCAGCCGTCCCGTAGTGAAAGAGTGGACATATTTCAGCCCTAACTCAGTCACCCACTCACTGACTTATTCAATCCCCCACGGACTCTTTTACTCAAATGCTCCCACTACCCCGGGCTTGCAACCCGGCTAGGGTACTCAATCACCCACGGACTAATTTACTCACACTAGTCGCCAGTTAAGAGTGATTGAGAAAGCCTTTCCAGCCGTCCCGTAGTGAAAGAGCGGACATATTTCAGCCCTAACTCAGTCACCCACTCACTGACTTACTCAATCACCCACTGACTCCCTCACTCACACTAAACCTCAAATAAGAGTGATTGAGAAAGCCTTTCCAGCCGTCCCGTAGTGAAAGAGCGGACATATTTCAGCCCTAACTCAGTCACCCACTCACTGACTTACTCAATCACCCACTGACCCCCTCACTCACACTAAACCTCAAATAAGAGTGATTGAGAAATCTTTCCAGCCGTCCCGTAGTGAAAGAGCGGACATATTTCAGCCCTAACTCAGTCACCCACTCACTGACTTACTCAATCACCCACTGACTCCCTCACTCACACTAAACATCAAATAAGAGTGATTGAGAAAGTCTTTCCAGCCGTCCCGTAGTGAAAGAGCGGACATATTTCAGCCCTAACTCAGTCACCCACTCACTGACTTACTCAATCACCCACGGACTCCTTCACTCAATGCTCCCACTTTACCGGGCTTGCAACCGGCAAGACCAGGTAAGCCTAGGCTCCTGGTCAAGGCGTGGTAATACTTTAGTTTTCTCAATTGAATACTTACTCCTTCACTCACACTAGTCTTCATCTAAGAGTGATTGAGAAAGCCTTTCCAGCCGTCCCGTAGTGAAAGAGCGGACATATTTCAGCCCTAACTCAGTCACCCACTCACTGACTTACTCAATCACCCACTGACTCCCTCACTCACACTAAACCTCAAATAAGAGTGATTGAGAAAGTCTTTCCAGCCGTCCCGTAGTGAAAGAGCGGACATATTTCAGCCCTAACTCAGTCACCCACTCACTGACTTACTCAATCACCCACTGACTCCCTCACTCACACTAAACCTCAAATAAGAGTGATTGAGAAAGTCTTTCCAGCCGTCCCGTAGTGAAAGAGCGGACATATTTCAGCCTTAACTCAGTCACCCACTCACTGACTTACTCAATCACCCACGGACTCCTTCACTCAATGCTCCCACTTTACTCGGGCTTGCAACCGGCTAGACCAGGTAAGCCTAGGCTCCTGGTCAAGGCTTGGTAATACTTTAGTTTTCTCAATTGACTACTTACTCCTTCACTCACACTAGTCTTCAGCTAAGAGTGATTGAGAAAGCCTTTTCAGCCGTCCAGTAGTGAAAGAGCGGACATATTTCAGCCCTAACTCAGTCACCCACTCACTGACTTTCTCAATCACCCACGGACTCCTTCATTCACACTAAACGTCAAATAAGAGTGATTGAGAAAGTCTTTCCAGCCGTCCCGTAGTGAAAGAGCGGACATATTTCAGCCCTAACTCAGTCACCCACTCACTGACTCACTCAATCACCCACTGACTCCCTCACTCATACTAAACCTCAAATAAGAGTGATTGAGAAAGTCTTTCCAGCCGTCCCGTAGTGAAAGAGCGGACATTTTTCAGCCCTAACTCAGTCACCCACTCACTGACTTACTCAATCACCCGCTGACTACCTCACTCACACTAAACCTCAAATAAGAGTGATTGAGAAAGCCTTTCCAGCCGTCCCGTAGTGAAAGAGCGGACATTTTTCAGCCCTAACTCAGTCACCCACTCACTGACTTACTCAATCACCCACGGAATCCTTCACTCACACTAAACGTCAGCTAAGAATGATTGAAAAAGTCTTTCCAGCCGTCCCGTAGTGAAAGAGTGGACATATTTCAGCCCTAACTCAGTCACCCACTCACTGACTCACTCAATCACCCACTGACTCCCTTACTCACACTAAACCTCAAATAAGAGTGATTGAGAAAGTCTTTCCAGCCGTCCCGTAGTGAAAGAGCGGACATATTTCAGCCCTAACTCAGTCACCCACTCACTGACTTACTCAATCTCCCACAGACTCCCTCACTCACACTAAACCTCAAATAAGAGTGATTGAGAAAGCCTTTCCAGCCGTCCCGTAGTGAAAGAGCGGACATATTTCAGCCCTAACTCAGTCGCCCACTCACTGACTTACTCAATCACCCACTGAATCCCTCACTCACACTAAACCTCAAATAAGAGTGATTGAGAAAGTCTTTCCAGCCGTCCCGTAGTGAAAGAGTGGACATTTTTCAGCCCTAACTCAGTCACCCACTCACTGACTTACTCAATCCCCCACGGACTCTTTACTCAATGCTCCCACTTTACCCGGGCTTGCAACCGGCTAGACCAGGTAAACCTAGGCTCCTGGTCAAGGCGTGGTTATACTTTAGTTTTCTCAATTGCCTACGGACTAATTTACTCACACTAGTCGCCAGTTAAGAGTGATTGAGAAAGCCTTTCCAGCCGTCCCGTAGTGAAAGAGCGGACATATTTCAGCCCTAACTCAGTCACCCACTCACTGACTTACTCAATCACCCACTGACTCCCTCACTCACACTAAACCTCAAATAAGAGTGATTGAGAAAGCCTTTCCAGCCGTCCCGTAGTGAAAGAGCGGACATATTTCAGCCCTAACTCAGTCACCCACTCACTGACTTACTCTATCACCCACTGACTCCCTCACTCACACTAAAAATCAAATAAGAGTGATTGAGAAAGCCTTTCCAGCCGTCCCGTAGTGAAAGAGCGGACATATTTCAGCCCTAACTCAGTCACCCACTCACTGACTTACTCAATCACCCACTGACCCCCTCTCTCACACTAAACCTCAAATAAGAGTGATTGAGAAATCCTTTCCAGCCGTCCCGTAGTGAAAGAGCGGACATATTTCAGCCCTAACTCAGTCACCCACTCACTGACTTACTCAATCACCCACGGACTCCTTCACTCAATGCTCCCACTTTACCCGGGCTTGCAACCGGCTAGACCAGGTAAGCCTAGGCTCCTGGTCAAGGCGTGGTAATACTTCAGTTTTCTCAATTGAATACTTACTCCTTCACTCACACTAGTCTTCATCTAAGAGTGATTGAGAAAGCCTTTCCAGCCGTCCCGTAGTGAAAGAGCGGACATATTTCAGCCCTAACTCAGTCACCCACTCACTGACTTACTCTATCACCCACTGACTCCCTCACTCACACTAAACCTCCAATAAGAGTGATTGAGAAAGTCTTTCCAGCCGTCCCGTAGTGAAAGAGCGGACATATTTCAGCCCTAACTCAGTCACCCACTCACTGACTTACTCAATCACCCACTGACTCCCTCACTCACACTAAACCTCCAATAAGAGTGATTGAGAAAGTCTTTCCAGCCGTCCCGTAGTCAAAGAGCGGACATATTTCAGCCCTAACTCAGTCACCCACTCACTGACTTACTCAATCACCCACGGACTCCTTCACTCAATGCTCCCCTGCAACCGGTTAGACCAGGTAAGCCTAGGCTCCTGGTCAAGGCGTGGTAATACTTTAGTTTTCTCAATTGACTACTAACTCCTTCACTCACACTAGTCTTCAGCTAAGAGTGATTGAGAAAGCCTTTTCAGCCGTCCCGTAGTGAAAGAGCGGACATATTTCAGCCCTAACTCAGTCACCCACTCACTGACTTTCTCAATCACCCACGGACTCCTTCATTCACACTAAACGTCAGCTAAGAGTGATTGAGAAAGTCTTTCCAGCCGTCCCGTAGTGAAAGAGCGGACATATTTCAGCCCTAACTCAGTCACCCACTCACTGACTCACTCAATCACCCACTGACTCCCTCACTCATACTAAACCTCAAATAAGAGTGATTGAGAAAGTCTTTCCAGCCGTCCCGTAGTGAAAGAGCGGACATTTTTCAGCCCTAACTCAGTCACCCACTCACTGACTTACTCAATCACCCGCTGACTACCTCACTCACACTAAACCTCAAATAAGAGTGATTGAGAAAGCCTTTCCAGCCGTCCCGTAGTGAAAGAGCGGACATTTATTTCAGCCCTAACTCAGTCACCCACTCACTGACTTACTCAATCACCCACTGAATCCTTCACTCACACTAAACCTCAAATAAGAGTGATTGAGAAAGTCTTTCCAGCCGTCCCGTAGTGAAAGAGCGGACATATTTCAGCCCTAACTCAGTCACCCACTCACTGACTTACTCAATCACCCACTGACTCCCTCACTCACACTAAACCTCAAATAAGAGTGATTGAGAAAGTCTTTCCAGCCGTCCCGTAGTGAAAGAGCGGACATATTTCAGCCCTAACTCAGTCACCCACTCACTGACTTACTCAATCACCCACTGACTCCCTCACTCACACTAAACCTCAAATAAGAGTGATTGAGAAAGCCTTTCCAGCCGTCCCGTAGTGAAAGAGCGGACATATTTCAGCCCTAACTCAGTCACCCACTCACTGACTTACTCAATCACCCACTGACTCCCTCACTCACACTAAACCTCAAATAAGAGTGATTGAGAAAGCCTTTCCAGCCGTCCCGTAGTGAAAGAGCGGACATATTTCACCCCTAACTCAGTCACCCACTCACTGACTTACTCAATCTCCCACTGAATCCCTCACTCACACTAAACCTCAAATAAGAGTGATTGAGAAAGTCTTTCCAGCCGTCCCGTAGTGAAAGAGTGGACATTTTTCAGCCCTAACTCAGTCACACACTCACTGACTTACTCAATCCCCCACGGACTCTTTACTCAATGCTCCCACTTTACCCGGGCTCGCAACCGGCTAGACCAGGTAAACCTAGGCTCCTGGTCAAGGCGTGGTTATACTTTAGTTTTCTCAATTGCCTACGGACTAATTTACTCACACTAGTCGCCAGTTAAGAGTGATTGAGAAAGCCTTTCCAGCCGTCCCGTAGTGAAAGAGCGGACATATTTCAGCCCTAACTCAGTCACCCACTCACTGACTTACTCAATCACCCACTGACTCCCTCACTCACACTAAACCTCAAATAAGAGTGATTGAAAAGCCTTTCCAGCCGTCCCGTAGTGAAAGAGCGGACATATTTCAGCCCTAACTCAGTCACCCACTCACTGACTTACTCAATCACTGACTCCCTCACTCACACTAAAATCAAATAAGAGTGATTGAGAAAGCCTTTCCAGCCGTCCCGTAGTGAAAGAGCGGACATATTTCAGCCCTAACTCAGTCACCCACTCACTGACTTACTCAATCACCCACTGACCCCCTCTCTCACACTAAACCTCAAATAAGAGTGATTGAGAAAGTCTTTCCAGCCGTCCCGTAGTGAAAGAGCGGACATATTTCAGCCCTAACTCAGTCACCCACTCACTGACTTACTCAATCACCCACTGACTCCCTCACTCACACTAAACCTCAATAAGAGTGATTGAGAAAGTCTTTCCAGCCGTCCCGTAGTGAATCACCCACATCACTGGTGACTGAGTTAGGGTTCTGAAATATGTCCCGCTCTTTCACTAACGAGACGCTTGGAAAGACTTTCTTAATCACTCTTAGCTGACTTGTGTAAAGTGGATGAGGGAGTCCGTGGGTGATTGAGTAAGTCAGTGAGTGGGTGACTGAGTTAGGGCTGAAATATGTCCACTCTTTCACTACGGGACGGCTGGAAAGACTTTCTCAATCACTCTTATTTGAGGTTTAGTGTGAGTGAGGGAGTCAGTGGGTGATTGAGTAAGTCAGTGAGTGGGTGACTGAGTTAGGGCTGAAATATGTCCGCTCTTTCACTACGGGACGGCTGGAAAGACTTTCTCAATCACTCTTATTTGAGGTTTAGTGTGAGTGAGGGAGTCAGTGGGTGATTGAGTAAGTCAGTGAGTGGGTGACTGAGTTAGGGCTGAAATATGTCCGCTCTTTCACTACGGGACGGCTGGAAAGACTTTCTCAATCACTCTTATTTGAGGTTTAGTGTGAGTGAGGGAGTCAGTGGGTGATTGAGTAAGTCAGTGAGTGGGTGACTGAGTTAGGGCTGAAATATGTCCGCTCTTTCACTACGGGACGGCTGGAAAGACTTTCTCAATCACTCTTATTTGAGGTTTAGTGTGAGTGAGAGTCAGTGGGTGATTGAGTGAGTCAGTGAGTGGGTGACTGAGTTAGGGCTGAAATATGTCTGCTCTTTCACTACGGGACGGCTGGAAAGACTTTCTCAATCACTCTTATTTGAGGTTTAGTGTGAGTGAGGGAGTCAGTGGGTGATTGAGTAAGTCAGTGAGTGGGTGACTGAGTTAGGGCTGAAATATGTCCGCTCTTTCACTACGGGACGGCTGGAAAGACTTTCTCAATCACTCTTATTTGAGGTTTAGTGTGAGTGAGGGAGTCAGTGGGTGATTGAGTAAGTCAGTGAGTGGGTGACTGAGTTAGGGCTGAAATATGTCCGCTCTTTCACTACGGGACGGCTGGAAAGACTTTCTCAATCACTCTTATTTGAGGTTTAGTGTGAGTGAGGGAGTCAGTGGGTGATTGAGTAAGTCAGTGAGTGGGTGACTGAGTTAGGGCTGAAATATGTCCGCTCTTTCACTACGGGACGGCTGGAAAGACTTTCTCAATCACTCTTATTTGAGGTTTAGTGTGAGTGAGGGAGTCAGTGGGTGATTGAGTAAGTCAGTGAGTGGGTGACTGAGTTAGGGCTGAAATATGTCCGCTCTTTCACTACGGGACGGCTGGAAAGACTTTCTCAATCACTCTTATTTGAGGTTTAGTGTGAGTGAGGGGAGTCAGTGGGTGATTGAGTAAGTCAGTGAGTGGGTGACTGAGTTAGGGCTGAAATATGTCCGCTCTTTCACTACGGGACGGCTGGAAAGACTTTCTCAATCACTCTTATTGAGGTTTAGTGTGAGTGAGGGAGTCAGTGGGTGATTGAGTAAGTCAGTGAGTGGGTGACTGAGTTAGGGCTGAAATATGTCCGCTCTTTCACTACGGGACGGCTGGAAAGACTTTCTCAATCACTCTTATTTGAGGTTTAGTGTGAGTGAGGGAGTCAGTGGGTGATTGAGTAAGTCAGTGAGTGGGTGACTGAGTTAGGGCTGAAATATGTCCGCTCTTTCACTACGGGACGGCTGGAAAGACTTTCTCAATCACTCTTATTTGAGTTTAGTGTGAGTGAGGGAATCAGTGGGTGATAGAGTAAGTCAGTGAGTGGGTGACTGAGTTAGGGCTGAAATATGTCCACTCTTTCACTACGGGACGGCTGGAAAGACTTTCTCAATCACTCTTATTTGAGGTTTAGTGTGTGTGAGTGAGGGAGTCAGTGGGTGATTGAGTAAGTCAGTGAGTGGGTGACTGAGTTAGGGCTGAAATATGTCCGCTCTTTCACTACGGGACTGTGAGTGAGGGAGTCAGTGGGTGATTGAGTAAGTCAGTGAGTGGGTGACTGAGTTAGGGCTGAAATATGTCCGCTCTTTCACTACGGGACGGCTGGAAAGACTTTCTCAATCACTCTTATTTGAGGTTTAGTGTGAGTGAGGGAGTCAGTGGGTGATTGAGTAAGTCAGTGAGTGGGTGACTGAGTTAGGGCTGAAATATGTCCGCTCTTTCACTACGGGACGGCTGGAAAGACTTTCTCAATCACTCTTATTTGAGGTTTAGTGTGAGTGAGGGAGTCAGTGGGTGATTGAGTAAGTCAGTGAGTGGGTGACTGAGTTAGGGCTGAAATATGTCCGCTCTTTCACTACGGGACGGCTGGAAAGACTTTCTCATAAGTCAGTGAGTGGGTGACTGAGTTAGGGCTGAAATCTCAATCACTATTTATGAGGTTTAGTGTGAGTGAGAGTCAGTGGGTGATTGAGTGAGTCAGTGAGTGGGTGACTGAGTTAGGGCTGAAATATGTCCACTCTTTCACTACGGGACGGCTGGAAAGACTTTCTCAATCACTCTTATTTGAGGTTTAGTGTGAGTGAGGGAGTCAGTGGGTGATTGAGTAAGTCAGTGAGTGGGTGACTGAGTTAGGGCTGAAATATGTCCGCTCTTTCACTACGGGACGGCTGGAAAGGCTTTCTCAATCACTCTTATTTGAGGTTTAGTGTGAGTGAGGGAGTCAGTGGGTGATTGAGTAAGTCAGTGAGTGGGTGACTGAGTTAGGGCTGAAATATGTCCGCTCTTTCACTACGGGACGGCTGGAAAGACTTTCTCAATCACTCTTATTTGAGGTTTAGTGTGAGTGAGGGAGTCAGTGGGTGATTGAGTAAGTCAGTGAGTGGGTGACTGAGTTAGGGCTGAAATATGTCCGCTCTTTCACTACGGGACTGTGAGTGAGGGAGTCAGTGGGTGATTGAGTAAGTCAGTGAGTGGGTGACTGAGTTAGGGCTGAAATATGTCCGCTCTTTCACTACGGGACGGCTGGAAAGACTTTCTCAATCACTCTTATTTGAGGTTTAGTGTGAGTGAGGGAGTCAGTGGGTGATTGAGTAAGTCAGTGAGTGGGTGACTGAGTTAGGGCTGAAATATGTCCGCTCTTTCACTACGGGACGGCTGGAAAGACTTTCTCAATCACTCTTATTTGAGGTTTAGTGTGAGTGAGGGAGTCAGTGGGTGATTGAGTAAGTCAGTGAGTGGGTGACTGAGTTAGGGCTGAAATATGTCCGCTCTTTCACTACGGGACGGCTGGAAAGACTTTCTCAATCACTCTTATTTGAGGTTTAGTGTGAGTGAGGGAGTCAGTGGGTGATTGAGTAAGTCAGTGAGTGGGTGACTGAGTTAGGGCTGAAATATGTCCGCTCTTTCACTACGGGACGGCTGGAAAGACTTTCTCAATCACTCTTATTTGAGGTTTAGTGTGAGTGAGGGAGTCAGTGGGTGATTGAGTAAGTCAGTGAGTGGGTGACTGAGTTAGGGCTGAAATATGTCCGCTCTTTCACTACGGGACGGCTGGAAAGACTTTCTCAATCACTCTTATTTGAGGTTTAGTGTGAGTGAGGGAGTCAGTGGGTGATTGAGTAAGTCAGTGAGTGGGTGACTGAGTTAGGGCTGAAATATGTCCGCTCTTTCACTACGGGACGGCTGGAAAGACTTTCTCAATCACTCTTATTTGAGGTTTAGTGTGAGTGAGGGAGTCAGTGGGTGATTGAGTAAGTCAGTGAGTGGGTGACTGAGTTAGGGCTGAAATATGTCCGCTCTTTCACTACGGGACTGTGAGTGAGGGAGTCAGTGGGTGATTGAGTAAGTCAGTGAGTGGGTGACTGAGTTAGGGCTGAAATATGTCCGCTCTTTCACTACGGGACGGCTGGAAAGACTTTCTCAATCACTCTTATTTGACGACTAGTGTGAGTGAAGGAGTCAGTGGGTGATTGAGTAAGTCAGTGAGTGGGTGACTGACCACGCTGACCAGGAGCCTAGGCTTTCCTGGGACGGCTGGCCGGACTTTGCAATCACTCTTATTTGAGGTTTAGTGTGAGTGAAGGAGTCAGTGGGTGATTGAGTAAGTCAGTGAGTGGGTGACTGAGTTAGGGCTGAAATATGTCCGCTCTTTCACTACGGGACGGCTGGAAAGACTTTCTCAATCACTCTTATTTGAGGTTTAGTGTGAGTGAGGGAGTCTGTGGGTGATTGAGTAAGTCAGTGAGTGGGTGACTGAGTTAGGGCTGAAATATGTCCGCTCTTTCACTACGGGACGGCTGGAAAGACTTTCTCAATCACTCTTATTTGAGGTTTAGTGTGAGTGAGGGAGTCAGTGGGTGATTGAGTAAGTCAGTGAGTGGGTGACTGAGTTAGGGCTGAAATATGTCCGCTCTTTCACTACGGGACGGCTGGAAAGACTTTCTCAATCACTCTTATTTGAGGTTTAGTGTGAGTGAGGGAGTCAGTGGGTGATTGAGTAAGTCAGTGAGTGGGTGACTGAGTTAGGGCTGAAATATGTCCGCTCTTTCACTACGGGACGGCTGGAAAGACTTTCTCAATCACTCTTATTTGAGGTTTAGTGTGAGTGAGGGAGTCAGAGTCAGTGGTGATTGAGTAAGTCAGTGAGTGGGTGACTGAGTTAGGGCTGAAATATGTCCGCTCTTTCACTACGGGACGGCTGGAAAGACTTTCTCAATCACTCTTATTTGAGGTTTAGTGTGAGTGAGGGAGTCAGTGGGTGATTGAGTAAGTCAGTGAGTGGGTGACTGAGTTAGGGCTGAAATATGTCCGCTCTTTCACTACGGGACGGCTGGAAAGACTTTCTCAATCACTCTTATTTGAGGTTTAGTGTGAGTGAGGGAGTCAGTGGGTGATTGAGTAAGTCAGTGAGTGGGTGACTGAGTTAGGGCTGAAATATGTCCGCTCTTTCACTACGGGACGGCTGGAAAGACTTTCTCAATCACTCTTATTTGAGGTTTAGTGTGAGTGAGGGGAGTCAGTGGGTGATTGAGTAAGTCAGTGAGTGGGTGACTGAGTTAGGGCTGAAATATGTCCGCTCTTTCACTACGGGACGGCTGGAAAGACTTTCTCAATCACTCTTATTTGAGGTTTAGTGTGAGTGAGGGAGTCAGTGGGTGATTGAGTAAGTCAGTGAGTGGGTGACTGAGTTAGGGCTGAAATATGTCCGCTCTTTCACTACGGGACGGCTGGAAAGACTTTCTCAATCACTCTTATTTGAGGTTTAGTGTGAGTGAGGGAGTCAGTGGGTGATTGAGTAAGTCAGTGAGTGGGTGACTGAGTTAGGGCTGAAATATGTCCGCTCTTTCACTACGGGACGGCTGGAAAGACTTTCTCAATCACTCTTATTTGAGGTTTAGTGTGAGTGAGGGAGTCAGTGGGTGATTGAGTAAGTCAGTGAGTGGGTGACTGAGTTAGGGCTGAAATATGTCCGCTCTTTCACTACGGGACGGCTGGAAAGACTTTCTCAATCACTCTTATTTGACGTTTAGTGTGAGTGAAGGAGTCCGTGGGTGATTGAGTAAGTCAGTGAGTGGGTGACTGAGTTAGTAGGGGCTGAAATATGTCCGCTCTTTCACTACGGGACGGCTGGAGAGACTTTCTCAATCACTCTTATTTGAGGTTTAGTGTGAGTGAGAGTCAGTGGGTGATTGAGTGAGTCAGTGAGTGGGTGACTGAGTTAGGGCTGAAATATGTCCGCTCTTTCACTACGGGACGGCTGGAAAGACTTTCTCAATCACTCTTATTTGAGGTTTAGTGTGAGTGAGGGAGTCAGTGGGTGATTGAGTAAGTCAGTGAGTGGGTGACTGAGTTAGGGCTGAAATATGTCCGCTCTTTCACTACGGGACGGCTGGAAAGACTTTCTCAATCACTCTTATTTGAGGTTTAGTGTGAGTGAGGGAGTCAGTGGGTGATTGAGTAAGTCAGTGAGTGGGTGACTGAGTTAGGGCTGAAATATGTCCGCTCTTTCACTACGGGACGGCTGGAAAGACTTTCTCAATCACTCTTATTTGAGGTTTAGTGTGAGTGAGGGAGTCAGTGGGTGATTGAGTAAGTCAGTGAGTGGGTGACTGAGTTAGGGCTGAAATATGTCCGCTCTTTCACTACGGGACGGCTGGAAAGACTTTCTCAATCACTCTTATTTGACTAGTGTGAGTGTGAGTGAGGGAGTCCGTGGGTGATTGAGTAAGTCAGTGAGTGGGTGACTGAGTTAGGGCTGAAATATGTCCGCTCTTTCACTACGGGACGGCTGGAAAGACTTTCTCAATCACTCTTATTTGAGGTTTAGTGTGAGTGAGGGAGTCAGTGGGTGATTGAGTAAGTCAGTGAGTGGGTGACTGAGTTAGGGCTGAAATATGTCCGCTCTTTCACTACGGGACGGCTGGAAAGACTTTCTCAATCACTCTTATTTGAGGTTTAGTGTGAGTGAGGGAGTCAGTGGGTGATTGAGTAAGTCAGTGAGTGGGTGACTGAGTTAGGGCTGAAATATGTCCGCTCTTTCACTACGGGACGGCTGGAAAGACTTTCTCAATCACTCTTATTTGAGGTTTAGTGTGAGTGAGGGAGTCAGTGGGTGATTGAGTAAGTCAGTGAGTGGGTGACTGAGTTAGGCTGAAATATGTCCGCTCTTTCACTACGGGACGGCTGGAAAGACTTTCTCAATCACTCTTATTTGAGGTTTAGTGTGAGTGAGGGAGTCAGTGGGTGATTGAGTAAGTCAGTGAGTGGGTGACTGAGTTAGGGCTGAAATATGTCCGCTCTTTCACTACGGGACGGCTGGAAAGACTTTCTCAATCACTCTTATTTGAGGTTTAGTGTGAGTGAGGGAGTCAGTGGGTGATTGAGTAAGTCAGTGAGTGGGTGACTGAGTTAGGGCTGAAAATATGTCCGCTCTTTCACTACGGGACGGCTGGAAAGGCTTTCTCAATCACTCTAACTTTCTCAATCACTCTTATTTGAGGTTTAGTGTGAGTGAGGAGTCAGTGGGTGATTGAGTAAGTCAGTGAGTGGGTGACTGAGTTAGGGCTGAAATATGTCCGCTCTTTCACTACGGGACGGCTGGAAAGGCTTTCTCAATCACTCTTATTTGAGGTTTAGTGTGAGTGAGGGAGTCAGTGGGTGATTGAGTAAGTCAGTGAGTGGGTGACTGAGTTAGGGCTGAAATATGTCCGCTCTTTCACTACGGGACGGCTGGAAAGACTTTCTCAATCACTCTTATTTGAGGTTTAGTGTGAGTGAGGGAGTCAGTGGGTGATTGAGTAAGTCAGTGAGTGGGTGACTGAGTTAGGGCTGAAATATGTCCGCTCTTTCACTACGGGCGGCTGGAAAGACTTTCTCAATCACTCTTATTTGAGGTTTAGTGTGAGTGAGGGAAGTCAG
The DNA here is from genome assembly GCA_023701765.1 of Hylyphantes graminicola. Taxonomy (NCBI): domain Eukaryota; kingdom Metazoa; phylum Arthropoda; class Arachnida; order Araneae; family Linyphiidae; genus Hylyphantes; species Hylyphantes graminicola. The sequence goes on along the minus strand of CM043113.1, from coordinate 75,930,815 downwards.
TGGGTGATTGAGTAAGTCAGTGAGTGGGTGACTGAGTTAGGGCTGAAATATGTCCGCTCTTTCACTACGGGACGGCTGGAAAGACTTTCTCAATCACTCTTATTTGAGGTTTAGTGTGAGTGAGGGAGTCAGTGGGTGATTGAGTAAGTCAGTGAGTGGGTGACTGAGTTAGGGCTGAAATATGTCTGCTCTTTCACTACGGGACGGCTGGAAAGGCTTTCTCAATCACTCTTATTTGAGGTTTAGTGTGAGTGAGGGAGTCCGTGGGTGATTGAGTAAGTCAGTGAGTGGGTGACTGAGTTAGGGCTGAAATATGTCCGCTCTTTCACTACGGGACGGCTGGAAAGACTTTCTCAATCACTCTTATTTGATGAGGTTTAGTGTGAGTGAGGGAGTCAGTGGGTGATTGAGTAAGTCAGTGAGTGGGTGACTGAGTTAGGGCTGAAATATGTCCGCTCTTTCACTACGGGACGGCTGGAAAGACTTTCTCAATCACTCTTATTTGAGGTTTAGTGTGAGTGAGGGAGTCAGTGGGTGATTGAGTGAGTCAGTGAGTGGGTGACTGAGTTAGGGCTGAAATATGTCCGCTCTTTCACTACGGCGGGACGGCTGGAAAGACTTTCTCAATCACTCTTATTTGAGGTTTAGTGTGAGTGAGATTCAGTGGGTGATTGAGTAAGTCAGTGAGTGGGTGACTGAGTTAGGCTGAAAAATGTCCGCTCTTTCACTACGGGACGGCTGGAAAGACTTTCTCAATCACTCTTATTTGAGTTTTAGTGTGAGTGAGGGAGTCAGTGGGTGATTGAGTAAGTCAGTGATGGTGACTGAGTTGGGCTGAAATATGTCCGCTCTTTCACTACGGGACGGCTGGAAAGGCTTTCCCCCCAGCTCAATCACTCTTATTTGATTAGTGTGTGTAAAGTAGGTCCGTAGCAATTGAGAAAACTAAAGTATAACCAGGCCTTGACCAAGAGCCAGGCTTACCTGGTCTAGGCCGTATGCAAAGCCCGGTAAAAGTGGGATCATTGAGTGAGTCAGTGGGTGATTGAGTAAGTCAGTGAGTGGGTGACTGAGTAGGCTAGGGGCTAAAAATGTCTCTCTTTGTCCACATCTTTCACGGGACGGGGCCTGGAAAAGACATACGGGCCGGTGAAAGGTTCTCTCAATCACTCTTATTTGAGGTTTAGTGTAGTGAGGGAGTCATGGGTGAGAGAGTAAGTCAGTGAGTGGGTGACTGAGTTGGGCTGACATATGTCCGCTCTTATTCACTACGGGAACGGCTGGAAAGACCTTTTCCTATTTACCAACTCAATCACTCTATTTTGAGGTTTAAGTGGTGGAGTGAGGGAGTCATGGGAAGAATTGAGTAAAGTCAGAGTGGGGACTGAGTTAGGTGGGCTGAAATATGTCCGCTCCTTTCACTACGGGATAAACGGCTGGAAAAGGACTTTCTCAAATCACTCTTAACTTTATTTGAGTCAGTGAGTTGAGTGACTAGTAGTGAGTGACTGAGTTACGGCTGAAATATGTCGCTCTTTCACTCTAAAAAATCATCTCTTATTTAGTAGTGAGTGAAAACTGATTGAGTAAAAGTAGTGGGTGACTGAGTTAGGGCTGAAAACCGCATTTCTTATTCACTACTAATCACTTCTCAATCTTTCTATTATATTTTTGGTTGATGTGGGTGATCACCTTCAGTGAGTGTATAGTTAGAGTGAGTGATCTGATTCAGGGTAGTGAGTAATAAAATCCGCTCTTTCACGGACGGCTGGAAAGGCTTTCTCAATCACTAGGATTAGTGAGTTTCAGTGAAGTGAGTGGTGAGGAGTTAGGGGTGAAATATGTCCGTCTTGTGACTGAGTTAAGGGCTGAAATGATGTCCGCTCTTTCACTACGGAGACAGTTTGGAAACTCTTTCACTCTCTATTTGACTTTATTTGAGGGAGTGTGAGAGGGTGACAGTGAGTGAAGTCAGTGAGTGTGTGACTGAGTTAGGGCTGAAATATGTCCGCTCTTTCACTACGGGACGGCTGGAACTTTCTCAATCACTCTTATTTGAGGTTTATAGTGATGGTAGTTGAGGGAGTCAGTGACTGAGTCAGTGATGAGTGACGGCTGAGCTGTATCACTCTTGCTTAGGGACGGCTGGATTCTCTAATTGAGTATTCTACAGTGAGTGTGATGAGAGTGTGTCTTTCAAAAAGTCAATCTTTCATGTTGAGTTGATGAGTAGGGAGTCGCTCTTTTGATTGGAGTGAACTTCAGTTGATTGGGTATGTGAGTATTGAAATATGAGTTTGTCCGTACGCTCTTTCACTACGGACGGTGGAAAGGACTTTTCAATCATCTTATTGAGGTTTAGTGATGTGAGGGAGGTCAGTGGTGATTGAGTGTGACTGAGTTGACTGAGTTGACTGAAAGTTGGCTCTTTCATCTACGGGACGTGGAAAGACTTTCTCAATAACTCTCTTTATTTATTTGGTGAGTGAGAGTATTGAGATAAGTCTTAGTGAGTTGACTGAGTGAGGTCCTTTCACTACGGGACGGAAAGGCTTTCTCAATCACTCTTATTTGATTGTAGTGTGATAAAGTGTGTGTCAGTGAGTGGTCTCCTAGAAATAGTGTGCTCTTAAAAATATTTCTCAATCACTTTCCTCTTAGTTTGTGAGTTTAAGTCATTCAGTGTGATTAAGTAGTCAGTGGGTGTGAGTGGTGAAATATGTCCTTCACTACGGGACCACTGAAAATCAACGATAGAAACAGTCATCTGAACTGAAAAAATAACCAACTGAAAACACTCAAATCAATCCAAAAAAACAAACAAGTCAATGATGAAAGAAATAGTAATAAGTGATGAATGAAAATATTAAAAAAAAGTAAGTCAAATCACTCAAAAAAACCGCGACAAGAGGGCTGAAACTAGAAAAGACATCAAACCTAAAGTAGAACAAATACTAAAAAATCTCAAGTAATCAATGAATTATGAAAGTCACTAAGAAAATAAAGATCATGAAATATGTCCGCTATTTCAAGACAAAAATCACTACAACTGAAGGAAAGACTAACCTCATTCACTATATTGTCTACGAGTGAAAGGGCTGAAATATGTCCGCTCTTTCACTACGGACAAAGGCTTTCTCAATCACTTTGATTAACAGTAGTGTGAGTGAGAGTTTAAGTCAGTTTGGGTGACTGAGTTTCTCGAATACCTTTCACTACGGGGCGGCTGGAAATTTCTCAATCTTCACTGATTTGAGGTTTGAGTCAATAAAGTCTTGACTGACTGAAATATTTCTCTTAGGGCTACAAAAGGCTTTCTCAATCACTCACTAGTGGAAAGATTTCTAGTTCTGAGTACTGATTATCATCTTAAGTATCTATTTATCAGTGAGTGAGTGAGTCAGTCTGATTTCCAGTAAAATTTCTTACACGGCTTTCACTACCAACTCTTTCAAAAACTAGAGTCTATCTCTTATTTATCAGTGAGTGTGACTAGTGTGATTGTTCCACTCTAAACTTTCCTGGTATACATGTTTCCACAAGACTGAGTTTTCTTAATGTTTTTACAAGGGAAGGAAAGTCAATCTCTTGACTGAGTTTTAGGGCTGATTTTAAGTGGGTTTTCACTACTAGGCTAAATCACTCTTATCACTCTAACTTTTAATTGAGTATCAGAAAGCTTCACCTTGATTCTTTGCAAAGAGCGAGTAAAGTACGAGTAAATTGAACTATGTCGCTCTTTCTACAGGAAAACTCTCAATCACTCTCACTACTTAGAGTGTGAAGGATTCCTGTGGGTGTGATTGAGTAACAGTCACAGTGAGACTGAGTTAGAAATGTCCACTCTTTCTTTATTACTCACTTCTTATTCTATTGTTTCTAGTGAGGATGATTATTGATGATAAGATTGAGTGGTGACTGAGTTAGGGCTATGTCCGCTCTTTCACTACTTTAAAAGACTTTCTCAATCACTCACTTTGAGGTTTAGTGTGAAATTGTCTAGAGTAAGTCAGTGAGTGGGTGACTGAGTTAGGGCTGAAATATGTCCGCTCTTTCACCTACGGGACGGCTGGAAAGCTTTCTCAATCCAATTATTTGAGTTTAGTAAAGGAAGTCAGTGAAAGTCAAGTGAGTGGGTGACTGAGTTAGGGCTGAAATATGTCTCTTTCACTACGGGACGGCTGGAAAGGCTTTCTCAATCACTCTTAAGTTTAGTGTGAGTTTATGATGAGTCAGTGTGAGTAACTGTGACACTGAACTAAATTCCGCTCTTTCACTACGGGACGGCTGGAATTTCTTCTTAAAGTCAGTGATTTGTTTAAAGTAATCTTAACTGAGTTTAAACACACTTTCTACCACTTGTTTCAGTGTTTGAGTGAAGTTAGTGACTGAGTCACATATGAGTAAAGTTTCTTATTCACTAAGACACTTCAAAAAATGACCAATAAACTATAACTTCTTTGTTGATTTTGAGGTTTAGTGTGAGTGAATTCAGTGTGATATTGAGTAAGTCTACTAGTAGGGCTGAAATATGTCTATCTTACACGCTAAAAGACTTTCTCAATCACTCTTATTTGAGGTTTAGTGTGAGTGAGCAGTTCCATAACTAGTCTATTGAGTACGTGACTGAGTTAGGGCTGAAATAATGTCCGCTCTTTCACTACGGGACTGGAAAGGCTTTCTCAACTTTCTCAATATATTCTATTTGAGTTTAGTGTGAGTAAGTCTAATTGAAGTCTGATTTTGATTGAGTAGTCCATGCCTTAGGGCTGGAAAATTTTAATTCCTCTTTCATCAAAAAGGCTATTTCAATTTAGTTGAGTGAGTGATTAGAGTAAGTCAGTGGTGTGACTGAGTTAGGGCAAAAATATGTCCGCTCTTTCACTACGGACGGCTGGAAACTTTCTCAATCACTCTTAAAAAAGGAGTCAAAAAGTCAAACTGAACCAAATATGTCCGCCTCTCACCACACGGCTAAAACAAATCAAAAAGCATAAAAAGGAGTCAAAGAGTAAGTCAAAAAACAAAACACAAAAACTTTCCCTCCTCATCAACAACTAACACTAAAAACTCAAAAAAATCACTCTGTTATTTACCAAAAAGTACTCAAAGTCAAACTAACAAATATGACCTCTCACTACGGGACCAAAAACTTTCTAAATCATCACCTCCGCTCTTTCACGGCTGGAAAAAGGCTTTCATCAACACAGAGAGAATGAGTCAGTGTCAATAAACTGAGTCAACCACTCACACAACCAACACGCTTTCCTAAACATCACTCTTATAAATGAAATTCTCAAAACTGAGTAGTGAGTAAATCAGTATCCAGAAAAAATATGTCCGCTCTTCACTACGGGACTAAAATAAAGGCTTTCTCAATCACTCAAATACTTGAGTAGGACTGTGATTGAAACCTACTGAGGTTAAAACACCGCTCTATTTCACTACGACTACAAAAAATCACTTCTTCAATCATCTTATTTATATGTTTGAGTAGAGGGAAATTGAGTGTCAGTGAGTGGGTGACTGAGTTAGGGCTGAAATTTTTCTACGGGACGGCTGGAAAGGCTTTCTATCAATCACTCATTATTAGATTTAGTGTGAGTAGTGAGTGACTGAGTTTGAGTAGTCCGCTCTTTCACTACGGGACTGAATGTCTCAATTCACTATCTGGAAGACGGCTTTTCAAGTACTGAGTCAATATATTGATTGAGTAAACAATGATTATTTCACACTGAAGCCTAAAATGTCCGCTCTTTATGACTGACGGCTGAAAAATTTTCTACAATAATCACACAATCACTCTATTTGAGGTTTAGAGAGAGTGAGTCTGAAGTCAGTGAGTGGGTGACTGAGTTAGGGCTGAAATATGTCCGCTCTTTCACTACGGCTGGAAAGACTTTCTCAATCACTCTTATTTATTTAGTATGAGTGAGGGAGTCTGTGAGAGAGTCAGTGATAGTGTGTTGACTGAGTTAGGGCTATAATCCGCTCTTTCACTACGGGACGGCTGGAAAGACTTTTCTCAATCACATTGAAGACTAGTGTGTGAGTAAAGGAGTAAAGTAATGTAAGTCACTATTTCTGAGTTGCTCTTTCAAATTAGGCTGGAAAGCTTCCTTCTCTTTCACTCTAATAGAAGTTACTTATCAATCACTTTCACTACGTAGTGAATCAGTCTGAGGTGTGGAGTGGTGAGTGGGTTCTGAGTCAAAGTCCGTACGGGGTGGGTGGGGGGCTTTCTCAATCACTCTTTTTGTGAGTGAGGGAGTCAGATGATAGAGTCAGAGTGTAAGTGACTGGTGACTGAGTTAGGGCTGAAATGTCCGCTCTTTCACTATGGAACTTTCTCAATCACTCTCTTGGGTGAGTGAAGGAGTCAGTAGTTGAGTGAAATAGTCCGCTCTTTCACTACTGATTTTCTCTCCCTTATTTGAGGTTTATCTGAGTAATACTTGATATGTGTTAATTGAGTAAAGTGATTCTAGTTGACTGAAATATGTCGCTCTTTCACTACGGACAAAAGACTTTCTCATCACTCTTATTTGATGAGTTTGAGAAGCAGTGTAGATTGAGTAAGTTGAGAGATCAGTGTGCTGAACAATATGAAAATCTCTTTCACTTGACGGCTGAAAGTCAGCTTTCAATCACTCTTATTTGAGGTTTAGTGAGTGATGAGAAGGAGTCAGGATTGAGTATGTCAGACTGTATGTCCTGAAATACTAAGGGCTGAAATAATCACTCTTATTTGGGACGGCTGAAATCTGTTCAAGGAGTCATTGAGACTAAGTTTAACCAGATGAAAGCCTTCAAGTTCTTATTGTAGTCCTCTTTTCAAATTTGACTGTAGGGTCAGTTGTGACTAGACTTTGACCACTCTATCAACTACTTGGAATCTGATTCTAAGTCTAGTGTGTGTGAGTGTGAGAGTCCGCTCTGGGTGATTGAGGACGCTGTGTGTTAGACCTTTTGTTTGAATTTAAATCTATAATGACATCAAAGTTTCTGTACAGGGAGTCAAATTTTGTGATGTGCTTCAGTGAGTGGGGACGGCTGAAATAGGCTTTCACTACGACTGGAAAGCTTTCTCAATCACTCTTTATGTAGGTGTGAGTGAGAGTGATGTGAGTAGTGAGTGTGTGTGACTGAGTTAGTCAATACGGGACGGCTGGAAAGGCTTTTCTCACTCGAGTTTAGTGTGAGTGAGTGGGTGATTTGAAAGTCAGTGAGTGGGTGATGCTCTTATCAGGAGGGACGGCTACGGCTGGATAGGCTTTCTAATCACTCTTATTTGAGGTTTTGTGTGAGTGGGGAGTCAGTGGGTGATAGAGTAAGTCAGTGAGTGGGTGACTGAGTTAGGGCTGAAATTATGTCCACTCTTTCACTACGGGACGGCTGGGAAAGGGCTTTTTCAAATCACTCTTATTGAGGTTTAGGTAGTGATGTGAGGGTGTTCAGTGGGTGATTGAGTAAGTCAGGAGTGGGGTACTGGAGTGTCGGGTGAAATTATGTCCGCTCTTTCCTACGGGACGGCTGGAAAAAAGGCTTTCTCAATCACTCTTAATGGGACTAGTGATGAGTAAATTAGTCCGTAGGCAATTGAGGAGAAAACTAAAGTATAACCACGCCTTGACAGGAGCCTAGGTTTACCTGGTGTCTAGCCGGTTGCGAGCCGGGTAAAGTGGGAGGCATTGAGTAAAAGGAGTCCTGTGGGGGATTGAGTAGTAAGTCAGTGATTGTGGGTGACTGAGTTAGGGACTGAACAAATGTCCAATCTTTCACTACGGGACGGTGGAAGGACTTTCTCAAATCACTCTTATGTGAGGTTTGTGTGAGTGAGGGGGATTCAGTGGGAGATTGAGTAAGTCATTGAGTGGGTGACTGAGTTTCATGGTGAATATGTCGCTCTTTACTACGGGGACGGCTGGAAGACTTTCTCAATCACTCTTATTTGAGTGGTTTTAGTGTGAGATGAGGGAGTCAGTGGGAGATTGAGTAGTCAGTGGAGGGGGTGACCTGATGTTAGAGGCTGAAATATGTTCCGCTCTTTCACTACGGACGGCTGGAAAGACTTTCTCAATCACTCTTAGCTGAGTTTAGTGTGAGTGAAGGATTCGTGGGTGATTGAGTAAGTCAGTGAGTGGGTGTTGACTGAGTTAGGGTGAAAAAATGTCTCCGCTCTTCTCACTACGGCGGCTGGTAAGGCTTTTCTCAATCATCTTATTGATTTTTAGTGTGAGTGAGGGAGTCAGTGGGTGATTGAGTAAGTCAGTGAGTGGGTGACTGAGTTAGGGCTGAAATATGTCCGCTCTTTCACTACGGGACGGCTGGAAAGGCTTTCTCAATCACTCTTATTTGAGGTTTAGTGTGAGTGAGGGAGTCAGTGGGTGATTGAGTAAGTCAGTGAGTGGGTGACTGAGTTAGGGCTGAAATATGTCCGCTCTTTCACTACGGGACGGCTGGAAAGACTTTCTCAATCACTCTTATTTGAGGTTTAGTGTGAGTGATGGAGTCAGTGGGTGATTGAGTAAGTCAGTGAGTGGGTGACTGAGTTAGGGCTGAAATATGTCCGCTCTTTCACTACGGGACGGCTGGAAAGGCTTTCTCAATCACTCTTAACTGACGACTAGTGTGAGTGAAGGAGTCCGTAGGCAATTGAGAAAACTAAAGTATAACCACGCCTTGACCAGGAGCCTAGGCTTACCTGGTCTAGCCGGTTGCAAGCCCGGGTAAAGTGGGAGCATTGAGTAAAGGAGTCTGGGTGATTGAGTAAGTCAGTGAGTGGGTGACTGAGTTAGGGCTGAAATATGTCCGCTCTTTCACTACGGGACGGCTGGAAAGACTTTCTCAATCACTCTTATTTGAGGTTTAGTGTGAGTGAGGGAGTCAGTGGGTGATTGAGTAAGTCAGTGAGTGGGTGACTGAGTTAGGGCTGAAATATGTCCGCTCTTTCACTACGGGACGGCTGGAAAGGCTTTCTCAATCACTCTTATTTGAGGTTTAGTGTGAGTGAGGGAGTCAGTGGGTGATTGAGTAAGTCAGTGAGTGGGTGACTGAGTTAGGGCTGAAATATGTCCGCTCTTTCACTACGGGACGGCTGGAAAGACTTTCTCAATCACTCTTATTTGAGGTTTAGTGTGAGTGAGGGAGTCAGTGGGTGATTGAGTAAGTCAGTGAGTGGGTGACTGAGTTAGGGCTGAAATATGTCCGCTCTTTCACTACGGGACGGCTGGAAAGACTTTCTTAATCACTCTTAGCTGACGTTTAGTGTGAGTGAAGGATTCCGTGGGTGATTGAGTAAGTCAGTGAGTGGGTGACTGAGTTAGGGCTGAAAATATGTCCGCTCTTTCACTACGGGACGGCTGGAGAGACTTTCTCAATCACTCTTATTTGAGGTTTAGTGTGAGTGAGAGTCAGTGGGTGATTGAGTAAGTCAGTGAGTGGGTGACTGAGTTAGGGCTGAAATATGTCCGCTCTTTCACTACGGGACGGCTGGAAAGACTTTCTCAATCACTCTTATTTGAGGTTTAGTGTGAGTGAGGGAGTCAGTGGGTGATTGAGTAAGTCAGTGAGTGGGTGACTGAGTTAGGGCTGAAATATGTCCGCTCTTTCACTACGGGACGGCTGGAAAGACTTTCTCAATCACTCTTATTTGAGGTTTAGTGTGAGTGAGGGAGTCAGTGGGTGATTGAGTAAGTCAGTGAGTGGGTGACTGAGTTAGGGCTGAAATATGTCCGCTCTTTCACTACGGACGGCTGGAAAGGCTTTCTCAATCACTCTTATTTGAGGTTTAGTGTGAGTGAGGGAGTCAGTGGGTGATTGAGTAAGTCAGTGAGTGGGTGACTGAGTTAGGGCTGAAATATGTCCGCTCTTTCACTACGGGACGGCTGGAAAGACTTTCTCAATCACTCTTATTTGAGGTTTAGTGTGAGTGAGGGAGTCAGTGGGTGATTGAGTAAGTCAGTGAGTGGGTGACTGAGTTAGGGCTGAAATATGTCCGCTCTTTCACTACGGGACTGTGAGTGAGGGAGTCAGTGGGTGATTGAGTAAGTCAGTGAGTGGGTGACTGAGTTAGGGCTGAAATATGTCCGCTCTTTCACTACGGGACGGCTGGAAAGACTTTCTCAATCACTCTTATTTGAAGTTTAGTGTGAGTGAAGGAGTCCGTCAGGCAATTGAGAAAACTAAAGTATAACCACGCTTTGACCAGGAGCCTAGGCTTTCCTGGTCTAGCCGGTTGCAAGGTTTAGTGTGAGTGAAGGAGTCCGTGGGTGATTGAGTAAGTCAGTGAGTGGGTGACTGAGTTAGGGCTGAAATATGTCCGCTCTTTCACTACGGGACGGCTGGAAAGACTTTCTCAATCACTCTTATTTGAGGTTTAGTGTGAGTGAGGGAGTCAGTGGGTGATTGAGTAAGTCAGTGAGTGGGTGACTGAGTTAGGGCTGAAATATGTCCGCTCTTTCACTACGGGACGGCTGGAAAGACTTTCTCAATCACTCTTATTTGAGGTTTAGTGTGAGTGAGGGAGTCAGTGGGTGATTGAGTAAGTCAGTGAGTGGGTGACTGAGTTAGGGCTGAAATATGTCCGCTCTTTCACTACGGGACGGCTGGAAAGGCTTTCTCAATCACTCTTATTTGAGGTTTAGTGTGAGTGAGGGAGTCAGTGGGTGATTGAGTAAGTCAGTGAGTGGGTGACTGAGTTAGGGCTGAAATATGTCCGCTCTTTCACTACGGGACGGCTGGAAAGACTTTCTCAATCACTCTTATTTGAGGTTTAGTGTGAGTGAGGGAGTCAGTGGGTGATTGAGTAAGTCAGTGAGTGGGTGACTGAGTTAGGGCTGAAATATGTCCGCTCTTTCACTACGGGACGGCTGGAAAGACTTTCTCAATCACTCTTATTTGAGGTTTAGTGTGAGTGAGGGAGTCAGTGGGTGATTGAGTAAGTCAGTGAGTGGGTGACTGAGTTAGGGCTGAAATATGTCCGCTCTTTCACTACGGGACGGCTGGAAAGGCTTTCTCAATCACTCTTATTTGAAGACTAGTGTGAGTGAAGGAGTCAGTAGGCAATTGAGTTAAAACTGAAGTATGTCCACGCCTTGACCAGGAGCCTAGGCTTACCTGGTCTAGCCGGTTGCAAGCCCGGGTTTAGTGGGAGCATTGAGTGAAGGAGTCCGTGGGTGATTGAGTAAGTCAGTGAGTGGGTGACTGAGTTAGGGCTGAAATATGTCCGCTCTTTCACTACGGGACGGCTGGAAAGACTTTCTCAATCACTCTTATTTGAGGTTTAGTGTGAGTGAGGGAGTCAGTGGGTGATTGAGTAAGTCAGTGAGTGGGTGACTGAGTTAGGGCTGAAATATGTCCGCTCTTTCACTACGGGACGGCTGGAAAGACTTTCTCAATCACTCTTATTTGAGGTTTAGTGTGAGTGAGGGAGTCAGTGGGTGATTGAGTAAGTCAGTGAGTGGGTGACTGAGTTAGGGCTGAAATATGTCCGCTCTTTCACTACGGGACGGCTGGAAAGACTTTCTCAATCACTCTTATTTGAGGTTTAGTGTGAGTGAGGGAGTCAGTGGGTGATTGAGTAAGTCAGTGAGTGGGTGACTGAGTTAGGGCTGAAATATGTCCGCTCTTTCACTACGGGACGGCTGGAAAGGCTTTCTCAATCACTCTTATTTGAGGTTTAGTGTGAGTGAGGGAGTCAGTGGGTGATTGAGTAAGTCAGTGAGTGGGTGACTGAGTTAGGGCTGAAATATGTCCGCTCTTTCACTACGGGACGGCTGGAAAGGCTTTCTCAATCACTCTTATTTGAGGTTTAGTGTGAGTGAGGGAGTCAGTGGGTGATTGAGTAAGTCAGTGAGTGGGTGACTGAGTTAGGGCTGAAATATGTCCGCTCTTTCACTACGGGACGGCTGGAAAGGCTTTCTCAATCACTCTTATTTGAGGTTTAGTGTGAGTGAGGGAGTCAGTGGGTGATTGAGTAAGTCAGTGAGTGGGTGACTGAGTTAGGGCTGAAATATGTCCGCTCTTTCACTACGGGACGGCTGGAAAGGCTTTCTCAATCACTCTTAACTGGCGACTAGTGTGAGTAAATTAGTCCGTAGGCAATTGAGAAAACTAAAGTATAACCACGCCTTGACCAGGAGCCTAGGCTTACCTGGTCTAGCCGGTTGCAAGCCCGGGTAAAGTGGGAGCATTGAGTAAAGGAGTCCGTGGGTGATTGAGTAAGTCAGTGAGTGGGTGACTGAGTTAGGGCTGAAATATGTCCACTCTTTCACTACGGGACGGCTGGAAAGACTTTCTCAATCACTCTTATTTGAGGTTTAGTGTGAGTGAGGGAGTCAGTGGGTGATTGAGTAAGTCAGTGAGTGGGTGACTGAGTTAGGGCTGAAATATGTCCGCTCTTTCACTACGGGACGGCTGGAAAGGCTTTCTCAATCACTCTTATTTGAGGTTTAGTGTGAGTGAGGGAGTCAGTGGGTGATTGAGTAAGTCAGTGAGTGGGTGACTGAGTTAGGGCTGAAATATGTCCGCTCTTTCACTACGGGACGGCTGGAAAGACTTTCTCAATCACTCTTATTTGAGGTTTAGTGTGAGTGAGGGAGTCAGTGGGTGATTGAGTAAGTCAGTGAGTGGGTGACTGAGTTAGGGCTGAAATATGTCCGCTCTTTCACTACGGGACGGCTGGAAAGACTTTCTCAATCACTCTTAGCTGAGGTTTAGTGTGAGTGAAGGATTCCGTGGGTGATTGAGTAAGTCAGTGAGTGGGTGACTGAGTTAGGGCTGAAAAATGTCCGCTCTTTCACTACGGGACGGCTGGAAAGGCTTTCTCAATCACTCTTATTTGAGGTTTAGTGTGAGTGAGGGAGTCAGTGGGTGATTGAGTAAGTCAGTGAGTGGGTGACTGAGTTAGGGCTGAAATATGTCCGCTCTTTCACTACGGGACGGCTGGAAAGACTTTCTCAATCACTCTTATTTGAGGTTTAGTGTGAGTGAGGGAGTCAGTGGGTGATTGAGTAAGTCAGTGAGTGGGTGACTGAGTTAGGGCTGAAATATGTCCGCTCTTTCACTACGGGACGGCTGGAAAGACTTTCTCAATCACTCTTATTTGAGGTTTAGTGTGAGTGAGGGAGTCAGTGGGTGATTGAGTAAGTCAGTGAGTGGGTGACTGAGTTAGGGCTGAAATATGTCCGCTCTTTCACTACGGGACGGCTGGAAAGACTTTCTCAATCACTCTTATTTGAGGTTTAGTGTGAGTGAGGGAGTCAGTGGGTGATTGAGTAAGTCAGTGAGTGGGTGACTGAGTTAGGGCTGAAATATGTCCGCTCTTTCACTACGGGACGGCTGGAAAGACTTTCTCAATCACTCTTATTTGAGGTTTAGTGTGAGTGAGGGAGTCAGTGGGTGATTGAGTAAGTCAGTGAGTGGGTGACTGAGTTAGGGCTGAAATATGTCCGCTCTTTCACTACGGGACGGCTGGAAAGACTTTCTCAATCACTCTTATTTGAGGTTTAGTGTGAGTGATTGAGTCAGTGGGTGATTGAGTAAGTCAGTGAGTGGGTGACTGAGTTAGGGCTGAAATATGTCCGCTCTTTCACTACGGGACGGCTGGAAAGGCTTTCTCAATCACTCTTATTTGAAGACTAGTGTGAGTGAAGGAGTCAGTAGTCAATTGAGAAAACTAAAGTATTACCACGCCTTGACCAGGAGCCTAGGCTTACCTGGTCTAGCCGGTTGCAAGCCGGGTAAAGTGGGAGCATTGAGTGAAGGAGTCCGTGGGTGATTGAGTTTGTCAGTGAGTGGGTGACTGAGTTAGGGCTGAAATATGTCCGCTCTTTCACTACGGGACGGCTGGAAAGGCTTTCTCAATCACTCTTATTTGAGGTTTAGTGTGAGTGAGGGAGTCAGTGGGTGATTGAGTAAGTCAGTGAGTGGGTGACTGAGTTAGGGCTGAAATATATGTCCGCTCTTTCACTACGGGACGGCTGGAAAGGCTTTCTCAATCACTCTTATTTGAGGTTTAGTGTGAGTGAGGGAGTCAGTGGGTGATTGAGTAAGTCAGTGAGTGGGTGACTGAGTTAGGGCTGAAATATGTCCGCTCTTTCACTACGGGACGGCTGGAAAGGCTTTCTCAATCACTCTTATTTGACGACTAGTGTGAGTGAGGGAGTCCAGTGGGTGATTGAGTAAGTCAGTGAGTGGGTGACTGAGTTAGGGCTGAAATATGTCCGCTCTTTCACTACGGGACGGCTGGAAAGACTTTCTCAATCACTCTTATTTGAGGTTTAGTGTGAGTGAGGGAGTCAGTGGGTGATTGAGTAAGTCAGTGAGTGGGTGACTGAGTTAGGGCTGAAATATGTCCGCTCTTTCACTACGGGACGGCTGGAAAGGCTTTCTCAATCACTCTTATTTGAGGTTTAGTGTGAGTGAGGGAGTCAGTGGGTGATTGAGTAAGTCAGTGAGTGGGTGACTGAGTTAGGGCTGAAATATGTCCGCTCTTTCACTACGGGACGGCTGGAAAGACTTTCTCAATCACTCTTATTTGAGGTTTAGTGTGAGTGAGGGAGTCAGTGGGTGATTGAGTAAGTCAGTGAGTGGGTGACTGAGTTAGGGCTGAAATATGTCCGCTCTTTCACTACGGGACGGCTGGAAAGACTTTCTCAATCACTCTTATTTGAGGTTTAGTGTGAGTGAAGGATTCAGTGGGTGATTGAGTAAGTCAGTGAGTGGGTGACTGAGTTAGGGCTGAAATATGTCCGCTCTTTCACTACGGGACGGCTGGAAAGGCTTTCTCAATCACTCTTATTTGAGGTTTAGTGTGAGTGAGGGAGTCAGTGGGTGATTGAGTAAGTCAGTGAGTGGGTGACTGAGTTAGGGCTGAAATATGTCCGCTCTTTCACTACGGGACGGCTGGAAAGACTTTCTCAATCACTCTTATTTGAGGTTTAGTGTGAGTGAGGGAGTCAGTGGGTGATTGAGTAAGTCAGTGAGTGGGTGACTGAGTTAGGGCTGAAATATGTCCGCTCTTTCACTACGGGACGGCTGGAAAGACTTTCTCAATCACTCTTATTTGAGGTTTAGTGTGAGTGAGGGAGTCAGTGGGTGATTGAGTAAGTCAGTGAGTGGGTGACTGAGTTAGGGCTGAAATATGTCCGCTCTTTCACTACGGGACGGCTGGAAAGGCTTTCTCAATCACTCTTATTTGAGGTTTAGTGTGAGTGAGGGAGTCAGTGGGTGATTGAGTAAGTCAGTGAGTGGGTGACTGAGTTAGGGCTGAAATATGTCCGCTCTTTCACTACGGGACGGCTGGAAAGACTTTCTCAATCACTCTTATTTGAGGTTTAGTGTGAGTGAGGGAGTCAGTGGGTGATTGAGTAAGTCAGTGAGTGGGTGACTGAGTTAGGGCTGAAATATGTCCGCTCTTTCACTACGGGACGGCTGGAAAGGCTTTCTCAATCACTCTTATTTGAGGTTTAGTGTGAGTGAGGGAGTCAGTGGGTGATTGAGTAAGTCAGTGAGTGGGTGACTGAGTTAGGGCTGAAATATGTCCGCTCTTTCACTACGGGACGGCTGGAAAGGCTTTCTCAATCACTCTTATTTGAAGACTAGTGTGAGTGAAGGAGTAAGTAGTCAATTGAGAAAACTAAAGTATTACCACGCCTTGACCAGGAGTCTAGGCTTACCTGGTCTAGCCGGTTGCAAGCCCGGGTAAAGTGGGAGCATTGAGTGAAGGAGTCCGTGGGTGATTGAGTAAGTCAGTGAGTGGGTGACTGAGTTAGGGCTGAAATATGTCCGCTCTTTCACTACGGGACGGCTGGAAAGACTTTCTCAATCACTCTTATTTGAGGTTTAGTGTGAGTGAGGGAGTCAGTGGGTGATTGAGTAAGTCAGTGAGTGGGTGACTGAGTTAGGGCTGAAATATGTCCGCTCTTTCACTACGGGACGGCTGGAAAGGCTTTCTCAATCACTCTTATTTGAGGTTTAGTGTGAGTGAGGGAGTCAGTGGGTGATTGAGTAAGTCAGTGAGTGGGTGACTGAGTTAGGGCTGAAATATGTCCGCTCTTTCACTACGGGACGGCTGGAAAGGCTTTCTCAATCACTCTTATTTGAGGTTTAGTGTGAGTGAGGGAGTCAGTGGGTGATTGAGTAAGTCAGTGAGTGGGTGACTGAGTTAGGGCTGAAATATGTCCGCTCTTTCACTACGGGACGGCTGGAAAGACTTTCTCAATCACTCTTATTTGAGGTTTAGTGTGAGTGAGGGAGTCAGTGGGTGATTGAGTAAGTCAGTGAGTGGGTGACTGAGTTAGGGCTGAAATATGTCCGCTCTTTCACTACGGGACGGCTGGAAAGACTTTCTTAATCACTCTTAGCTGACGTTTAGTGTGAGTGAAGGATTCCGTGGGTGATTGAGTAAGTCAGTGAGTGGGTGACTGAGTTAGGGCTGAAAAAATGTCCGCTCTTTCACTACGGGACGGCTGGAGAGACTTTCTCAATCACTCTTATTTGAGGTTTAGTGTGAGTGAGAGTCAGTGGGTGATTGAGTGAGTCAGTGAGTGGGTGACTGAGTTAGGGCTGAAATATGTCCGCTCTTTCACTACGGGACGGCTGGAAAGACTTTCTCAATCACTCTTATTTGAGGTTTAGTGTGAGTGAGGGAGTCAGTGGGTGATTGAGTAAGTCAGTGAGTGGGTGACTGAGTTAGGGCTGAAATATGTCCGCTCTTTCACTACGGGACGGCTGGAAAGACTTTCTCAATCACTCTTATTTGACGTTTAGTGTGAGTGAGGGAATCAGTGGGTGATTGAGTAAGTCAGTGAGTGGGTGACTGAGTTAGGGCTGAAATATGTCCGCTCTTTCACTACGGGACGGCTGGAAAGGCTTTCTCAATCACTCTTATTTGAGGTTTAGTGTGAGTGAGGGAGTCAGTGGGTGATTGAGTAAGTCAGTGAGTGGGTGACTGAGTTAGGGCTGAAATATGTCCGCTCTTTCACTACGGGACGGCTGGAAAGACTTTCTCAATCACTCTTATTTGAGGTTTAGTGTGAGTGAGGGAGTCAGTGGGTGATTGAGTAAGTCAGTGAGTGGGTGACTGAGTTAGGGCTGAAATATGTCCGCTCTTTCACTACGGGACGGCTGGAAAGGCTTTCTCAATCACTCTTATTTGAGGACTAGTGTGAGTGAAGGAGTCAGTAGTCAATTGAGAAAACTAAAGTATTACCACGCCTTGACCAGGAGCCTAGGCTTACCTGGTCTAACCGGTTGCAAGCCCGGGTAAAGTGGGAGCATTGAGTGAAGGAGTCCGTGGGTGATTGAGTAAGTCAGTGAGTGGGTGACTGAGTTAGGGCTGAAATATGTCCGCTCTTTGACTACGGGACGGCTGGAAAGACTTTCTCAATCACTCTTATTGGAGGTTTAGTGTGAGTGAGGGATTCAGTGGGTGATTGAGTAAGTCAGTGAGTGGGTGACTGAGTTAGGGCTGAAATATGTCCGCTCTTTCACTACGGGACGGCTGGAAAGACTTTCTCAATCACTCTTATTTGAGGTTTAGTGTGAGTGAGGGAGTCTGTGGGTGATTGAGTAAGTCAGTGAGTGGGTGACTGAGTTAGGGCTGAAATATGTCCGCTCTTTCACTACGGGACGGCTGGAAAGGCTTTCTCAATCACTCTTAGATGAAGACTAGTGTGAGTGAAGGAGTAAGTATTCAATTGAGAAAACTGAAGTATTACCACGCCTTGACCAGGAGCCTAGGCTTACCTGGTCTAGCCGGTTGCAAGCCCGGGTAAAGTGGGAGCATTGAGTGAAGGAGTCCGTGGGTGATTGAGTAAGTCAGTGAGTGGGTGACTGAGTTAGGGCTGAAATATGTCCGCTCTTTCACTACGGGACGGCTGGAAAGGATTTCTCAATCACTCTTATTTGAGGTTTAGTGTGAGAGAGGGGGTCAGTGGGTGATTGAGTAAGTCAGTGAGTGGGTGACTGAGTTAGGGCTGAAATATGTCCGCTCTTTCACTACGGGACGGCTGGAAAGGCTTTCTCAATCACTCTTATTTGAGGTTTAGTGTGAGTGAGGGAGTCAGTGGGTGATTGAGTAAGTCAGTGAGTGGGTGACTGAGTTAGGGCTGAAATATGTCCGCTCTTTCACTACGGGACGGCTGGAAAGGCTTTCTCAATCACTCTTATTTGAGGTTTAGTGTGAGTGAGGGAGTCAGTGGGTGATAGAGTAAGTCAGTGAGTGGGTGACTGAGATAGGGCTGAAATATGTCCGCTCTTTCACTACGGGACGGCTGGAAAGGCGTTTTCAATCACTCTTATTTGAGGTTTAGTGTGAGTGAGGGAGTCAGTGGGTGATTGAGTAAGTCAGTGAGTGGGTGACTGAGTTAGGGCTGAAATATGTCCGCTCTTTCACTACGGGACGGCTGGAAAGGCTTTCTCAATCACTCTTAACTGGCGACTAGTGTGAGTAAATTAGTCCGTAGGCAATTGAGAAAACTAAAGTATAACCACGCCTTGACCAGGAGCCTAGGTTTACCTGGTCTAGCCGGTTGCAAGCCCGGGTAAAGTGGGAGCATTGAGTAAAGAGTCCGTGGGGGATTGAGTAAGTCAGTGAGTGGGTGACTGAGTTAGGGCTGAAAAATGTCCACTCTTTCACTACGGGACGGCTGGAAAGACTTTCTTAATCACTCTTATTTGAGGTTTAGTGTGAGTGAGGGATTCAGTGGGTGATTGAGTAAGTCAGTGAGTGGGTGACTGAGTTAGGGCTGAAATATGTCCGCTCTTTCACTACGGGACGGCTGGAAAGGCTTTCTCAATCACTCTTATTTGAGGTTTAGTGTGAGTGAGGGAGTCTGTGGGTGATTGAGTAAGTCAGTGAGTGGGTGACTGAGTTAGGGCTGAAATATGTCCGCTCTTTCACTACGGGACGGCTGGAAAGACTTTCTCAATCACTCTTATTTGAGGTTTAGTGTGAGTGAGGGAGTCAGTGGGTGATTGAGTAAGTCAGTGAGTGGGTGACTGAGTTAGGGCTGAAATATGTCCGCTCTTTCACTACGGGACGGCTGGAAAGACTTTCTCAATCACTCTTAGCTGACGTTTAGTGTGAGTGAAGGAGTCCGTGGGTGATTGAGTAAGTCAGTGAGTGGGTGACTGAGTTAGGGCTGAAATATGTCCGCTCTTTCACTACGGGACGGCTGGAAAGGCTTTCTCAATCACTCTTAACTGACGACTAGTGTGAGTGAAGGAGTCAGTAGGCAATTGAGAAAACTAAAGTATAACCACGCCTTGACCAGGAGCCTAGGCTTACCTGGTCTAGCCGGTTGCAAGCCCGGGTAATTTGGGAGCATTGAAAAAAAGGAGTCCGTGGGTGATTGAGTAAGTCAGTGAGTGGGTGACTGAGTTAGGGCTGAAATATGTCCGCTCTTTCACTACGGGACGGCTGGAAAGACTTTCTCAATCACTCTTATTTGAGGTTTAGTGTGAGTGAGGGAGTCAGTGGGTGATTGAGTAAGTCAGTGAGTGGGTGACTGAGTTAGGGCTGAAATATGTCCGCTCTTTCACTACGGGACGGCTGGAAAGACTTTCTCAATCACTCTTATTTGAAGTTTAGTGTGAGTGAGGGAATCAGTGGGTGATAGAGTAAGTCAGTGAGTGGGTGACTGAGTTAGGGCTGAAATATGTCCGCTCTTTCACTACGGGACGGCTGGAAAGGCTTTCTCAATCACTCTTATTTGAGGTTTAGTGTGAGTGAGGGAGTCAGTGGGTGATTGAGTAAGTCAGTGAGTGGGTGACTGAGTTAGGGCTGAAATATGTCCGCTCTTTCACTACGGGACGGCTGGAAAGACTTTCTCAATCACTCTTATTTGAGGTTTAGTGTGAGTGAGGGAGTCAGTGGGTGATTGAGTAAGTCAGTGAGTGGGTGACTGAGTTAGGGCTGAAATATGTCCGCTCTTTCACTACGGGACGGCTGGAAAGACTTTCTCAATCACTCTTATTTGAGGTTTAGTGTGAGTGAGGGAGTCAGTGGGTGATTGAGTAAGTCAGTGAGTGGGTGACTGAGTTAGGGCTGAAATATGTCCGCTCTTTCACTACGGGACGGCTGGAAAGGCTTTCTCAATCACTCTTATTTGAGGTTTAGTGTGAGTGAGGGAGTCAGTGGGTGATTGAGTAAGTCAGTGAGTGGGTGACTGAGTTAGGGCTGAAATATGTCCGCTCTTTCACTACGGGACGGCTGGAAAGACTTTCTCAATCACTCTTATTTGAGGTTTAGTGTGAGTGAGGGAGTCAGTGGGTGATTGAGTAAGTCAGTGAGTGGGGGACTGAGTTAGGGCTGAAAAAATGTCCGCTCTTTCACTACGGGACGGCTGGAAAGGCTTTCTCAATCACTCTTAACTGGCGACTAGTGTGAGTAAATTAGTCCGTAGGCAATTGAGAAAACTAAAGTATAACCACGCCTTGACCAGGAGCCTAGGCTTACCTGGTCTAGCCGGTTGCAAGCCCGGGTAAAGTGGGAGCATTGAGTAAAGAGTCCGTGGGGGATTGAGTAAGTCAATGAGTGGGTGACTGAGTTAGGGCTAAAAAATGTCCGCTCTTTCACTACGGGACGGCTGGAAAGACTTTCTCAATCACTCTTATTTGAGGTTTAGTATGAGTGAGGGAGTCAGTGGGTGATTGAGTGAGTCAGTGAGTGGGTGACTGAGTTAGGGCTGAAATATGTCCGCTCTTTCACTACGGGACGGCTGGAAAGACTTTCTCAATCACTCTTATTTGAGGTTTAGTGTGAGTGAGGGAGTCAGTGGGTGATTGAGTAAGTCAGTGAGTGGGTGACTGAGTTAGGGCTGAAATATGTCCGCTCTTTCACTACGGGACGGCTGGAAAGACTTTCTCAATCACTCTTATTTGAGGTTTAGTGTGAGTGAGGGAGTCAGTGGGTGATTGAGTAAGTCAGTGAGTGGGTGACTGAGTTAGGGCTGAAATATGTCCGCTCTTTCACTACGGGACGGCTGGAAAGACTTTCTCAATCACTCTTATTTGAGGTTTAGTGTGAGTGAGGGAGTCAGTGGGTGATTGAGTAAGTCAGTGAGTGGGTGACTGAGTTAGGGCTGAAATATGTCCGCTCTTTCACTACGGGACGGCTGGAAAGGCTTTCTCAATCACTCTTATTTGAGGTTTAGTGTGAGTGAGGGAGTCAGTGGGTGATTGAGTAAGTCAGTGAGTGGGTGACTGAGTTAGGGCTGAAATATGTCCGCTCTTTCACTACGGGACGGCTGGAAAGGCTTTCTCAATCACTCTTATTTGAAGACTAGTGTGAGTGAAGGAGTAAGTAGTCAATTGAGAAAACTAAAGTATTACCACGCCTTGACCAGGAGCCTAGGCTTACCTGGTCTAGCCGGTTGCAAGCCCGGGTAAAGTGGGAGCATTGAGTGAAGGAGTCCGTGGGTGATTGAGTAAGTCAGTGAGTGGGTGACTGAGTTAGGGCTGAAATATGTCCGCTCTTTCACTACGGGACGGCTGGAAAGACTTTCTCAATCACTCTTATTTGAGGTTTAGTGTGAGTGAGGGAGTCAGTGGGTGATTGAGTAAGTCAGTGAGTGGGTGACTGAGTTAGGGCTGAAATATGTCCGCTCTTTCACTACGGGACGGCTGGAAAGGCTTTCTCAATCACTCTTATTTGAGGTTTAGTGTGAGTGAGGGAGTCAGTGGGTGATTGAGTAAGTCAGTGAGTGGGTGACTGAGTTAGGGCTGAAATATGTCCGCTCTTTCACTACGGGACGGCTGGAAAGGCTTTCTCAATCACTCTTATTTGAGGTTTAGTGTGAGTGAGGGAGTCAGTGGGTGATTGAGTAAGTCAGTGAGTGGGTGACTGAGTTAGGGCTGAAATATGTCCGCTCTTTCACTACGGGACGGCTGGAAAGGCTTTCTCAATCACTCTTAACTGGCGACTAGTGTGAGTAAATTAGTCCGTAGGCAATTGAGAAAACTAAAGTATAACCACGCCTTGACCAGGAGCCTAGGCTTACCTGGTCTAGCCGGTTGCAAGCCCGGGTAAAGTGGGAGCATTGAGTAAAAGAGTCCGTGGGGGATTGAGTAAGTCAGTGAGTGGGTGACTGAGTTAGGGCTGAAATATGTCCGCTCTTTCACTACGGGACGGCTGGAAAGACTTTCTCAATCACTCTTATTTGAGGTTTAGTGTGAGTGAGGGATTCAGTGGGTGATTGAGTAAGTCAGTGAGTGGGTGACTGAGTTAGGGCTGAAATATGTCCGCTCTTTCACTACGGGACGGCTGGAAAGGCTTTCTCAATCACTCTTATTTGAGGTTTAGTGTGAGTGAGGGAGTCAGTGGGTGATTGAGTAAGTCAGTGAGTGGGTGACTGAGTTAGGGCTGAAATATGTCCGCTCTTTCACTACGGGACGGCTGGAAAGACTTTCTCAATCACTCTTATTTGAGGTTTAGTGTGAGTGAGGGAGTCAGTGGGTGATTGAGTAAGTCAGTGAGTGGGTGACTGAGTTAGGGCTGAAATATGTCCGCTCTTTCACTACGGGACGGCTGGAAAGACTTTCTCAATCACTCTTATTTGAGGTTTAGTGTGAGTGAGGGAGTCAGTGGGTGATTGAGTAAGTCAGTGAGTGGGTGACTGAGTTAGGGCTGAAATATGTCCGCTCTTTCACTACGGGACGGCTGGAAAGACTTTCTCAATCACTCTTATTTGAGGTTTAGTGTGAGTGAGGGAGTCAGTGGGTGATTGAGTAAGTCAGTGAGTGGGTGACTGAGTTAGGGCTGAAATATGTCCGCTCTTTCACTACGGGACGGCTGGAAAGGCTTTCTCAATCACTCTTATTTGAGGTTTAGTGTGAGTGAGGGAGTCAGTGGGTGATTGAGTAAGTCAGTGAGTGGGTGACTGAGTTAGGGCTGAAATATGTCCGCTCTTTCACTACGGGACGGCTGGAAAGGCTTTCTCAATCACTCTTAACTGACGACTAGTGTGAGTGAAGGAGTCCGTAGGCAATTGAGAAAACTAAAGTATAACCACGCCTTGACCAGGAGCCTAGGCTTACCTCGTCTAGCCGGTTGCAAGCCCGGGTAAAGTGGGAGCATTGAGTAAAGGAGTCCGTGGGTGATTGAGTAAGTCAGTGAGTGGGTGACTGAGTTAGGGCTGAAATATGTCCGCTCTTTCACTACGGGACGGCTGGAAAAGGCTTTCTCAATCACTCTTAGCTGAAGACTAGTGTGAGTGAAGGAGTAAGTAGTCAATTGAGAAAACTAAAGTATTACCACGCCTTGACCAGGAGCCTAGGCTTACCTGGTCTAGCCGGTTGCAAGCCCGGGTAAAGTGGGAGCATTGAGTGAAGGAGTCCGTGGGTGATTGAGTAAGTCAGTGAGTGGGTGACTGAGTTAGGGCTGAAATATGTCCGCTCTTTCACTACGGGACGGCTGGAAAGACTTTCTCAATCACTCTTATTTGAGGTTTAGTGTGAGTGAGGGAGTCAGTGGGTGATTGAGTAAGTCAGTGAGTGGGTGACTGAGTTAGGGCTGAAATATGTCCGCTCTTTCACTACGGGACGGCTGGAAAGGCTTTCTCAATCACTCTTAGCTGAAGACTAGTGTGAGTGAAGGAGTAAGTTTCTCAATCACTCTTATTTGAGGTTTAGTGTGAGTGAGGGAGTCAGTGGGTGATTGAGTAAGTCAGTGAGTGGGTGACTGAGTTAGGGCTGAAATATGTCCGCTCTTTCACTACGGGACGGCTGGAAAGACTTTCTCAATCACTCTTATTTGAGTTTAGTGTGAGTGAGGGAGTCAGTGGGTGATTGAGTAAGTCAGTGAGTGGGTGACTGAGTTAGGGCTGAAATATGTCCGCTCTTTCACTACGGGACGGCTGGAAAGGACTTTCTCAATCACTCTTATTTGAGGTTTAGTGTGAGTGAGGGAGTCAGTGGGTGATTGAGTAAGTCAGTGAGTGGGTGACTGAGTTAGGGCTGAAATATGTCCGCTCTTTCACTACGGGACGGCTGGAAAGGCTTTCTCAATCACTCTTATTTGAGGTTTAGTGTGAGTGAGGGAGTCAGTGGGTGATTGAGTAAGTCAGTGAGTGGGTGACTGAGTTAGGGCTGAAATATGTCCGCTCTTTCACTACGGGACGGCTGGAAAGGCTTTCTCAATCACTCTTATTTGAGGTTTAGTGTGAGTGAGGGAGTCAGTGGGTGATTGAGTAAGTCAGTGAGTGGGTGACTGAGTTAGGGCTGAAATATGTCCGCTCTTTCACTACGGGACGGCTGGAAAGGCTTTCTCAATCACTCTTATTTGAGGTTTAGTGTGAGTGAGGGAGTCAGTGGGTGATTGAGTAAGTCAGTGAGTGGGTGACTGAGTTAGGGCTGAAATATGTCCGCTCTTTCACTACGGGACGGCTGGAAAGGCTTTCTCAATCACTCTTATTTGAGGTTTAGTGTGAGGTGAAGGATTCAGTGGGTGATTGAGTAAGTCAGTGAGTGGGTGACTGAGTTAGGGCTGAAATATGTCCGCTCTTTCACTACGGGACGGCTGGAAAGACTTTCTCAATCACTCTTATTTGAGGTTTAGTGTGAGTGAGGGAGTCAGTGGGTGATTGAGTAAGTCAGTGAGTGGGTGACTGAGTTAGGGCTGAAATATGTCCGCTCTTTCACTACGGGACGGCTGGAAAGACTTTCTCAATCACTCTTATTTGAGGTTTAGTGTGAGTGAGGGAGTGTGGGTGATTGAGTAAGTCAGTGAGTGGGTGACTGAGTTAGGGCTGAAATATGTCCGCTCTTTCACTACGGGACGGCTGGAAAGACTTTCTCAATCACTCTTATTTGAGGTTTAGTGTGAGTGAAGTCAGTGATTATTATTTATCATTTAACTAATAAATACGCTCTTCACTAAAAACTCTTATATATATATCTTTTTATTGTGAGTAATTATGATATCTATTGATTGAGTCATCTAACTTTATTACATATGAATTGTCCGCTCTCACTACATCTTAAATATTTCTATCTTTCTATATTTATCACTCTATATATTATTTATCAGTCTAACTTTATAACATATCACAAACATTTCTTTTCAAAAACCCACAACAAATCTTCTATATCTATCTTTAATTTATAATCTATATATCTAGTTATATATAACTTTATGAAATAAATTTCTTATTACTCTAAAAACTATTTACTATTTGATTTTTACAATGAACTACCTTCATTATTATGATTTCTATTTCTACTATTCATATTTCTCAATCTACCTACCTATCTATTTATCCATCTAACTTTCATACATATCAAAACCTTTCTTCATTCCCTTCAAACACCCACCACAACATTTCACTATATCTATCTTTCTACTATTTATCAATATTCTACATCTATTTATCATCTAACTTTATCCCACATATACAAACACCTTTCCTTCATTCCCTAAAACCCACCACAACAAATCTTAAACTATATCTATCTTTCTACCTATTTATCAATATACTACCTATCTATTTATCATCTAACTTTTCATACATACTCACAAACCACCTTTCCTTCACCACAAAACCCACCAAACAAATCTTAAACTATATCTATCTTTCTACTTTTTATCAATCTACCTACTATCTATTTATCATCTAACTTTCATCCCACACCTACAAACACTTTCCTTATTCCCTTCAAAACACAAACAAATCTAAACTATATCTATTTTCACTATATTTATCAATCTACCTACTATCTATTTATCCATCTAACTTTATCCCATACAAAACCCACTTTCTTATTCCCTCAAATCCCACACAACAAATCTTAAACTATATCTATTTTCTACCTATTTATCAATCTACACTATCTATTTATCATCTAACTTTCATCCCACATATACAAACCCACCTTTCCTTATTCCCTCCAAACACCACAACAAATCTTAAACTATATCTATCTTTCTACCTATTTATCAATCTACCTACCTATCTATTTAT